>CM029646.1:14895154-15495154 GCA_017311315.1 Dendrocalamus latiflorus | reverse complement strand
TCCCTCATGGTAAGCATTAAGGGTCACCCAAATGTCGTAGGTCGACAAAAGATGAGAAATGCGATCGAATTCGCTTCGACTCAGACCTTGGATTATGATGTTCCTTGCCTTAGCATTTACCTCAACATCAGGCGTGTTTGCCACTGTGATGTTCTCATCGGCAGGAACAACATAGCGAGTTTTGACCTTCCTCCAGATAGCATAGCCCTGAGCCTGTATGTAAGACTCCATCCTACTCTTCCAAAAGGGATAGTCGATTCCATCGAAGATAGGGGGCTTAGTGGAATACTTGTCTGTTGCCATGGCCTGCAGACCGGTTAAGATCTACAAAGAAGAGCTAACCGGCTCTGATACCACTTGTAGGACTGAAATGGCAACAGAGGGGGTGAATGGTGCCTTCAAACCGCCCCAAGTATTCTCACAATTTTTTTCTCTAATAGCTACAGAAGCTATGAAAAAGGAATCAATTGCTCACTGGAGACACCGAGAACCAGACCGACAACAAAAACAAATTCAGAGCGGAAAACAGAGCGGCAGACTCTCGGTCGAAAGCAGTCCAGATCGGTCGGCACTTCCTAGTGAAGTCGATTGACTCTCTGTTGTGGTCGAACCAACCAAAGCAGTTTCAGAGCAGCCGTGACTTGACTCAAAGATGCCGACCGACAAAAGATAGCAAACAGAAAGCAAAGATGACAATAGAGCAGAGCGAAACACCCGCAAGAACCAAAACCAGTACAACTTCTGATTCTTGGGTCAAACGACCATGCAACTTCTCTGAAAACAAAACAATGACCTCAGCACTAAGAATTACAAAGCTAAAAACAACTTGTTGCTGTGGTCGAAGAGAAGTTCATGGTCGAACTCCAAACAGAGGATGCATGCAGAACTCGACCACAAGATCCAGTTATGCGAGAACTTTTGACTTACGAATCATTTGGATGCGAGACTTCAACCACTATAAGAACACAACCTCTGAAGGAGAAAATACCAAGAAAAAGAAGACCCACTGCCGCGACTATGAGAGACGACGTAGTCGAAGTCGAAACAGAGCATCTCGGGGCACACGACCGCTCGGCGAGAATTTGCAGTCGAAAACCTTTGCACTCGGGAAGAACTGGCCAAGATGGCCTTGAGAATGAATTCTAGTTCAGAGCAAAACAAATTTGAGGCAACAAGAACAGGAACCCTACTCAAAACGAAAGAGAACAAAAGAACACAAATAGCAGGGAAAGACCAGAGACAAGCAAACAAGGCACAGAAGGAACTAATACAAGCAATCAAACCATCTCAGACTCAATGTTTCTCAGATAGATTCAGAGAGATGAATGATTACATAGGAGGTTTCTACAGCCACTCCATACAAGCTCTTGACCACAAAGCAACGCACACACGAAAATAGAGAAAAAATCCAGAGCGACTCAGCGGAAAACCTCAACTAGCACTCGAGCTCTACCTCTCTATTTATAGCTTTTAGTAACTGGGGGGAGAACCCGTTAACCCCAACTAACATCGGGTTTTACCACCACTTTACCCATTAACTCCAACAGACTGGATGCTTTGCCTATTAACTCCAACAGCATCCGTCCTTTACCCGATAGTGCCAACAGAATCCGCTTCCACTCTTGCAAGCTTTGTGTATTTCACCAAAATGCCATACCCGCAATTTCCTGAAAGCTTCCTCCTCTTGCCTTGCTGTCCAAGCCTTGCAACCACCTTGAGCCTTCGTCGTCTTCAGCATCTCCGACCTCAGCACCGCCCGTGCCTAGTCTGGCCATCCCATGCCTCACCACGACTTGTCCTCAAAGTCCTGCAGTCATCACAGTCAAGAAAACATCACATAGCACCGCTCAAAACAATGTAAACAGACATTTGCATCAGTAAAGAGTACTCAGAAATGCAATCCCAGCAAGATGTAAACCCATTACGACCGGTCGAAACCACAGATCAAGGAATGCACAAGACCTACGACTGCTCTCCAGCTCAAGACGACCAACCCAGAAGTCGCTACGACCGATTCCCAAAAGATTTGACCGCCTCAGGAGCTCAGACGATCGATTTCTAAACGTTACGACCGCTACTGACCACAACTGACCGCATACAAGCCCTTCCAACCACGTCCAACTGAGTCCCAAGCTAGTCCGACCGCGTTCGACTGCAACCGACCGCGTCCGACCTCGCAACGTGGTCGAGAGTTCGAGCGTTGATTTCTGACCGCAGCAGTCAAAGCCTCGATCACCGACTCCTCCTCGTGTTAATGTGGTTGTAAGCAGCCGACTACCCAATGTGGTCGAAGTCCTAAATCGCCGACTTTAGACCACAGCGGTCGTGACTACGACTTACGACTACCGACCGCTTCAGCTCGGGACAACGTGGTCGTAAATTCGACTGCCTACTTTCGACCTTGAGGTCGTAAACAGTGAACCAGGCTTCTGACCACGGCCAACGTGGTTGTAGCTGAGTTCGACCATGGCCAGCGTGGTCGTAGCAGTGTGCGACCACGACCAAAGTGGTCGTAAACCTTCTAGAGACCTGCGATCACGGCCAACGTGGTCGTAAGCCTCCTATTGACCTCGGACCACGGCCAGACGTGGTCGTAGACCTTGCTGCTGCCTTTTGACCATGGCCTAAGTGGTCGTAAACCGTCCCAACGACCTACGACCACACCCAACGTGGTTGTAAAGGTCTTCCGACCGCTCAAACAGGGCTACGACCACACCCAACGTGGTTGCAGGAAACACCCAAACCAAACTCAATCTTCTCAAAACAGGTGTCAATTACTCATCACAAATATGTGGTCACCTTCGCATGGTCTCTCAATCTCCCCCTTGATGAGTATATTGACAAACACATAAAAAGTATAAAGATGAGTTTGAAGGTTTTGTTTTAGCCGAAAGAGTCACACATGATCTGGAAGGAATAACAGAGAGACTTATGACCATGTTGACACAAAGGAAAATGGAGCAAAACAGAAAGAGCAAGTTTTCCTCAAAAATCGTCTATAATAGTCTACTATCACAAACAGCTGCTACCAAAAACCATCTGTGGTATGTCATTCATCATAGGCGGTTCTGTTTATCAACCGTCTATGATGGGCGACATATCACAGATGGTTGGTAAAAAACCGTTTATGATAGACAACATATCAGAAACGGTTTTTTGATAGAAGTGGTCTATGACAGTAGACCTTCACAGATGGTTTGTACCACAAAACCGTCTATGATAGTTCATTGCATAGCTAATATTTTTCTGTTTTTTATTAGCCTTAGGAAATACTAGCCATACCCTCTAAAACAAGCAAGCAGATGTAGAGAGATACATATATATCATTGATATCGATCACAAATCCACATATATATCATAGATACACAAATTTACATACTATAGATGGATTGTGACAATATTTTAATAACATGTTTATAGATACAGTAAAAAAACATTGTTTGTCACTAAACCAGCAGCACTCCCATGAGAGATTTTATTCATCCTCGGCCGAGTGAAACTTTCATTTTTGGGTTAATGACCTCCGTCATTAAGAAGGTAGCAAGTTGTCCTCGAATTTCGGAGAGTTCATTCATTTGAACTGTACTTGAAGGGATTCTCATGCCATGTCGCTAGGAAGAGTAAAGTCGTAAGCACTTATATATATTAATTGATAAGTAGGAAATAAATATTGTGAGATTGACAAACCTCTGGATGCTTAGGCCTACCACCCATAATTTCTTGCATATGGCAACAAACATAGAATCCACATACATTGCACTGTAGCCGCTGATGACACTGCAAAAATAGAATTACATATAGGTTTGTTCAGCTTGAGAGGCATTATTACGAAGTCTGATATAGGATTATTATGTGCTAGCTGGTACCGAAAATTGCGTCACATATCGTAGTGTGGTTTTCCCTTCCACATGCCTCCCTCCTTTTGCAATGTACGCAGCGAACAACCTACGTGATTTGAAAAAGTTAACCTCAACCATTACAAATGAAGGGTACATAAAGTTATATATGCATAAAATAAGTTTACATATCGATGAATTATTGTACAAGTGTGAAGTCATGCTTAATCTTGATTAGGGAATCAAGGTATATTACCCTATTCCACTTTGGTACAATGACAATTAGAATCTAGTGCAACCTACACATGTATGTGCCGTAGTCCTTAAAACTAAGTTCGTGTTGCGTATGAAGTACAATCAATAAGTATAGTAATGAGTGAAGTACTTACCCCTAGTTTTAGGGTAGAAGTATGTACTCCTTGTCATTGTGAGCATGTAGTCCTGTTGTTACGTAATTCTCAACGTAGGATGCATTTTGGTTGATGCATTACTAATATATCAAGTGTGGGTCAAGAAAATTGACTGATTCTTTCCTTTGTTTGGCTTCTAGCATCATGTGTCTATACATAAGTAAAGAGTTATGGCATTTATCGATATTACAAGAATGTATACCGTAATTGTATACACTTACAGTGTCTAGCATCTTAAAAGTGACACGTCGAGGGTGTCGAGGTTGAAGAGGTCAAACAAGTCATCGAAGCCCATCACAAAGAAGTTGTGCTCGTGGAGAAAATACCCCGCCATGTACTTGATGGTACAACCCGTAGGGCATTGTGTCCTCATCTTATTGGCCTTTTCCATGTATTATGCATGCAAAGAAGCAGCACCTATTCCAATGCTGACTAAGAGCGAATCCAGGACTAATGGCTTTCCTAGCGAGAATGTCTAGAACTTTTGAGGCGCGTTGATTTTTTTTTGATTTGATCTTGCTGACACGTTGGTATGTGTTCTTCATGGGAGACGAATGGGCACGCTGTTGATCTATGCTTAGTGTGGTCTTCATGGGAGCCAATATGGTGACCTACAGACGTGGACCAGGTGCATGTGATGATATCGAAGGGAGGGTCGGAGAGGCCGTAGGTTGTAGATGGTCATGTGGAGAGACCAGTTATTCATGCTAGGTAGATGCCGACATAGAAGAGTCCAGAGCGATATCCCTCTTAAGCCATTGGACGAATGTGTAAACGACATGCCTAGTATCACGATCTCATCATTTGGGGGCTTCTCTAGTGGGACGACTCTGAAAATATTATGTACCATGTCCACCTGAACCTTCGCAAAATTGGTCCCCAACTGGGCATCATGCACCAACGTCCTTGGCGAGCATGGATACACTATGCCCCGCCCAGCCTCAATGGGAATGGAGCCAACATGCCTCTAAGGTTGCACAGCATGGGCTCCTAACACCAAAAACCATCTGTGATAGTTCTTTGTATAGCTAAAAAATTTTCTATTGTTTGGCTAGCCACGAGAAATGCTAGTCATGCCCTCTGAAAACAAACAAGCAGATTACAGATAAATGACAGATAAATGAATTACAACTCAAAGTGATTTACAACTCAAAGTAATTTACAACTCAAAATTCTACTTGGCTATTTCCTTCAAAAAAAATAGCCCTTCATGGTGATCGATACGCATATAACTAGCTTCCTTACTGGGTTCTTTTTTGGGTCTGATGTCGTCTTCGAATGGAGGCAACTCATCAAATTAATTATACTCTTCCTCATCCATGAGATTCTCAAATCTAATAATCCTTCTTTTTACATGAAGAACTACGTGGTGGTTTTTATTTGCCGAGCCTATTACATAAAAACTTAACAACTTACTTAGCGAGTACGAATGGTTCGTCTTTGTCGACCTTCACATCTTGTGGAAGTAGGACCCAATGGCGCCCAAACAGGGGATCTTAAAAAGTACATAGTTGAGCTCCCAAATCTCTTCCATGAACCTTAGTAGGAGCTCAACCCACATTTCATTACGTTTGGCCCAGCAGTATTGGACTGCTCATGAAATGTATCTATTTGGACACTGCTGTTCTAGACTATGCTCTTCATATCCTGAGCTGTCGTATAAAATATGTACCTATTTATGTCATATCCTTGCCATGTCACAATTATAAATTTTGGCTTTTTTGCCAACCATCACAGCATATCATTACTTATGACCTCCCAGTGAGCCGTACCTTTAACCATTCATTGGACTAATGATTGTGCTCTCTCGTGATCAAAACCTTCGACCGGCTTGGATTCTATTGACATACCATGCCTTTGCACTTGTCGATGTACGGGGATACTTTGGTCATATGTTGTAAGATCGTGAAATGGGCTTGAGTGTGCGTATCTAAATCGGGAGTGATTGCTTTCCTTCCGATGATCCTGATACCCTCCACGTCCCCTCATGATGATATAGAGGCACGCCTATGGTTCCACCTGAGCCATGTAGTCAACGCCAAACTCAATGACCTCTTCAGTTACATAACTTTCAATGATGCTGCCTTCCAGTCGAGATCAATTTTGTACATAGGGTATGAGAATTCCTATGTACCTCTCGAACAGGTACATATGGCATAGAAACACACAAGGCCACATATCTTTATCTCTTTCACAAGGTGAACAATGAGATAGATCATCATATCAAAAAATGACGGAGAAAAATACATCTCAAGATGACATAGAGTCATCACCACCTCGCCTGCAAAGCATCTAGTCTATCAGGATCAATGACCTTTTGAGCAATTGAGTTAAAGAAATAACACTGTCTCATGATTGCCACTTAAACCTTGTTGGCAAAATACTTCTAATTGCAACAGGAAACATTTGTGTCATCAAAATATAACAATCATGAGACTTCATACCAATTAATTTTAAATCGTCTACAAAAACAAGTTTCTTCGTGCTAGTAGGGTAACCAGATGGAATTTTCACACCATGAAAGCTCTGGCACAATTCATTTCTCTCAGCCTTGGACAGAGTATAGCAAGGTGGGGGAAGATACGTTCAACCTTTATTGGTCTTGTTCGGTGCTAACTTGGTCCTTATGTTCAATCAACCAAGTCACACCGTGCATTGACATCATCCTTTGTTTTGTTATGAAATGTTCAGTAAGAGACCAATCAAGTTATTGCATATATTCTTCTCCACGTGCATGACGTTGATGTAGTGGCGAGCTTCTAAGTGCTCCCAATAGGGTAAGTCCCAAAAAAATTCTCTTCTTCTAGATGTTCTTTTGATGGGTCCTCAATTTAAGTCCCTTTCCAAGCACAACATCGATATCCTTAAGCATATCATAGATCTCTTTTCCACTAAAGAGCCTTAGAGCTAAGTCGTCCTCCTTTTTTCTATCAAATTGTTTCTTTATTTTGTGGAATGGGTGATAGGAACCTACGATAACACATGTACACAGTTTTGCATGAGTTGTTTAACCACACACTCTTGGTATCATCTAAGTAGTGTCGACAGGCTTTGGCTCCCTTTGTACTTAACCCCGATAGGTTACCAAGGGCAGGAAAATCATTAACGGTAAAGAACAACATGGCGCGCAGAGTGAAGTTCTCTCATTTGTCTGCATCCCACACCTGTACCCCATCGTTCCACAATATCACAAGATCTTTTAGCAATGGTACTAGGCATACATCAATATCATTCCAAGGTTGTTTCAGCCCTTGGATAAGTAGTGACATCAAAATGTACTTTCACTTCATACACAGCCAAGAAGGAATGTTTTACATACATAGATTCATGGGCCAGGTGCTATGTCGACTGCTAATATTACTAAAAGGATTCATTCCATCTATATTCAACCCAAAACTTACATTCCGCACTGAAGTCTTTGAAGCTCCTATCAAAGTTTCTCCATTTGGCAGAATCATCAGGATGTCTTAGATTTCCATCATTCTTACACTCCTTTGAATGCCAACGCAGTAATCTTGCCTCCTTTTAGTTCTCGAATAAATGCTTCAAACGTGGAATTACAGGCAAATACCTCGACACCTTAGTAGGAGGTCATTGCCTCACCTTGATGCCCTTGCCATCTTCAGAGTGATTCTTACTCTTGTATCGGAATGCTGTGTACACCAGGCATACTTGCATGTTTGTATACTCTTTATAGTAGAGGATACAATCGTTCGGACATGCATGTATTCTTTTTACTTCCATATTCAAGGGACAAAGAATCTTCTTGGCTTGGTGGGTGGTTCTGGGCTACGCATTTCTCTCTAGAAGAATGTTCGCTAAGAGACCTAATAATGATGTGAAACTCTTATCAGACCAACCATTGCTTGCCTTAAATTTTAGTAGTTCAAGCATAAATGATAACCTTGTGTATTTTGGCATGCAACATGGGAACAAAGTTTTCTCTGAATCCTTCATAAAGTCCTCGAATTTACCAAACTCTCTCTCACTATAGGTCCTTCTGCATTGTGTAGCATCTGATCCAGATTATCATCGTGCGACCTATCCTCATCGAGAGCACAGTCCACATCCAACATATTGTTGTCTCCCTCAACGATGTTACTACCTTCCTGTATAATCCGCCCTTCACCATAACTGGTCCAACATGTATACCCCTTTTTGAAACCCCTTCAAATCAAGTGCATTTCAATCTACACTGAGTTGGTAAACATCTTTAAATTATCGCAATCAATGTATGGATAGTACATAAATTTCATCGCCTTCCTCAACATATCCTGCTCGGCAACTCTTCTAAAAGCAGACATGCCATCAATGTACTCTTCACCCATACGGTTCTTAACATACATCCAGTTTTAGTCCATCTATGCTACGCATGTAACAAATTAGTGTTAAATTAGATTAATGCTCCTATAACTAGGTAGCTATTACACTTACGCATAATTATCATTCACCTTAAATTGTTCATCTAAAGTAGCTAGCTATGTACTATTCATGAAGCAATATATATATATATATATATATATATATATATATATATATATATATATATATATATATATCAAGCCAAAATATATTGAAGTGGACTAGGAGTAGTGAAACCCATTCGTAAATTGGAGCAAACTAACAAGCTAGATTTAAATCTAGATATCATTTCTCTTGATTATAACGCATATAATTAGAAGCAAATACTAACCTTAGATACCAAGAACAAATAAATCTACAAGCACACTTGCAGATCCGCGATATGCTTTCACCAAACACCCTAAAGCCAGCTGCATTCAAACCCTAGCTCATTGCAGGCGGATCTGTCGAGATGGCCTAGGTATTCAATAACGCACTATATATCACAGACATTTCCAACCACAAACCATCTGTGATACATAATTATCACAAGTGGTTCTATTTAAGAACTATCTGTGAATTATCATAGACGGTTAAGATTAAAAATAGTTTATGACGTATCCTATTATCACAAACAATTTGTGGTTGGAAGTGTTTGTGAATTATCACAGATGGCTCGGATTAAAAACCATCGATGATAATTGTAGACACCATAGACAGTTTTTAATCCGATCTGTCTATGATAATTCATAGGCGATTATTAGGAAAAACTATATGTGATAATTATGTACCACAAACGGTTCTAGCCATCGCTAGTAACATAAACGGTCACACATGTAAAACCATCTATGGTAATTACAACACTGATAGATTCTAAGGAACTGTCTGTGATGAGATATCTAGTATAGCCTTCTCTATAGTAGTGTTACTATACTGTTATGAGTGCTCTAATCAAAGGGTGCTAAGGGACACCTCAAATCCACATCATCTTCTTCTTCCCAAGCCTACCAACATCCTGCATCGCTCATCGCTACCCTTGCTTTCAACTAGGGTTTTTGATGAACTTTGAACCAAAAAAATTGAACCTCCAACCAAAAGATTTGAAAACTTACAACTTACAATTACTAGTAAGATGTCTGTGCTTTGCAATGAGGTTCCAAAAGAAGATGATATGTATCATCAAATGTGATCCAAATCATACAATAAATATTAAAAATAGGGAGGCATCTTATCATGAAGAGTTAGATCAGTACGATTGAATTCGCTGTTGCCAAGATCGCCACTTTGGATCTACCCTCCCTGACCTTACCAGCTTCACGGTTCTTCCTCACTTCCAACTGTGTGCACCTCGTCTAAGCCAATGTACTTCGCCTCCCTATTTATCGTCCATGCTAGTGTATTGCATGTCTAGGTCGTTGACCTCGGTGCTGTTGTAAGATCGAGGAGGCCGACTAAAGGGGGTGAATAGGTGGTCTAAATATTTCTCTTCCAATTATCAATTATTTCTTTTTGGCTAAAACAAAGTATATAATGCGGAAGCTTAACTCAAATTGGTTTAGCACAAATAAAGCCTAAATGAATTATGTGTACCAATACCCTAAGGCTATGCTAAGGTTTGCAATCTTAGGATGACAAGCAATCAATTTAATTCTATGAATGTAAATTGAGCACAAGAAAACAAACCACAATTGATATGATTGCTTTTTACTGTGGCATTCAGAGACTTACCGGTCCCCCCTAGTCCATGTTAAAGTAAGCCTAAAAGAATTGA
Source organism: Dendrocalamus latiflorus (assembly GCA_017311315.1). Lineage (NCBI taxonomy): Eukaryota > Viridiplantae > Streptophyta > Magnoliopsida > Poales > Poaceae > Dendrocalamus > Dendrocalamus latiflorus. The sequence continues at coordinate 15,484,796 of CM029646.1, read as the reverse complement.
ACTAGCTCCACAAATTAAGCCTTCCACCTCAAATCCACTAGTGTTAGCTCTTTCCCACTACGGGTAGGTGAGCTCCAACCATCACAATTTGTTGGGTCTTCTCACAGTCTTCTTTGAGAAGATCACTATGCACGATGCCTCCAACACCGTTTAGGAGTCGGTAAACTCCAAGAGTAATAAGTCAAGCCTCTCTCACCATGTGCAATGAATGCTCAAGCTCAAGTGAATCTACCTCTAGATGCAACACATGCAATCTAGAGTCTTTCTCCTTACTCACAAGGTGCAACACATGCACAATTGAGAGGACCTCATACTAGCACAAAAGAATGAAATAGAGTACCAAAGGTCATACTCCAATCGGCCACAAGGGGTACATATAACCACACCACAAAAACTAGCCATTGGAAGCAACACACCTGAGAAAACAAGATTTTCGGAAGTACCAATGGCAAAACTCCGGTACTTCCAGTTCCATTTGTAACGGTTAGAAAACTAGCTATTATCAGTGAATCTAGTAGTTCTACCAACAAAAGTCCAGTACTACCGTTCTACAGTAGTACTACTCCATTCATGCGGAACTCCGGGGAGGAGAAGACTACCACAAAGGTGTCTCTCTGAAAAATATACCGCTACACAAGCTGGTCATTTCGTAACTTGGAAGTACCGTTCATACAGAGCTGGTAGAACCGCTCACTAGTCAGACACTCACACAGAGTCGGAACTTCCAATCATCGACTACACTAGTCCTCGACCATGTCGGATGGTTCGACCACTTAGATCTCCGACCACGTTGGTCTCTAACTGCATTGCTCAGTTCGACCACACAGGTCTTCGATAATCTATAGTAGCAATCCGGTCTTTCAACCAAACACCAAGATCAGTAAAAGACTAGGAACACATCCTTAGCCCTAGCTAGTCATACCTTTGCCTCAAGTCATTGTCTTGATATGCATCAACTCATGATGCATCCTTTCTCTTGACTTGATGATCAACTCATGATCATCTCCTCTTAGACATGCATCATGATGCATCGTTCACTTGACTTGATGATCTTCAACACATAAAGTTATCCCAAGTCATCCTTATTTGTGGGACCTAACCTATTCATCCAACTCATGAAAAATATTAGTCTACAAATCAATTATCGTCAATTACCAAAACTTCACCATTAACTCATAATAGAGGGACTACATTCAACAATCTTTTCTTTTTGGTAATTCATGACAATCTCAACAAATAATGAGATAAAAGATTGTTTTGCGAGTATACAACATGTACATAATAATTGCATAATCTATGATAAGCCTTTTAAGCAAAGCTTACTCATTCAGTTGTCATTAATCATCCAATCATCAACACATAATGAAAGAACTAGATTACAACCTGATTATGAGTATATATGAACTACACAAGCTATATATACTCAAGGGATATGTTTCAAAGTAAAGAACATTAATATGTGGAAAGATGAATATGGATCAATACTAATGAAATGTCAAAATATAAAGTGAACTCCCCCTAAATATGTGCATACAAGAATGTATTATAAAAACATATGCATATATTCAAATTAGCTATTGATTGACTTCAATCTATATTTTGGTTTCAAAGAATGCATTAAGATATAAGAATATGATGTAGAATGCATATCTCCATGATTCTTACCTCTTCATCCAAATGAGATTTAAGCAATTATCATAATCAATCAACATGTTAGTCTCACAATTGCATTTGTCATTATATCCAAAAAACATTTGTCATTAGTTGCATCCAAATTAGATTACGTAATATCATAAATTTAACAAACGAGTTAGTCTCATATTTGTATTTGTCATTATCACCAAAATCAACTTAATGGAGCTTAAATTTACAGGTGTACACTTCTGTTTCGTCATCGTCCTCGGTGGTGTACACCAACACCTCGTCATCCACACCGATGTGCTCTTTTTCTTCACCACTGAGTACTGCTCCAACCATTTCCTCTTCTTCGTCGTCCTAGTACAGCAGTAGCATAGCGGTGCATGGGAGGAAGGAGTAGTGGAGGGACAAAAGAGCTCGCCGCATCACCGTTTTTTGTGGGTGTGCCATCGGATTGAAATCTAGTGGCAAGGGTAGGCTGAGGAGAAGGTTGATCTAGATGTCAATAAAAAACACATCCAGCCCATCTACTCCACTCCAACCCAACATTGTCCCCCTCCCCCTCCCACATCTCCCCTCGCCGTCCCTCACCCATGCGACGGTACCACTAGGAGACACCACTCCCTACGCCTCCTCCCCACCGATAGCTCCCAGTGGTGGCACCACCCCCTTGCCTCCCTGGATCCACCATTCCCGATGTTATCACCACCGGATGCACCATCTCTGAGGTCACTACCTTCAAATTCGGCTGATACACCTCCGTCTACACCTTTGGTACTCCACCGGGGACATCGTGCTCCTCGTTGGTGTCCCTAACCCCATGACCATTTGATCTCGGGGTCATCGTCCTCGACGCCAACATTCTCTACCCAAGCACGATGGGATTCAATGGAACCTAAGGTCACTGCATCTGAATCCGGTGTCCCCAAGATTGCCTCTATCGGTTTTGATCATCCTCACTTCCACTGCCACCAGATCAGGCTGTGCTCACAATGAGATAGTAGGGGCAACGGATCAATAACATGGAGCCATAGCTGTAGCCGGCTGACCACACCGGCAAGAAAGGAGAAATGCAAGGTGGTGACACCAGCGGAGAAGAGTGGGAGAGAGGTCTCTACGATCAGACCCAGCTATACCCACGCCTCTATCGCCAGACTCGAGAGAGAAGCCGGAGTCCATTGATCTAGTGATCCCTGACCACCATGTCGCTAGATCCGACCATCTAGACCCTGATGGCGTCAGATATGGCCATCCTCGATCCCAGGGTCACCATCTTCCTCCTCCCTACCACCACCGTCTTCATCCACCCCGATGTCACCTCCTCACTAACCGGTTCACTTCATCACCTCCTCACTCATCGAGCTCAACTACCACTTGGCGATGACCTTTATGCTTGTCCAAGGCATCAGTCACTAGCACTGCCACTCGTCGTGGGTTTGGCCTGCAAAACTAGCAAGACGCTAGTACATGACACAGAAGAGGGAGAGGATTAGAAGAGGTTAATTGGAGTGAGGAGAGGAGGATGCGCTGATAAGGATGTGGGATAGCGAGAGTGGCTAGTGGTGAGCGATTGAGGTGTAAGGTCGCGTGTAGTTCAGGGAGGGAGCCAAATGATGACATAGGCCCATATGTCAGTGTATGTCGAGATGAGATGCTAGAGTACACTGCAACAGAGAGAAGGAACGGGGAGGTGGTGAACAGACAAACTCCCTTTTTATATTAGTAGAGATAATTGGGTATTTTTGAAGGTCAAACTATGAAATTTGACTTTCAACTCAAATTTGGACTTTCAAATCTGGTATTTTTGAACTTTAAACAATGAAATTCAACTTTCAACTACAAAATGTGAAATCTTTCAACTGTAGGGATCGAATTTTCAACTACAAAAATCAAGCTTTAAACATGAGGACAAACATTTCAACAGATGATTTTAGAAACTTTCGCCTTGACTTCTTAACCTCAAACTGGTGTGTGTCGAGACCTGGATATGTAAATCTGGACCATCTGTGTATTCTGCACTAGCCAAGGATCAAGCTAGTGCATATAGTGGCAACATCAATAAAATATCATCCATGCACAACAAATAACTAAGAAATAAGAAAATATTCTTAATTATCAGAGTAGCGACCTTAGGGTCAAAGCTTACAATCAGTGCCTCACAAGGAAAACTTCTCAAATAAACTACAGTGAAAGGAATAAAGTTAACTGTGAGACCATGTGGAGGTCAACCCACAGTTTGTGATAGCAATTGATTGTGTTTTGCTTGTGTTGTCGAAGTTTTAATTGACTGTGTTATGCTTGTGTTGTCAAAGTTTGAGTTTGGATTTGAAACACCCCCATTACGTGCCTAAACCTCTGTATAAATCATAGGTGTCTCATTCTCTCGTGCACGCCGACTCGTCAATTAGCTACCCTACACCCCCGCTCATGTGTTTGTAGTGCACTCAGTAGATAGGTTTGTGTGAATGCGCTTGCGTTGTATACCCCCTATCGATGTCAAGATTTCATACTACGACACATTGTGTTCACACACACTTGCAGTGTATACCCTTATTGATGTCAAGATTTCATACTGCAACACACTGTGACATGTTGCTTCATTGGCTACTACATACACAAACCTACTCCCTCCATTCCTTTTCATAAGTTGCAGTTTACTTGATATGGTTTCCAAAAATTGAATTTTGACCATTAATTTTTGTAGGATTGTATGGCACAATCAGAGGGGGTGAATGATTATCTCCGCTTTTACCACCTGAAATCAAAACACAGTGCAGAGGAACAAAAGAAAACCAATCTGAACTATAGAATGAAAGTAACAACCGCAGCTGCTTGTTCATACGTGCTCGAAGAGCCTCTGTCGCCCAACTGCTCCTTACGACCACTCATTACGACCATAATTCTAAGAAAGTGCAATGAGAGTAAAGATCAAGAAGATTTGGAGATTATACAAGTCAAGTTGTATTTATATTTTGACTAAGCCATCAGTGTGAGTAGAGCCACCTAGATTATATAAAGTCATATATCATATAGCTAGATCGAAAACTAGTCTTTTGGCACAATTAGACAATTTAGATCAATGATAGGCATCTCATCAATGACTAAACCAATTATAAAGACCACAATGAGATATCACAATGAAAAGTCAAAGCCTAAAATTGAAGCAAACATTAAATCTGAACAAGCTAGCAGTCTCATAAACAATCTATTGCTTCACACTAGATTTTTAGGCATGTGGTATGCTTGTAGCATATTTCTTTTCATAATGCTATCTTTGTCGTGAACTTCTTTTTGAATGGTGGCGCGCTTGAAGCATACTTCTTTTCATTTGTGTACTTTTTTGCTTTTTATTTTGTTTAATCATGGCATGCATGAAGCATACATCTTTTCAATCTTCTTTCTCAATTCTCACTTGATATCACTTGTATGATACCGCTTATAGAATTTCTCTTTTTTATATGTATAACATGCCAACTTGAGTGAGCATAAAAAGATTGTGATATGAAACATACAAGCATCAAAGCCAAGATATAAAATAAGATTCATAATCAAGCTAATCCTTTTAGATGAACATCACACAGTACTATCAATAATCACTCTAGTCAAAGACTTATGCCAAGTCATGTTTTAATTCAAGTGTAGCAGATTACTTAAAACTAGTTGTGGTCTAAGCTACACAACATATGAGTAAACATGATAAAGCAAGCTCTACTAATTTGATTTCAATGGCTCAATTTTGATGAAATATATGACCGGTATAATAACCACAACTCCTGACACCACTTCAAATGACATACTCCCCCTCAAAATAATCCCAGCTCACTTAAAAAGTGCAAATTGAGAAGAAGCAAGAAGCTTTGAGAGAAATCAAGAAAACCGAAAAGGAGCTCAAAGACCACTTGAAAAACACCACTTGTAAGAGACCACTTGTAAAATAACATTATCTTTCCACATGGTCTAACCTGAAAATGAAGTCTCATGGAAACTCTCTGAGAGGGTGAAGAACCATCCAGCGTTCTAATCAAGTAATGATGCAAAAGACTAGAACCAAATCAAGTGCCTATTCTCCACCCCTTGTTTACTGGTCTCAAATCACAGTAGATGTTGGTCTCACAGTACTATGGTCAGCAAGTAAGATTTAGGAATCCAATACTGTGATACCCGACTAAAAGGATCAGCTACAGGTAATGATAAAAATTGAAGTGAAGATTTAGCCTTTGTCAAATTCTGGTTTGACTGCCATTGAGGAACCAGTCTGTCCACCGACCTATCTGAGCGACTTTGTGTAGCTGGTCGAAACCCATCTGAGTGCCTCTGTACAGCTGGTCGAAACTCTAGTCCGACCATGCTGTAAGAACCACAAGAAGAAGTTGATCTGAGCTCTGGTCTGATTACTCTGTTTCAACCAAGGAGGAAGGCCGGTCTAACTCCCGATTGGTCTGAACTAGCAGAAACAACCGGTCAAAAATCTCCTGAGTACCTTGACCGACTACAGTAACCAACTGACCGACAATTCCGTTTGACCACGCTAGTCCAACCACGAAGAACAACTGGCCGAAACCCTAGTCTGATCGTGGGATGTCCAACCACAGAATGCCCGACCACACAGCAATTTGAATGTTTTGGCAAGACTGGTCTGACTGCCGATCGACCACTACGACCAGGGTTGGTTGCTAAATTTCCCGGGGCTGCAGAGAACAAATTAGAGGGAGCAAAATCATAGTGACCTGTAGACGATTGGTTAGCTCGTGCAAAGAGACAATATGCTCCTGAATCTCCAGAAGACTTATTAGAGGGAGAAGACGACGGTTGGGATCTTGCACAATCTCTACTTGTGAACATTTTTTCAACTTGTCTTTCTTCGCCTTCTTAGCTTTCCGAAAATAGAACTAAACCACATGACCATCTCTACCACAATGAGTGCATTGATACTTATCTATTCACTTCACAACACCCACTTTGGTAGAGAATTCCTTTGCAACACTAGCAAATTTAAATATAATCTGTTTAGGTTTAGATTCTACTTCAAATTTTCCAGGTTCAAGAAGCTTAACAACCTTAGGGGGATTATTTTTGGCATGCTCAATGAAATTAAATCCTAGACTGTGTTTCTTTACACTTGTTTTTGATTGATCTAGAATCATGTTCAAATTCTTGTTGCCAAACGAGAACCTCTCTAAAGTATTCTTTAGATACTCATTCTCTTTAGCCAATGTAGGATAGGTTATTTTAATAGAATCATTTGCAAGACCTTTAGAAGCAGTAGACTGAGCTAATCTTTCCTTTCAGCAAAATCGTTGAGTTGTCTTATCAAGGCTTCTATTCCAGTGTTAAGCTTAAGACAATTTGAGTAAGAAAGAGTCTCATGATAGAGTATTTGTTGAATTGACTTCTGAGATGAATTAAGCCTAGCCTAAAGTAAATCAAACTTAGAGAAAACCTTAGATTGAGCAAAAGAACTAGACTGAAGCTTTTCAATTTCATCATTAGCATATTTTAATTTTTCATCATAGAGTCATGCATTAATTTTAATTCATCAAATTTTTTAGTTACACCCTTAAGTTGAACCAGGTTTGATGCATTAATAAATCTAGTAGCTTCCAACTCAGAATGTAAAACCTAGCAATACTCACAAGATTCATTATCAGGAATAGAGGCTCTAAGTCTATTAATTTCATAATTTAAGCTCTCAATAAAAAAAATCATGATTTTTCATTTTTTATACTTTTTTAGCACCTCTGTCAATCTAAGCACAACATGAGATAAATCAGTATAAGAAGGTTTTACCTCATCGGGATCACTGTAAAAATCATCATCGTTGAGCTCCTCACTGTTAGCCATAAAACATATCCCTGTGAAGTCCACCTTCTTTACCTTCTTGCCTTTATCCTCATCATCGCTCATAGAATCAACATCACTCAAATTAATCTCCTCAAGTGCTGAAAGTACTTTGTTGACCACCCTACGATAGCCGCGCTTCTTACTTGGGTCAATCTTGAATTGAGTGCAATGAGTTGGAGCCTTGTCGTCTTAACCTCCCTGCTCTTCAATTTGGGGAAAACCATCTTAATGTGTCCTGACTCCCCACACTCATAGCATCTGATCAGACCTGACACGCCACCTTGCTTCCTCATCCTCACATTGTTGAGTGCCATATATGCTCGTAAGGATATCAACACCAAGTCCACTTCAAGGAGCTGCTCAAACTGTTTCTCTGAAAAAGAAAACAAGGCAGACAAAAAAACACAAGACAAGCACTCGACAAAGTAGCCTGCATGGGTTTAGTCACAAGTGCTAAAGGTGAAAATTTATCAATCTTGGATGGCAAAGCTTCCATCTCATAGGATTTCAATCTAAAATAAAGATTATCCATGGTTAAAATATCTAAATCGACAGTTTGATTAATAGTTGTGACAATCATCAACCACTCAGAACCCAAAGATCTCAAAATTTTAATTGTATTATCTTGATCAGCAGGAATAACATTAACACCATGCAAATCACTCAATATTTTCTCAAAATGAACAAAGATATCATCAATGGATTCACCAGGCTTTATAGCAAAATTAAAATATTGTTTTTGATAAAGATTTTTGTGCACTTTCTTGATTTTAGTGGTTCCTTTATGATAATCACAAAGGGTTTTCCATATGAAGTGGGCAGAATTAATATGAGCTACACGATCAAACTCTTTGCGAGAAACCCCTTGAAATAGCAAGTTACGAGCTTGAGCATTTAAATCAACATCCGCTTTATTTAAATTAGTAACAGCAGCAGGAACCTCATATGGTGTAGCAACTTTATTCCAAACATCAGTACCTTCAGCCTCAATGTAAGCTTGCATATGATATTTTCAAAAAGCAAAATTAGTACCATCTAGCATGGGGGGACAGTTCACATACCTCTCTGACGCCATAGCAGCTGGCTCTGATACCACTTGTAGGATCGTATGGCACAATCAGAGGGGAGGTGAAAGATTGTCCCCGCTTTTGCCACCTGAAATCAAAACACAGTGCAGAGGAACAAAAGAAAACCAATCTGAATTACCGAATGAAAGTAACGACTACAACTTCTTGTTCGTACGTGCTCGAAGAGCCTCTATCACCCAACTGCTCCTTACGACCACCCATTCTGACTGCTCGACCTGAATGCTCGCTCCTACTGCTCGCTTACGACCGCTCGTCCTGAACGCTCGCTCCAACTGCTCGCTTATGACCGTTTGCTTACGAGTGCTTGGATTGATCGCCCGCTCATTCTGATCACTCGGTATGATAATGATGCACGAAGTCGTGACCTCCTTTCGCTTGAAATCCCCAGTCGTTCGACCACCACCTGAACGAGTACATGCCAAAGACAAAACACAGCACGGAAAACAGAGAGGAACCAAGTCGCCGAAGCACTTTTTCTGGAAAGAATTTGATCTATTATTTCTTCATCAATTTCCTGGCTACAAAGCGCCTCACGACACCCCTAAAAACCTTCTCCACGAAAGCCCTAAAACCCCATGTGCTAACCTACAGCCTCCCCTACTTTTATAGGCTAGCGCACAAAGCATGTTCCACTTGAACACCTTAAATCGTGTCCTTATCCACCTGGACACAAGATCCTATCTCTTCCTCAAATCAAGGGACCCAAAACCCATTCTAACATAGGTTTAACCACCTCGTACAAGTCATGGACTCCATCCACAACTTCCCACGATAAAGCCTTCAAGATATCCCCTCCTGTATCTCCATCATGCACCATCACCGCATGCTCTCGTGTGAGCCTGATCACCTCGTGTAACATCCTGACCACCTGGACCTCAGATTACCCCCTCCTAGTCCCGGTCCTCCTCGTCACTGACCATAACCGTCTCCACGCCTCCATGCAGCATCCATCTTTGACCTCTATGTGCTCTAGCATGAGCTCAACCAGCTCACGTGACATCCCGACTGCTTGGACCTCAGATTACCCCCTCCTAATCTTGGTCCTCCTCGTCACCGACCCTGACCGCCTCCATGCCCACTTGCACATGCAAAGACCAAAGAAACTCTCTCCTGGTACAAGTTCTCTCCAACTTGACCATAATCAACACACATTAGCAAAACACACCCTTGTCTATCCGCAGACAAGAGCCAAACCATCTACAACCATCTCTTAGAACGTTTACGACCGCATAGTCTATTGCTAATAGGAACAAACCCTCAAACCACTCAACACGACCGCTACCTCAGAGTACTCGGAAACCACCCACACCACTACAGACTGACTATTGAGTACTGACTACCGAGTATTGATTAAAAATCACAGCCGCAACATGTACTCGAAACCTACGAGTACAGACGACACTCCAACTTACCACGATCGTGAAACCACTTCTATCGAGTACCGAGTTCTTCGACTACGAGTACCTCAATCCTCGAGTGCCTACCTAGTACTGCAGCAACGACCATTCATCAACGATCACCACACACCGACCAGTCAGCCACTGGTCTAACACAAGTACTCGGCGTACTCGAAGATCACAAAAGTGAAATACTCATACTGACTATGAAGTCTATGAGTACCGACCGAGAAGCCTACGGCAACCGATCGCTAAGCCTCCGACTATCGAAGACAGAACAGCAGATTGTGAAGTCTACGAGTATCGACAAGACTGCCAAATCTACGACCATGAAAGCAATCCGCAAAACCTACGATCAATGACCGCAAAGCCCTTGACTATCGACCAGTAAAGTCTACGACTATCGAGCACTGTAGCTACGACCATGAAAGAGTATTGTAGCTAGGATTACCTGCCATGGTCGTAAGATCGAATTCATACTGCCATGATCAAAAGGTCAAAATCGTACTGCCATGGTCGAAGCCAGACGTGGTCAAAAGCTACCGTGGTCGCAAGCCAGATGTGGTTGAAACCTGCCCTGGTCAAAGCCAGACATAGTCGAAGGTTGCCATGGTCGTAAGCCAGAAGTGGTCGAAAGTTATTGTGGTCGAAAACTGGACATGGTTGAAAACTGTCGTGGTCGTAGTCGTGTTTATGCTATGGTCGAAGTCTGAAGTCTGAAGTCTGTGGTCGTTTGGCCATACCGTGGTCGTAGTCTAAAGTCTGTAGTCTAAAATCACTCGTAATTGAGCAAAACCACTCAAAGACAAGGTCTTCGACTGCAAATGACCAAGTCTTTTACAAACGCAAAATCCAAAACAAACAAAATGTCAATTATTCACCATCTCTTTATTTACGAGCATCCATATGGTCTAACAATTTCTCTTACAATATATCATTAATAACGACAAAATCATGATTATGTTAAAGTTTTCTGAAATACAAATATACTGAGATCACTTTTGTCTTACTAAACCTATAAACTAATTGTTGATAGAAAATTGGAAAGTTTGAATCTCAAAATACGTACGTATGTGGCAAAAATCGACGGAGGCAATATACAGTATATTTGTTTTTATATGTTTATCATTGGCTAATATCTGTCCTCACAGTAAAGGTTACAGTGCACCGCAGGTTCGATTGCCAGTTCGTTTGCAAATAATGTTGCAGGGCTGCGGGCGGCTGTGCATTAATTGTGTTGATGCCTTTACACTCATTGGTTCATGTATCTAGCTCAGTTTTTTTTTTTTTTGTCATTTATATAATTGTTTGTTTGGACCTGACATCAACCATATATTTGATGTTTGGGATTTCAACCATTTGTATCGTATATTCCACGGTATGAACTGTATCGTGTAACTTATAAATTGTGATATTTTAAGACCTCTTATACCCTCGCAAAAATAAAATAAAATCCTCTTGTACATTCGTAGTTAGAGAGTCTATGCAGTGCATATTCACCACATAACATCTTGGTGGATTTCTTATGTTAGTCTGTAGTTATTCCGTGAGATCCTCTTTGGCAAGTTGGGATTTCGATCCAAATCCCTAAATATTTAGTTCAAATTTAAATTAATTCCCAAAGCTTCTGAAAGCACCTACAATGGTGATGGATTTATGTTTAGTGGTTAACACGACTACAGTGGATCCTGGTTTGGTGGGCTGGCTACTCTTTCTATGTGAGGCCTGAGCCCAAACATGGGCTAACTTATTGGCAATGGATCAAACAGATGCAGGCTAGGCCCAATTAAGCTGAGATCCTAGTCCAAAAGTTAGCTATTGTGTTATGTAAAGAAACTACTTGGCAATGGATCGAACAACCAATTTCTATAGCCGAGCAATCTTGAATCTTGATAGGACATAGTGTATATAACATTGTCTTTGTTTGGTGCTATAGATCCATTGCTATCTGCATGTTTGATTCTGTTTGTTATTGTCATGAGCAGTGTTGTTCTTGGTTACTTTGCCCCTAGTTAATTTTTTCCCCCGTTTTGCAATGAGTAAGAAGTACACACATCAACATGCATCGACAGAAATACTACTTGTTCCATGAACATAGAAACGCAAGTGTACATCTGATGTAGAACTGCTATTCTGCGTGCATTGTAGATGCGCGCCGGAAACTTGCTGTCATGTGCGAGTGAAGTTATTACCAAACATATATAGATACTGTCAGTTGTAAGTTGTAACACTACATAATTAACAGTAACTCTACATATATTTGACAGTAACTTTATTCACGTATGACAGTAACTTTTCAACACGTACTCACGTAGGCGTAGAATAGTGCAGTTGTATCTGATGTAGTATGAGAATGGGATACACCAGTCCAACTACATGTGCAGAAGGCCATGAGGGGCGAACATACCTTTCTGCAGGGGAGCGAACACTGAATACCTTTCTGCAGGAAACTGACAATACAGAGGAGTATTTGGGTGCTCTGTTTCAAGCACTCACGATCGGTTGTTCAAGGGGAGAAGCCGGAGAGAACGACCACGGTCACCTTGCTTGTACCGACCTTGTGGGGGAGTAACGTGCAACTGTGCAAGTTCTTGACTCGATTATTAACGACTGCGGTAATCCGGGATCAATGGGAGGAAGAACTGAACAAGCACTCAAGCAGCAACCCTGGATTTATGGAGTCCCTGAATACATGATGAGTGCTCCAATTTTCTTCTGCGGAAAATACATGATGATTCGATGACTGCTGCTGGCCTGGTTGTGACACTGTGTGTAGACTCTAGAGCTCGAGTGTGTAACGAACAAACGCGTTTTCGTTCTCCGATGATAGAGCATTTTTCTCCCATTCAACACTGTCATGCGCACGAGTTAAACTTCGCGATAATCTTTATTTCTAATTTGGCATGTTCTTCATATAAAATCAAATTTAATTTATATACTTTGGCGCGCATCAGAGTCGCACCGGGATGAGTCGTCTCAGTAGGATGACACACCTAGCTGAAGGCTTACATGGGGGGAAACAACCTATCTGCGCTGGGACAGGGCACAGGCACCTACGGCACGCCGTCTTTGGGGCCGTACACACACAACCCAACACCGAAACAGAACAAGAGAAACGAAAAAGTCCAGTCGGCAAGTTTGACGCCTGACGTGTCGAATTCTCCTTTTCCGACGTCCCTCTCGGGGAATTTATGTGGTGGTCAGATCACCACCGAGCAATCTAACGAGAAATGGATGTCACAGGCTAATCACCTCACCTGTGTTGCGCGAACCTACCCCGTCAAGCGCGGCTGCAACGTAAAGATCCGGTCAAATTCCACCAGGGCATGTACTCTGATTTGTCAGCCACGTTGTCTCTAAAATCTTTCAGCTACAAGACACTCTTATATACTACCTATGTTTTCGTTTACTTGGCATTTTTTACAAAATTTTTCTTCCACAAATACTTGATACTTTGATATTCATAATGCAAAATTTTGCTGGTGTGCTTGCATAAATAGCAAAAAATACATAACTTTACTGCTTTGTGTGGTTACTGTTCATCGGAGTAGTTAGTTGTTAGGGCATTTTTGTTATAATGTGAACAAAAAATAGTTGTCTAAATATATGTGTCCGGTCAAAAATGCGAAGTAATCAAAAATAGAGGGAGTATATTGTCTCTGGCACAATCTTCGACATCAATTATTTTACATTTTCTTTAAGTGGAGCCCATATGTCGGCTTTTTGCTCACTCCATCACCCTCTCATGCCATCTCTTTCCTACCAAGTGCACTCCCTCTCCCTCCCTATCCAACACTCTCTCTGCCCCACAGACGTCGGGCGTCGTCATCAGCTCCACCGCTACTGATGTCATCCGCGTCCTCTCCCCAACGCCGCCTCTATTATCCACTCCCTCCCTGCCATTCTCGACCCCACTTCCGCCGACCGCTACTCTCTCCACCACCGACGCCCGCCTCTATCATCTCCCCCACCGCTGTCTCCCTTGTCCTCTCCCTCCCAGCTATCCTTTCCCACCGACGCTGGTTGCTGCCTCTCCCCCACCATCGTGACCTTCTCCGAACATTTTAGCACAAATATATGTGGATTAAGTGACATCTAGATGTCTCAAATAAAACATTTGATGCTTTTTATATAAATATTGAGAAAATATCTTTTAGAGGGATTATACAATATATCGTATTATTTTTATGGAGGGTGAAAAAATGTTTTTATTACTAAAAAATTTAGATTGATTCAAATTGGTGAAGATGAATTAACAAAAATACAACAATCCATCTCTTAATTCTTTATTAAAATTATTTTTCTTAAAAGGAATTGGATCAAATAGCTAAACGCAACAAGATTAGACTTTATTGCCCATAAGATGTATAAAATCGTGGGAATTTACCTTCACTATTGATCATGCTTACGCACCCTGTCAGATTGGCCACTACCAATTACCATAGACTGCCCGTGTTGAGCTGAGATCGATTTTTCTTAAGAAAAATTAACAACTCAGCTTTTTTAATGTATATATATATCGGGATCTCAAACTCTAAATTCTCAAATGCTAAAATTTGCTGTTTGTTGCTTTCAAAAATATTGCAGGCTTATTTTGTTGGTTCAGTTGCGCCTGAACCGCATAAAATCCAATTGACCTTTGAGCGGTCCCACCAAGATACTTTTCTTTGGTCCTCATAACTAGCTCTGTTCAAAAGAGGAGACCTTTGCTCTTTTCGGAGTCCAATTAGCGTAATCAACATTCCCACTGATATTAAGGTCTTGATATTAAGGTCTTGTTTGGATCTCATAGTCTAAAATTTAATTATCTAAAATTTTAGACTAAACTTTAGTTGGTTAAACTTTAACCACTAAACTTTAGTCGAAGGTCCTGTTTGGATCCTGTACTAATGGATAGGACTAAAGTTTCAAAAAGATCATGCTACCTCTCCTCGTTTCGTGCGTTAGCCATTAAATGGGAGGTGAGAGACCAACATGCATGGGTAAACACGTCTTTGTGCCTAAGAACCCAAAACTTTAGACCACTTTAGTTCACTTTGGTGGACTAATGGTCTAAAGTGTTTTTTAGGGGTTAGCTAAAGTTTAGATCTAACTTTAGACCACCTGTTTGGAGACTTTAGATCTAAACTTTAGTGACTAAACTTTAGATGGAGGGATCCAAACAGGGCCTAATCAGGCTTGTTAGTTGCAAGGCGCCACATTTTTAGCTCCTGGATTTTATTTCCTCCGTACCATTGTGAACAAGGGGGAAAATGCAAAAGTTGAGCCGAAAGAAACACGGCAGAATCGTTTTGCCCCCTTTATGCTGCAGGTTTCATTCACATGCACGCCCTCCAATGTTTTAAAAATTGTATATGTAGCCCTCGTGGACCTTTTGTTTGTTGTCTGATGATATCTAGATTGGTTTACTCCATCCGGCGATATTTTGGATTTTTCTCAAAATAATATGTCCTCCCTACAATGGGCATAGGCCTGCACTTATAGGCTGAGTTCTTTTGAGCTTAAAGTTGACTTATATTTATACTGTCTATAATAACTAGCTTTTAAACAGTATGTTTTTTAAGACGGTGTCAATAAGAAAACGGTAGTAAAAAGTGTACTGAGTTCAGCTGTACTGATCAAAATCGCATATGACTATTTTTCTTTACATAATCCCTCTCATAAACAGCTAAAATTCAAATATTTAAACTATAAACCATAGGCCATCGGTCTAAAAGAATCCACCCATATTGTACACGCATGCATCTAAAATAAAGGACTAGGACTTTAATTCCTGAGCCAACTTAGCTTTGCAAAAAAAAAAGTATGCACAGGTGCAGCTCAGGCTAACAAAAAGGATGAGAAAAACTAACAGGATTAAATAAATATCCTGGACTCAAAGTAGTAACCGACTCTAACAGATCATGTGAATCAGATCATTAAAGTCCCTATCCGAACAGAAGATGGAGCAGGAACCATAGCTATTTCCTCCTGACTCGTGTGTTCAAATTCTTGGCTCAAGCCACCATGCATTTCTAGCTCTACATGTTATGCCTGTTGAGGAACCGACGCTGGAGACCAGTCCGAGCGATTCCTCTGCTTAGAACAAGAACGAATCAATCACAGAATCACAGAAGAATAGATTGAACACACAGAGAGATAGAGAGAACTCCTGGTCTTTCTTTATTGCTTTCATTCATGTGTACATAATGTGGAGGTATGGCTCTCTATTTATAGACTACAATGAGGTGCCCACCATGGGCCCTGGGCTGCCGGCCCAGGCCCAGGTTTCCTAACACTCCCCCTTGGGCACTCATCCGACACGTTCATGCCTCACTAAAACTCCATAAAAACCCAGTGGGAAAAATTTGGAGAAAGAGCACATGATACATGTGATGCTGCGATGCACGAATTGCCTCATTAAAAACCTTGGTCGAGAAACTTCATGGAAAACTCGTCAAGGGAAAAAGAGTACAATTCACCCAATTTCATTTCGTCTTCAGGAGTTTATTCTTTGGGTACTTGATCTTCATGATCAAGGTTTATTAGCGGGCTTGAGAGAATTCTCCCCCTGAATTCTGCACTTCTCTAAGTCTCATCATTCCAATCTCTCATACGCACTTTTCAAAGTAAGATGCGAGGAGTGACTTAGTGAACAAGTCTACATGACTTAGTGTGCAGTACTTTAATCTTGTTCATCTTTGCAATTCATGAGCATAGAGGAACTTGGGGTTGATATGCTTACATAGCCCGTCTGCACTTGTGTAACGCAAGCTGCATTATCTTCATGGATAATTGTGGGGATTTGCACAATGTTCATTCCACATGACTGCTGGATGTGGTGAACCGTTCAGCGGAACCAAGCGCACTCTCGTGCGGCTTCATACAGTGCTATAATTTCTGAGTGGTTCGTCGAAATAGCTACAAGGCTTTGCTTAGACGATTTCTAGGAAATTGCAGTTCCACCACATGGAAATACATAGCCTGTTTGCGACTTAGCGGTATGCGGGTCAGACAGGTACCCAGCATCTGCATAGTCAATCAAGTTCAAGTATTGATTCTTTCTGTAAGACAATCCAATGTCTTTACTTCCTTTGAGGTATCGGAAGGTGTCCTTTATGCCCTGCCAATGCCTATTGGTGGGCTCTGCACTGTACCTTGCCAACAGGTACACGGCAAATGCAATGTCCGATCTAGCGCAGTTTGCTAAGTACATGAATGCTACCACTGCACTCAAGTATGGGGATTCCGGTCCCAGGACTTCCTCCCCCTCTTCCCTAGGTCGGAAAGTATCTTTTTCTTACTGTAAAGACCTCCCGATCATCGGTACTTTCGATTGGTATGCCTTCTCGAAGTCAAGCCTTTCTAGCACCTTCTGGGTGTAGGCCGACTGATGTACCAAGACTCCTTCAGGGACATGCTCAAGCTGCAGGCCTAAGCAAAACTTGGTCTTGCCCAAAACTTTCATTTCAAATTCTGACTCCAAGTAGGAGCTTACTTCTTTTATGTCTTCGGCTGTCCCGATGATATTCAGATCATCTACATACACAGAGATTATACAGAATCTATTCTGGGATCGCCGTATAAATACACAAGGACAGTCTCCATTGTTCGTGTAGCCTTTCTTGCAGAGAAAGTCGCTCAAGCGATTATACCACATTCTTCCAGATTGTTTCAGTCCATACAGTGACTTTCTGAGTTTCACACTGTACAGATTTCTATTTGCTCTGTCTTGGTTTGGGAGAGGAATTCCTTCAGGGACTTTCATGTAAATCTCCGAATCCAAGTTACCGTAAAAGTATGCAGTCACAACATCCATCAATTTCATTTCTAAATTCAAGTTCACTGCCATTGAGATCAAGTATCTAAAGGTAATTCCACTCATGACTGGGGAGTAGGTTTCTTCATAATCAACTCCAGGACATTGAGTGAAACCTTGGGCTACCAGCCTTGCTTTGTATCTCACTACTTCATTTCTTTCATTTCTCTTTCGAACAAATACCCACTTGTGCCCAACGGGGTGTATGTGGGGAGGTGTGCGGCATACGGGCCCAAACACCTCTCTTTTATTCAGAGATAGCAATTCAGTTGCTATTGCCTTCTTCCAATCTTCCCAATCTGATCTTTTCTTACATTCAGCGAGCGATGCAGGCTCGGGATCAAGATCGATGATGGTGGCAATTTTCTTTGCGAAGTAGATATCGATATTAGCTGTTGTCCTATTCAGGGACTCTCCCGTGTGCACATAATTTATAGCTATTTCTTCATGAGTTGCTTCTTCTGGAGCTTCACCTTGCGCATCGCTTCTTTCAATTGCGGTGGCAAGTCCCTTAAGTTTTTCGGCTCCGATGTGTGCGCACACATCCATGCCGATGGGGATATTCAGATCCGGTATGCCCTTTTCGGAAGGTGTCATACTTGTGCCAGGTCTCAACTGGCTCCCCTTCTCATTCTGGGGGACTTCAATGATCGGCTGTGATAAATCTCTCTTATCCTTTTTCACCAGGCGTCCCCGGTTACTAAGGATTCGAGGAACCGGAGTTCTTGTCCTCTTTTTTATTTTTCTGAGGCCTCTGGACGAGATTAGGGATACCTTCTGCTTTCTTTGGTATTTCAACCCTCTCCGGTGCAGTGCGTGCAGGCACATGCGACTTAGTCACGCTCTTCAAATCACTAAAGTGATCAGGCAGTTGATTTGCTAATGCTTGCAAATCTATTGTCTTCTAGACTTCTCTTGTCTTCTGGACTTCTCTATTCGCTTCACTAGTGCGCGGGTCATCTGCATGGGTTACCGTGGCTTGCCACGTAATTTCCCGACATTCTTCACCAAAGGGTTGATTTCCTCCCCCTAATGTTGGGAAATTTTCGGTGCTGACCCTTGCGCTAGTTGCATAGGTGAATGGATGTTGTAGGCCGAAGGTCTAAGGTTGATGAGATTCGCTGCATGAAGGACTGCGTGTCCCCAACATGTAGCTGGCAAATTACTTTTATGCAAGAGGGGTTGGGCAATAAATTTAATTGTTTTGATTAAAGCCTCTGCCAAACCGTTCTGGGTATGGACATGCGGTACCAAATGCTCAACTGCAATTCCCATCGCCATGCATTAATCATCAAATGCCTTTGAAGTAAATTCTCCGGCGTTTGTCCATTCGGATGGACTTGATATGATGATCTGGAAACACATTTCTGATGCGAATGATCTGCGAGATCAATTTTTCAAAGGCGAGGTTCCTTGTGGACAACAAAACCCACATATGACAACTTCGAGGAAGCGTCAATGAGCACCATGAAATTCTTAAATAACCCTAAGATGGGCTGAATGGGACCGCAAATGTCTCCCTGGATACGTTCCAGGAATGCAGGGACTTCATCCTTCACTTACAGAGTGGAGGGTCTAGTAATTAGTTTCCCGGTGGCACATGCAGGGCACACAAAATCTTCATGATTCGGGAAATTCTTCACATTAATATTATGCCCATGCGAGTTATTATGTTTCTCATCATCCTAAGACTTGGGTGGCCTAATCTGTCATGCCAGAGACAGAAGAGTTCAGAGCTTCTAAACACTGTTTTCAGAACAGTGTACGCTGCAGGCGCTTTAATTGTGGTATAATCTAGCCCTGTTTCAAATGAAGGAAGCTTTTCTAATATTCTTTTGCCATTCTCTTCGCGCTTCGTGATGAGCAGGTATTCCTTACCTTACTCTTCTTTAGTCTCAACGTGGAAACCATTGGCGCAAATATTCTTAAAACTTAGGAGAGTTCTAGTCGATTCTGGGTACAATAAGGCTTCTTCAATGACCAAAGTTGTGCCCATTTGTGGCTCTTCCTGAACCATGCATCGCTTCCGGCGATTGTCGTAAGGCTGCTAGTGCTTTTACAAATCGACTAAAAATACTTAATCTCTCTTAAGATGGTATGCGTTGTGCCGCTGCTGGCTAAGCACACTTCCTTTATAGGGCGCTACACGTGTTCTAATATAGGGTATTTTATTAATATGCATGAGAAGGCAATCAACACATAAATAAGATACTCCAATATCAGAACATATCATGCCATTAATAAACTGAATAAATGAATGAATTCTTCCAAAAATCATCCAACCATCACAAGAAAGATAACAATTCTTAAGTACCATCCATGCAAATTCTAACATATTCTTCCACACAAAATAAATGACAATTAAAGTCTAAATGCATTCAGTGCACAAGACTTCTTCTGCTATTTTCTCGGGGTTGACATTCTCTTCAAGAGAAATCAGACGGTGGCTGCTTCTAGGTCGAGACGGGTGCTGCTGTCGTAATGGTCTCAAACACCATCAGCGCAGGCAGCTGCTCAAAATGCTCCCCCTCAACCGATGCAGAATGGGCTTCATGTGCCCTTTGCCATCCCGTTTTGGCTTACTAGCCTTATTCTCACGTGGAGCATCTATTTTGCCTTTCTGGGCTACGGTCTTACCCTTTCTTCCCCTTTTTCTCTATCAAGGGCTTTTGCACCTTGTTGCTCCCGTCGTTGGCTTCACGGCCAATGGAGCTCCCAGATGGCTGAGTGACTTAGTTCTTGCGGAGAACTTCGTCCTGAGCCTCCGCAACCTGCATCATATCAATCAATTCGGCATATTCCTCATAGCCATCTTGACGATAGTTGCGTGCGGATTGTGCTATATTGGGGTGGAAGGTTTTTCTCAATTTTCTGTATTGGGGTACAAATCCTGTGCAAGGCAGAATTGTATTCCCTGACCGTCTTAAAGTCGGCAAAACCTCAGTCTGATCCACTCTCGCTCTGTTTGAGGAAGAATGGTGTACTTTAGCCTCTCAAACAGCTTCTGGAGTGCGGTCCAGAGTGCCAGCGCGCTCTTCTCCGTCATATACTCATTCTTGAGAGTGAGGCAGAGGTGGTGCCTGAGAAAATGAAGTGCCTGATCATTCTCCTCAGGTTTGGGTTGAGCGTCATTCAGTCCGCCAATCCCAATAGCAGCGCGGAGCTTCCTGGCTCCAAGTACAGTCTCGACATCGGATGCCAACATCAGGTAGTTTTTGGCCATGCTGGGCCAGCTCCTCGAATCTTCCAGTTCGTGATGCTAGTCATCTAAATGTGTATAAGTCTACTGCTGGTAGACATGCACGGAATAATTCACTGCGGGTAAATAAATGGTACAAAGGTTCTCGTAATGTTCCAGCATTTTCTATAATTTTACTGCTAATTTCAGTGATTAAAAGTAATTTAAACAATTACAATTAACCAAAACAGTAAATAAATACAGAAAATACAGAGAGTAATAATGGCACAAATGAATAAGCTTCAAATGCTAAAACTAATGCAAAATTCAGATTCTCGAGGCCCTTTTATGCAAGAATATGAAATTTCAGCAAATTCTGTAATTCCAGGGGTTTTTACGCAAAATTTCAGTTCAGAGAAAAATTCGCGCAATTTTCTGATTTACAGAGGGGTTTTCTGCAAAATTCTGGACCCACTCGTAAAATTTGAGGGCTTATTCGCAATTTTCGGAACTACGAGGCCTTATCTGCAAAATTCAGGACTCATATGCAATATTTAAGGGCTTTTCGGTAATATTCAGGACTTCGGGTCCTTTTTTTTCACTCCCGGCCCGTCTCCTCTTGGCCCATGCGGCCTTTTTCTTCATTCGGCCCACCGTCCGGCCCACCAGTGGCCCATCCCCAGTGGTTTTCAAAGGGCAGGGGTAGGGTTTCCCCTACCCCTGTTCACACGGGGCGGCGGCGCAACTCGCCCGAGTGGCCGCGGGGCGCGGGCGGCGGCCGGCTAGCGGCTAGGCGGCGCGCGGGAGCGGTGCCATGCGGCGGAAGATCGGCTCCGTGCGGGGAGCGGGTGGCCGTGCGAGTCGGCGGGCCCGGCGCAATCCAGGCGGCGACACGCATCCAAATGCGTGCGGGCGGGGAGGCTGACCGCCGGCAGTTCGAGCGGGCGTGGGTGGCGGCCGACCGGTGGGGAGGTGGTGCGCCGGAGCAGCGCGCACTGCGGTCGGCGGCCATGCGGGGCCGGCGACGAGGCGGGAGTATCCGGCGAGCGGCGGAGGCAGCCGGGCGGCAGCCGCATGCAGGCGGCGATGCCGGGGTGCGGAGCGTCGGCCTCGGGTGCGGGTCGGCGGCCGCATGCAGGCGGCGGCGCCGGAGAAGCCGACGAGGCGGCGCAACAGGGGCGGCGTCCGGGCGGAGGCGCGACCGCTTCGGGCGCACATGCGGGGCGTGGATCCGGCGGCCGGCGGCAAGCGCGCGCCGTGCGGGGCGACGAGCTAGCAGCGAACCAGAGGAGACGCACGGCGGCTTCAGGCCAGGCGGCTTGCGCGCGGTCGGCACACTCGGCGGCGTGGTCTGCATGCCACAGTGGGAGGCCGGCGGGCGGGCTCCATGTGGGGAGGCGACGTGGCTGCGGGCCGCGGTGGAAGCAGCGCCGTGCGGGGCGCGGTCGGCAGGGACCCGAGCGCCGGCCGTTGGTTTCGATGGGTGGCAGCGGTGCGTGCGAGGGGGCGCGGGATGGCCGGCTGTGGCAGTGCCGGCGGGCACGGGCACAAGCGGCGGTACGGCTGTGACTTCACGAGCGACGCAGCTGCGGCTTCGGGCCGACTTCGGCTTTAGGCTGACGGCCAGCGGCCAGCCGTCGACCGGTGGCAAGCCGGCATTAGACCGGCGATGCACACGCATGCAGGCGCGGCATTGGCTTGATGCGCATTCTGGCGCAGTGCTTCTCCCCTTTTTTTTATTTTCTGTGTGATGTCGTGCATAACAAAGCAGAAGAAGCGATGCCAATTTCGTACAGTGATCATGCAGAATCAAATGAAATCATGCAAAATTTCCCGATTTCGTTTTCCAATCTAGGATGCAATCAACATCTACCCCTTTTTTCGCAATCTACCGATCGACATTGTGCCGGCGACTTCGAGTCTGCTCGCGGTAGATTTAGGGCGGATTTGCATCGTTCTACAGTGCAATCAACATCTACCCCGTTTCACAATCTACCGATCGGCATTGTGCCGGCGACTTCAAGTCTGCTCGCGGTAGATTAGGGCGGATTTGCACCGTAGAATTTCAATCTAGAACGCGAAAAGAAAATACAGATTCAAAAGCGATCTAGAAAATTCAATTTGTGCTTCGATGATTACCTCATTCACCGGAGCGAAGTCGTGCTGATAACGTGTTGAGGAACCGACGCTGGAGACCAGTCCGAGCGATTCCTCTGCTTAGAACAAGAACGAATCAATCACAGAATCACAGAAGAATAGATTGAACACACAGAGAGATAGAGAGAACTCCTGGTCTTTCTTTATTGCTTTCATTCATGTGTACATA
Source organism: Dendrocalamus latiflorus (assembly GCA_017311315.1). Taxonomy (NCBI): domain Eukaryota; kingdom Viridiplantae; phylum Streptophyta; class Magnoliopsida; order Poales; family Poaceae; genus Dendrocalamus; species Dendrocalamus latiflorus. Next base: position 15,461,530 of record CM029646.1, on the reverse strand, counting down.
ATGTGGAGGTATGGCTCTCTATTTATAGACTACAATGAGGTGCCCACCATGGGACCTGGGCTGCCGGCCCAGGCCCAGGTTTCCTAACAATGCCGTCTTGTGCTCCAGTTGCTTACGTGCATAAGGGCATGTATTACTTCATGTGCAGTTAATTCCTGACCAGCAGTCGTTTTCTGTTCTCTCCGTCTCAATTTATAAAGTATATTTTCTCTTACCACATAAACCAAAAAAAATGAAAATGGCTAGATTACCCTAAATTATAATGTTTAGCGTCTATATTCAATACACATATATAGAGAATAGTAAATAAAACTACATATTTATGAGAGATATAAAGAGAACATCATACTAATTTTATATTAAAATATTAAATACATCCTATATTTAAGATAAAACCATTCAAGAATACACTATATAAATTTAGATGAAGAGGTATTTTCTTGTACGCTGCGTGCGTGGCACGGCATAATTCTACACGCTGAACTGCTCCCCCTTTCTTTCACCACACCTCCCTCCCTCTCAGCCAAAAAATATTTCTTTCATGCCTAACAACTAGCACCAATTTTAGCACTCACAGTACGAATTGAGTTAGAATCAAAAACTAGTGCTACCATGGTCACATCACAAATTTCCAAAATTTAACTGTACGGATTTCAAAACAACTTTTTTATGAATCGGAGGAAGCACTTGACAAGATATCATATTGGTTGGTAGTGAAGTATCATTGTCTGTATTTATAACGAATTTGATTATAAGTGCGAAGTTTTATCGGTGTAAGATACAAATATTAATTCTTTAAGATATATGTGCGCTATTAAACGCAGTGGCGGAGGACTCGATAGGGCAAGCCCTGGCGTGCGCCAGACCTTGATGCGGGAGGCGGGCGGGCGGCGGGCGGGCGGCGGGGGGAGGCGGGAGGCGGGCGGCGGGGGGAGGTGAGCGGGGGGCGGCCGGCCGGCGGGCGACGGGAGGCGGGCGATCCGCCCCACCTCATTTTTTCCCGTCCTCCGCCACTGATTAAACACATACATAACCCAGTTCCTACCCTGCCGCTACCATTCTTCTTAAAAAGCCCCGACCCTTGCACCGCTTGTTAGTGTTGCAGTTGCCATGCCACCGACTAGGTTTTCATTGGTAGTAAGTACTAAGGGTTTGCTCCAAACAGTTTAAAGCAGTGGTTTTTTAGCTTTTTATATGTATTTTGACTGCAAATGCACTGTATCAACTGTTAGCTTTTTCTAAATTAAAAAATAAAAAAAATAAAAAAATATTAGAAAGCACCACTATATCTTTTATGACAATGCAAAAGAATAAAAAAACAAAAACCAAAATAAAATAAAAAAACCAAAATAAAAAAAGGGATACCGTTCCGAGCGGAGCCTAGCCCCTCACAAGGGTTGTTGCACCCTTCTCATTTGGTACCCTACCTTTGCTAACCAATTCATCGCCATCGCCTTCACCAGTGGCCCGCCACCGTACTATCACCAGCGCCGTCCTTACCGCTATCAACACTAGGCCCGCCGCTACCAGATTGGATTTTAGTATGTGTTTGGTTCATGGGATCATGGGGGATGGGATGGGGCGGTCCTCATTCCAGAGCTGTTTGGTTCAGAGTCAGGTGGGATGGGGGATATCCCTCTAGGGAATATTCTGTGGATATGCTCTCAAATTGGGGATGCTCCTATCCCCCAAAAATGAGGGGATGGTGAGGGATGAAGTGGGACGAGTGGCTGACAGGTAGACCCCGCATGTCAGATTGCCATCCTAAACCTTTTGTCCCTAAACCAAACAGAAAACAGGGACCGTCCCGTCCCTAAAAAATGGGTTGGATCCATCCCGTCCCACCATGACTCTAAACCAAACACACCCTTAAAGACTGGAGGTTCGGTGAACTCTGGCAAGGTTCAGTCTGTGCAATGGTGGCTGATTCAAGAAATGTAATTGCCGATTATCACTTTATGTAAAATTCCTGACTTCCATGTAAAATAAACCATCCAGATATAAAGTGCTGAAGCTTAGCCTTTCTAATTTTTTTTCGTAGTCCTTAAGCTATCTTTCCTGTTGTTTTATGCACCTCAGTTTTGAGGCTTTGAGCCTAAGAGCTCGTGTAACTTTTGGTTGTATATATCCTTCGTGGATATAGATGCCGGATTTTATATCCTTTATCTAAAAAATAAACCATCCAGATCTTGAACTATTGAGTTTTGAATTTTACTCTTGCGATGTAATTTTCATTAAATCTACATATTCCAATACAGTTAGTCCATGTTTGACTGGAGAATATGGTCTCGTTTATTTTAGCTTATGGTTTATAGATTTCTCCAAACAAACAAACGAGACGGCTTTTTCACTGCTGCTTCAAAGCGATTTATCGGAGCAGTTTTTTTGAAACGACTTATCAGCTTATTGATATTTGGTTCATTTGTTTAAGCACTCGCGTTAAAGTCAAAATCTGCAGCAAAAAAGAACACACTCTATAAGTTTATAATCTATGCTGCAAATATATCAAAAAAAATACATTTTGGTCCTCACATAATACCCAAAGCATGGTTCACCAGTTGCGCCAATACCAAATACTGCGAGGTTGTTTGCGCAAAACCTCCCAGCTTACAACTTTGTCCCGGCTCCGGCTCCCGTCAACATTTCCACACACGGCTTGGAAGCAGAAAGGGAGAGTGAAAGAAGGGGGAAAAAAACAACCCTTGGGATTCTATGCAGAAGTTGTTACACGAACTCCATTTCAAACTCTTTTATACGTTACTATTCTTTACCTATGTCCCGGCTTTAAAATTCGTTCCTTAGCTCGGGGGATTTGGTGCATGCCGATCCAGCAGCAATCGAGGGCAGTGCATCCTACAGTTCCTCTTTGCCCAAGAAAAGGATGGCACTTTAACCCTTGCTTATGTCCATCTTTTCCCATCTCACCTCCCCTTTTGATCACATATAAATACTACGTACTCACGTGTGTGTTGGTGCCATGGTAAGGGAGGTCAGAGGTGGCCTTGTTTGACACACGGTGTAGGGAGGGGGGGGGGGGGGGGGGGGGGGAGAGAGAGAGAGATTGGCTGGCTTCTAGAGAATAGAGATGTTTGAATGAGAAATGGAGTCAACGTTTGGGAGATGGAGAATGGTGAGAGAGACTGAATGGAGGTGTTAGTTTGGAGGAGAAAGGAGCAGTCTCTGTTGGCTTCTTGTGGCGGCTTCAAGAAGTTGCAAGGTGTGGCAAGAAGAGCAGCAAGAGGAGGCACTCCGTTTGCATGGGATAAGGAGATTAGTTTGCATTAGGTGAGGTGACTCTGATTCTTTATGTTCTCTGTGATTTCTCGTGGTGGCTTTGCATTCAGAGTTTCAGTGTGCTCGGTTCTGTTCTGTTCGTGAGGTTTCAAGAACTTGAGTTCTTGGGTGTGAATTTTCTTCATTTATTTTGGCCCATGAATTGGAGCTTTTGTTCATTGTTCTGTTTTTGGCCCAAAATTGGGGAGATGCTTACGGGGAATTATTTACGTTCTAGTGGTTTCTGTTTGTTCAGATAGTTTCAGCCTGGAGAAGATGAGTTTTCTATGGTTAAGTGAAGTGATCAAAACTGAATTACCTATGATCAGACTCGTGTATCTCCTCTTGATTTGCATTTCTTGGCTTTCCTACTTCTCTGACGAGGGATGTCATGGCCGTGGGCGATGCATGGCACACAAGAAGGCAACAACTGCAACGCCATCTTCAGCCGACACAGGATCAGGCTTGATTGATCCTCTTATCCATAGTTTCCTACTTGTTGCGATTAGTTACTTTTTGTTAGGATTCCTATTTGGTTAGCTCGGTTGTTAGGCGTGTAAGGCGGCCGGCTACTATTGAACAAGGAATAAAAGAGTAAACAAGAATTACCCCCTCTTCCTCATGTCTCCCCCAATCTCTCCCTGCCAAAGGCTCTCCTTCTGGGCGAGTTCTTTTCAGCTACGACTTATAGTTTTTAATCCTAACATAAACGTTTATGTGAACAAACCGAATGCCAATAAACCTATAAGCCGTTTTAAAAAAGCTATCTCGAAGAGCTGCCTTGAAACGGTAGCAGAAAAGCTGTCCCGTTTGTTTATTTGAGGAAGGCCATAATCTATAAACCAAAAAAGAACTAGGCCGTGTTCTTGCAGCTCCCAACCAATCTATTGCTATTTCTCTATTTCTCTACCCCAGCTACCTTCTCCCAGAATCAGACCAATACAAGGATTTGCCAATCAACCGCAAGAAGAAATTTAAGCACTTCAGTGCATGAGCGAGTTTATTAAAGTGCTATTTTTCTCCTATTTTTTCAAGTTCTAGTCAAAATCAGAATTCGGACAACCCATACACTTGTAGTTTGCTAAAGCTTAAACATGTACCATTCTCTTCTACAATATTAGCAAGTCAATAGTCATATCTCCAAATTTCAGTGTTACCTAGACGATCTTCATAGTCGCATGGGTGTCCAATCAGCACTGTCAATCTTACCGTGTTCCCACCATGTATTCTTCGTCTCGAAGAACTGCAGAATTTCAATTGACTCAAAACTGATAAGGTTAGGCATGCAAGCAATTTCAGATGTTCAAAATATGGTTAGGAGATCAAGTCATCTTCCTGAAAGTTAGTCCAAAGCGACGACTGATTGATTTCCTCTGAAGTTAGGCAGAAGAAACTGACATGTATTTTTGCCTAACCAGGCTGGAAATTTCACATTACATGCGAAGTATGCAATGGCAGGTTGATCTGCACATTCTCTCTTACTACAGCTATGTATCAGTATTTCAGTAACTGCAATACAATTTTTTTTCTTGAAAACGCAGGAGGAATGCACTTCATTCATTAAGTGAAAAGGAAAAAAACAAAACAATACAAATTGATATTGCTATTTCTCCATTTCTCTACCCCAGCTATCTCAGCCGGATATTGCTCAGTCTTAGCCGCCCTATTAGGCCTTCACAAGCCCCTGGTTGTTTACTAGCAATACAAATTGATGGGCTAGCTCATGCAAAAATTTACTGCTCTTCAGATCGACAGCTTTTGGTTTCTTCTATTCTTTTGTATGTCCTGATTGAGATTGGAGAGTAATGTTTGGAGCTTTTCTAATGGCAGCTTACTGATATGGAATCATGGAGATTGGAGCAGTTAGTGTTTCTGCTTTGCTGCTTTGCAGCAATCACATGCAGTTTACACGTACAAGCCCAGGCCCAAACCACTCTACAACACCTCAAAAGCACACCCCACAATGGAGCAGGTGAGTAATCCTGATCTATCTCCTCATTAAACTTGAAAATCTCTTACCTTTTCAGTAACATGCAAATCATGTTTACTTAAAATAAACATTTATAGAGGGGTAAAGTAACATGTCAAGGCAGCAAAAGTATCCTGATGAACTGTTCTAGTTGTGTAGTGCTTGTCTGTAGTATATTATTCCTTTAGTATATTTTTACTGTTCTAGTTGACATTGTGCTTGTGCGTAGTATATTCTTGCTTGTGAATGGTAGTTGATCCTTGTTGCCTGTGTTGATCAGTGGGCAGGATTTTGTCGGAGATGGAAAATAGATCGGATAGCGTTCTTTCAAGAAGAACGAGAAGAGTCGATCCTCTTGATGGCCTAAGGAAGTATGAGGGAGGATATAACATCACAAACAAGCATTACTGGAGTGTAAGTTCTATTCTTCTCTGAACAGTGTCTGCAGTCATACACACTGCTTGCTGCAATCGTGCTGAGTTGCTGACAAATTATGTTTAGACCAAAAATGATTGCTTTTACGGTGTATCATGATCAGGGCATAAATTGTTCGTGGATGAACATCATACTACTAAATACATGAAAAATCAGTTCTTAGCCTTAAATTGCATTTAATTGTGCAGACATGACTTGATACGTTGATACAGGTTAGATTAGATGAAGTTGACTGAATAGAATGAGAGAGAGAGAAAGCAAATATATCCACGTGAGGATTGAACTGATTGCCGTTGTGTTTACCTTTTTCAGTCGACCATATTTACAGGTAGAGCTGGATACGTCATCGCAGCATTATGGCTTATTGGTGGTATTGTTTTGGTGGGAGTTGTACTCATGTCAAAGATTTTCTTCACCAAAAGGAATGAAAAATACGGTGTCATCGACTATTTCTTTGAGAGATACCAGCTTTGGTCTGTAGTACTTTTTATTCTTCTTGCAGTTTTTGTCTTGTAAGTTGCTCAACTCAACAACAATCCGTTATTTATCTGCAACTATTGTGTATCTGGCAGTGTTTGTAGCAATGCAGTTAGTAATCTACTAACGCATTTTATATTCAGAGTTGCATCAGCAATTGCAGTTCGTGGCGCTGTAAGATTCCATTCAAGAGCAGAATCTGTCAAAGAGATTATTGGGAAAACTGCACTTGAGGCGACGGCAACAATTTACAATATAACAGGAGCCATTGAGATGATGCAAAACATATCAAAGCTATACAACAACAACACTCAAGCTTTTGATCACCTGAACTCCACAGTAGAGGCACTCAACTCCGAAGCCGTGGAGATTCAGGCAAAGGCGGAGAAGAATATGCGCTTGGTCAGCAAAGGCATCAAAATACAGTAAGAACTTATCACATGATGGACGTGATTGACAGATTAATAGTTTTAGGATACCTCTTAATCATCATGAGAACTAACGCAGCTGATAATTTTCAGAGAAGTTGTGACCATTTTAACTGTGACACTCAATCTTGTCGCTGTTCTTGCGTTGCTACGTAAGTGAACGTAATGCAATTTTTCTGAATATGCAAATGTATCTTAGTTATACCTAAAACTGGAATTAACACATTGCTTTTGAGTGCAGTGGGAAGACCTCTAAGGCTACAGAAATTGTACTACTTGTGAGTATCCTTCAGACACCCATCTGAAGCTACAAACCTGTGACTTTCAGTGCTTATTGCATTCTAATCACAACAAACTGTATGCAACAGGTGCATAGCCTTCTGCTGGATACTGACAGCCCTCTTCTGGATGTACTTTGGCCTGTACTACTTCCTCGACAAGTTCGCCGGCGACACCTGCGTCGCCCTCGACGAGTACCAGCTGAACCCCCAGAACAGCACACTGGGCACCATCATACCGTGCAGCGAGAAGCTCTCCGGCAGCGAGATCCTGCACGATGTTGGTGCAGGCATCCATGACATCATAGATCAGGTAACAAACAGACACACACACACTGTAACACATCTGAAGCAGCGGTCAGAAGTAGAAGACGCAGAATTGTTATCATCCAGATTGTTTCTGAATTCTGATTGCAACATTTTCAGGTGAATTCGAACATTTACACGATAAAATCGGAGTACTCCGTGAAGCAGCTGGAGTACATCTGTAATCCGTTCACCGGGCCGCCGGACTACCGGTACCGGCCGGAGAATTGCCCTTCCGGCACCACCACCATCGGTGACATCCCTCAGGTGAACACAAACTTCATTACAAGGACCAAAGAATGTAAAAGAAAACCAATCTTGACATGGCATTGTCTCTTCGTCTTCTCCTGAAGATCCTGAGGAGGCTGACGTGCTCGGACTTCAGTGGCGGCGTGAACTGCGCCCCAGCTGAACTCTCGTCGGCGATCGACTACGACAAGGTGCAGACGTATACGAGCTCCATCCAGAACGTGGTGGACATCTTCCCGGGCACGGAGCGGCTGGTGAGCTGCGAGCTGGTGAAGGCCGGCTTCGCGGACATCGTGGGCAACCAGTGCGCGCCGCTGCGGCGCGGCGCGCGTGCGACGTGGGCCGCGCTCGCCGCGTTGTCAACGGCCACGGCGCTGCTCGTGCTCGCCTCGGCGGCCTGCGGCGGCGGCGACCGGCTTCACCCCGGCGACGACCGCCACTCGGTGAGGCACCTCACCTCGTCGTCCAACTCGGAGATATCGGAGATTGAGTTCGCCGAGATGCACGCCAAGAAAGTGAGAGTCAGGATCGGCCCGTGATCAGCTGGTGGGTCAAGAAAGCGAGATCAAAATTCTTTTTTGCTGTGTTGTTTGATCATTTGCAGGGGAGAGGTTGAGAGAGAGGACGTATACTGCCGGCGGGAGAGACTGATCCAGGAGAGATCGTCCACTGCCGGCGCGCCATTGACGCGAAAATGTTTGGTTTCTTTTTTGTGGGATGGTCTGGAGAATCCAGCCATGCATGCATTGTGTTGTTGGTATAGAAATTGATCATTGGGTTCTGTACATGAACTGCAAAAGGATAAGAGATTAATTGTAGTCCAATTTGTTCTCTACACGAACAGCAGAAGGGTTAATTGGATGGTGAATTATAGTAAAATTAATTGGATTTATACCTGACTTAAGAGGCTGTGTTTGGTGTTCTGCAGCTTGTGTAGTTCTTACCTCTTTCAAATTGACACAATTACCCTTCCTAAAGATTAGTTAGTGGAACAGAACAAAAATTCAATCCTACTATCCTAATCTTGCCTAGGATCCCGATCTTGACAAGCTGGTAGTGCGAGAAACATATAACCTGTTGGATCGTAAGAGTCTTCTCACCCTAAAAGTTAGCTAATAAAGTAAGAGACCCCCTAACCCTTCCATAATCAATGCGGGACTATTCAACAATCTCCCCCTTCACACATTGGTATCCCTCAGCCCTTTACCGCCTCTTCTCCGTACACCGATGGTCCCTTCACCATACACTAGACGATCACACAGTAGTGTCCATTGGGCCAGAGATATTAGATCGTAAGAGCATTCTCACTTTAAAAGCTAGCCATTGAGGTGAGAGACTCTCTCACTTTTAAGTTAGGTCTCTTACTCTTTTACAATCAATGTGTGACTATTCCAACACAACCGAACCAATATATGCATCAGTATATGTATTACATTGGATAAACCACTAAGATATCATTTAGATAAGGGCAGACGCCAAGTATGACGACTCATTCAAGTTACAACCAGTTATTGCAAACATATCAAAATGAAAAATATACAACATATATAAATCAAACCGAGCAGAACTCATAGATGTCTTAGTCTGGTTCTTGAGAATTGCCATAATCACCTCCACCTCATGCGGGATCAGTTCTTGCTGTAGAAGTAGAATCAATGTAATCCTTCTTGATCTTGTTCAATGCCACAACCACATCACTCATTGTCAACCTTTGGTCAGGCAAGTCACTCGAGCATAGTAAACCCAACTCAAACATTGGCACTAGAAGGTTGTCCACGCAACTAGAGGAGTCTTGCAGTAGTCGGTCATCCACAACATCAACGAGCCTTGTTGGAAATGCTTGATTAACCTACTGCCTGAGGCTTAGTTGTCCAACAAACATTTTATCAGTCGGCTTATTTCCAGTGAATACTTCAAGAAGCGTGATCCCATAGCTGAAGACGTCGCTCTTTCTCAACGCTTTCCCAATGGATCCATATTCTGGTCAAAACATTTCCAAACAGAAGGAATATTAATGATGACAATAGATGGTTGTCGAGATCCGAATATGCAAATTCAGACTCTCTGTGTATACTGCACTAGTCCAGAATCACACTAGTACACACAGTGGAAATATAGATGGAATATCAACTATATTCATGATTTTACCAGGAAAAAGACATATTATTAATTATCAGAGTTACGACCTTATGGCCAAGTTTATACTTTAACATCCGGAAGGGCTAAGCAGAACTAGCAGCAGAAACACAACGAAAATGAAATGGCCATTCGACATGTCCACAGGCAATCGACTGGGAAGCGAGACCCTAATCCAAGAAGTCGTCAAAATATCCTCCTTTACGTACCTCCAGTTAATATGGTTCCTTTTCTTCAACTAAGCAAATGTAGATATAGCCGCCGTGAGTACATTGGATACTCAACAAGTTGTTTGTAACAAGAATGCAATATAATTATACAAGGTTTACCAAATGACGGCTGAGTACTTATTTTGCAGAAAGCAATAATTTAAAGTAATACAATAAATAAATTAAAAGCGAATTGGGAAAATGATTAATAAATAAATAAGCAAAGGAATTGAATAGACCACAAGTGAACTGACCATTCACCCAATGAACCACCTGTGAATTAACCATTCACGATATGAACCACCAGTGAAATAACCATTCACTTCTCAAACTTATCCCAACCAGGTTTAATGAAATATCTACTCCTCATGTGAAATCATCGAGCATTGTCCATAATCGGTGGCATGACTATTCGAATAGTTTTGCACTCAGCAGATGTTGCACAACTTTACCTATATGATATGATCATCTCATAGTGACACTAGAGCAACACGCTTCCTTGTGCATGCTGATCAAGAAGGTCATAAAAAGACCATTACAATGCTTAATCTCAACTCAATTTCGCACACTAAGATTTTACGGTCAAGTAAGCTAATCACCTAGTCAAATAGATCCCTCTTACTCTCCATAGAAAAGTTTAACCGACACACACTAATATACCGATGGGGAAACTGAAATTGAAATATCACAAATTAATTAGCCAAGTTCATCCATACTAGACATGTGGTTGTACAACAAGGCTCAGATCAATGACGCACAAAGTTAAGTCCTTAGACATTACCCAGGCGAGACATCCATATCCCAGAAGGGCTAACCAAACCTCCCCCTTTACTGCACGATCACTCGTCTAAGTGAAAATTATTTTGTATAACCAACATCAATAACACTGCCCATGCCATGAAACTCAAATTTTATAACTGTAGCGGACCACCATGATCCAATACCTCATTAAGTCAAAATTACTTAATAAATTAACATGCAATGATGAGCCCAACGTACTACAAGTATGGCTAAGCATATTATACTACAAGCCATATGATAACTAGTATTGCATTACTAGATAATTATCTATCCTAAGGTGAAAATGGAATCATGGCATTCAAATTATCAATTAAGAGATTAATCAAATTGGACAATAACTACCAGATACAAAGGTTTGTATTAAAATAGCAAGGCATTATAATTAAAAAATAAATTATAGATACTAGGTTCAATATGATGAAAAAATACAACTTGCCTTGGCCTTACTCAGTTACTAACTCTTGGTCTCCAGATCCTGCTTCAGTTCCTTCGAAGACGTTATCTGATGTGGCATGACACGTGTGTGCTAGAGCTGATGTGGCTACTGAGATGGTAGGATGGTGTGGCGGCTGATGTGGACTGACATGTTAGATTAGGGCTGACATGTCAGCTGATGTGGTTGTTGGCGAGGGTGCTGGCATGGCTCGGTGTATGGTCTATGAAATAGTGTGTGCTAACATGGGGGTGCCATATGTCAATGGCTCGGCTGATGGTGGGCTAGGTTCACAAAGAAGACGAAACGACGCCGGGCGCGAGTGTGTGCTGACGTCGGTGACACGTGGGGCGAGGCGTCTCTTTGGTGAATGAAGTGGTGCAGGCGATGACTCGGCGGACATGCAAAATGAGGCACGGGGGCGAGGGTGAGGCGGTCTCCTGTCGGCAGCGGAGGACAAAGCGGCTCGTCAGCGACTTACCAGTGACGAGAAAGACAGGGACGACCTGAGGTGATGAAGATGAAGATGATGGCGATGACAGCTTGGTCGGTGGCAAAGACGAAGGTGGCAGCGAACAGCAAACTCAGTGAGGAATGACAGTGATGGCTTCGAGAGATGCAGAAAACGAGGGGAGGGCTAACCCTTTTATGGCATGAACGCCGAGTGGCGAGGACGAACAAGGCATGGAGTTCGAGGCGGCGATGACACGAACGCTGAGATGAGTTCGGGGCAGAGACGGCGTGGAGACAATGCGCGGACGGGCAACACATGGATGGCGGGATGCGTGCGGGTGAGCGACGGATGCACGATGCGTGGCACGTGGGCGCATGGTAGGCTAACCTGAGCCAGGGGGATTGGGCTGGAGTCGAATTGGTTCCAAGGCCTTTTAGGGATTTTTGAGATTTAATTTATTTAAAAAATTGCTAGAAATTCAATTGAGCTCTAGAAAATAGCAAATAAACCTAGACAATTCACAAAAATTCAAAAAAATGGTGTGAAGCACAAGGAATCCAAATAAAATATTTCCAATAATAATTGAAGTGTAAGTTAGTCACATTAAAGCTTTTTAATTTGTAAAATTCAATTTAAGCTTTAATTAATTCCAGAAAAAATTCAAATGGTGAATAATTTTTTTAAAAGCTTCAAAAAAACTCTAAAATAGGATGTTACAATGGCTTAACAAGATCAAGAGCAAAAGTAGTGCGAGTACCAGGTGCCATATACCCAATATATTGTTCCTGGCATGCTCACAAAAACTACAGAGTTGTCATCACCAAATTACTTCGCGCGCCGTTTGTCGGTCAACGGCTACAGCAGCCGCTCGCCCCCTATGGCGCCATCCCTGCTCCAAGCCATGCACACCCGTGGCACCCTGCCCCGCACGGCCCTGTCGTCTTCACGCGCTGCTCACCATCGACCACAACAGTGCCACTAGTCTGCCAGCTATAAGAAGCCCCAAGCGGCTGAGCCCCTCTGTGTCGCACCGGCCGCCGCGCCTCCACACCGTCCTGCCTCTCTGGTGACGCCCCCGCAAAATCGACCGCATCACGGTGAGCCCCCAGAAGCCTCCTCCTTCCTCTCTCAGTTAATCGAACTCCGGTACCCTGAGCTCGCCGCAGCGGTGTTCTTCCCCGCCTCCGGCCAAAACCGTCGTTTCCGCCACCGTCTCCTCCTTGGTCAGCACAGCTCGATTCCTTGAGTGTGGAGCATCACCCCGTGGCCCTGAAGCTTCCCCAAGCTCCGCTCCAGCTTTCCCCTCACCTTAGCTCACCGGCACTGTGCCCCTACTTGTGCCGCTGCCGGTCACCGATGCTAGTGCTCCTCATCGCCTCCCCGCCACCATGGACAGCATGGTAAGGTTCCCCATGACTCACTCTTGCTCGTGCTCCCCTTATTTCACTCCCTCCTCCCTCTGGCCGCCGCCGCCATTAACGGTCTCCCCCGCTGTCCGCTCTCCACCGCCGCCCGCCCGCCACAGTGCCCTCCGATCGAAGTCGTTACCCCTAGGGGCTTCCTTTCCTCCACGGGGTCCCATTTTGGCCATCACTGGCGTCTCCCCGGTCGCCCCTCGCCGGCAATGCCGCAGGCCGTGCGCCCGAGCCTCCTCTGTTTTGACCCCATTCGGCCCAACTATTCTAGTTTGTAAATGCCCGTTTCATCAGCCTAGGGCCTCCGCTCATTTGGCTAGCCGAGCACCCATTAAAAATCTCAAGCCGCAGATCTGGAGTTCGAATCCACGCCGCGCGTTCTTCTCTTCATTTTCTTATTTTTCTTCTTTGTTTGCTCTGTTGATCCACTTCAATTAATGAAACTGAGGAAAAATTTGAAAATAATCCATGGAAGCTAATAAATTTATTTAAGATTTAATATTGGGTTAATTATCATATATGAGTAAATTAATTTAGCAAGTTTGTCCCACATAAAATCATAAATATAAACTGTTCATCTCTAAAAATCATGAGACCTTTCTGTAAATAGTACTTAAAATAATTGTTGGAAAATAATCCCACATTTACTTGTAAGATGTCAAGATTTAAATCAAGGGTCACCTCATACCTGTTTAAAACATTCTCAAAATAATTAGAACATCAGCAATATTTTTGTTAGTATCCGGTTAATCTCTCCGATCCATCCATATGTCTTGCCAAACCCATGTAACTTCCTTAATAAATAAAAATTTAATTGAAGCAAGCTCGAGTTTTGGTATCTTGCAATCGGCTATGTCTAACCACGTTTTGATCTAAAAGCAGAATATTCTCGTGAATATTCCTTCGACGCTGATCCTTATTTTAGATCTTTTCCGGTGAAGTTACTCCATCACTTCGCTTCCACCAAAAAATTCGTTCGACTCCGCCTCTATCCTGCAACTCACTACATACCCTTAATCATAGCAAATTATAAATAAACTTAATTAAATTTATTTGGACTTTTGCTGGATTTGTTGAATTTGTCAGTCGATAGTCGTGTAATTAGTCACTGGAGCCACGAAGGGACGACAAGTTTGAGCAGGATCAAGACTTGAAAAGAGACGATGATCAATAATCTAAATAATAAACCAAGAAGGCTTTGAGTAAGATCAAGGCCATGGTAAATCGAGCAAGGCATATTGATCCTACATTTTATGCAAAATTATATTCCTTTAAATTATTAAATTGTGTGCTTACTTTATTATGTAAATGTATGTCAAAGCTTAAGGTAGTGACATGCCTACTTGATGTTTTAAATACTATTATGCATGTCCTTGACACTTGAATCATCTGACCATTGTCACCCTAGATGTTAATAATAATGTACTAGCTATAGGTCATATTAATGCCATGCTAGTCTTGTCAAGTCCAGGCACTAGTGGCCCTGATCATCAATCTTTAAACATGAAAAGTGGTTTTGGGATAGTCACGAGATGTACGTGGCTGAATATTTGTGATAACTTAATTTATGCTTCTCAAAACCCCAAAAATCTGCTATACCGATCTGAGTGGATGGTAAGAGTGATGGGTGTGGATGTAACACAAGGTCTGTGGTTTGTGGAATGAACTGCCTGGACAAATTAAGGACTTAATCCTGTGATGAGCCCTCCGTGTACAACAGTGCAACCACAAGCTGGCAAAATGTAAGCTTGGTTGAATAATTTACTAGACCCTCTAGTCATCTCACAGGAGACGGGTGTAGGTGGGTAATAAAAACCCCGCATAGAATGGGACACTGGATAGAGGTGACGTTGCCAAGGCTAGCGTTTTGGAGAGTGGAGTTCGACTGTGCTAACCTGTGGTGGACATCCCCCACAACCTATGGAAGCAACCCCAGAGGACTGAGATGCTAAAGGGCGAGGTACTGTAAAGGCCTTGTAACAATTTCTCGATCTACATGTCCAAGGAATCATGTGGGCCCATCGAGCTGATTGTCTCTTGTGGGTAAAGATGTACAGTCTCTGCAGAGTATAAACTATTCGAATAGTCGTGCCTACGGTCAAGGGCGATATGGGAACCTTCCTCGAGTTAGTTCTATTTCAAAACTTTTGAGGGTGGGAAGAAAACCGTCATGCGGATGTAAACCTGACTTTGGAAATTTTCCTGGAGGGATGTACTCCATCGGTGATAATGAGGTGGAAGTAACCTAATGATCAAAAGTTAGCATAGGTGGATGGAATCTACACCGCTATAGATACTGCATGATTTCAAATTCTTTAAAGCATGTTTGTAAAATGCTAAGTCATAGGCAATTTTAATTATAATTATTGCAAATGTCGCTTTAAGCAAATAAAAGAACTTCAAGCCTTACTTGACAGCTTTGCATAGATTATTACTTGCATTCTGTGTGGTGGCTTGCTGAGTACCGTTGTACTCACTGTTGCTCAATTACCATTATTCAGTCGAAAAGAAAAAGAAGATCAAGCCCTACGGTGCCTTAAGGGGATCGAAAGAGTTGGAAGATGAAGAGGCCAAGAACTAGGTCGTGAACCCCAATTGGCTGCCTGTGGGCATGTCCTGAGGGTCTCACTTGAGTGAGGTTTCCGCTGCTGCATTTTATTGATCTCGACCTGATCGGCCCATGAGTAAATTGTTACTATATTATCTACGCTTCCGCAAAATATGTTTTTGATATACAGTAATATATCTGTGAGCAGGGTGGAATCACAGAGGATTTCGGGTTGCTAAACTTGGGGTCCGATAGGTGCCGTGGCAGGAATAGGCCAAGTTAATTAATGCTGTAACATCAGGGGAGCACGCACGTTACACATTATTAACTTGGCCTATGAACCCTTTATACTCTAAGATAAAAATATTTTGCTAAATGATTCTTCTTTCTGTATGACTGGCATTGAGCATGTTCCATCTTTTAAGAAGAGAGAACTCTGAACTTTTTACATGCATCTTTTAGCAAGTTTTGTCTCTTTGAGGTTTTGTTCAGAAAATAAGAAAACGTTACTGCATAGGATTTTCTCCCACCTCTTTTGTAATACTCACCACTGTGCAGTGTGCCAGCGTCCATGTATCATGAAGCCAAAGAGGTTTTAGGGTTAAACCTCATAAAATATTTAGAGTAAGAGTTGCAAGTATACCATAATAACAAGCTTAATGTCCTCATTTAATTCTCAGGTTTGGAATAACTGCTAACTAGTTGCATGCACCTTAGCCTAGATGATGTCGAGAAACGTAACATATGTGATCACATGGTTCCAACTTTGAGTTTTTATAGGTGCTTACTGCGCTTTGACTTTCAGTGGTATATCACTTTTTTTTAAAAAAAAACAAGCGTGGTATATCACTGTTAAGGCTGCATAATTGATTCACAAGTTTCAAAAGTTGGGTTCTCCAGATTGAAAAGGCCTGCAGGAAGTAAACAAGTTACTTTTACATGCATGATATATGCGCATTTTATCAGTAAAATTTCTAGGCCTTGATTGCACCAAATAGGGCATGATACGCGTGCGACGGGCTCCCTGCCGCACCAGGAGCCGTGGGAACTTTGTGGGCCCCGCAACCTGCCACGCCGAGCATGCCAGTGCCACGCTCGCTGGCGGTGCCATGGTGGCCGGAAGCTGCCATGATTGAGTGGCGCGGTAGGAGCCACGTGTTGGCCGTTGGCACTTTCGCGCTCGGCAAAGGGGTTATATTTGCAATTTCGTGTCGCAAGGGGCTAGTTTCAAAATTAAGGTGGCCCAATGAGGCCAAATAAATAAAAAAATTCCAAAATAATTCAATTAAATAAGCCAAAATAGCAGCAGAAAAAGGGCCGTACGGCAGCGGCAGCACCTGGTGATTAGGCCATTGGTGACGGAAGCTCAATTTGTACGCGTAGTGAGGAAGTGGCAACTGAAGATGTCAAGGTGGCCATGAACAACTGGTGGCACTGCCATGGCTGGATTTGAAGTGCTGCGGACCAGTGATATCGAGAGAGCCACAGCTTATGGAAGCAACAACTTGCAGCACCACCTCGACTAGATATGGAACGTCGCCTTCACCGACTGGGGCTGGCTCGGCCGCGTGGCCATTACCGACGCGATCTACTCATTGTATGCTGTGCTCAGCACTCACCACAACCCGGCTAGGTGGCAAGATTGCCTCCGTCATCTTCCTCGCCAGCCACCAGATCTAGAGCGCCACCACCGTCAAGCCGTGTTGTCGCTGTTCTTGACACCGCCCGCCCCTTCTTCCTCTACTTCGATCACTAATGTGTGTTTTCATGGCTATTGTTGCTGTCGGTGTGCGGAACGTGGTGCAGTAGGTCCAATCGCCAGGTGATGCGATTTGGAGGAAGGGAGAGACAACTATGTGGGTGGAGATGACAACAATAAAGGGAGCCACTTCAACGAGCGTCGAGGAGTCGAGCAGCGCTGCGTCGCTTGACTGCTTGAGCTTGACGGGGGAGAAAAATCATGCCTCAAGAGGCAATTCTTTTTTGGCCCGAGGATCCATGTGGAATGGCCGGGAAATCTTCCTGTTGAGCTCAACCAAACATCCGCTTGAGTTACCACTTACTACATGGAAAATTCCCACGCGGGATTCCGCCCCTAGGGTTAGGCCGGGATCTCCTCCGATCCCAAGCCTCCCAAACAAGCCCCTAATGTGTTAAGGAGGCTCTTTTTTCAGCTTCTAAAATTTGTTTCTTAGATTTTCTATAGTAACTATCTTTTAAATAGATTGTCTTTTCAAGATGGAGTCTATAGATTAATTATAGTACACACTGTAGTGACTTCATTTATATTTGTGTCTCTGCACACTCTTTCACAAACAACCAAAAATTCATAAGCCGCAATCATAAACCATAAGCCAAAGCCAAAAAGAATGGGCCCAAGATGTGTTGCCCATTTCTAAAGCTTGTAGTGGCTGATTGCATTATGTAAGAAAGAGAGCAAATGATAGTACAACAAAAGGCACTACAACATTCGAACTACTATACAACTTATGGGATCATGACATAATAAAATACAAAGCACGTTATAACATGTGAAAAATACATAGTAGCTTATGAATAATAGTGGCTGATAGAAACGGTTTATAGAAGCTGAGCAAAAGCCAGAAGCCAAAGCAAATATGAACAGGCCCTTATGGTTACTCGGGCGGCCATCTATGTTTATTGTTTAGTCACTTTTCTCAAAAAAAAATACATATGTGTGTATGTACGTATGTATGTGAAGTATTTTGTACTCCTAGGAGTACATACTCCCACTTTCAATATACCATTTAAATTGACATGTTATAATTATTTATCACTTTCGGTATTCTTAAATACTAATTCTAAGATACTCGAACGCAATTTAGTTGAAAACATTTTATCAAAGTCCTTTATTTTTGCTATATACCCTTTCTTCATTGATAAAAGGAGTATATACACAAATTATGCTATAAAAATAGATTTTGATGAAACTTTTTATAGAACTCATTTTAAAGTATCTTATAATCATTATTAGAGTATACTCAAAAGGATAAATATGTATAACAACACCATTTAAGTGGTATATAACAAATGGGAGTACATAATCCCAGAAGTATGAAATCATTTTTCTATACACACACACATGGCTGCGCTATTCTGTGCCTATGTGTACTGCGCAAGCCAAAAAGTTACTATCATGCGTGAGTGAAGTTATTGTTAAATACATATAGAGTTATTTCCAATTGTGTAATGTTACAACTGATAATAACTCTGTGTTTAACAGTAATTTTCGGCTCACATTCTACACCTGCACATAGAATAGTGTGTGTGTGTATATATATATATATATATATATATATATATATATATATATATATATATATATATATATATATATATATATTATATAGTCATTTAATTTAGACAAGTTGTACATAAGCACCATTGATCATTTTTCATATGCCAATATAGAGAGCTAAAACAGAGAAGAGTGTTAGAGACAAGTTGTACATAGGCACCATTTATCATTTTTCATATGCCAGTATAGAAGACTAAAAGAGATAAGAGTGTTAGAGTTAGGGGCTACTCCAAATGGCTTTAGGGCCTGTTTGTTTCAGCTGTAGATTCTGAGAAGTAGCTGGTGAGTATTTAGCTAGTCAGAATCTGGAGAAGCTGGATAACCCCAGCTTCTGGCTACTAGTTCATTTTCTGGATTCTGTAACTTCTGACTACTTAGAATCTGGATGAAAATCTGGACTGTTTGGGGGAGCTGCAGATTTTGGGAGTAGCTGCAGCTGCCAGAAGCTGAAACAAACAGGCCCTTAAGCTATGACTTCTAGCTATGGCTGTTGATTTTTAGTTGAAATTGTACTGTAGTAACTGTTAGCTTATCTGAGTCATTTAATTAAAAATTTAAAAAGAGAAAATAAAAATACTACTATATCTTCAAAGGCAATACAAATGAATAAGAGAAAAAAACAAAAATAGCCAATAATTGCTGAAAATAGTTAAAATTAAGAAACTGACTATTCTGAGTAACTTCTAGAAGTTGGAAGCATCGAAACTGGTTGGAGCAGGAAATCTGCTTCCTTCCGTTTGAGCCTCCTCTGGCCGTACTCCTATGCCACACGACCGATTAGTAGGGTTTTCAAAGATTGCAGCAGCTGCTTCCGGCCCATGGGCCAAGTCGCTCATGGGTGGTGCCAGGTAGTGATCGATGCAAAACAAAGGCACATTTTTTTAAAAAAAATCCCATGTTTGGCACGGTAGAACTACATACAGATTTTGGGTGAATTGTATTGATTGTAGCAAAAGTAATAAGGGGTGTTTGTTTTTTTAGCCAGATCATCTCTGAGGAGAGCCTCCCCACCTGAATAACATCATTGATTCATACTTGAAAGTAGCACAAGTCTAGTGATTACAACAGTATGTTCATGCCGTCATGCGTAAGGGTCGGGGCTTACATAGTAAGAAGAGACGATAGTCCAAAAAAATAGTGATTACAACAGTATGCACATACTTAAAATAATTCATTCTAGCTTTGCTATCTACTAAAAAATAGCTCAATAATGAATACTATAATTTAGCTGTTGCAAAAAAATTTTTTTGAGTACGGTTAAACTTGGAGGGGCACCATAAAGTTGGCAATTGGCACAATGTCTCTTTCTTCGAATCAGGGAGATCAGTTGGGGGCATAATTTATGCACCTCTACAACATCGTAAAAGTACGGTGTTTGCTGAAGGACACTAGATAATTGATAATTAGTTGATAGATAGATACTACAAAATTGTACTTATTATGTAGAATACACCATGCCCATGCCCTTTCAAATAATACAATTTTGAAACATAGGAGAGAGAATTGGCGTGACAAATCATATTTGCCAAACAATTTCCGAAAACAAGGTCTGATGGGGGGAGACCTGATGAGTCTGATGTGGCCAACCGCTGCCCGTGCAACGACCTGCGGCGTATGAACTCACCCAACCATATTCTTGTTGGTTCTTCAACCCGACCACAAGGAAGTGAAAGACGTGCCTGCAAATTACGCAAGGGGACAGCAAGAACACAACGTAGAGAGTACCCAATTTCCCTCTCAACCTCACGTATGGTGGGATCACACAGCTCACTCTTTTTATCATTTTCACACAATATAGCTATGTGGCTCCCATCCTCACATGTGTTTTGATGCATCTTCGTCTTCTCCTTCTTTCTCTTCTCCTCCCCAATAGAACAATTCACAAGATTATGTATGCTACTAAAATATTTAGGTTGCCGTGCAGCGGCAATCTTAGAATTCACCTCTTTTGAAGTATGCTTTCTCTTTTAATGCACTAGTGACACCGGCACGACACAATGCATGTTTTAGCTCGATATAGTAATATTGGACATCATTACTCCCTTGTGTGATGCTTTTCACATGGCGAAGCAATTTCTGTTCATAATAGGATGCCACAAACTCACTTTTCATTATCACTTTCAAATCGACCCAAGATTTTATGAATCATCTTCTAAATTGTTGTTGTCACCAACTATAAGTATAGTCTTCAAACTCCATAGTGGCCAGAAGATGAAGGTCCATGTGGCTAAAGCAAGGGGGAAGCCCACACGGCTATGCAAAAGGAAAGCCCAAGGTGCATGAGGAAGAAACCCACCAACACGAAGAGGAGGCCCAGGCACATGAGCTAGCCACAGCAACAAGGGAGACCAATCCGAACTAGAGGTTGTCGTGTCCAACAAGAAAGAGTCTGGTTTTTTAGAGTACTCCCAAGAACTGGTCCAGTTTTTCAAAGGATCTCAAAAACCAAACACCACCGAATTGGAAAGCTCTCAAGGTCTGTGTGCCGAGTCAAGGTTGAAATCGAGTTGGTTCAGCCATGTAAATCCGTTTTGCTAAAGTTTGATTCCAAAAACTTGTTTAGTTGGACTTGAGTCTGAACTCTAGGATTAGATTAGTTTGTTTCGGTCTCTTAACCGAGTAGAATCTGCTTCGGTTTGTTTTGTCGAAACATATTAGGATCTGCCTTAGGCCATTGCTACGTGTGTGAAGAGGAGGGGAGCCCTGAAATACACCAGCACCTCCCCTTGTATCCTTTAGACCACGATTAATAGATTAATTTTTGAAACATTGCTATGACATTTGTTCTTCTCCTAGCTTTGCACAGCAAATAAAGAGGGAAATTGGGTACTCTCTACGCTGTGTTCTTGCTGTCACCTTGTGTAATTTACAGGCACATCTTCCACTTCCTCGTGGTCAAGTGGAAGAACCAACAAGACTGCGGTTAGGTGAGTTCATACATTGCAAGTTGTTGCATGGGCAGTGGTTGGCCACAACAGGCTCATCAGGTTGAACTAGTTATCTTGATCCTACATTGAGAAGATCGGACATCCCCCATATTATCTTGGTGTCAAAGCTAAAGATTGACATGGTAGGATCATCTATCCTTTAATTTCAATTGTGTTTTTAATTCTGTCCTATAGTCTAAAATCGAAAATACCATAATTTCACCAAACCCTACTTTATCAATCTATTATTTCTTGTGTGTTTAGTTAGGTTTTGCTCTATTAGAAACTTTGTTTTAGTTGCTGGTCATGTTTTCTTTGTGTAGCTTATGTTTTGTTTGATCTCAAACTGAAAAGTCAAAATCAATATAGATTGTGATTTTCGTCGAATCCGAGTTCAATTGGGGACTATTATGTAAATCGGTCATAAATTTTGTGTCAAAATTCTGATTGATGCATTGTTTGATTTGTTGGAAAGTTTACAATGAAACCTAAAGCTTTTCTATTTTCGTCAAGTCCAAATTCGGCTTATTTCTCGGTGTTTTTGACCTGACAAGTTTCAGCACTCATAGATTGCAATTCCGAGTTCGATTCTAATTCTGAGTTCATCACATATTTGAATTCATGTGGAGTGCTGGATGGAAGTCAAGTTTGAGGCTATAAATTCTAAGCTTCACTATCTTTTGGAGTAGTTCTCTAGTAATCTTTGCTAGTTGTCTACTCTCATCCTTGCTGAGATTTATTGCACATTGCTCTTAGCTTATATTCTTGAGTAGTGCAATTCTTGAGAAGCTTCACTTATATCCTTTGAGAACCATATCTTTCTTTGTGAAAAATTTACTTCTATTGAGACTAGCTATTTGATATTGCTTTTGGGCTACTCATATCTAGTTCATCCACAAATGTGGAAGCAATCTTCTTTAGAGTGCTGTGCTGTTTTTGAGAGGAAATAAAAAAAGTGTGTAGCCGCATAAACATAAAGAATCAAAGAGTGCCAAATAAAAGAAAGAAAATAAAAGAGAAAAAGAAAATAAAGTGACCGAAATTTGCACATTATTACACCCTTTTGTCTCCAAATTTCAGATTGTGCACATGTGTTGATTTTGAGCAATCTTGTGCCCTATTATCATAATTGAGCAATTAGCTAATGTCTCTCGATAACTTATGCAATGGGAGTTGTTATTATTCACTTATATCTTGATAGCTCATTCTTTTGGTTGCATTAAGTTCCATTATCTTTGTGTATGAGTTGCTATCCTAAACAACTTTTATATCTTTTGGATCAGTGACTAGGCATTCAATTCTAGTTTAGATTGTTACCTAGCTTCATAATCACCTTTGTTTCATCTACTATTGCTAAGGTACGTGTTTGCATTGTAAGGAAAAACATAAGAGCGATTAGTAGGCAATTGAGAGAGTGAGCACTACTATAAAGGAAGTATACTAGATACTTCATCACAGACGATTCCCCGGATCAATCAGTGTTACAATTATCACAGACGGTTCGTATTAAAAACTATCTATGAATTATCATAGATGGTTCTAATAAAGAACCGCCTGTGAAGTATCCCGTTATACAAATAGTTCTTATTAAGAATTGTTTGTGAATTATCATAGACGGTTCTAATAAAGAACCATTTGTGAAGTATTCTATTATCACAAACGATTCTTATCTGTGATAGTTACTTCTCTAAGTAGGGCCTAGCTAGGATTTGCACCTTTACTCACTTGCGCGCCCCCCTCCGTCTCCATGTCCTTGTCCCCCTCCACAACCGCTGCTTTGTCCTCTGCTACCTCACCTAACGCGCCCGCCCTATCACCTCTTCACCGCTTCGTCGACACCTACTCCATCGCTCCGCCCTGCCACCTCTCCTCCCGATGACACCACCACCGCCTCTCCTCCCCTCCCTCACCTTAGGGTGAAGTTCATGTGGGAACCAAAGATACGGATCCCAAATCCCACTTCTTTACCTCATGTATGTTAGATCCATCTATATCTATTAATTAATGTGTGTTGAAACCAAAGTTCAATGTGTTCATGAACTTTTAAGGATTCAGAATGTGGGTACATGAATTCATGAGTTAAATTAGTACTGCTAGCGCACTTCACATTATTAACATGGTATAAAAATATGTTAATGATTGCTTGTTTTGATAATCTTCATAGTTTTGAGCGAGAAACTTAAGAAGTACATGGAATTACATTATATAGCAACTTACAGCTTGAGCATTCAATCGAGTTGGGACTTATGAGTACTTTAGTTCATTTAGTGAACCACAATCCATATAAGAAACCTACTTTCACTCTAAACTTGTGCAGGAACAAGGATCATTTTGATGGTTCTCTATTTCATTAAATATAGAGTTGATTAGATCGCTGTGGATGGGAACCATCATAATTGTTGCAACCCTCCTCTTGGCAGAGTGTCAAGGAGGGTTGCAATAATTTTGATGGTTCTAATCCAAAGTGCACCAAGAACTTCAATTTCGTCTGCAACTATCTTCTTTCAACAAAATCTCTACCACACAGTCCACGCTGGTCATTGGCGTGCTATGCCTTGCCACCATGTTCCTCGCCCCCAAGGGTGCCTTCATCACCAAGATAAGAATATATCCACAAAAAGGATCCTTTTAAGGTGTAATTATTGCATTATTGAATACTTATTAATTTGCTATGGCTTTCTTAGTAATTGAGTATGATGCATTTGTTTCACAAGGCAATTGTTAATGTAAAAATATCTTCTCCACTACAAACATGCCGATATACACCTATTGCTCTAGGTATTTCATTGATGCATCAAATGTACCCACTTGCAATTATTTGAGAAGGTTGAGGTGACTAAACCTATAGCAAGTCATTCCACATCTGCTAAAATTTATATTATTTGTATGAGATATAAAGCTCTCGTAAAGATTCAACTAGAACTCCTCAATATAAAGCACTTGTTTATTTATCTTACGCGATTGTGATTACTAGGTTTCACTTTCAGGCCATCTCTAGTCATCCATCTTTGAGAGGTTGGATATTATCAAGGCACAAAAAGTTGTGTGATTCCTGTAGATCTGCTGTTGTTTCAGAGGTATCAACTTGTTTAAATGCTTTGTACCACTTTAGCTTCATGGACAAACTGTGTGGCATGTAAAATTATTTTTTCTACTCCAAATATCACCAACTCACAAACAATTGTCATGGACAAACTGTGACTAACATCCACTAAGAAACCACCTGTTACCATTACTAATCACCATCTTAGTTTTCTATATCTTCCCCATGCATTAGAAAAGGTACATATTTTGTAGAAATACTAACATATGCAGTCTTGCACACCCCACAATTTAAATGAGTTAGAGACAAAGTTACATGCATGCCATATCACACTTGGGCTTCAAAGGGCATGAAACCAGTGTGTGATTTGCTTCATGCCCTTTGAAGTCCTAGTGTGATATAAGAATTGACTTTGTCTCTAACTTATTTAATTGTAGGGTGTACAAGGTTACATCTGTTAGTATTAGAATATGTATTGTTTTCAGTGCATGGGGAAGATATGAAAAACCAAAATGGTGATTAATAATATCACATATGGTTATTTTTAAAATCATCTATGATAATACATCACAGACGGTTATTTTTAAAAATCGTCTATATTGTGACTTATCAAAAAACGGTTTAGGAGCTATTTGTGATAACCACCTATTATCACAGACATAAAAAATCAGACGGTTTAGAAACCATCTCTCATGAGCACTACGAACCGTCTGTGATGACATTGTCTATAGTAGTGGAAGTTGAGTGATTCCACATAATTCCACATATTTTTTTTTTGCAATACTAACAATGACAGGATATTCAATAGTTCGTTCCTCATGGTGTGACTCTAGCTACTTGTTACCTCAAATGGATGGACCAATTTGAATGTGACCTTAAATTCCAGAAGGTGTCTAAAGCCAAGAAAGTGACATAAGTCACCATAGAGTTTGGAAAATATGCATGCACTTGGTGGAAACGATATCTTGAGAAGCATTATATCACTACTTGGGAAGAATTGAAGCATGCCATGAGAAAGAAGTTTGTGCTATATGGGTATGAGCTAGAGTTACTTCATTATATGAAGAGCATTCACCAAGGACGTCAGATTTTCAAATTAATCATATTCATGACTCTATGGTTTGAGCAAACATTACCCCCGTTAGAATTGAAAGTTCTATCTGGTTTACTGTTTCATTGTTCTTGTGATTTCCTTATGATTTGTAGGAGTACGTCTACTTCTTGTGTTGCAGGTGGATAGGGATCAAAGTGTGTTGTTAGGTGAATTTAAGTGTCACATGTTTCGGTTAACCATATCGTTGTTGGTGTCATCACCGTTCGTTAGGTTTCACAAGTTCTCCAACATAGCCACACTAGTTGTCCCCAAGTTATCAATGATCCTACATCGCAAAGATCGGACGCCCCGTATCAAGGTCTGTAGGGTTGATCATCAATGGTTAAATTATGACCTTGTTTTTCTGGCTTTTGGCTTTTTGGCTTCTTCGAAAATTAAAAAGGCAAATGTCTAAACAGGTGGTCTCTTGAAGCGGATTGTCCGATTGACTTTCCAAGCCTAAAATCGTGTGCCATACCAAAAATGCAAACAAAACCCATCAGCCGCAGCTCAAAGGAATATCTGGCCGATCAAAAATTGAAATGTTTTTAAATGGAACTGTTCACACTTTTTATGTCCTAAATTTCTAGTTTCTGTCTGAGGATTTTCAATTTTCTGGTTTCCCCCAGTATTTGCAACGCTTTTGAAGAGTTGCCTAATTTATTTTACTCATTAAGTGCAAAGGCGGCCTGATCTTCCCGGCCCACTTGGCTTTCCCGGACCGGCTCAAGAACGGCCCAAGCCCGGGCCCTCTCGTACTTCCGCCAATTAATGTTTACTGCCATCAATGGACTCCCCATCCGTTCGATCTCTCGCCCAGTCCAGACTCCAAATCTCTTCTGCTGCGAAACAATGGCCACGCCGCATCGCCCTCTGCTCATCCTCGTCGTCACCGCCCTCTCTCTCGCCGCCGCCTTCCAGTCCGACGAGCTCCTCCTCAACGACGACGAGTTCGAGGGAGTCCGCACCTCCTCCCCGCCCCCGCCGGCGGTCTCCTCCCGCCGCCGATCCGCCGACGCCTCGCCTGCGGCGGGTTCCGCCGAGTCCAACGCCGTGCAGTTCACCCTCGAGCACGACCTCGGCGCCGGCGCCGGGTTCGCCCCCGCGGGGTCCTTCTCCGCCCGCCTCAAGTCCTCCGCCCACGGCTCCCAGGTCCGCCTTAGCTCGCTGGCTGCCCTGTTTACCTGCCTGATCTCATCCTCGTAGCTCTCGTTGCTTGCTGATCTGCTTGGTGTGCTTCGTGATCCTGTGGATCTGTGGGACGGGTGGTATATGCTATTCTGATTGGGGACGTGCTTAGCAGTAGATTGATTGGTTGATGTAGTGCTCGGTGCAGCTGCGTCTAGCTTTTTGGTTGGCGACAGGTGGTGAATTGTGTGCTTCCAATTTGTAGGAGAGGTGAATTGGATATTGGATCTGGTGATGGTGGTTGCTTTCTCTCTCATCTGTGTTACCT
The DNA here is from genome assembly GCA_017311315.1 of Dendrocalamus latiflorus. Lineage (NCBI taxonomy): Eukaryota > Viridiplantae > Streptophyta > Magnoliopsida > Poales > Poaceae > Dendrocalamus > Dendrocalamus latiflorus. The sequence goes on along the minus strand of CM029646.1, from coordinate 15,434,281 downwards.
GCGCATCATAACAGTTTTGCATTCCATCAAAATATTTCTGATCCTCTGCATTAGGTTCCATGTAGTCTGTTTCCTGTTAAGCATGTGACATCCAAAGTTACATATCTTCTGTGTTGTTATTACCTTGCGACAATGCCCACTTCTGTGCCTTGTGTTAGTATTTTTTGAGGGTGTGGTTCATGGGGTTGCGATCTGTTTCTGATTTGTCCATGGAATAATTCCATCTCTTACTACCTCATATATGTATAGCACCTAATAGAGTAACTTCATATTTCTTTTCTTTGGACTTTGGATTCCATGTGCCAGTTGCCAAATGGCCCAAATGCCAGCAGCTCCTACCTAGAAACTTTGAACTACAGCTTAGGCCCGATTCCAAGCAGATTTTGGCTTATGTCTTCAGGCTTCTATTTTGAAACGTGTTGCTTCTTTTTTTGCTTTGCATTGTCCTTGGAGATATAACAGTTTTTTTCTTCCATTATTTCTCTTTTTTCTTTATTTTTCTTTAATTAAATATCTTAGTCAAAAGCTAACGGCCGCTACAATGCCATTTTAGCTGAAAGCCAAAAGCCATCAGTCGTAGCCGAATTGAACGGCCCTAAATCAAACCGCACCCAAACAATAAAATAGAGTAGCTCGCAAAGTCGTAATATATCCACCAACTGGGTATTTACGATATGATATCACAAATTTTATAGAGCAAACCCAATTGAGTGGCATTCTTGCCAAATACAATGCTCCCTATCTCTACCTGAGCGGTTTTCTATTTTTTTTAGGGGCCTAGAGTATGTGTCACGTGCCTGAATTACTATTCGTGCACTGTTCACGTGTGTGAACAGCACTCATGGTGCGGTAGCAACTGCGTATAGAAGGATTAGATTAGTTAGGATAAAGATAAGAATAATTGATTTTCTTATTAGATATGATTACTACCTTATAAATATATTCCATATATTAGAAATAGGTTTTCTTAGAGATAGAGATTATTTCTTAGAGGTCAAGTCAAATTATTCCTATAAAAAGGCTAACATGTATCTATTATCAATCAACCAATGAGGATGAATTAATCTAGTCTCTTCCCAAAATTCTATCATCTCAGTATATAGTCAAATATCTCATCCCACTAAGCCGATGACGCTCAGCCTTCCTTACGGTGGTGTTTACCCTGATGAACTAAGATTCATCACATTTGGTATCAGAGCCAACACTATGGTTTCTACTGTCGCCTCCTTCATGGCGAAGGCAGGTGTACAACTAGGCGCACCTTACACCTTCTTTTAGTACAAGTGGCATAGCCTTTTCAAGCAGCATGACACTTTTACACGACGGCACACCTTTAGGATATGGCGGTCGCACGGTGTATCTCACAGCCTAAGCATAGGGGCATGTGGCAAGGCGCGACGGTTGAGGCACTAGAGGAGGCGATTGCGGCGCTGCAACAGTTGACGGCAGAGCAACCTTCGCCGACGCTACACCAGGGAGGCATAGTGTTGTCTACAACAACGGCAACGATGCCTTCCACAACAATCGCTGATGAGGCCACCCTTGTCCCAACTCCTCCAATTGAACCAACAGGACCAATTACACGTGCGCGTGCAAAGAAGCTCCAACAACAGGTGACTTTGTTATTTAACGAATATAATTTTGAAAGGAATTTGCTACTACCTGATTCTCGTGTGTTATACTTGCTTAGTTATGAGGAAGAGCTTGTTGGCAAAACCAAAGAAACGTGCATGCATGCTGGTTGACGTGAAGTGCAAGACGAGGAGAGATCTCGGGTGGGGGAGATAACATGCACGTGGCCAAGACCGAGGGCAACACAAGGAAAACCATCCGAATTAGTTTCTATCTATGGCATCCGAGTTATTTTCTATCTCGGGTTGATTTCTATCTATGGCCGCACCTTGTGGTGCTAATATAAGGCCAGACGTAGCTTCATTGTAAGGGACCACTTTATTTTCAGATTGAAATTAGAACAGCATATTGCTTGTTTCTTTTCATCAAAGTATCCATGCGCGGAATACTTGAGAGGAATTGAGCGATCATTCTTGAATCAAGGTCGTGTTTGCTTTTCCATTGGGAATTGATAGCACGGCGTTTTCTTTACTCGTGGTCTCGTGGAGAATCCTTTGGTGTATCTTGGCAAATTTCCAAAGAGCTGTGAGTCCTTGCATTGGCACGAGTGTACAGCTAGAGACATTGGTTGAGAGACACTAGTTATCGTGATCCTACGTCGAGAAGATCAGAGAGAAGGGTGGAAGTGGAAGCAAATCAAGTGGTGTAAGTGGTTTGAAGCCATACACCACTTCAAACGGACACAATTGAGTAGTAGAATGCACAGCCCGGTTATAAGCGAATTTCACGTGCGGCAAACAATCTTACCACTTTTTGATGTTCTTCTTGATCATTGTCCGTAGCAACATAGCAAGAGTGCGATTCACGACCTCCGTCTGTTCATCAGTTTGGGGATGACAAGTGGTGCTGAAAAGAAGCTTGGTCCCCAATTTTCTCCATAATGTCTTCCAAAAATAGCTCATGAATTTAACATCGCGATCCGACATAATGGTCCTTGGTACACCATGCAATCGAACTATCTCTCTGAAAAACAAGTTAGCTATATGCGATGCATCGTCGCTCTTATGACAAGGAATAAAATGTGCCATTTTGGAAAAACGATCCACAATAACAAAAACAGAATCTCTCCCTCTCTTAGTCCTAGGTAGTCCCAACACAAAGTCCATGCTAATATCTTCCCAAGGAGCATCAGGAACAGGAAGAGGAGTATGCAAACCGTGTGGATTGAGCTTTGATTTCGCCTTTTGACAAGTCATGCAATGTTGCACATACCCTTTGGAAAGAAGTTCTTGGACTTGTTTCTGGATTTCCTTTGTTTCTTCGGGATTGACACGGTATGATGGTCGATTGGGCAGCGTTGCTCCTGGAATTAAGTCGTTTTGATGTTCTATCCCATGAATTGGTGGCAAACCTGCCAGAACCTCCTCTGGAAACACGTCATTGTACTCCTGCAAAATATGTTTCACAGCACTAGGAAGAGAGATTATATCGTTAGTGGAAATCAATGCATCTTTGTACAACAGCACAAAGTGCATCGTGCTAGGATCCTCACTCAACTCTCGAATCTCAGCTCTTGTAGCTAGCATGATTAACTTATCCTCACTTTTCTTTTTACCGCTCAGGTTTGGCTTGTGGCGCTCACTTTCCGATGGTGGATGCACTCTATTCTTTTCATTCATCTCTTACTTCAATCTTTTGCATGGATTGGTTGATGATTTCAGCAGGAGTCAGCGGCTTCAAAATCACATCCTTGTTGTTCCATCTAAACTTTGTAGCAATTTGTGCGACCATCATGCACAGACGATCGGTCATATTGCCATGGCCGACCCAGAAGTAGGTGACAAACCGTCATTGGCACCACATCACATTCCACAGTGTCACTATAGTTGCCAATAAAAAACTTGATTCGGACCATATGACTTACTTTTACCTCGCCTCGGTCGCTTAGCCATTGCACATGATATGGATGAGGATGTGGTAAGTATTTCAAACCCAACTTGATGCATAACTCTTTACTGGCCAAATTGTGACAACTTCCTCCATCTATAATAACTTTGCATGCTTTATCTTCACCCACCTTTGCCCAAATTTGGAACAGATTGCATTTTTGTTCATGCGCAACTTGGGCCTGCACACTGAGGGTTTTGGGCGTACATACTATGGAAGGTAAACGTTCTGATGTGCATACCATCACATTTTCTTCATCTTCACTCTCGCTTCCCGCATAAGGTTCTTGAGCAATACACAGATCATCCTCCTCACTTGCGGATTCGTATTCTCCCGTTCCAGTGCAAATCATGGTTTTAGTGTTTGGACACTCCTTCTGCATATGCCCACGACCTTGGCACTTGAAACACACAATGTCCCTACTCCTTCCTGTGGATCCGGTGGAGGATAGACCACTTGCGGCAGGAATAGTACTTCGCCAAGACTGTGGAGGCGCCATCTCTTCTTTCTTACTTGCTGTTCGATATAACGAATTGCCTCCGGTGGTGATACTCTTACTTGGTTGTGTCTGAGGAGTAAACTTGCTGCATGTATAGGTGGTACGGCTAGTAAACCTAGCATCTTCAGCCATTTGTCGTTCAGCTTCTCTTGCTTGATGGAGCAACTCATTCATGTTACCATATGGGTGATGATTGACGATGCACTTGATGTGGTGGTTCAAACCGGCCAGAAAACGGGCCATGGTTTGTTCTTCGTGTTCACGTACACCAGCATGAATCATGGATTGTTCCATCTCCTTGTAATACTCCTCTACCGACTATGTTCCCTGTTTCAAATGATGCAATTTTTCATACAGTGAATGTTTGTAATGACGGGGAACAAACCTGCCACGCATTTCTTGTTTCATCTCATTCCAAGTGACGATGGGGTGTTCATGCCTCTCCATACGTGTTCGCACAACTTGTTCCCACCAATGCATAGCATACCCGTCAAAACCCATTGACGCAAGTTTCAACTTCTTGTCTTCGGTGTAACGGTTCAAACGGAATAACTTGTCAACCTTAAGTTCCCAAGTGAGATAATCCTCTACATAGGTACCTCCGGTGAAGGTAGGCATGTTGAATTTCGGCTTGGCCAAAGCTTCCTCGTCATCATCGTTACGTCGAACACCGCGACCTCCTTGGCCGACATCACGACCGGGATAGGGAGGCCGTCCTCCATGGCCAACAGCAGGTGGTGCTCGGCGTCGTGACTCCTCACGTCACATGGCAACGAACTCTTCATCAGTATCATCCAAATGGATGCTTCGCTGACTTAAGTCATCACCTCTTGCTCCATGTCGTACCAAAGTGGTAAGGTTGTTGATGGAGTTTGTAACGCACGAACATTGTCATCCAATCGTACTCCTATGTCTTGGATGTCCCTTCCTAGATTGTCTTGCACCATTTCTAGTTGACGATCGAAGTGTTGTTTCAATGCTCGTTGTTGTAAACGAGTGACGGGCGCTTCAAGATTTCCTTCAAAATCCGCTAGAACTTCATCACCTTCTGCAGCCATGGTTAGTGCACGAATTGCAAGTATGTGTATAAATCACTAAACTCACTATCTCGAATCAATGAAGGTTTTACCGTTCCAAAAGCAATTAAAAACAACAGATTCTTACCTCGTGGTCACAGAAAATTATCAAAGGTGATATACTTAGCGAATTTCTAGAGTGGAAGCAATGCACAACACAAGGTGTTTGGATGGAGCTTGGAAGGTTTAATGCTTAGGCAATCTGAAATTTAGGTTGTTAAATTTAATAATCCAAGCTAGAATATTTTTGCCTAGGTGCTGATCCAAATGATATAAGTGAAGTATATGAACACACGCGCAAAGGTTAATGTGACTCAATGCAAACAAAGGAATGAGCTAAAAGAATCAATCAGGAATAGATAGCTCGTTTTGCACCAAGTACAAGGAGAGACGCTAGCCAATTGCAATAATATGAATTTTTAAGGGCACAAGATTGCTCAAAGAAACTAAATACACAATCTGAATTTATGGATTAATGTTAACTCACCCAAATTCAGCCAATGCTTTCTTTTCTTTCTTTTCTTTTCTTGTGCTCAAGCCGAGGCTTCTTTTTTTTTTATACTCAAGGCCGAACTAGGTTTAACTGTTCCTTAATCGTAAATCCAAAGTTTGTTCAGCAATGTGTAAATAATACTAGAGCAGCCCTAAAGCAATTATCAAAGACTAGTCTCAAGGATCGAAGGATTTAAGTGAAACTCTCAAACAGGCGCGCGAAAGTTCAAATCGTCAAAACTTTCGGCTGGTCCGAACGTTCCCACCGCTTTGAACGGTTCGATCGAAATCAGACGGCGTGGTTGTAGCGAGCGCGTTCGGACGGTTCGAACGTTTCACGCGGCTTCGGCCGGTCCGATCGGGATCCGACGGCGCGACTGGGGACGAGCGCTTCGGACGGTCCGAATGTTTCACGCAGCTCCAGGCGGTCTGATCGGGATCCGACGGCGCGGCTGGGGACGAGCGCTTCGGACGGTCCGAACGTTTCACGCGGCTCTGGGCGGTCTGATTGGGATCCGACGGCGCGGCTGGGGACGAGCGCTTCGGACGAACGTCTCGGCTTCTTTAGTAGGTCCGATTGTTATCTGACGGCGCGGCTGGGGCGAGTGCTTCGGACGATCCGAACGTCTCGGCTGCTTGGGTCGGTCTAATTGGAATCTGACGGCGCGGCTGGGCGCGAGCGCTTCGGACGGTCCGAACGTCTCGGCTGCTTAGGTCGGTCCGATTGGAATCTGACGGCGCGGCTGGGTCGAGTGCTTCGTCTCGGTTGTTTTTGGACGGCCGAACATGTCCGGCTAGGATTCTTTGTGGCGACAATAAGAAAAAGGAAACCCTGATGTGTTCGGATATGAAAGATGTTCAAGATGCGCCAACAGATTTTGTGTGGATAGCCAGAGCAGGAATTCAACAGGTAAATTGTATCTATTATTTTTGGGATGCTAATTGAAAGATCAACTAGCAGATTTTAAAGAAAATTTGATATGCAACGATTAAGCTACGCGAAAGAAACACAACGATCAGCACTTAAACAAAATTTCTAAATGGATCAAGACTTAAGCCTCACGAAAATAACAGATGCAAACTAGGGTTTGGATATTTTTTGAGGCAATTTTCGATTATATGGACTATAGGACAGGAAATAAAAACTAAAATTAAAAAGGATAAGATCCTACCGAGTAAACCGATGCTCTGATACCAAGATGATACGGGCGGTCCTGATCTTCTCGACGTAGGATCACGATAACTAGTGTCTCTCAACCAATGTCTCTAGCTGTACACCCGTGCCAATGCAAGGACTCACAGCTCTTTGGAAATTCGCCAAGATACACCAAAGGATTCTCCACGAGAGCACAAGTGAAGAAAACGCCGTGCTATCAATTCCCAATGGGAAAAGCAAACACGACCTTGATTCAAGAACGATCGCTCAATTCCTCTCAAGTATTCCGCGTATGGATACTTTGGTGAAAAGAAACAAGCAATATGCTGTTCTAATTTCAATCTGAAAATAAAGTGGTCCCTTAGAATGAAGCTACGCCTGGCCTTATATTGGCACCACAAGGTGCAGCCATAGATAGAAACTAACTCTAGATAGAAAACAACTCGGATGCCATAGATAGAAACTAATTCGGATGGTTTTCCTTGTGTTGCCCTCGGTCTTGGTCACGTGCATGTTATCTCCCCCACCCGAGATCTCTTCTCGTCTTGCGCTTCACGTCAACCAGCATGTATGCACGTTTCTTTGGTTTTGCCAACAAGCTCTTCCTCATACCTAAGCAAGCATAACACACGAGAATCAGGTAGTAGCAAATTCCTTTCAAAATTATATTCGTTAAAGAACAAAGTCACCTGTTGTTGGAGCTTCTTTGCGCGCGCACGTGTAATTGGTCCTGTTGGTTCAATTGGAGGAGTTGGGACAAGGGTGGCCTGTGGTGGCAGCTTCCATAGCGGTAGCGCTCCTAGAAGATGTGGCCATTGATGTTGCATCCAGCAGCGATGGCCACGTTGCAAGCGGGGGTGATACGGGTGCCATCCACATTGGCGGTACCACTTCAAGAGGCGGCGAAAATGATGCCTTCCATGGTGGTGGCATCACTTCACACTGCTCCGGGGGTGAGGCTTTACGCAGTGGCGATAACGATTCAAGAACCGGCAGTGGTGATGCTTTCTGTGGTAGCAACGGCGCTCCAAGTGGCGGTGGCGGAGATTCCTTGGTGGCAGCAGCGACACTTTAAGGTGGTAGCAGCAGTGACTTCCGCGGTTGGCGTGGCAGGAGTAACGACAGCGGCTGCAAAGCCATCTACCATGGCATTGGTGTTGGCGGCTTTTAGTGAGTCGCACCCCCTAACTGTAAGGCCTAGATTGGTTCCCAAGAGCACCGGTTCAACACTCAACGCTTGGGCTCCAACCAACATGGGGGCCTCTTTAGTTTCGGGCAGCAAAAGCCACAAGTTCAGCCTCAATGGGCCATAGCCAGGCTCCCGATCTTCAAGATGTCACCGTGCTCTAGCATGACGTAGAGCCAACATCGCTGCATATCATCGATGTGGGGCTATGAAGGGCTTCAGCCATGGCCACCACCCTGCAGCTTGTCTGGTCTGAGAGGGATGAAGTTGTTAGAGCTCCTGTGCCGTCGCGTCAACCGCCATGGACAGCCTGCTGAACACGCATGTGATCGGTGTCACGGCCCTCGTCAAGGTGGGGTTGCCAAGGATGGCTACCATGGCCGCCACCACAGCTCGAGGATGAGCTATTGCCGAAGGGGGAGAAGTTGCCACGTACTGAAATCATTGCTCACACTTACTGTTCATACATGTGAGTTGTACGCGTTACTATAGCAACATGTATGATTAAATGAATTAGGATAGAGATAAAAATAGTTAGTTTCCTTATTAGATGAGATTACTATATTAGAGATATATTCTATTTATTAGAGATATGTTTCTTTAGAGATAGAAATTATTTCTTAGAGGTGAAGTCGAGTTACCCCTATAAAAGGGGCTAGTATGTATCTATTATCAATCAACCAATGAAAGATGAATTAATCTAGTCTTTTCCTCAAGTTCTACATCCTAGTCTATAGTCAAATTTCTCGTCCCATCAAGTCGACACCGTCTAGCCTTCCTTACGGAGGTGTTTACCATGATGAACTAAGGTTCATCACAGTATACCCAAGTGGGATTTGGAGCTAATCGTGTTTTGAGTGCTTGCGAATCATTGTAATGGTTTATCTAGTCAGGAGTTGATTGGTTGTTGGAGGTCATTTCTTGTTTCACTTTTGCAAAAGAACATTGATTCAGCTGGAAGTTGGTGATCCATTATTCTATACAAAATTTGGTGATGTAGAATGGTTTTGTGTTGGTTCTTCACTGGAAGCAGGGAAACCTATTGCGAATTACGTTCTTCTAGTTAGTAATTAGTTTCGTTTAGTAATATTTGATACTTTTCAATGCCTCTTCATTCTTTGGTTCAATTTAGGAAGAAATGTGCTTTTGCTTCCGAATTATTGTTTGCTACATTTGCTAGCGCTCTAGGTTTACTAGTTTTGTCAATGAAAAATCAACCATGTCAGCAACTTTTACTAAAGTTAGCCAGGTGTTAGGTTTCTTTGTTCTTTCACTGTAAGTGTAAGTGGGAGGGCTATTTTTCTAATTTGACTCCTGTCATGGATCAGACTCTCACTAAGCTTCGCTTTACGAGGAATGAGTTGACTGAGGTTGAAAAAGACGCATTTAAGGTAACTTTTGTTCTCCATTCTTTTATCATGATTTCATTAATTTTTGTATGTTTGTCAACTTATTTGGTGCTTCTGCATCTGTTTGTCATTGCAGAAATTACTGAAGGAAGATGGTTTTTATATGATTAGGCTACCGTCTAATGTGTTGGACCCTACAAGGAAAGATTATGTTGTTTCCTCAATCAAAGCTGTAAGTTGACTGACTTCAGGGTGTTTCTCTTCACCTTGTTGATACTAAATGCTGTACCGTATCATCAGTCCAATGGCCACATATTCAAATCATTGCTTAAAAACTCAAGCCTGTGCATCTGCTCAGCATGTATTTTTAGTTTATTATGGAACAAAAGAGGCATGCATATTTTATTACAACAGAATAAACGAATATGATTATTTAAATTAGCTCAAAGCAAAACCTAATGCAACATGCATAGCATATCAAAGAAGCATTGATTGCAGACTTGGAATGTTTTTCCTATTATGAGAATTATTTTGATTCTAGAATTGTTTTTTCAGTTCCTGAACTGCCTTACCTTTCTCTCCGTATTTTTCAGAGATGCATTGCACGCGATAGCTTGGATGAACATATTGTTATCCACATGGTAATTCTCTCCATTTCTTAATTTCTACTTATATATGCTCCTGTGGGGTATCATGACGATGGAAAAAATTTGATACAGTACAACCAACGATGGTAATTTTGTTGATTATTACTTGTCCTGTATAATTTACAGAATTCCATGAAGTGATTTTGTTTCTGTTTGATTGTTTGCTACTGCTAGTTATGTGACATTAGGCCACGTTGTACATTCCATTGGTTAGGTTCAGCCTGAATATTTTTGTGTTGTATGGTCTCAACAGCACACCATTTTCATGCTGAGTTTATTTTATTACATATGTGCTTCCTATGCAAAACGCTGCATCCAAATCTTCCCATGCTGTCATATTTAGAACAGATGGCCTCTTTCACTCTTTGGCCTTTGCTCTCTCATTTATTAGAAAACCTGCACCTGTACTGAGCATGTAGCATGGCTGTTCCATGAAGCTTTTAACGATATTTAATCTTGGTGACAAATCGGTGGTGCAACTTAATGGTGCATTTTTTACACAATAAAATGCTAGATGGAACAATTAGCATTTTAAATAGATGAATATCTATGGAGGTTCTCCTGGGTGTTTGACTCTAGTTAAGCTTTGTTGATGCCTTATTTGCAGGATGGTGTAAATGTTTTGGCTGTTAATTATGGTTCTGTTGGTGGATGCCAATATCCCCGGCCAATGAAAGTAGTAAGTTATCTTGCTTGAAATCATATTTATGGGAGTTACATGTAATTAATAATTGATAGTAAGAACCTACCTTTTGACTGTAAATTCCAAGCAAAACATACTTGGGTTCTCTCACATTATGAACGGGACTTGTAATCTTGCTCTTGTTTCCACATGGCATTTCATTTGCACAACGAAACAAGATATGATCTAGTTGTGGAAGGACTTTTAAGACATGTTATCTATTAAGGGTATTAGAGATAGAATAGAAATTGTATTATTCCTTTCTTTATATGCCTCGCTTTCCTTATCTGCATATGGCATATTCCTCTGCAATATTCCCTTATACTCCCTATATATATTGCCCATTAGGTCTCTTAAATATACACACAATATTCATAACATGGTATCAGAGTTTATGTTAAAATCCTAACCTCGATCTACTTCTGCTCATCTTCCGCATCTACTGCCCCCGGAAGCAGAGATCGATCCTCCCGAGGGTGGCCACTTTTTCGCCGGCCGTACGTCCCACTACCAGATCCGCCGCCGCCAGCACTCTCGGATTCTCGTCAATGGCCGTCTCGCGCTGGTGATGCCGTCGTCGCTCCTCTTGGCCAGCTCGGTCGCCGCCGTCCTCGGGTCGCCGACCCTCCTCGGGCTCTCATGCCATCTAGATCCGATCTAGATGGGTCGCTGTCACCTCTCTCGGATACGGCCGCCAACGGCCTCACCGCGTCGTCGGATCTGCTGGAGGAGAGCAGCCGACGCTCATCGGCTTGCCAAGGACGTCGCCATCAGTGCCTGGCACCGCTAGGCCGCCGCACGAATCCACTGCCCGGATCTGGCCTTCTCCGGGCCGGATCCGGCAGTCTTCGGCGCCCGAGGCCACCGAGCCGTCATTCGTGCCGCTGTTGCCTCGACCGCCGTCGCCAGGCCGACTCCCGCCTGGATCTGGCCGGCGCCGCCTCAGATCCGGGCTTCCTGTCGTAGGATTCGGTCATCTTCGGTCGCCTGCGGCCCGCCTCCTTCGGCCACTGCCGCCTCCTGGCCACCGTGCCCGTGCCTCTGCGCCCGCGCTGCCGCCTTCGGACGCAGCCTCCAGGCTGCCGTTCCTACGCCGCCGCAACCCGGCCTTCGCGCCCGCGCCGCCGCCTCCTGCCGCCGTCGGCTTCTCTCTCCTCCAGCAGAGAGAGACAGGAGGGAGTGAGAGGGTGGAGAGAAGGGGGAGGGCGGGAGGGAGGGAGCACGGACGCCGGGCGCGAGGAGAAAGAGGGTTGAGCGCGAGAGACGATGGAGCGTGCGCAGCGTGGGGATGGATCGAGAGGGAGGGAGAGAGAGGATATGCTGCTGCTAGTCTCTCTAGTTTTTGTGTTCTTTTGAGTAAGTCTTCAGTCATTTTTTTTCGTGAGTCTTCCGTTCGTTCATTTAAGTCTGTAGTTTCTAATATTTAGTTCGTCCAAGCCGTGCGAGTCCCCAAATTTATTGTTAGTTATGGAAGTATAGGAATTTTCTTTTGTATGGCAGCAGCCGCTGCTCTACTCTTTGGGCCACGTGCAGATCGTAGAAGTCGTTATGATGCCGCTGGCCCGAGCTTCTAAGGCCGCCGCGCGTCTTCTGCACCTTGTGCACTGCGCCGCCGCCGTCTTGGGTTTCGATCTGCGCCGCCATGCTTCTATCTATTTCTCTTCAGCTTGATTTGACAATTTATTCAAAAGCTGCACGGAACGATGACATCATCAAGACTCGGACTTAGGATTTTTCTTGTTTTAGTGTTAACTCCTTTTTCAAATGCAATGCTATTGCATACGCCTTGCATTTGAGGGGAGGTGTTAAGGGTATTAGAGATAGCATAGAAATTGTATTATTCCTTTCTTTATATGCCTCGCTTTCCTTATGTGCATATGGCATATTCCCCTATAATATTCTCTTGTACTCCCTATATATATTGCCTATTGTGTCTCTTCAATATACATACAATATTCATAACATTATCTGCACTATTTACATTTACTGAAAAGGATGCCCTGTGGCCCCCCCCCCCGGGGTGTATATCATTAATGAATAGAAGGTTATATTTACATGCTTAAATTGTTGTTTCAGCCATCAAAATGGACATTCAATTCATACACTGTTCTGAAGACTGCTGAACAAGCACCAAGGTAAATTATTGCTTTATTGAGGTTAAGAAAATAATGAATAAATAGAGCACCCTAAAGCTGATAATTCAGATTTATCTAAGACAGCGTTGCACATGAGCAAAAATCTATTGCTGCTCGAGCAGTCTCAAAGCCTCCTTGGCTCAAATGACACCTGGTTCCAATTTCTTACAAAATTGTGCACTTGCAGAACTCCATCGTTTGTAGATCAGTTAATAGAGTCTGAAAATGGACTTGGTGAAGTGGTGAAACCACCTGAGAAGTCTTTCTGGGCTAAATATGTGAGTAACAGTTGTAAATATCATCTGTATATTGTTTAACTTCTTCTTTGGTGTCTATATATATCTTAAGAAGTTGTTTTCTGCTCTTCCCTTTAATCTGATCGCTGCTTGCCGCTTTGCAGTGGATGTACATCATTCCTCTTGGTCTCATTGTCATGAATGCTGTCACGGCAGCAGCAAACATGCCAGAGGAGCAAGCTGGAGGGCAGGGCCAACCTGGACCACAAAGGGCGCCGAATGCTGCTCCAAGGAGAAGATGATGGCTACCTATCTGTTTCCCATATGATAGGTATTTTATGTGGCTAACTAACTCAGTATCACATCTTGTTCTGTGTCATCATATGACGATGTTGTCATGAACTCGCCTTCATCTCTCCCTATTGCCTCAGACTTAGGGACATTTGGCAAGTCCTTGTGTGCTTTTGTAAGAGAAATTTGCACTTCTAAGCAATTGACTGGTTGGAATACGCATGACTGTTAGTAACCTGTTGACATCAAGCACTTTAGGGTCTAGCCACCTGTGCAGTGCAAAAGCACTCCTTAATTCCACACTTAAGTTATCCTCCTGAGAATGCACACATGTATTCACTGAGAATTTCTTGTTTGGCACTATAGCAATAAATTAAAATCTTTTCATGGAATGCTCCTATTACTTGTCTTATTTTGTTATGGTCTATGATCCAGTGAGGCACGCAGCAAGGCATAAACAGTGCGCGGTACTGTAGCATGAACAGTATACGGTATTGGAGCATAGCGCTTGGTACTGTAGCAATGGTGTCTGTTTTTATAGCTCGATAGCATTGACAGCATATCGCGGATTAGGAATATAATAATTAGTTTTCTTATTATTTAGGTATACTTTCTTTTAGATTTATTCCATGTACTAGAGATAAGTTTCTTATTATTAGGATTAGTTTCCTTAATATAAATATAGGTTTCTTAGGGGTCAAGTTTAGCCATCCCTATAAAAGAGACAATATTATATCGTTATTATTAAGTAATGAACAATCAAATCTAGTCTCCCTCATTTTTTTAAATCAAGCATCAGAGCTTTTTTTACCACGTCAGGAAAAAGCCATGCAAGTGGTTAGATGAGAACGAGCGCCCTACTCTTGGTCCTCGGACCTGTATCCAACCAGCAACTACAATATTTACCCAACCACCAACCATGACATTTAGTATCAAAGCCAACTACTACTCCGCTATCCATGGCTTACAGCAAGTGTTTCGATCCTATAAAAGTCTGAGCTTCACGATTCCACTACCTAGGGCTTCCGACTTTCGACGGCAAGAAAGATCTGCAACCTTGTTTGAATCACTTTGAGCAATTCTTCAAGGAGCAGTAGACAATGGATGAAGATGAGTGGTTGGCATCGCATCACCTCACTGGGAATGCTGCCCTGTGGTACCAGTAGCTGGAGTGTGCACTTGGGGTGCAGCTATGGCCAAGTTTTGTTAAACACGTCAACCTCCGTTTCGCCATTACCATCGTGCCGTCTCCACCTACATGTCAAGTCTCCATGAAGCTAACTACTGTGGCTTCCAATGCCGAATTATCCTCCACTGAAATTTGCACCAACTTGATGGCCTGTATGAAAGAGTTCATGGCCAAGATGGAGAAGGCGTAGCATGTTGCTACGGTTTCCGAGTCGACATCGCTGTCGGTTGAGACCATGTCCAAGATAGAGTAGCAAGAAACGATGCCTGCCACTACAATGGCGGCGCCATCATCACTGTTCCCATCGCTGTCATCAGCGTTGGTCCTGCTACCGTCTTCACCAACGACGACACCTTTTTAGCATTTGCTATCCTTGGCTGCACCTCTGGTGCCATCGCCGAGGAGGAAGATTGCCCCTGTCCAGCGGTGGTCCTTCCCACGTGGCCAGCTGATGTCGTGCCTTTGTAAATGTGGGCCGTGGCGGGTGTTAGGACCGCAACAGCGTCACATTCTTCCCCGCACCAATAGGAAGAGCATCATTGCTGCTCCCCGCAGCTTGTCCATGCCACTGGCACCTCCTGCAACGGCAAGTCATGCCATGGGAGCGCAGTCCTCACTGTTGTTCATCGGAGTGTTGCACTCTCTCTTCCACACGACTATCCGTCGACGCCACGGGCTCTCGTCGACATGGGGTTAAGGACTTCAACCGTGGCCGCCACCTAACAGCTCGAGGATGAGCTGTCTTGCTGTGAGGGGTGTGATGTTATGGTCTATGATCCAGCGAGGCACACAACAAGGCATGAACAGTGTGTGTCACTGTAGCATGAACAATACATGGAACTGTAGCATGGCGTGCGGTACTATAGCAATGGTGTCTGTTTGGATAGTTCAATAGCATTGGCAGCATATCGCGGATTAAGAATATAATAATTAGTTTTTTTATTATTTATGTTTATTTCTTTTTAGATTTATTCTATGTATTATAGATAAGTTTTTTATTATTAGGATTAGTTTCCTTAATATAGAGATAGATTTCGTAAAGGTTAAGTTTAGCCATTCCTATAAAAGAGACATCATTATATCGTTATCATTAAGTAATAAACAATCAAATATAATCTCCCTCTTCTTCTAAGACCATAAGACCATAACATATTTACTAAGAAATTGTAAATTTCTTACTGGATAATTTTATATCTTGCCAAAATGGTAACACACACCAATAATCTTATGCTAAAAATAATTTGAATTTCAGATTTACGAAGAATGGACAGCCTTTACCTGCGGGGATAGACTTCCTTTCGCTTATTGCATTCAGAAAATCCCCTTAATATTAGAATCACCTCGGAAAGGTGGCATCTAAACACACGCATTTGCCTGTCGATGGAAACTACGAGTCTTTAACCCAGTGCAGATTGTATGTCTTATTCTTGGGAGCTAGCTTCATTTTCCCATTTTGATGTTAGAAATTGGTCTATTTGAGCAAAACTCATTTCCTTAACTCCAAAGCATGCATGGTTTAGTACCATATTGCTAAGACAAGATGGGGAAGACCAATTTATAAGATGGAATCATCACTATTCTTTGAATATGGATAGAGATGATATGAGGGGAGTTTTGGCTAATCACGCACGCACGTGCACGTGTATTCGCGTGAAAATCGTGTGACTTGTGAGTTGACCATGCTGTGACATGGCACGTCACTTAGCAAACCAAGTCTATTTTTATTTTTACTGAAGAATCTCATAGCCTCCATTTCTTTTCTCCTACAAACTTGTGCTGTTGTGCTACGCCGTCTGAACCTCGCTGACTCTTTTTCCCGGCGTGCACCATGAAGAAGGGGAGTGGTATCTCCGAGCCGTTGCTGCCGTGGAGACCTGCACAGGGGCAGCAATAAGGTTTCTAGGCAACGCAAATCTGTGCGACCGCTCGCTTTGCTGCGACATCTACGTTCAGCGTTGCTTCCTATTCTTCCTCAAACCCAACTGTAAGTCGTTCGTGTGTCTGATAGACTTTTTAAATTATGTTTCTATATAGTTTTGAAGTACAATGATTTGCTTGTTGTTAACACTTTATGCATCATTAGTTATTTGTGATATTTGCCTTCTAGTAAAATTTGGAATTAAAATATTGCTCACATTTCCAACATTCCAAAACCTTATTGTGAATTTTGTTACAATACAGCAATGGCCAGTGCTTCTGATACGATGAAACCTGAGAGGTTTCTTGGTCAGAACTTTCGTAGATGATAGATTAGAGCCAAGTTTTGGCTCATGTCTTTGGGGCTGTGGTGAGTTATCCACCCGTGGTATCCATTTACGATTGAGCAGTTCATGCAATTTGAAAATGCGAACAACACTGCTCTTGATTGTATTCTAACTGTTCTGGCAGATCATCTTTATGATGTGTACATGAACTATAAGTCCGCCACAGAGTTGTGGGATGTACTAGAGCACAAACATGCAGAGGCAGAGGCAGGTCGTTGGCTCTACATGTGTGAGCAATTTTTCGACTTTAACACGGATGAGGCTAAGTCCATAGTTGGACAAGTTCATGACCTCCAGCTACTAGTCGGTGAGATTGTGCACCTGGGCTATGTTTTGCCTCCAAAGTTTATAGCTGCAAGCATTGTTGCTAAACTCCCTGCCTCTTGGCAGGATTTTGCTACTAGCTTGAAACATAAGAGTGAAAAGATTTTTATTGAGGATCTCATTGCAGCCCTCGATGTGGAAGAAAAAGCAAGAGCTAAAGATGCACCTTGCACCTCTGGCCAGAAGAATACAAATGTCATAGAGATAAAGACTGCTGCAAAGAAGTACAAATTTAACAAATCGAAAAAGACAACTAGCTTTAAGAAGAAGAAACCTGAGAAAAAGGATTTGAGGGATATCACCTACTTTGTGTGCGGAAAAGACGGTTATATGACGAAGGATTGTCGCTTCCGCAAGATCAGAGATGGTGAACAGCTACAGAAGAAGGCTGTCAACGTGATCGTAGATGAGGCCTCGACTTCAGGAGGGTATGGTAATTTACCTGTTGTCTTTTTAGCATTACAATCTACTGATTGGTGGGTTGATATTGGAGCTAATGTTCACGTATGTTCTGATATTTTCTTGTTTTCTTCTTACCAGACAGCAGGGTTTCCTCCGTCCTAATGGGAAACGGGTCGAATGCTTTTGTTCTTGGTGTTGGCACATGGATCTAAAGCTTACTTGAGGGAAGATTGTCCACTTAAAGAATGTGCAGCATGCTCCTACAATAAACAAAAACTTCGCTAGTGATTCTCTCTTATGTAGGGATGGTTATAAGCTAGTTTTAAGTCAAATAAAATTGTAATGTATAAGTTTGGAAAATTTGTTGGTAATGCCTATGAGAGCAGATGCTTGTTCCGCCTAAGTACTTTAGAATCTTGTTATAATCTAAATGTTGCAACTGGTTTAAATAAATATGAGGCAAATATTTGGCATTCTCGTTTCTGTCATATTGGTTTTGATAGTATTGCTAGAATGTCCAGATTATATTTAATTCCAAAAAATGAAATTGTCAAAGGATCAAAGTGCCAATCATGTGTGCAAGCAAAGCAACCTCGAAAACTCTTTAAAGGATTAGAGGACGAAAAAAAACTTAGCACCATTAGATCTTGTTTATTCAGATTTGTGTGAAATGAATAGATTATTGACAAAAGGAGGCAAAAGATATTTTCTAACTTTTATTGATGATGCAACACGCTACTGCTTTGTGTATTTACTAAAAACTAAGGATAAAACTTTAAACTACTTTAAGACTTATAAGACCGAGGTTGAGAACCAACCATTGAAGAAAATAAAAAAATTGAGGCGTGATTGTGGAGGAGAGTATCACTATACCACAGCCAATCTGTAGCGACTCCAAATCGGTCGCTATAAGACGTTATAGCGACCGATGATCGGTCACTATAAATTTATAGCGACCGATGTATAAGTCGCTGTAAGTGGCATCGCTATAAGTCTATAGCGACCGATAGGATTTATAGCGACCGATAGTTGGATGCTAGTATTTATACCGACCGATCATCTGTTACATGTTTTAGCGACCGATGGTTTGATGATATCAAACTTTTTAGCTACCAATAATCAGTAGCTATGAACTGGCACAATTATATATAATATTAATTTCGTATTAACCAGATTTCAAACCTAATAAACATCCATAACATGTCACATTATTCATCAACCACATACATATGTAATCCATAGCTGCCCACAACACTAGCCACATTATATTAGATAAAGGTATCTCTCAAGTCTTCATTGAAGCCAACATTTAGCAATAAATCAATTAGTTCTATCATCTTGATCCATGACAGGTCATCATTACAAAAGGAAAAGCACACATACAACCTAGCTAGGTCAAATGGCAGGCACAAGTCATATGTTTGCTTGCACAATCTAACTAGATTCACTACAAAATGCCTCATCTCCATCTTATCAAAAGCAAAATGTCATATGTTGGCTTCCTAGTGACATTATCCAGCATCATGTACACCTCCAAGGCCTCCCTCCACCTGAACACAACAACACAGTATAAGACAGGCAACTAGTCTGAAAATTTAAAGCTTACGCCAAATGTGCTGAGATTGCATACAATTTGTCAGAATCTAAAATAGATCTACGCAACCTCCTGCAAATCATACATAAGAAAGCATTGTTTATATACAATTTGTAAGAATCTAAATTAGATCTATGTAACCTCCTGCAAATCATAAAAAAGAAAGCATCGTTTATTTGTCAACTACTTGCACCAAAGAATTAGTTAAAACACAAGCAAATAACATATTTTGTACTGATATCTAGAAGAGGACACTCGAAATAAAACAGGTCAATTACTAGCATGTCACAGTGGCTTATTTATCATATCACAAGGAAAAGAGTAGAGAACACATTCCTATCTGATTTCCATCGAGAAACCTCACATTTTGGACAATCATTTAAATCCACATTCTCTTTCCAGTAGAGAACACAATCGTTTGGACAAGCATGAATACTGTTGTAACCAACACCAATGGATTTCACCAATTTCTTAGCTTCATGAAAGTTTCTAGGTAGATTTGAACCCTCAGGGAGTGCATCATTAAGTAGATCTAGTAGTAGGTTCATAGATCTATCAGACCATCCTCCAAGGAGTTTGATGTGGAACAATCTAATTAGGAACCTTAGCTGTGTATATTTCTTGCAATTTGGGTATAGCTCTTTGCTATTTTCTGCTACCAACTTTTGAAGGGCAACTAGTTCAGGACAAGTCTCCAAAGTTGAACTATTGTCTTCAAAATCTCCTCTATCATCTAGACCGGCAGCTAAGTCTCTAAGCAAATCAGATATTTCATCATCCTCACTAGAATCCTCTATGACCTCAGCAGCATCACAATTCCCATGATTCACAGAAGAGCTAGCTTCTCCATGTAAGGTCCATGTTCTATACCCTTTTAGAAACCCATCACATATCAAGTGCTCACGGACTTCACTTGCCTCTTTCCAAAATGAGTTTACACACTTTCTACAAGGGCATAATATCTTGCTGCCTACTGCAGAATTACTAAAAGCAAAAGCTAAGAAACCATTCACTCCTTGCAAATATGTCTTGGTATGCCTATGTGAAAGTTTTAGGTTAAATACCATTTGACATGTATATATAACTTTCAATATTTGTAAAGTAATTGGTTTTTACCTAGCATTATCATCAATCCATGTTTTATCCATGTTCAACCTTCACGCAAGACATCAACCAGATTTCAATATGAAATAAAAAACATATCATAAGCACTGATATAGTCGCATACTTCCACACCATGAAAAAAAGAGAGCAACAGCTGGGGAAACAGAAACCTACCGATACAAACAAGTAGAGCTGCTGCCAAGAGCACGTTCAAATGCCTTCCCAAGGTGTCCAACTACACGTGGAGCAGCTGCAATTACAATATGGTGAGGTCAGACTTGGCTGGTATATACCAACAAGTTCAGACAAAATTGGTACACGACATAGTATATAAGTCTCTAGACTGCAGTTTCTCTGAGTCTCCCAACTTCAATTTATAAGTCACTCTTTATCAATTAGAGGCTAGATGAATCATTTAGTTCCTGCTTGCCTGAGCTCAGTTTATTACTTCAAACAAGTCTGTATCTCTTCCAACTAAGAATTGCATAAATGGCTGGTATGATTAATTGATAAGAAACAAAATCCAAAATTGTTTATTTCTGTAAGGACAAGCATCATGCTTTCTTCATCAAGCAAATAGGTGACAATTAAACACGTTCTAATTAGCAAGATACTAGCCTTGATGCATTCGAAATAATAAGTCGACCATGCATGGGGATAAATTGCATACTTCTGTTGTTCTCAGTATTTCCATTCAAGCCACACAAAAATCACTGACGGCTTGCCTGAGTACGGCGATACCGGCGAGCGCGCAGCGGGGACGGCGGCCTGGACGACGGTCGCGACGGCTTGACGGCGGCCGCGCCGGCGGGGACGGCAGCTGCAACGACGGGGACGGCGAGCTCGCGGGCAGCGCTGGTGAAGAGGTGAGATGCGGGCGGCAGGGACGGAGCTTGCGGGCGCCGGCGGGGACGGCAGCGGCGGCGGCAGCCCTGGTGAAGAGGTGAGATGCGGGCGGCAGGGGCGACGGCGGGGACAGAGCTCGCGGGCGCCGGCGGGGACGGCAGCGGCGGCGGCAGCCCTGGTGAAGAGGTGAGATGCGGGCGGCAGGGGCGACGGCGGGGACGGAGCTCGCGGGCGACGGCGGGGACGGAGCTCGCGGGCGCCGGTGGGGACGGCAGCGGCGGCGGCGGCAGCCCTGGTGAAGAGGTGAGATGCGGGCGGCAGGGGCGACGGCGGGGACGGAGCTCGCGGGCGCCGGCGGGGACGGCAGCGGCGGCGCCAACCCGGACGAGATGCGCGCGACTGGCGGCTGCAAGACGCGAGATGCGGCCGCTGGGTGGGTAAGTGCTGGAGATAGGGTTTTGGGTGGGGTGACACTGACTGGTGGGCCGCGCTAATTTCAGTGCGCGTGAGTGGGCTGGGCTGAGTGCGCCAAAAATGAAAATGGGCTATAGCGACCAATCGTTTGACTCTAGCATTTGTTTTTAGCGACCGATTGTTTGACGTAAACGGCTAAATATATGTAGCGACCGATGTTCCGTCGATACATGTAAAAATAGCGACCGATGATTTGTTACAAATTTATAGCGACCGATGGTTGGACGTTAACATTACGTTTTAGCTACCGTTATCTGACGCTACAGATTGGTTGTGGTATAGTGTATGTCTCTCATGAATTCTCTCAATTCTATTTTGAGCATAGAATAGTCCATGAATTTACACCACCATATTCACCCCCAATCAAACGGGGTAGCTGAGAGGAAAAACCGAACAATAACAGACTTGATTGATGCCATATTAGAGAGTGCTGGTTTGTCTAAGGCATGGTGGGGGAAGTCATATTAACAACAACTTTCGTCCTAAACAGAGAAATCACTAAAAAGGGTGAAATTACTCCGTATGAGGGATGGAAGGGGAGAAAACCAAATGTTAATTTTCTACGAACTTGGAGGTGTTTGGCAAAGTCAATATACATTGTAGAAAAAGAGAAATTTGGACCAAAAACAGTCAATAGTATTTTTCTAGGATATGCTAAAAATAGCACGGCCAATATATTTTTAGTAGTTAAATCAAAAACTCCTGAGATTATTGCTAATACAATAATGGAGTCTAAATATGCTTCATGTTTTGAGAATATCTTTCCTATAAGAACAGCAGGTAGTACTTTACGAATAGAGAATGTTCAAACTGATAATATTGAAAGCGAGAATAATCAAACTTCTGAACTTCCCACCATTTCTGAACCAATATATGATATCCCTAAGGAGGATAACAATCTAGTCACAGAAGCTCCTCGCAGGAGCAAGAGACAAAGGGTTGAGAAAACCGTTGGTGACGACTTTATTGTATACCTTGTGGATGATGTGCCAAAGACTCTTTCGGGGGCTTATGCATCTTCTGATGCTAAGTATTGGAAAGTGGCAGTCTATAGCGAGATGGACTCTATAATGGCTAATAGGACTTGGAAGATCACTAATCGTCCTATTGGTGCAAACCTGTAGGATGTAAGTGGGTCTTTAAAAAGAAACTAAGGCCTGATGGTACTATTGAGAAATACAAAGCAAGACTTGTGGCCACGGGTTACACCCAGAGAGAAGGAGAAGATTTCTTTAATACCTATTCTCCTGTCGCCAGACTAACTACCATCAGTGGGCTCCTTGCGTTAGCATCTTCCTATGGTCTACATGTCCATCAAATGGATGTGAAGACCACTTTCCTCAATGGAGAGTTGAAGGAAGAAATCTATATGGATCAACCAGATGGTTTTGTTATTTCTGGACAAGAAAATAAGGTATGCAGATTATTGAAATCTTTGTATGGTCTAAAACAAGCATTAAAATAATGGCACAAGAAGTTTGACAAAACTTTGACATCCGCTGGCTTTGTTGTGAATAAAGCCGATAAATGTGTATGTTACCGTTTTGGTGGGGTCAAAGAGCGATCTTATGTCTATATGTAGATGACATACTTATATTTGGAACAAACACTGCCGTAATTGACGAGGTGAAATCTTTCTTATCTCGGTGTTTTGATATGAAAGACTTAGGAGAGGTAGATGTCATTCTAAATATTAAATTGATCAAAAGTAAGGATGGGACCACTTTGAATCAATCTTATTATACTGAGAAAATATTGAGGTTTTTGGTTTTGAAAACTATAAAGTTTATCCAACACTCTATGATGCGAGCATTAAGCTTCGAAAGAATTACGGATTAGGAAAAGATCAATTAAGATATTTACAAATTATTGGGCCAATTATGTATTTAGCTAGTGCCACAAGACCTGACATTTCATTTGTGTGAGTAAATTAAGTCGTTTTACTACTTGAGGGGCACAATATCTTTTGGAATATATTATACTAGATACCCTTCTGTATTATAAGGATACAGTGACTAATTGGATCTCTGATGCGGATGAGATCAAAGCTACAAGTGGTTATGTATTTACTTTATTTGGTGCTGCAATTTCATGGAGGTCTTGCAAATAGACTATATTGATGAGGTAATCATGAAAGCAGAACTTGTAGCACTTGACACAGCCACTATTGAGGCTGAATGACTGAGAGAGTTTCTATTGGACTTGTCATTGGTTGAGAAACCAATACCTGCAATATTGATGTACTGTGATAATCAAACAGTGTTGGCAAAAGTCACAAGTACAAAGGATAATATGAAGTCTTATAGACATATGAAGCGTAGGCTTAAATCTGTCAGAAAATTGAAAAACTCTGGAGTGATTGTTGTGAACTATATTCACACCAAGAAAATTTTGGTAGACCCTTTTACAAAGGGGCTAGCACGGAAAGCGATTTCCGTTGCTTCTATGGATATGGGATTGAGGCCTATCTGAGTTACATCACAAAGGTAACCCATATCTTCTTGATCGGAGATCCCGTAACTTAGGTAATGGGAAAAACAAGTTGATGTTATAACAAGAGAGTACGTATTCATTGTACCCATGTCTTAATAAACAATATACTTTCGACTGTATGAAAGGTTGGCATAAAGCCTTAATGTATTCTGTTGTCCACATGAGAAAAAGGTATTGGCCTGCAGAATACCTAGAAAGAATACATCTACTTGAGTTTAACTGTATGGTTGCGGTTCATGAGAATGAGACATTCTCTAGAAAGCTTATGAGCAGATAAGGGAGCATGACCATATAACGTTCTATTTAGGCGTGGTTCATTGACAGCCTAGTACTAGTTGAAATTTCAAGTGAAATCTGATCACGAAAAGCTGTGAATTCAAGGTATAGTCCATTTATTAGCTGTGAGAAGATGAATCTTGTCATTCTATGTGTAAGTTCAACCCGTACAGGACTTACACTAAATATTGGTATATTAACAGTACTTCAGCACAATATCTTTGATATCTTTTTACTTCTTACTTCAACCCATTTGAGTAAGGCCCATTTCCTTAATTCCAAAGCTGCCTAGGTGGGGGAGACCAATAGCGCGTATTCGCGCATTTTTGCGTGAAAATCGTGACTTGTGACTTGACCGTGCCGTGCTGTGGCACGCCACTTGGTAGACCAAGTCCATCTTTATTTTTACTGATCCATGCACCACTCTCTCTGTTTGAATGAGATTCAAACGTTTG
This sequence comes from Dendrocalamus latiflorus, assembly GCA_017311315.1. Lineage (NCBI taxonomy): Eukaryota > Viridiplantae > Streptophyta > Magnoliopsida > Poales > Poaceae > Dendrocalamus > Dendrocalamus latiflorus. The sequence continues at coordinate 15,409,592 of CM029646.1, read as the reverse complement.
AATTTGAGGTTTTATTGGGTTTTGATGACAGGCAGTTACTAGTGGGTAAATGGCTGGTTAAATGTGTCAGTTACCAGTGGGTAAATGGCTGTTTAATTTTGTCAATTCATGGTCTGTTTATATATATGCTTGGAGACATCCACAGTATAGTGCGAAGAATCTCACAACCTCCATTTCTTTTCTCCTACGAACTTGTGTTGTTGTGCTGCGCCGTCTGAACCTCGCTGACTCTTCTTCCCGGCATGCACCGTGAAGGAGAGCGGTATCTCCAAGCCGTTGCTACCGTGAAGACCTGCATGGGGGCGGCAATAAGATTTCTGGGAAGTGCACATCTACGCGACTGCTCGCTTCGCTACAATATCTAAGTTCTACGCTGCTTCCTATTCTTCCTCACACCCAACAGTAAGTCATTCGTGTGTCTGATCGACTTATTTAAATTTTGTTTCTATATAGTTTTGAAGTACAATGATTTGCTTGTTGTTAGCACTGCTTTATGCATCATTGGTTATTTGTGATATTTGTTTTCTAGTAAAATTTGGAATTAAAATATTGCCCATATTTCCAACATGGTGGCCCCAATCACATTCGAGCGAACTACCAAAGATGGAGAAAGGGAAGAACGACTATGGCGGGGCGAACAAGAATGACCACACCAACAAGAACCGCAACAAGAAGCCGCCATCTCGTGATCCAGGCAAAGAGAAGAAGTAACACACCTTTGGCAAGGCCAAGAAGCTCTTCCACCGTATCCTCACTGCCTTCGACAACTTCGACTTCATTGACATAGAGGGCTGGAGCGATGACGACAACGAGGACGATCCGCATAAGGACACCAAGGATGACGACGACTTCACTAGGATGTGCTTTGTGGCTAACAAGAACGGCATCAGCAATGACAATCTCTACAACAACTCCGATGAGGTATGTCCTTCCTACGATCAACTCAATGATGCTTCTCTCAAGTTAGGAAAGTTTATGCTAGGTCTAGAACTAGGTGTGGTGAATTAGAGAAGGAGGTAGAGAGCTTGTTACGGGAGCTTACTTCGCTTAGATCTGCTTCCTCCCGTGATGGCTGTGATGTATGTGCTTCTTTGATTGGAGATATGGAGAAGCTAAGGACCTCGCATGATAATATGATTTATAAGCTAGATTTGCTTAAGGTGGAGAATGTTAATCTGCTAGCGGAGTTAGTATTGTCTAGAGTTGTTCCTTTACATTCTGCACCACATATGAGGATGAGGACATATTTTTAGAGGATCGTATACCATGCTCGTTGATCTGCCTAAAACTTGTGATAGCTGTACGAACTTGAAGATTCATTTAAAGAAGCCAGATCATAAAATCACTGAAATGCAAGCTGCCCCGATGGAGCCTGTTGCTTCTTGTGCTAACTATACTAAATTAACTACTGAATTTGAATCTGTTTCCAAACAATTTTAGGACATGTATGATCACAATAAGTAAATAGCTCAATATGCTTCTAAGGCCTCTGTTAGCTCACCATGCAATAATTGTGAAAAACTAAAATCTGAATTGATTGCTTTGGATGAAAAATGTGTGAAGCTAACTAAGGATCTACTAGAGAAGTCACAATCTGATTACTTGTTCTGTGGTGAAGTCGAGGAGAAAATAGAGTATGCAAAAGAATTTTAAGGAGAGTTACGAGGCCCATATGGCTAGGATTAGAATTACCCCCTATGTGTCTTGTGAAGCCCTCAAAGTTGAGGTGCACGTGCATAAGGAGAGATATGCACGTGCCATTTTATCTTCTCCCTCTAGTTCTTCATCCTCTCCTTTTGGTTCCTCACCCTCTGCTTCTCTTTGTGTTTCTTGTGCCTCGCTTTTTCGGGAGTGTGAGTAGCTCATGAACTCTCGAAAAATTTGTTGGAGACAAGAAAAATCTCAACTTATCATGGACAAATCCAGGATTTATAAGTTCAACAAGGTCTAGGATATGATTTCTTAGAGCACGTGAGGAAACATCCACCTGCAGTTGATAGATTTGTAGTCGGAGGAGTGATCGAGGTTGCACCCAAGGCTAAAAAGATAATGTTCAAGTCTACAGGCTTTGTCCAGGGGATTTCTGATAGTAAGGGCGTGCCTCTTGTTGCTTCAACCACTCAGAGGGCAAATTTTTGTTGCACTTTCTGTCAAAAGGATGGACATTTGGTCGGCTTCTGTTTCAGGCGTGCCAAGGTCGCATGTCATGACTGTGGTCGTACTTGTAGGGGGTATTCGGAGTCAACCTTAGACTTTGAGTGCTTCTAAGAATGACACGAGGTCCGGAGTTGAGAGTAATGCTCGTGACCTTCTTGACTTTAAGGCACGTTGAGGACTTGTTTTTTAGGTTTCTTTATGTTTTGGTCCTCGAGTTGCGTCTAGTTAGGGTTCCCGCCGTCCTGAGGATAGACCTCGCTTCCCTGGTTGAGGTGGCTACCCACGGTGCGATCAATACCCTGCTTTTGGGCAGACCAACTCTTCGATAGCGGTCAGACCTAGCAGAGTCTTGAGATCTGCTTTTGGACCATCTGGTTCTGTGAGGCGGAGTGCATAGGGTAACTACAGGTCAGTTTTCTATTTTTGTGACTGGATCTACTGCTTGTCATGTGACTCAGTACTGGGTTCCCAGATCTGCTCTTATTTACTCCAGTACTGAGCAACCATGTTGTTTTCTCACTGGCTCATGTTCGCCGGGTTGGGAAAGGAGAGGTTTGGCTTGTGGACTCCAATTGTTCTAATAACATGACCGGAGACTCTCGTTGGTTCTCTTCCCTAATCTGAGTTCCAGGTGATGAGACGATCACCTTTGGAGATAGTTCATCAGGTCGAGTCATTACTAAAGGTATTGTCCGCATTAATGATTCTTGTATTCTTAAAGATATTGCCTTAGTGAGTAAGCTGGGTTGTAATTTGCTATCTATTTCTTAGCTTATTGATGATAATTTTGAGGTAATTTTTAAGAAAAATACTTGTAAAATCCTTGATTCTTCAGGAAAGTTTGCGGGATTTCTAGGACTTGGAGGATCTTTCGTGCTAATTTTATTGAGTCTTCTGGTGATTCTCTGCAATGCTTAGTTGCTTCTGAGTCCCGTGATCTCTCCTTCTGGCATAAGAGACATCACATTAGCTTTGATTATTTGACCCGAGTGAGCGACCACGATCTCATTCGGGGTCTGCCTAAGCTCAAGATGGTCAAAGACTTAGTTTGTACTCCCTATCGGTATGGCAAGATGGTTGCCGCTTCTTATCCCCCAGTCACTGTGATTATGACCGATGCACCAGGACAACTCCTTCATATGGATATTATTGGTCCAGCTAGAGTGCAGTCGGTCAGTGGGAAATGGTATGTTCTTGTTGTGGTCGATGACTTCTCAAAGTTTTCTTATGTGTTTTCCTTAGCCTCGATGGATGAGACCTTCAGTCATTTTCATGGTTTGTTCAGTGGGTTATCAGTTGAGCTCCCGGGTGCCTTACGAGCGATCGGCAGTGATAATGACACGGAGTTTAAGAACTCCTACTTTGAGAGCTTCTGTAATGAGACAGGTGTAGAACATCAGTTTTCTTCTTTGTACATCCCTCAGCAAAATGGCGCTGTGGAAAGGAAGAACCGAACCTTGGTCGAGATGGCCAGAGCGATACTAGACGAATATGCTATACCTAGGAAGTTTTGGGCTGAGGCTATAGTCACTGCGTGCCATGTTTTGAACAGAGTTCTTCTGAGGACACACTTATATTTCACTTCTTATGAGTTGAAGTATAGGTGGAAACCCAGCGTCTAACATTTTCATGTTTTCGGCTGTTAGTATTTTATTCTGAAGTCTAGAAACCTAGATAAGTTGGACTCTCATTCATCTGACGGTATCTTTCTGGGCTACTCGACTTCTTCGCGGGGTTACAGGGTCTGGAACTGCGAGTACTTTTCAGATTGGCCCGGGCCGGCATCCGGCTCTGCACCTCGGGGCACACCACCAGAGGTTCTCTCCAGGAGTGCCCTCACTGGTGCACTAGAGGGCACACAGGCAGCGGTGCAGCCCACTCCACCAGCTCAGCGGAGGGTGTGACGATCTCTTGAGCATCTTACGTTGTCTAGGCGTCGTCACCCATTGTAGCAGAGGACGGCCAAGTGGGGCCTTATGGGAGGACACGGACGCGGAGATGGAGGGGGCCAAGGTGGCGACGGAGGGGGCCAGGGTGGCGACGGAGGGGGTGCTGAGGATGCTGTTGGGGGACGGTAGTGCTCACTGTACATTATTTGTTCATGTACTATTTACGTAGTTAACTTTTACTTGTATGGTGCCGAGTTTACGTCTACTTCTCCTTACCTTCTTGACGCGCATAGCAAACAAATTGTGAACTGTACTAATGGCAACCGTAACAATGCACGAACCATTCAATTACATGCTTAACAACATTGAAAATTATTTTGAACAAGAATGCTGAGTACATCGGCACAACCATACACATCGTTGCCTATATGTGGAATGAGCCTCGTGGCACCTACATGGAGTATTGTTGAGGGGGCCGCCTTGAACGTGGCTGACCGTAGTTGTAGTGGCAAGCACATATACAACTATGGCTCACGCAGCAGCATGAAGGGTCGTACGAACTCCCTATGTTGATGACGTCCTCGTTGCCCCTCTCGCGTTCCACCCGCTGACGGAGGTCATCGTTATGCTCTTCAAGACTCTCAATGTGTGCCTCCAATCAAAGATTCGCTCCCACAATGTATGCACGTACGTCGAAATATACCCTTTGTGGGGAGGATCGATCCATCACACAAAGTCACATATATTCATCTGCTACAAACGAACGTTAAAATCGAAGCTATATTAGTACTACAACAAAATAGATGAGTGCGAATTTGTACCCCGGAGTATGGGCATCGAAAGAAATGTTGACCACCATCCAAATGGCCTTTCGCCACCTGCATCACCGTGTCCTGCATGTGTTTGCATTTCGACCACACTGGCTGAGAGCGCCTATTTGGCAACAAGCAGTACGTAGGGCCGAAGTCCTTCCTTTCGAGCGGAAGGTCCTCCTTTGGTGACCCATGTTCGACTGACCCCTCGGCGTTCGTCATGGTGGCTTACTCTACGACGGAGAAGATAGTTCTTCCAACCAGCACCACCTCGTCCATTCATTTTATAGTGTAACTTCGGGCCATATTTGCTCAGTGACACGACATGACGACCCAACTTTGCGCAGTGAGAACACCGGGCGCGCCAGCTTTGTGTAGTGAGAAGACCGCACAGGCCAGTTTTCCTCAGTGACATGACATGATGATGCAACTTTTCGCAGTGACATAATAGCATGGCCCAGCTTTGCGCAATGAGAAGACCGACTGCGTCAGCTTTCCTCAGTGACATGACATGACGATGCAGCTTTTCGCAGTGACATGATAGCACGGACCAACTTTGCTAGTGAGAAGACCGAACGCGCCAGCTTTCCTCAGTGACATGACATGACGGTGACATGACAGCACGACCCAGCTTTGTGCAGTGAGAAGACTGAATATGCCAGCTTTCCTCAGTGACATGACATGAGGATGCAACTTTTCACATTAACATTACAACATGGCCCAGCTTTGCGTAGTGATAAGACCAAACGTGCCAACTTTGTGCAGCGACATTACCTCACGTCTAGCTTTCCGCAGCGACAAGACCTCACAGCCCAGCTTTACCAGCTTTGCACACTACAAAATGAGGTCGAGGAGATTTCTCAGAGAATACTGCACAACCAAACCGCACACTACACCACACTTTCTTCACCACACCGGGATGGACAAAAGGCAGAAGAAGCAATGGGACAAAATGACGAAGCAATGGGACAAGATGATGAAGCAATGGGAGGAGACCCGCGACCTAGCACGATCAGCTGTTGCCTGCAATGAGAAAATAAGGACAGCTGCGGCCCGGGCAGAATAAGCCCAGCGTGCTACGAGGTTAGCTCCCCACAATGACGAGCCCTGTAGCAACAACCCCATGCCGAACGTTCTCACCAAGCGTTCACCGCAACTCCCACCCGAGGGGGAGACACCCCCTTTGTTGGTGCGGGGACACGTGCAAGTTTTTCAAGTCTAAGCACCGCATCAGCCTAGGTATGTGTCACTGGGGTTGCGCAAACTACTCCAGTGACTACCCCGACCACCGTCTAGACACCGCAACCTATCGGCAGCTGGTAAGAACCAGGTGCACCGTTTTCCCCTACCTTTTCTCCTTCATAGCACGCACTAACAACCTCTCCCCTATATTTACAGTCTCCAGAACCTTATGTGGCTACCGCAAATGGATCGATCTTGAGATCCACCCTGAGGACCAATGGGCCCTCAACTTCGAGGAGTGGAATGTCGCAAGGTCATCGGAGATTCGGGAGGAGGAGCGCCGCAAGAACAAGCAAACCCTACGTATACAATGCGAGATGAAAGCTCATCTCGAGGCATGCATGCGTAGGGAGCGGGAGGCTCGCGAAAGGGAGCGCGAGAGAGAGGGAAATGGCGACCAAGGCAAAAGAGGCCACTGAGGAGTTCAACGCCGAGTTAGCAAGGAAGGAAAATGGCCCCGGTCGACATAGTAAGTCGTATGAGCAGTTGGGGGGTTAGTCACACATAATGCTATATGTTATGCATGTAATCAAAGAGTATGCGGCATATTACTTCCAACTGTATTATGAAGTCTATTTAAATTCAGACAAGCTTATTATCTCGTCTTTTCGTATTCAATGATTCGCATAGCAAGTTATCTAATAATATTAACATACCAGTTTTCTCTGTACGAATTCGCAGTAACATCACAATATCACTTACCATCGTATGTATCGATCGTTCTAAGGTCAATCGTTTTTAAAAAAATTCTTAAATTTTGTTATGCACCTACAACATACAATAAACATAAACTTTTATTACAAATCCAGCAGATTATTTTCCAGTTATAAACTATAAAATTGACAAAATGTACAAAATTCACAAGGAGCAGAGCTCCAGTTGCCCTCTGGGTGGGCGACTACTCATCAAGTCGCTTAATGGGGGGGCGACTGGTTCTAGTCGCCTGACCCTCGGGCGACTGGAGCTCTGTCGTCTGGCCATTAGGCGATTGGCTCCAGTCGCCCCCCCCCCCCCAATTGGGCGGTTGGAGTCTATTTGTGTAAAAAAAAGTTACCGCATATATATTTCTGTAATTTTGAATAAAAATAGATTATTCGTACAAAAATTTCGGTTGCCTAACTCATTGAGAGCATTTGGAGACATACTAATGTTAAGGCATGACAACTCTCGTAGAGATCTTACATTCCATATCCCGTCTGGCAGTTGAGTTAGCTGAACAGTACTTGCCGGCAGTAGAAATATGTAGGTTTTTCTTAAATCCGATGTCTTCGAAAGCTGCAAATTTCCAATTTCTTTTAAATCCTTTGTTTCTATGCGACCACTTAGTGCCAGATACCTCAAATGATGCAAACTCCCTAGATCCTTAATATGTTTATTCTCGTCAAGAATATACCTTAAATCCAAAACACGCAGAATTGGAAACTTTGAAAGAGGTGGGTGGCTTCCACTCAATAGCTCGACCAAATACAGTAAGTGAACTCACATGGGATAAACCCAGGGTTGCTAGCAACACGATGTGCTCTTTGTCGCTGTGTACAAGAGATAACCGGCGAATCTTCCGTAATAGAGATCTGAGCTCCTGGCCATCAGATCTGGTGACCAAATTTTCTTCAGTTGACAGGGAGATGATGAGATCAAGTATCATATCGTGTACGCAGCACGATTCTGCATTACCATTTGCATCGATGCCTACTGGCTGAATCACGCTTCTATTAATAAGCTCATTGAAATAACTCTCTCCATGTTCATACAAATCTCCTCCCTGTGATTCATCAACAAAACCTTCTGCTACCCAGGGAAAACAATCTCGCTGGAAAAAATTATTGGAACTTCCAAGAAAGATGAAAATCGGAAATTTCAAAATTTCGGAATATTTTCAAAAAAAATTCGGTTGAAATATTCAAACATACAATTCAAATTCAAAAAATACAAACATATTTGAAAATCCTCTGCCGATGCCACCTTTGCCTCCCTTGCCAACGCTACGCCGCCACCTTCCCGTCCCCTGCTGCCTCCCCCTCCTTTGCCAGCACCTTCTTCTATGCGCAGCAGCCGGCTGCTGCCCTCCAATTCCATCCTCTCCATGGTCCTATGGCCACCTCCTCCTCCCTTGCCGGCACGGTCTCTCCCCTCCATTGCCGGCCCCGCTTGGTCTAGAGGATGAGGAATGGCAGACAGATGGAGATTGAGTCAACCATCAGCAATGTCGATCTTAAGCCTTAACTGGAAAGCACGGGACCGTGTTCCAGCTCGCGTATTATAAGCAAGTAAGCAACTTGAAGTCTTTAAGCGTAGCAAGAGAGAGGGTTGGATGGGCCGGCCAGCCGGAAAAATACAAAATACCTAAATTTTTAGCTGAATTGGAATTTTTTCGGGATGGACCGAGATAACCGAATTTTGGCCGACAATGTTTTCCTGCTGCTAACCATCCTTTACACCAAGCGATCTCTCTCAATCACATCATCGTCCTGAAAGATGCTTAGATACAATAAGCAGGAATTTATATGGGAAGGAAGATCATAGTAACTAAGTGACTACCCCTCGCATGTTCTCCATAGTATCATCTTTTTCAAGCCCATAACCAATGCAATTGTAAACATTACACCATTCATACTTTGCTTTCATTGGTCTACTGGCTAGTGGACTTGCTATAGTGATGATGGCTAATGGTAGCCCACCAACATCCATCTTCATTGTCAAATATCATTTCTATAGAATGGCCTTTTGGAGTCAGCATCAGAGAGAGGCTCTAGTTCAAGCATACCACCATCAACAGGAGTGCAAGACAGTTTAGCCAGTGGCGGAGAGGGGGGGCTGGCACCCCCCAACTTTCTACTAATCCTCCAATTATGTAGCTAATTACATGTGTTTAATTAGTGGTTTGGCCCCTCCCAATTTAGCCCAAATGTAAAGTATGTTTAAAGCCCAATCATATGCAGCCCAATTAGGCCTAGTAGTTGAGGACTGACGCTTCATATTTGAGCCTTTGGCTCTTTGCCGGCTTGCCGCACGCTCTGTCTGTTCGTCTTCTTGCCGCACGCTCTGTCTGTTCGTCTCCGTAAAGGTCGGCCTGACCCTCTTCTGGCGCACCGAGAAGGCCAGAAGGGTGCGTGTGAGTCCTCACTTCGATCCCCTTCCATTCCCAATACTGTGGGATTCGGTCACTACTTACTACTATCTGAATCAATTAGTACAGGAGTACAATTCGTGCGAAATTGGAATTCTCAGGATTCAAGTGTGTTTCTGCTGTGAATGTGATTTGCAGTGTGCTTGAATGGAAGCTCGCCATCTGCAGAGAGGGTCTGGCCCTGGGAGTGGATCTCAGAGCTGGTTCATAGTTTCCCTTTACAATTTTAGATGATATGAAGAAGAAAAAGACAATTCATAGTTTTTTTAAGCCTGTTGGTTCAAGTGCTAATTGTGTTGAAGCCATTAGAAGCCTATGATCTTGCTGGTAGTCGTAGAGCTAAGTTTAAGTTAATAGAGATGTAATTTTCTTTGCATTGTAATTTGCGAAATATATTACTCTGATATGTGACTATTGGATCGGTAAATCCGGCATGGTTCATTAGTTCTACTCTACTTGTTGTCCATGTTGCCCCCCATATCCAAATCCTGGCTCAGCCCCTAAGTTTAGCATGAAGCCAATGGATTTTCAGGAAGGTTCAACAGTAATTTTTTATTTAACCTGTATCAGAAGGTTAAATTCTACTACTTAAAACAATTCTTTAACATTGAACCGTCAAATTTTAACACTGCTTTGGCTAGTTAAGATGTCTCTACTTTGGGTTAATGCCAACCCTACTACAAAAGGAATATACTGAACGCTTACATCACAGATAGTTTTCAGAAATCGTCTGTGTTGTAATTATCATAGACGGTTCATACGAATAACTGTCTGTGATATTTTCACAGACGGTTATTTATATGAACCGTCTGTGATAATTCATAGACAGTTATTGATAAAAACCGTTTGTAATAATAACAGACATCACATACGGTTATTTATTTAAACCATTTGTGATATTTCATAGACGGTTTTTATTACAAACCATCTATGATAATGAAGTTATCACAGACGGTTTGTACAAAAAATGTCTATGATATGTTTCCTGCCTCACAATCCCTAAAATTTCATAATCTCCCGCCTACTTCTCCCTGAGATGAATTCGAGTTCCGTTTCAAGACACCTTTACTAAAACAGGCATAATTTTTGCATACGGTGTCCGTTTTCGATGTTCTTGTACTCGTTGGAAAGCTAACAACGAGCCCGATTCAAAAAATATGACCCACTTGCACTTGTCACCCTATAATACCCCCAAAATCGTCCATCTTTAGCCACAAAATTGCATTGCAAGTTTTCAGTTTCTGTTTTTGCAAAAAAAAATTTAGCTTTCATTTAGAATTTGGGGTTCACCTCAACTGCAAAGTTGTAGATCTCATCGAAAGCTTATATATATATATATATATATATATATATATATATATATATATATATATATATATATGTATATATATGTTTCCTGTCTTTGGATTACTTCTAGATGCGTGCAAGTGCAATGGTATATAATATATTAGGATGGAAAGTCTTAATTATGGATGAAAAGTCTCAGTCATGGATGAAAAGTGTATATATATATATATATATATATATATATATATATATATATATATATATATATATATTGCAATTATGTATCACAGATGATTTGAGGTTTAAACCATCTAAGATAATTATATCCATAACCGCTGGGCTCGTTGATCCTCCTCAACCCAATCCTAGCTAACAAAAACCCACCAACCCCATACTCCATAGATTGTAGCTCCATCTCTTTGTCCCCGCGCCAAAAATTTTCGCAGTGGTGGTAGCAGAGCTGGCGCCTTGCCGAAGTAGACGCGCGAGCGCTCCGTCCCCTTCCCTTCGAAGTGGTGGGTAGAGCTGCTTCCCAGCGCCGACGACTTCCTTACTTTCTATCATGCGGCGCGCGCGGGGACAATGTCCGCGCGTTTTGTTTGTGCTTCATAGGGTGCGCGTGGGGGCAAGCCTCTGCTGCGCCTTATCTACACCCCGTAGAGTGCGCGTAGAGGCCAGCCTCTGCTGCACCATATGCATACTACGCGGAGTGTGCACGGAGGCAAGCCTGTGCTGTGTTTCGTTTATACTCCGTAGAATGCGTGGGACTATCAACCACGTCTTATTTATACTCCGGAGAGTACGCACAGGAGCACCGCCCATACGTGCGCGGGGACATCCGCGTCTTGTTTATACTCAGTAGAGTGTGCAGGGACAACATCCGCGACTTATTTATACTCCGTAGAGTGCGTGGGAACATCGACCACGTCTTATTTATACTCTGGAGAGTACGCGCAGGAGCAATGCCCACACGTGTGCGGGGACATCTGCGTCTTATTTATACTCAGTAGAATGCGCAGGGACAACATCCGCGTCTTATTTATACTCCGTAGAGTGTGTGGGAACATCGACCATGTCTTATTTATACTCCAGAGAGTACGCGCAGGAGCAATGCCCACACGTGCGCGGGGACATCCGTGTCTTGTTTATACTCAGTAGAGTGCACAGGGACAACATCCGCGTCTCATGTATACTCCGTAGAGTGCGTGTGGAGGCGGACCTCGACGCTACGCCTTATTTATACTCCATAGAGTGCGTGCGGAGGCGGACCTCGACGCTACGTCTTATTTATACTCCGTAGAGTGCGTGCAGAGGCGGGTCTCGACGCTACGTCTTATTTATACTCCGTAGAGTGCGTGCGGAGGCGTCCCCCCGCACATCTTTGTTTATACTCATGGAGAGTGCGCGCGCGAACGCGTGTCTTTGTTTATACTCACAGAGAGTGCGCGCGAACGCGTGTCTTTGTTTATACTCACGGAGAGTGCGCGTGGAGGCAGGCCTCTGCGCGTTTTTGCAAGAACTAAGATGAGATTTCACAAACGGTGAACTTTATTAAATTCCCGTTTGCGCGGGTGAGCGATTACAAAAGACAGGGTACTAACCACTAATTGCTCAAGGGCGGGAACAGCAGCGCCCGTCGTTGCTGTGGTGGTGAGGTAGGGCGCGGTGGGAGCCTCTACTGCTGGAACGATCCACGTGGGGGGCCCAGCGGGGTGCTTCTTGAAGCCGCCGAGGGCCCTTGCGATGGCGTGCCCAGTCTAAGAGTCACGTTGGACCTCGTGGTGCGGGCCTCGAGTATCGAGCTCTATGCGCTGGGCCATATCCTGGTCACCGCGGGCGGTGATGATACCCCGTGGGCCTAGGAGCTTCATGCATAGAAAGCCGTGGTGTGGAACTGCTCCGAAGGAGTTGAGGGTTGGTCGCCCAATATAGCGTTGTAAGGGTACAGGACATCGACGACGTCGAAAATGACGTCCTCGCTCCTCACATTGCCGTCCCGACCAAAGGAGACCTGTAGGCATATCTGGCCCAATGCTCTCAGAGGCTGACCCCCGAAGCCCTGTAGTGGAATTCCCGAGGGACCCAAGCGACTCCGAGGGATCCCCATCTGGTCGAAGGCCGCTGCGAATAGAATGTTCGCGGAGCTTCCTCCATCGACTAGGATGCGCTTAACGTCGCATCCTGCGATGGCGACCTGGATGACCAGGGGATCTTGGTGGGGGAACTCTACACCCTCGGCGTCGGCGGGCGTGAAGGTAATTTCGTGTTGCGCCCAGTCCGGCGGTGCCTGCGCCAGGTATGCTGCCATGTGGTGTAGCCTCCGCGCATAGGCTTTCTGCTGCCGCGCCGAGGTGAACTCCAGCGAGGAGTCCCCGGAGATGACGTTTATGACCCTGCGCTGGACTCCCTCCGGGGCTTGGATCCGCATGGGGCCCTCCTGGGTTGCCGCACATGGGCTTGAATCTGCAGGGGCCCCTCCCGAAGCTGCAACCCCTGATCCTGGATCCGCATGGGGTCTTTGAGGGGCTGCTGGACGTGGGCCACAACGGGCGGCCGCGCCTCGAGGTTTCTATCCCTGGCGACGCTCTGTCGGAGGGCCGCGATGGTGGTGCATGCACGCGTGTCGTGGTTTCCTCGACCATGTACCTCGCACCACAGGCCGTGGTGCTGGTCGTCATATTCCGCGCGGGTGCTATCATCGCGACCCCGACCGCGCCCCCGGCCCCGACGAGCCCTGCCGCCGCGGCCGGCGGGGGCGTTGTCTTCGAAGCCGCCCTCGATGTCAAAGACGTAGCGGGCTCTCTGAGACTTCTGTTGGCCGCGCTTAGGCTTATCGCTCGACGAGTCCTTGTGCTGGGCATCCTTGCGCTCGGTGGCGTCCTTTGATGGCTCCTGCTTGCGCTTGCCCTTCGAGGAGCCTTCCTTCGGCGAATCACCGCTCTTCGTCGTGCCCTCCGCCTGATTGGTGTCGGAGTCGTCACATTGGCGCCGCCGCGCATCTTCTTTCGCTCTGGCGTACTCTTCCATCTTGTCAAAGAGCTTCGCCACCGTCTTGATCGGCTTTCACACGTTGTACTCGGCCAGTGGCCCTGTACCGCTGCGTTGATGATGATTGTCTCGTTGACATCCTTGAACTGGCAGCGGACCTTCGCGAAGCGCTTGAAATACTCCGGAGCTTTTCTGCAGGTTTTTGCTTGACCGCAAAGAGCTGATTCACGTCGACGCGTTCAACGTAATTCCCTTGGAAGTTGTTGTAGAGGTGGTCGCGGATCTGTTCCCATGCGTAAATGGAGTTGACTCGATGGTGAAAAACCAAGAGAACGCCACTCCCTGTAACGTGAGGGGGAGTCCCTTCGCCTTCGTGGTGTCGTCTCCACCTGCAGCTTCGATGGCGGTCTCGTACACGCGCACAAACTCCCAGGGGTCCGTGTCGCCCTTGTACGGCTCGATGGCGCTAGGGAACTTGAAGTCCTCCGGCCATGCCGACTGCTGCAAGCCGCAGAGAGTGGGGACTCCTGGTCCACGCGTCGTAGCGGGGCGTGGCTGGACGTGGGGGCGTCGCGGCTATCCTTCCGTTTTGGCGTGGGCTCCGGCGCAACCGCCGGCGGGGTCTGCTGACTCCGAGCCTCTTGCATATCCCGTATGGCTCCCCAAAGGTCCGCCAACTCCCGTTGGAGCGTGCCGATGGCCGTCAGCAGGGCGCTCTCCGCCGTTGGCGTAGCCGGGGCAGTCGACGCACCTGGTCGCGTTGCTGGGACAGCGAGACCACGACTTGCGCTCCCGAGTTGCCCGATTCGTCGGCGCGGTAGACTCCGGTGTCGGTGACGAGGCCAGCGTTGCCACCTGAACCGCCCGCTTCTCCCGCACCGGGTATAGGGACGGCGGCCGAGCCAACATGGGCGCCGGCGCTACCACACCCGACCACCCGGTCGGTGCTGCCAGTATCGACCGTGGCGCCAGCGGCGGGGTCACTCGCCGCGCGCGGGATGGGATCGGCCACCGCGCCAGCGGTGGAGTCGATCGTCACGCGCGCCGGGGTCGATCATTGCGCCGATGGTGGTGGGGTCGACCATCGCACCATGAGCGCTGACGTTCGTGGCTGCCGCACCCGCGTCGCCGTCCATGCCCACGACTGCCGCCGCCGAAGCCCTGGTGTTGACGCGAGACTCTATCGCGTTCCCCTTCTTCTTCTTAGCCACCAATGATGAAGCTTTATTTGGTGCCATCCTTCAGATCTTGAGGCTTGCTCTTGCCTTTCCTACGGACGACGCCAACTGTTGTGGTTACAGACTAAACAGAGAGAGATGTATGGTAGTGGAGAGTTAGGTGAGCCATGCTTAGGGTTTCCCCCGTGGCCTGTATCGTGTGTGTGTGTCTATATATATATATATATATATATATATATATATATATATATATATATATATATATATATATATATATATATATATATATATATATATATATATATATCCACATGGGAAGTGCTTTTACAGCCTTACCCTTACACCTGAGTAATCCCCTCAAGGGTATTCATGTCATTACATATGTCCCATATTAGGCTTTACAGCCTTCTAACAGGCCGGCTGGGCTTAGGTGAGGGCCATCCCTACAACAATGCACATAATATAAAGAATAGTTACTAAGACAGGGCCATGCATACCCCTATTAAAATGACTTATTTCAACTACAGAAGGCATCTCTAATAGTTATCACCTCAGTGGTCTCTTTCTTGTCATGCCACCCAAAATCCTAGTTGGAGGAGAGGGGAGGTGAAGAGAGAGAATATGCTATCTCTTATTCAAGAGATAACTTGGGCACGCAATCCATCATAATGGTGAGGGGTGTGGGGAGAGATGTTGTGAAAAATGATTAAAAATAGTTAGGAAATGATGATAGAGACAGACTGTTAGAAATGCATGTTGCCTCTAGGTGAGGTGGAGTCATGGCAAACATATTGACGGTGTCACACGGACGGAGGCACTTAGCATTTTTCATGTATGGATGGGCTTCATAGATCCATTATCACAGTTTCACCAGCAAATCTCATTTCAGAGCACCTCTTCAACATAGTTGCACATCTGTGGGACTCCAGTTGCCCTTGGGGTTCTTGTCACAGCGAACATGTATAAGGACTTTTATGCTATAGTCGATAGATCTCTGCGCAGTTTTCCCAATTCTGTAAAAATGCTGGTTAAATTCCATTTGTGGCAGGCATGCTCTTGGGAGAATATTTCGAATAGAGCAACATCCCTAAGCAATTCAACCAATAGGAAGACAATCTTAAGAGACAAAGTATTGAACATGCCTTGAATATGTTCAGCATCATTCGTAGAGGATTAAAAACAATAATAACTATGCTCTTGTTGTCTCGATAGACAACTATTTTGAAATGGCAAATCCCAATAAACGATGGATCCCTCCTAGATGCTAAAAAAACATACTGTTCTAATGAGTAGATAATGGAACACAAAATTTTGTGTCATTAATATAAGAGTAATCCATTGGAAAAAAGAGCAATTATTTTGGCTTGGCGGTTCTATAGTTCTGAATTTTTGGATAGCATTCTTTATTATTAGATGGATTTAGAATGGTATTCATACAATTATTCCCATAATTTTATTTTGAGCGTCACCACGGTACAATAATATTTTTATATACAAGCTACAAACTTCTGGATTGTTGCGTTGCTCTGAGATTTGTGCGTGACCATTCCCTTCTAACAGGCCTGGTGTCAGGATCCTTGAAGAATCCGACTTGCAAAAAGTACTCGGATTTGACAAAAAAAATGGATACAATTTAATAATAACGAAGCAAACTCTAAGCTGTTTTACCCTAACTAAGAAAGACACTAAGAATATGCTTCTTCGTTCTTCATTAGCACGAAAGCACGCACGGGATATAAAGCCCGGGTTACACCCAAGTTTTACAGCGACGGTTAAATCAAAAGAAGTGAAGTTCTGCTCTGAATAACAGCAAGAACAATGACAAAGCCATGACGAATACAGTGACTTCTGCTCTGAATAACAGCAAGAACAATGACAAAGCCATGACGAATACAGTGACTTCTGCTCTGAATAACAGCAAGAACAATGACAAAGCCATGACAAATACAGTGACATCTGCCCAGAAAATACTGATATCGACGTGAGCGGCACGATCTGGCTTAGCTTGCCAACTTCAGCTGACCGCCGTTGGGTCATCGTAACCTGAATTTCTTGAACCGTTCGTTACCTTCCCTTTCTTCTCTCGAACTGAACCTATCTTGAGGATCGTGAAACCTTGCCCCAACTCCACATTCCGGCGCGCGGCCAGCAGTGCGGAGAAGCGGCAATGGTATCGATGGCCAGGCCACGGATCCATTCAAATTTCGGTACGTGTTCTGCGTGTTGCCGTAAACTGAAAATTTACCAAGCAATTATTTGGTTTGTTCCAGGAACCGGCTCGTCGCCTTCGAATCCTATGACTCGCTCGAGTGCCTACCTTCTTCTCAAGTGAATGCCGGAGCTTCTGGCCAAATTTCATGAAACAGAAAGGGTCTGTTCTGCGCTGCAAATTACGCTACGTGTACCTATTCAGACAAAAGGAAGATCGCACCTCTCCAGGATAAATTCGCCAAGCATGCGCGATTTGGTAACTAATGGTTCTCTTCACAAAACCGAAGTGAATCAAACATCCAATCCTAGCTCAGGTGTAAACGGCATCCAGGATCAGGAAAATGAAGAAGAGCATCCAGGATTTTGGTATTAATTGTTTCGCATATATATACGAGATTACGAGTGGCACGAAAGTCTGCGCGTACTGCCGTCGGCGGTGCCAGTAGGGCTGACCACCATGTATGGCACTGACGATAAGGGAAGTGAAAATGTTTCTCTTTTCGTGTGGTTTTTCTTGTGATTTGGTTCCATGGTGAGCTATTCCTTTTGTTTTCCCTCATCTTCTATGTGCTGCGCGCTGCTTGTTGAACGCGTGATGCTCTATTGGCCCTATTCCACACAGTTTCCGTCTACGGAAGCCAAAATCCGTTTAAAATATGTTGGCTTCTTAATACAGTTTTTTTTCGTTAGTTACAAGATGGACAGACTCGTCCTGTGGTAAAGAAGAGCATCTTAGGTGCCTAGACCTGTAGTGCGGTACAATTAAGACCCACGATTCTACTTGACCCTTGTATATTGCTCAGTGGTTGGAAATCTTGCCAGCCGATCAAATCCACCTTCCTCTGTTAGCGTAAGGAGTACCTTGCTTGAGCTTCGGTAAAAGTGTGCATGATTGAGGGAAATTTTGTCATGATATTGTTGCTTGACAGCACTCCCAGTTTTTTGTTTCCCTTTAAGTTCATCTGGAATTGGCAACATGAATATGGATAAAAATGTTTAGCTTGGACTACCAGCTCCAAGTTTCAAAAATAAACTATAGCTTCAACAGCTGAGCTCACCCGGTAAGAAACAAGCAGCATTCGTCGCCACGAAAAGAAAGAAAGAAGTGTAGAGGGCTTGAGGCGCAGCAAAGCAAGCTACTGCCATGTATTTCACAAAACAGAACATTCAATCAACCATTCAAATGTAGAACACAAATTACCATCGAACTATAACAAGCAAGTTTGCTGCACTGAGGCACAGCACATCATTTGTTAGCCATGAATAAGATCCAGCCAGTTCGAACAAGTGTTACAGAGAGCAAGAATTTGACTCAAGTATATGACAGCTGCACCCGCTTCAATTGTCAGAAGATGTACTCAGGTGGTTGCAGATTCAACGGATCTATATTGATAACAAGTTGGTTTCCTCTAGGCTGGCGACACCTAAGAATGAAAATCAAACATCACACCATTAGTATGAGCGAACAAACATTCCACATGACAGACACAATTATGCATTTCAATATATCCAATCGTTCATTAATAGAATACATTTACAAGAATAATAAGTAAATCAATTTGTCTGTATGTTTAGTTAATAGAAATATGTTTATATAATCCAGAATTACCTCAAAGGAATAAGTGTCAAGTAGCCCTTTATGGATCCAGATACCATTGCTGGTGATGTGAAACTACCGTATACAGACAGTTCCTCGCCTTGCCTCAGGACAGGGTACTACACACAACAGAAGCATGCCAATGTAAGATGAAATCTTTATGGGAGAACTGCTGTACACTTTTATGGCTACATATTTTCATATTATTTTTCTCTTCCAGCCTACCTTCCCATGAACACCATATCCATATACATCAGAAATAACATTATCTCCGATCCGAATAGTCCAGTGGTGTGACTGAAGCTGGAAGGAAGAATACCACTTTCCATCAACATTGTATGCCTCAGGAAGTGACAGGCAGATGGAATAATAGTAGACATATCTGCGTAGGTAATCACCATGAGCAGAATTTTCTGCGGCAAAGACAGCAGACACACAGACCTGTAAATATCATAATTATTAGCACCAGTTCACTGGTTCATTGGTCAGATCACCCGTTTTTTCCTTAAGAATATTGGGAAACAACATGTAAGGTCAAACAAGTGCAAGCATGTGTGCAACAAGTCTCAATTCTGTTATAAATTCTTATAGGCCATATCAATATTGTCTCATTATGACTGTCGTAATTCATAAAGATGCAAAAATTAATATTTCTGTTGTAATATATATGTGGATGTCCATTCATTTCAATACCACAAAGGAATGTGGTGGACTCAGCTACGGCCACATTAGACTCCATCACTCCAACAAGCAAGGTGAGTTTGATTCCTGGAAACATTAGTTCATCTTGGGTTAACAACGCCCAGTTCAACCCACAATTGGTCAATTCAACTATGTCTGAGCCAATTCATCTTGGTGAGGTTTCATATCCATCTGCACAACTTTTTTTCCACTCAAATCTCAAACTTCTAATCAATGTGCTTCTTGAAGCTATGGTAATATTGATGCATCAGATTCAGCATAATAAATCAACAACATCGGTTCAAAACAGGACAATCCTTTCTGACTGCTGAGTTATCCTACTAAAATTACAAAATCCAAAGGTATCCTCTGCCAAACGATGTTATTTTAATTGCATGGCTAGAACAGATACTATGCCACAGAGGTTTAGAATAATTAATGTATAGAGTTCCAAATGCTTGTGGTTAAATAAAAACAGATGCACATTAGAACCTCTAACAACTGGCTTCCAGCATGAATTCCAAAATAAAATTTACACTCAGATGATGCAAATATCATAAAATTTATACTAAAATAACAGAAGGCACTGTAATCACCTTGACACCATATGCAACTGCTGATGAACAGTAAGGCGGTGTTGCTGGATATATGCTTATGTGTCTTGCAATTTTTTGGGAGCTATAACCTTCCACCTTAATCAAGCCACTCTGTAGTCGTCTAAGATGCTCTTCCAACCACAACAGGAGTCCATCTTGAGGCATATCATTATTATCATCCATAGTAAGCCTTATCAATGATTTAGGTACACATGACATCACTTCTCCATCTTCATTCAAATATTCGGTGCCAACATAAAGTTGGCCATTCAGACAATCAAGGAGAAAGGCTTTATCTCCTGAAGCGTCAACTGCAACTACAATGTAGTTAGAGTTGTCACTGGCACCATGGGCAAAGCGAAGCAACCATGTAGCCTCAACAATTCGCTTGAGAGGTAACAAGCACACAATAACCTTCTTGTAGTCAAACTTATAGCCTCCTATGATGCCATGCGAAACCACATCCCGGCCATAATGCAGCTGACCATTACAGAAACGGTACAATACCTTTGTGGGCATAGGGAGATCAAAACCAAGATCAAATTCTGCTGATATTATCTGAGCTTCAGAAACACCATCACCCAAAGTTTTGAGCCCTTCAGGAAAATATTCAGACAACCAATTTTTGAATGAGCTCCAGAAACTTTTCACCCTCTTCACAAGTGGTAAGGGGTACATGCCAAATGATTGGAACCAAGCTTTGTATGCTTCCTGCAAAATTAACCAATTCTGACAAAGAACTCGAACAATCATAAACAAAGGGCAACTTTGGAACTTTAAATCTTCAATAAGAAACATGTGTACGATGGAATGTAAACATTGCATGCTGATAGAGCCTAGAATTTGAAAACTAATAGATACTCTAACCACAAGTGCGAAACTTTTTTTTTTGTCACAATCATCAAACCGGGATGGAATGGAATCCTAAACGGTATTAAAAATTGATATCTTTAATAGGATTAATAATAGCTTTGATCCTAGACCCAGCCGCAACCAGCAATTCTACACGAAGCAATAACCAGAAACTGCAAAACTATATAATGGCATGAGAATTGAAACAAGCATGATAATTCAAAAACCAATCCTTTTCTCCCACATCCAATTACCAACAAAATCGAACGAACAAACCAGATTAAGCAGTCTAACTAAACCACAAGCCACCAAGCGAACCAAAATTGCAAGAACCGAACTAAGAAACCACAAGGGGGTAAGGAAGAAGGCGAGAAGCCACCGCGAACCTTGAAGGACGGGAGCGGGCGGTCGTCGGGGCCGAGGGGCGCTTCGAGGCCGAGGTCTTCGGCGCAGAAGCGGCGCCAGAGCGCCTCGCTGGAGCCGGCGGCGCGGAGGCCCGAGCTGGCGCAGGAGATCGCGGCGGTCCCGCGGGGGCCAGCCTTAGCGAGGATGATCGCCAGCGGCAGTGCCGTCAGGCCCTTCAGCCCCGAGCGCCCCGTGGACGGCCGCGGCGCCTTGGCCGGTGGGGCAGAGGTCTCCGGCGACTCCATTGCTGCTCCGGCCGGATGGGTTTGGGGGAAGGGTTTTGCGGTGACTCGCGAGTTCTTGGCAACTTTTGATTGAGAATAATAATATGGAAAAGAAAAGGAAATATGGAAATTAATACCAATATCAAACCCTATCGGGTAGAAATTGCGAATACCCTTTGTTTTCTTTGAATGCTCGTGCATTGTTACGGATTAAAAGCACAGCCTCCAATCCCACTTCAATAAAAAAAATACATCAAGACACAAACGAAATGGGCTAATTAAACCATGGCATATAACATCCATACTATGTGTTGGCATATAAATGATCCAACAGTTCGTTTCCCTTTCTTTTAATTTATTTCTCCTCTCCACCTTTTCCCCCGTGGTGGAAATGCGAGAAAATTGGATATTTGCCACCGCTAACAGTGGGATTCGCAAAATTGCCATCGCTATCGTCGACTTCGCAAAATAGCCACTCAGTACGTGTGTCTCTCGTATTCCCTGCCATTGCACCCCTTTTCCTCATTTTCTTTTATATTTGCCTTATTTTTTTCTCTCTCCTAAAAACTGGCACCTCGAGGGACCAAAATGCTCCTGGGGCATTTTACGTACGGGATTAGAGCCGCGACTCGAAAGGTCGCGTCTCTTCCTCTCCGCGCGACGCTTCCTCTTCCCTGCGGCCTGTGCGAGACGCGCCGCCGCCACCGGCTCCGTACGCGACGATGGCGCCAGACGTACTGCCGTGGCCGCCCAGGCCATGCGCCCAGCAAAATAGCTCAAGGGCAGTTTAGTCATCTTAGGTGGCTGATTTGGAGAGAGAGAAAAGAAAATGAGGAAAAGGAGTGCAATGGCAGGGAATACGAGAGACACACGTACTGAGTGGCTATTTTGCGAAGTCGACGATAGCGATGGCAATTTTGCGAAGCCCACTGTTAGCGGTGTCAAATATCCAATTTTCTCGTGGAAATGCACATGCCTAGTGAAGAAATATCTATTTAGAAGCATCATCACTATGACTCCCTTCAGCGGGTAGCTCGATGGAGTGCTAAATAACTATGTTGCGGATATGTTGCGAAACAGTATAATCTTGTAAAATTTCAATTAAGACATGAGGCACTATGACTGCAATTCTTTTTGCCATGATATACTGCATCAAAAATAAGGTGAAAGACAATGAAAAGGAGAAGCAAATGCAAACACTGCAATCAATAACACGTAGTTAATTCTGTTGGCATTCTTTTTTTAACGAAAACTTATGTTGGCGTTCTTATGATCTTATATTTTATTTATGTTACTGAATCTGATATGACGTGGTAGTATGCAGAGGTGCTGATTAGCTGCAAAACATCTGATACATTAGTCTTCCTTTCTTTGCAACATAATCAGGCTGGGAGTAGAAAGTTTTGTAAGTTTAAAGGGATATAACAAACATCAAATTAGCATTAAGATGCATTACACTATTTAGATTTCTTTTAATGAATCATCGGACTAAACTATTGTGTTTGGCTTTCATGGAGCTGAAGAGAAAAGTCAGATAGCTTCTCAATCAATGGAACATTTCAATCAACCAAGGCATGTGGTTCAGTTTTGAAACTCGGATGTCAGAAGAAATGAATCAGTAATCTAGCTAAATATGTATAACTAAATATCCTTATTTCGGATTTGCACATAAAAACCATTTAAAACCAATATGCAATGCACATACTAATACCATATGATGAAAATAAAAGCACTTTTCGACCTTGAATTGAAGTATGAGCTGAAAAAGGAACCTTTTTGAACAGGCCCCAGCATGCGTCCTGCTAGTATGGTACCAAGAATCAGTAGTTTGACGGTACTGCTTGCTATAATAGAGAATACCCTTTTCCCTTTTAAGTGCACTATCTAGCCTGGAGAGACATCTTCCACCTGTAAGAACAGCGAGAACAAATCAAATAACACCGTATGATTAATAATGAATTCAAGCTTTTCTTTGATGTATGCACAATACAGAGGTGGAACGTAAAAGTAGCATCACATATAGGCCTGCTGACATCTGCTTCTACAAAAAATTTGATTGACACATCATGTTAAACATGTAAGAACCCCTCCTCGTACAGTAGCCCACCAAATAGCCCCGTTGTTATGTAGATCATTGTAAATTTGGAAGTAATTTCTGAAAATCTCATCAGGAATTGACCCCTTTTTTTGTGTGAGACTAAAGGTGGGAACTTCCAAGATGATACAGTGAGATTAGAAGTAAGGCACATACCATTTAGCACCGGTGAGACGCGTGGGCTGTGACTTCAGCGAGCATGTCAGGCATTGGCACGGACGAATCGGCGGCAGGAGCAGGTGCGCGGGAGCCGTCACCGTCGCTGGCGGGGGCCTTGGGCTGGGCAAAGGGGTGACATGCGTCATTTTTATACATATTTACCCGTCATTTTACCCCCATTATTTTTCGCATTTTGGGACCAATTATCATCATTTACACGCTTTTCTATATTTAATTGCTCGAAATGGACTATTTTACATTTTTTGTGCTTTTCCGCAAGCCGGCGCGATCTAGGCGCATAAACGACAAATCTGGACTGCTCCATACAGAAGTACGCGTCGTCATGGATGCGTAGGATCTTTTCGCGAAGAAATCGGACTTCCAGAGGGCCAGAACAGAATAAATGAAATGGGAAAAGGACTTATTTGAAAACCCTAGATACTATGAGGACCAATCTGCAAAATCGCCTAATCCCCATCTCACCAAAACCAGCGCCTCCGCCTGTGGGGAGACTCGAGCCCGGCATTTTGCTTCTCTGCCCTAGCCCCCCGCTTGCTTCTCCTCCCCTTCCTTCTGCTCCGGCGCCGGCGAGGCCGGGCCATCTCGCCGGCAGCCGCCCACTCTATCGCGCCTCTCTTCTCCTCCCCACTGCTACTCGGGCCGCCCCCTCTCCTCTTCCTCCATGGCATCCCCGCCTTCTTCTCCTGCTCTTCCTTCACCGCACCATCTACCGGCTGCCTCCCTTCTCCACCACGCCACTCCACTGCACCTCCTCCCTCCTCTGCATGGCCGCGCGCCACCCTTTCCTCTCCACCGCCTTGCACACCTCCGGTCACCGCCGCCGCTCCTCTTTTCGCCCCCTTCTCTCCTCCGGCACGCCATCCCCTCACCGCCATCTCGCCGCCTACTCCCGTGCGCCGCCCGCCGACCGCACCTTCACCGCCATCCTCTCCGCCTTCCTCTACCGCGCCACCTAGCGCCGCCACTTTCTTCTCCACCACCGACGCTCCTCCTCCTACTCGCCCATCTCCTCCGTCGCGCCCCCACTTTGCCCCATCTCGGCGTCGTCGTCATTCACCACCACCGGTCGCCGATTCGCTGCCACCTTCTCCCCCTTTCTACTTCTTCCACCGAGTCCACCGCTCACATCGGCGCTTCTCACCGCCATCCACCCGCGCCGCCGCATCCTCCGTCGGCGCGCCACCACTCACCACCTTCGCCCGCCGCGACTTCTCTCCTCTCCTCTTCTCCCTTGGTCTCCCCCTTCATCCTCTGCCCTTGCGCCGCCAGTCCCCTTCTCTACCTTCTCACCTGCCACCGCCGGCCAACGCCGCCGCCTCCTTTCTTCACCTCCAGCGCCTTCTCCACCCGCCGCCATTTTCTCCATGTCTCAGCGCCGCCTCCCTTCTTCTCAACACCCGGCGCGCCACCCTTTCCTCACCACCGCAGCTCCAAGCCGTCCGTAGCCACCTTCTCCTCCCCCACTGCTTCCACCGAGTCCGCCGCCCACCGGCGTCGGCATCTTCTTCACACCACCGCACCTCCCCTCACCGGGCCGCCGCTTCTCCTCTTTTCTCCCACCATCCATCTCATCTCCGGCCGCCATCTCCTTCATCCCTCCGCCGCCTGCTCCAGATCCACCTCGATGCCGCCTACATCACGCCTCTCCCTCAAGCAGTGCGCCGCCCCTGCGCCATCACAGTCGTCCACGCCACCAAAGCACCGGCGACCTCCACCAAGCGCCAGGCCGCCGATCCCCATTACCACCGACGACGGCGACCTCTTCTTCACCATCTCCGACTGCTTCCTCTCCACCGACGCCAACAACTTCTTCCTCTACTTCACCGAGCCCTCCTCTGCTACTACTTCTTGCTCTTCGGTGTATCTCAAACTCTTCTCCTTTACTCTAGGTGGGGGAGCGCACGAGTTTCGAGGTGGGCCTACACGTCAGTAAAAAAAGGCAGTAAAAAGAGAAAGAAGTGTAGGATGCACCATCACAAGGAGCAGAGATTTTGCATATTTTTTAAATGCAACTTTTATTTCCATGGTGGTACCCTTTGTTTTCTTTCTTTCTTTTTTTTGGTGAAGAAGGTGGTACTTGTATTTTTTAGTACCACCTTTCAATTTTTTACTTACGCAAGGTTATTCATCATATTCTCTTTCTCTTAAAGTCCCCTTGGTTGGATCAGGTCTGATAAGCTTTTTTGTTTGTCATTTTGTGAGGTAATTAAATCCCCACTATTTCTAGAAAATTGTAAAGCTTCTAATAATGTAACCCAAAATGAAAGGAAGAATATGAAAATTAATTATTGATTTACTAACCGCTTTAGGGTAGAAATTGCGAATATGATTCTTCTGCTAGAGGTGAATGCAACTTTTGCTTGCAAGATGGCCTTAGAGCCATTCACACATCTTGCCACTGTAGTCCTTGTTTTTCGGTTCAAATTTGGCTTTTAGATGCTGTTTTTGCAAGTGACACATAGGACACGTGTAGCGCAGTATGTGCCACCTACTCATCTCCTGTGCTACAGTAGCTCGTCAGGTCTTACTGAGTCACCACAAATTGGCATGTAATTTAATTAGCGTTAATTAATTATGATTAACCTAATAAAGCATTGTATTGCATAATTAGTGCTAATTAAACATAATTAACACTAACGCAATTACTGTACAGCGGCCAGCATCATGTCAAGCACAGCGAGAAGGCTAGATTTAAAAAAAATGAACATTTAAGATCATCTTCGGGTGTCTCTTTCAAAAACCTCGTAGACGAGGAAGTGTTCCAATGCCTGATAAGATATGTTAAACTATATAGTTGTTAATAGGTCTTGAACTTCATGGGGTCTAAAATAACATGATTGCCTTTTGCAACAAGCATTGACTACCGTATCTTCCCAAGGCTCCTTTGAAGAAGACGGGGAGAGGAATATACCATCATAGGCTCTGGGAAATAATGAGCACGCAGGTCGCACGCGAGGCCTGGGGGTTTACGTACCTTAGAGTCACGGATTCCCAAATGACCTTGAGAAGTATAGGTGTACAAAGAGATCCAAGGCCTATCACGATGAACAAATAAAATAGGAGCTTCGTACACAACTTGAGGAGCAACTATCTGCCTTACTTCAAGAGAAGACTACCTTACTTTGAGGAGAGACAGATTCATTGAGGGAAGAACTGAGACAAGTCCACAACCAATCGAAACCCACCCCCGTTAATGTGGGACCCAGTCCCCCTCAACGTCGGAGTAGCTGCACGTCCACGCCAATTTTTGAACATAGCGATGCCCACTTACCTATCGACGACATTCAGGTAATGTATCTCTCTAGAATGCTACATAGATAGACCTAGTGGATGCATTAGCTTATCGTGTATCGTTATGTAGGAGCTCGTGCCGTGCATTCTTAGAGTCAGGCTTGTTGGCTCCATTCCCATTGATGCTGGATGGGGGATGGCGTACCCGTGGCTGTCAGGGATGTTGGTGCACGGTGCCCAACTAGAGACCGGTTTTGTGAAGGTCAAGGTGGACATGATTAATAATGTTTTCCAGATTGTCCCTCTTGAGAAGCCTCCAAATGAAAAGATTATGATATTAGGGGATGCCAACCACACATTCATCTAGTGGCCCAAGAGGGACATCGCCCTCGACCCGTCTGTGCCGTGATCTCCACATCCAGTGGCCCAAGAGGGACATCACCCTGGACCCGTCACATTGGCTCCCATGGCTCCACCTCAAGCTCCGCTTTAGAAGCCTGTTGCATCGGCTCCCATGGAGACGACGTCGAAAATGTATCGCAAGCGAGGTGCTAAGGCCCAACCGAAGAAGATTAAGGCGCCTCCCGAGCAATGGAAGTCCTTTCTCAGAGTGTCGTTGGTCTCTGAGTCACAATTACCCAGCCTTGGACTAGTTTGTAGGACCTTGCATACCTGGTACATCCAGAGGTCCAACATGAAGCCAAACCGACAAAGTGGATTAACCGTGAGATACACGGAGGCGCATTTCCTCCATGACTCAAGCTACTTCGTTGTGACCTTTGAAGACTTATTCTTACTATTCAACCTCGACAAACTCGACACCTCACTTCTACGATGCTGGATACTGTAAGTGTACTATATAATCATGTTCTACATTCACGTAATACTGTTGGACCGAAATGGCGATAGAGGGGGGTGAATGTCGATCTTTAAAAATCCCCCCAACAAGTATCTTCTTCTCCAATAGCTATGTGAGCTATGAAGGAGGAAGACCAGTGTTCACAATAAGACACAGCAGCAGAAAAAACAGAAATCCAGAGGCCAGCAAGCGAGAAAAAAATCAATTCGGGAAAATTCTGGCCTCAAGCGGTAGTACCGGAGTGCTATCCGCGGTAGTACCGCTTGAGCGGTAGTACCGGGGTTCTGAACGGTAGTACCGCACTAGCAGGAAAAAGAAAACGCTAAGCAACAGAAATCAAACTGCATGCGGTAGTACCGGAGAGGCTTGAGCGGTAGTACCGCTGGGGCGGTAGTACCACTGCTCGAGTGGTAGTACCGCACGGTAGGGACAGCCAACAGAAAATTCAGGCTGAAACTTTGAGATTTCGGAGTTTTGGCTAAATTGAAGGTTTGCTCTCAATCTTCTTGAACCAAGACCTTACTACAACATGTTAAATAGTAAGGAGACCTTGGGAAACAAGAGAATCAAACCAAG
The DNA here is from genome assembly GCA_017311315.1 of Dendrocalamus latiflorus. Classification (NCBI taxonomy): domain Eukaryota; kingdom Viridiplantae; phylum Streptophyta; class Magnoliopsida; order Poales; family Poaceae; genus Dendrocalamus; species Dendrocalamus latiflorus. The sequence goes on along the minus strand of CM029646.1, from coordinate 15,381,405 downwards.
AAACAAGAATTTCAGATTATGGGTAAAAATCTAAAATCTTGCACGACCCAAGCCAAAAATTAAATTGCTTCCCAATATTTGATCCTATGGCCAAGAGATTTTGCAGATATGTTAGCAATAGCCATAGGACTCTCCATGCCAAATCTCAGCCCATCTTGCAAAGGGAAACAAGAAATTCTCAAAAACCCTAGAAAGGCAAAAGAAGAACAGAGCAACCCAAAATGCCAAATCTGAAATTAAATGATGTTTGATCTTGGGATTAGCTAGCCAAATGGCTTTTGAACATCACCCATGTCATAGCAACCCATTTTGGCACTCCTCAGCAACAACCAACACGAAATCAAGAGAGTCAAGAAATCATGCAAATGAAGAACGAAGAACAGACAGAGCACGAGAAACAAACTTCTGGGATTTCATTTCCAAATCAACAAGAAGTACAAGGAGTAACCAAACGCATGGACATTAGAACAACTTGGAAGATTACATGAACTCCCTACTCAATCCCTCTCCTCTCCATCCTCAAGAACTCACACAACCATACATGCTTGAGAGAGGGGGAATGAACTCACTCAGACAACCATCGAAGGGGACACAGAGGGAACACAACTCTGCCTCCACCAACAACTCTCAACCACTAAAGCCTAAAGCCAAAGCAAACCCTAAAGCTCATTTTGACCAAAGGAAAACCTAAAAACTCTTGGAGTGCTCAAGTGGGCATGCAGCCCCTCCAACCTATTTATAGCCCACGGCTAACGGGTCTCCGCCCCGTTACGCCCGCTAAATCCAACGGGGCCCGCTCCCGCTTGTGCAGCCTTGCGAAATTCCCGTTTCGCCCCTCCTGCACCTTCCGAGAAGCTTCCGCGCTCCTTGTCTCGCACGCCTCGCAACCACCTCGAGTCCACGCCGTCTTCGACACATCCTTGACCGTTTTGACCTCAGCGCCACTTGCGCCTAGTCCGGTCCACCGTGTCTCGCCACGACTCCGCCCGATGTCCTGCAGCCACACAGACAAGAAACACATCAAATAGCACCACTCGATACATGAAAGCGCAAATGGTATAAACACACCATACTTACACACACTGAAGTCCAAACCTGTCAAAATATCAGAATATGCATCCTAACCCGTTTGACCAGGAATGACCAAGTCCGACCGAGCCCGTCGCACCATGCAACGACTCGACTTCGAACCACTCAAACCAAACTCGACTCTCATAAACTGATGTCAATTACTCATCATACTCATGGGATCACCACCACATGGTCTCTCAATCTCCCTCTTAATGAGTATATTGACAAACCCAGAAAAAGCAAGAAATTGAGTTTGAGTATGAAGAATCCAACATGGTCCAAAGAAAGAGATTGAAACTAATGACCATGTCGACAGAAGGAACACTAGAGCAACAACTGAAAGAGCAAATTGTTCTCCAAAGCTCTAAACTGTTCCCAAAAGACTTTTTCTTCTCTATTCTCCCCCTTTTGGCAATAAACACATCAAGATGCAAAAGAGAGAATATGACATGTTAATGGATGAATATGGCTAAAGTTTGTTTATTTTAAGCATGTAGAGCCATGAGAATTATCCACAATGACCATACTCAACTACACCAAGCCATAACTCAATAAAAGGCTATCTAGATCATGACAGGATATGCATATCCTAGCTGGAACACATAGATGACGATCTGAAATGTAATGCATTTTATGAGCATGTCAAGTCATCAATAAGCAAAGTCTTAACTAGAGATATCCAAGGATGATGCGGGCCATGTCAATTAAGCTAAGCGGAACAACAAAGCTAATATTGAGTCCAAATAGAGAGCTATAAGCTCAAGATTGAAACATTGGTTAAGTACTTGGTTCTTTTTGTAGCTTAAGCAAATTGAACACATAAACCATTGTCTTTTTAAAGCTCATGGTCGTTTCCAACCCAATTTTTGTTATGTGCTAGATCTCAAGCCTTATGCGACTACTCCAAGCAAGAAGCTTAAGAAGATAGTCTAGGTCATCCAAAACTCCCCCTGAGTTCATGCCTAGTGCAATGGCAGGCCGTCTCATGAGAAAGAATTGGTGAAATCAGTTTTTTCGCACAAAAGAGATCATTTTGCCTTTTAAACAAGTTGTACTAACTTATGCATCATCAAGAGACGAAAATAGCTCAATCTAAGATTCAACGCTCAACTAAGCCTATTTGACATGGCATGGATCATAAAAGGATCGCTCAAGAAAGGCTAGACTCAAATCCTAGCATGACAAATTTTAATTCAAGTTGAGAAATTTTAATTAATTTATCATGGCAAAACCTAGTCTACACATATGAAGTCATGATAAATCTAGCATATAAGCACAAGTCATGGCAAGGTGTAAAGCATTGTAAACAAGTCATAGCAAGATAATAATCAAGCTCAATGTAGTTATATTACAATGCGAAATGCTAAAATGCAAGAAAATCCAGCTCCCCCTCAACATGAGATGCAACTTTTAGTTCAAGTTGAGTTAAGTCAATATTAAGCTCCAGAAACTCCCAAATGAACTCCACCTGAACCAAAGCAATAAATCGAGAAGCTGGGAAAGAAAACAGTAAACAGGCAGTCCTTAAAGCATAGATAAGATATAGAGACAACTATGGCTCAGACAGACTCTCATCTACCCCATATGACTCCAGGACTATTAGCTTGACCGTAAAACACACACACTAGAGAGCAAACACGTACCTTGTCTACCCGAGAGTGGCCCAACCCTCGCTAGAACCTACAAGAAGTAAGTGAGCTCAATCTAGTGAGATAAGAAACAGCTAATAAGAAGCATCCTGGAAGCACAAGATAAGAGTAAGAAGTCTATGCAACTAGACAAGAGAAGCACTCTAACCTATGCTAGAAGGACTAAGCTCGATGCACCCCGAGTGCAAAGCGACAGAAATGAGACAGAAGCATAACCAATATAGTAAAGCAGTAATGTCCAAAGCTCCCTCTCACTACAGTCCATAAGGACAAACCACCCTAAACTCTCCCCGCAGAGCTGAAAACCTCGAACTATCCAATGGCTTGGTGAAGATGTCAGCCAACTGGTGGTCACTCTCCACAAACTGGAGCACTATATCGCCCTTCTCTACATGGTCTCTAAGGAAGTGAAAGCGAGTGTCAATATGCTTGGTCCGAGAATGCTGCACTGGGTTCTTAGCAATGTTAATCGCAGAAGTGTTATCACAAAAGAGTGGAACGCTATCTATGACTAACCCAAAGTCCCGCAGGGTCGAAGCCATCCAAAGCACCTGGCTGCAGCAACTGGCGGCAGCTACGTACTCGGCCTCTGCGGTGGACTGTGCAACACCGGATTACTTCCTTGAAGACCAGGAAACAAGAGAAGTGCCAATAAATTGGCAGGTGCCAGAAGTGCTCTTCCTATCTATCCTACAGCCAGCGAAGTCTGCGTCCGAGAAGGCTCTCAAGGAAGAATAGGATGAGGAAGAGTACCAGATACCATAGTCAATGGTAGCTCGAAGGTACCGAAAGATGCGCTTCACCGCCTGGCGGTGAGATATGCGAGGAGAAGCCTGAAAACGAGCACACAGACACACGGAGAAGTGTATGTCTGGTCTCGAGGCAGTGAGGTAAAGAAGGGAGCCGATCATACTTCTGTACTCTTTCTGATCAACTGGCTCGCCATCCTCATCTGGGTCAAGATAGGCTGTAGAAGCCATCGGAGTTGACACCGGCTTACCATCACTCATGTCGAAGCATCTCAGGAGGTCGCGAGTGTACTTGCCTTGATGCAAGAAGGTACCCTCCCGAGTCTGCTTGATTTGGAAGCCAAGGAAGAAGGTCAACTCGCCCATCATGCTCATCTCAAACTCGGTGCTCATGACATCCGAGAACTGTGAAACCAGAGCATGGGAGGAGCCGCCAAAGATGATGTCATCGACATAGATCTAGATGAGCAGAAGGTCGTTGCCAAGTCTACGGATAAACAAGGTCTTATCTACTTTGCCCATTTCAAACCCATGACTTAACAAGTAGGACTTAAGCCTCTCATACCAAGCTCTGGGAGCCTGCTTAAGTCCATACAACGCTTTGGAAAGCTTGAAGACATGGTTTGGGTATTTGGGGTTTTCGAAACCTGGAGGCTGTCTGACGTAGACTTCTTCCTCAATGACTCCATTAAGGAAGGCACTCTTGACGTCCATCTGGTAAACCTTCAAACCCTTAGAAGCTGCAAAGGCAAGCAGGATTCTAATTGCCTCAAGTCGAGCTACAGGGGCGAAGGTCTCCTCGAAATCTAGACCATCAACCTGGGAGAACCCCTGAGCTACCAGTCTAGCCTTGTTTCGAATAACCACACCATCCTCACTCTGCTTGTTCTTGAACACCCACTTAGTCCCAATAATATTGTGACCTCGTGGGGGCTCGACAAGCGACCAGACCTTGTTCCTCTCAAAGTTTTCTAGCTCCTCATGCATGGCATTGACCCAAGACTCATCAGATAAAGCATGAGAAACATCTTTGGGCTCAAAGGAGGCAATGAAAGCAGAATGGAGACAAAACTGAGATAAGCCAGATTTTGAGCGAGTGATGCGCTCGAAAAGGTCTCCAATGATCTGCTCGGAAGGATGGTTTTTCTGGATATGACGTGGAGGTCCGGGATGAGATGAAGAAGTGGCCTCTACCTCGTGTGCAGACGAGGCAGGAACAGAGCCACTAGCTCCGGAGGAAGCAGTGGGCAAGGGCTGATCACCTCGAGGTGCCGTGGAAGAAGGCATCTCAAGGGGAGGATGAGGAGCTGGATCAGGTAAACAACCATCGTCTCCATCGTCCTCATCATCCACAAAGATGGTCTCGGACTGCTCTAAAGAACCTGAGATATCTGGCCTAGTCCCCGGACTGGCCTCGTCAAAGGTCACCTCGCAGGTCTCTACCAACTTGCTAGACTCGCAGTTCCAGACCCTATAAGCCCGCGAAGAAGTTGAGTAGCCTAGAAAGATACCGTCACAGGAACGTGACTCGAACTTGTCTAGGTTCCCAGACTTCAGAATAAAGCACTTGCAACCAAACACACGAAAATGAGAGACGTTGGGCTTTCACCCGTATCTCAACTGATAAGAAGTACGGTGCATGTGTGCCCGAAGGAAAACTCGATTTGAGACATGGCACGCGGTGGCTATAGCCTCAGCCCAAAACTTCCGCGGTGTAGAGTACTCATCAAGCATCGTCCTGGCCATCTCGACCAAGGTACGGTTCTTCCTCTCCACAACACCATTTTGTTGTGGGACGTGCGGAGAAGAGAACTGGTGCTCTACACCTGTCTCACCACAGAAACTCTCAAAGTAGGAATTCTTGAACTCCGTGCCATTGTCACTGCGGATCGCTCGTAAGGCACCCGGGAGCTCAACAGAAAGCCTACTGAAAAGACCTCGGAAATGTGAAAATGTCTCATCCTTCGAGGCTAAGAAAAACACCCAAGAAAACCTCGAATAGTCATCGACCACGACAAGAACATACCACTTCCCTCCGGCTGACTGCACTCGAGCTGGTCCAACTGTGTCCATGTGGAGCAGCTGTCCCAGTGCATCGGTCATGGTCACTGTGACCGGAGGGTGAGAAGCGGCAACCATCTTGCCATGCCGGCATGGAGCACAAACAAGGTCTTTGACCATTTTGAGCTTCGGCAGACCACGAATGAGGTCGTGGCCGCGAACTCGAGTCGAATGGTCAAATCCGATATGACCAAGTCTCCTATGCCAGAAAGAGAGGTCGTGGGACTCAGAAGCAACTAAACACCTGAGAGGATCACCAGAAGACTCAGAAAAATCAGCACGAAAGATCCTCCCAAAACGAGAAATCCCGCAAACCAGACTACCCGAAGAATCAAGAATTTTGCAGTTGTTTTTCTTGAAGCTCACCTCGAAACCGTCATCGGTAAGCTGAGAAACAGAAAGCAAATTGTACTGCAGCTTACTAACCAAGGCAACATCCTTAAGAATAAAAGAAGCATTAATACGCACAGTACCTTTGGCGATGACGCGCCCAGACGAAGCGTCTTCGAAGATGATCGTCTCATCACCTGGAGCGCGGGCTAGGGAGGAGAACCAACAGGAGTCTCCGGTCATATGACGAGAACAACCGGAGTCTACAAGCCAAACCTTCTCCTTCCCTACCCGGCGAACCTGAGTCAACAGGAGAGTAAAGTCTCAGTACTGGGGTAAATCAAAAGTGATTTTGGCACCCAATACTGAACAACACATCAAGCAGATGAAGTAGTCAAGCACGACTGACCTCTATCTACCCTACGCTATCTGTGACTCAAAGAAGCAGAAGGTCCGTGAGCAGACCTGAAGCTGTTGCGGGGTCCAACTGCTACGGGAGAGCGAGTCGGAACACCGGCAACACGCTGATCACGCCGCGGGTAGCTGTCTCGACGGGGGAAACAAGATGTACCCTTAGGACGGTGGAAGACACGACCCGAGGCAGCACAAGGACAAAAAACAGAAGACTCAGAGAAACCAAGTCCTCTATGCTGCCCAAACTCCGCAACAGGAGATAAGCTAGACCTCGTGTTGATCTTAGGTGCACTCAGGATCTGGGGCTGACCCTGAATACCCCTAAGAGACTCAATACGGTCTCTACGTGCGATCTTGGCGCGCCTGAAGCATCTCTCGATCGAGTGCCCATCCTTCTGACAGAAGGTGCAGTGATACTTCTTCTTTTGAGAAGTAGAAGTAGCACGCTCAAGCTTCGCCTTCTGAGAGGCCGACGCGACAGGTGGACTCACCTTACTGTCAGAGATCCCTTGGACAAAACCCGCTGATTTGAATTTGACCTCATCAGATCTGGGCTCGACCTCGATCACACCTCCTACTATGGGTCTGAAAATAGCAGGTGGATGCTTCCTCATATCCTCATAGAAATCATACCCTAGACCCTGATTGAACTTGCAGATCTTGGACTGGTCTAGAATAAGATTAAGCTTCTTCTTGTCTCCTACAAACCTCTCGAGAGTGTTCATAAGATACTGACACTCCCAAAAGAGAGAGGTGCAAGAAGAGCAGGGGGAAGAGGGAACAGCAGAGGGTAAGGGAGCAGAAGAAGAACCAACAGCAGAGGAAAGAATGGCTTGTGCACGCACAGCCGACTCTGAATGGACAGTCCTAGTGCTAGCCGGTTGGTTCACGTCGCTAGGCGTCTCTACCTTACCCTGGGCTTCTCCCCCTCCTCAGCAATCACATCACAACAAGATTGTGGCTTCTCTAATAGGTCCTTAGTTAGCTTCACACATTTTTCTTCCAATGCAATCAAGTCAATTTTTAGTTTGTCACAATTTTTGCATGGTGAGCTAACAGGGTCCTTAGAAGCATAATTAGCCAATTTCTTATTGTGGTCAACCATTTCTTGAAACTGCTTGGAAACAGATTCAAGTTCAGCAGTTAATCTAGGACAGTTCGAACATGAAGCAACTGACTCACATAGCCAAGAATACAACTCAGAAATTTTATGATCTGCCTTCTTTAGATTCAACTTCAAATTATTGCAATTTTCACATGACTCAGGCAGATCAAGGAGCATGGTATAAGGTCCTCTAGCAGCAATGTCCTTAACCTCACATGAGGTGGGAGAAGTAGTCTTATCAGAAGTAAGTAGGGTAACAGTCATCCTACTCAACTCTAATTCAGCAAGCAGACTAACATTCTCCATCTTAACACTATCAAGCTCGGAAGACACACTATCATGCGAGGTCCTTAGTTTCTCCATGTCACCCAACAGAGCACAGCATGTATCACAATCATCACGGGAGGGAGCAGATGTAAGTGAAGTAAGCTCCCGTGATAATCTATCTACTTCCTTTTCTAACTCAGAACACCTAGCCCTAGCTCTAGCATGAAAACCATCTAGCTTAAGAAAAGCATAATTGAGCTGGTCGTAGGTGGGGCATACCTCGTCCGAGTCAGAGTACAGCTCGCTGTCGCTCAGTTCGCCCTTGAGGGCCATGAAGCACATCCCGGAGAAGTCGTCGCCTCCATCCTTGGGCTCTTGGTCACCCGTCCCGTCGTCATCGCTCCATCCCTCCACCTCGCTGAAGTCGAGGTCGTCGAAGGCGGTGAGAACGCGGTAGAAGAGCTTCTTGGCTTTGCCAAAGTTGCGGAACTTCTACTTTCCCGGCGTCTGAGCTGGAGTCTTCTTGTTGCGGTTCTTGTCAGTGTAGTCGTTCTTGCTCGAACCACCGTAGTCGTTCTTGCCCGTCTCCAGCTTGGGGCAGTTTGCCCGAATGTGGTTGGGGCCACCACACTCGAAGCAAATCATGGGTCCTCCTCTCTTTCTGTCCCTCCTCCCCTTGTAAGCATGGGGGAATCTTCGAGCAAGGAGGGCCAGCTGCTCATCCGCAAGCTGCTCTAACTGATCATTGGTTATGTCACAGAGAGCAGCAAGGGAGAAACCGCAAGAAGACTCAGAAGAAAGACCAGAAGCCGAACTGGGATCGGTGACTAGAGCCATCGACTGTGACTTCGACTTGCGAGAGACAATGTCAATCTCGTGAGTCTTGAGGCGCGAGTACAGCGCATCAAGAGTCAAAGTCGAGAGGTCCGTGGTGTCCTTGATGGTAGTCACCTTCATCTCCCAAACACGAAGATCGAGTGCAGCGAGCATCTGTCGAGCATTATCCGAGTCGGAGTATGTGAGACCAACGGCTCGGAGGTTGCTCAGAATCTTGTGAAAACGCGCAAAACACTCATCAAGGGACTCGCCAGCGAGCATTTCAAACTTGTTGTAATCTCGCTTGAACTGGTCCTGTCGCACCGTCTTTATTTGGGTGGTGCCCTCATGGTAAGCATCGAGGGTCTCCCAAATATCGAAGGCGGACGAAAGATGAGATATGCGGTCAAACTCGCTACGACTCAGGCCCTGGATAATGATGTTCCTTGCCTTAGCGTTTGCCTCAACATCATGCATATTCCCAGCATTAATGTTCTCATCGGCAGGAACAACAAACCGGACCATGACCTTGCGCCAGATGGCGTACCCCTGAGCCTGGATGTATGTCTCCATTCGGCTTTTCCAGAAGGGGTAATCGAGCCATCGAAAACGGGCGGCTTGGTCGAGTACTTGTCCGTCGCCATGGCTCTTGAGACCGGTTAAGATCTTTTGAAAAAAGCTAACCGGCTCTGATACCAATTGTTGGACCAAAATGGCGACAGAGGGGGGCGAATGTCGATCTTTAAAAATCCCCCCAACAAGTATCTTCTTCTCCAATAGCTATGTGAGCTATGAAGGAGGAAGACCAGTGTTCACAATAAGACACAGCAGCAGAAAAAACAGAAATCCAGAGACCAGCAAGCGAGAAAAAATCAATTCGGGAAAATTCTGGCCTCAAGCGGTAGTACCGGAGTGCTATCCGCGGTAGTACCGCTTGAGCGGTAGTACCGGGGTTCTGAACGGTAGTACCGCACTAGCAGGAAAAAGAAAACGCTGAGCAACAGAAATCAAACTGCATGCGGTAGTACCGGAGAGGCTTGAGCGGTAGTACCGCTGGGGCGGTAGTACCACTGCTCGAGTGGTAGTACCGCACGGCCGGGACAGCCAGCAGAAAATTCAGGCTGAAACTTTGAGATTTCGGGTTTTTGGCTAAATTGATGGTTTGCTCTCAATCTTCTTGAACCAAGACCTTACTACAACATGTTAAATAGTAAGGAGACCTTGGGAAACAAGAGAATCAAACCAAGAAACAAGAATTTCAGATTATGGGTAAAAATCTGAAATCTTGCACGACCCGAGCCAAAAATTAAATTGCTTCCCAATCTTTGATCCTATGGCCAAGAGATTTTGCAGATATGTTAGCAATAGCCATAGGACTCTCCATGCCAAATCTCAGCCCATCTTGCAAAGGGAAACAAGAAATGCTCAAAAACCCTAGAAAGGCAAAAGAAGAACAGAGCAACCCAAAATGCCAAATCTGAAATTAAATGATGTTTGATCTTGGGATTAGCTAGCCAAATGGCTTTTGAACATCACCCATGTCATAGCAACCCATTTTGGCACTCCTCAGCAACAACCAACACGAAATCAAGAGAGTCAAGAAATCATGCAAATGAAGAACGAAGAACAGACAGAGCACGAGAAGCAAACTTCTGGGATTTCATTTCCAAATCAACAAGAAGTACAAGGAGTCACCAAACGCATGGACATTAGAACAAGTTGGAAGATTACATGAACTCCCTACTCAATCCCTCTCCTCTCCATCCTCAAGAACTCACACAACCATACATGCTTGAGAGAGGGGGAATGAACTCACTCAGACAACCATCGAAGGGGACACAGAGGGAACACAACTCTGCCTCCACCAACAACTCTCAACCACTAAAGCCTAAAGCCAAAGCAAACCCTAAAGCTCATTTTGACCAAAGGAAAACCTAAAAACTCTTGGAGTGCTCAAGTGGGCATGCAGCCCCTCCAACCTATTTATAGCCCACGGCTAACGGGTCTCCGCCCCGTTACGCCCGCTAAATCCAACGGGGCCCGCTCCCGCTTGTGCAGCCTTGCGAAATTCCCGTTTCGCCCCTCCTGCACCTTCCGAGAAGCTTCCGCGCTCCTTGTCTCGCACGCCTCGCAACCACCTCGAGTCCACGCCGTCTTCGACACATCCTTGACCGTTTTGACCTCAGCGCCACTTGCGCCTAGTCCGGTCCACCGTGTCTCGCCACGACTCCGCCCGATGTCCTGCAGCCACACAGACAAGAAACACATCAAATAGCACCGCTCGATACATGAAAGCGTAAATGGTATAAACACACCATACTTACACACACTGAAGTCCAAACCTGTCAAAATATCAGAATATGCATCCTAACCCGTTTGACCAGGAATGACCAAGTCCGACCGAGCCCGTCGCACCATGCAACGACTCGACTCCGAACCACTCAAACCAAACTCGACTCTCATAAACTGATGTCAATTACTCATCATACACATGGGATCACCACCACATGGTCTCTCAAATACCGATAAATGTCATAACTCATTGCTTATATAGATCCATGATCCAACAAGTCCGGTGACAGCAAGAACCGGTGGGTTTCCTCAACCCACACTTGGTCTCTGATCAATCCATCAACGATAATACATCCTTCATCCAAGATTACATAACGAGAGGATTGTTTGCTCAAAGTGACAAAGAGTACATTATGGTAACCTTCAACCAAGGGTAATTGCTTCACTAGTTGCTATACAGATTTCATTTGTAGTACTTTATACGCAACATGAACTTAGGATTAATCACTATGGAAACATAACATGACTAGGGGTCATTGGATTCTGATCGTGTTATACCAAAGTGGAGTAAGTTAATATAACTTGATTCCTTACTTAGTGGCAACCACGACTTCACCCATGTGCAACAAGCTATTGACAGGTAAACTCATTTCCTCCATACGTAACTCTATTGTAATCTTCTGTTTGTTTGAAATGGCTGAGGCTAACTTTTTAGAATTACATAGATCGTTCAGTGTTTACATTGGCAGGGAGGGAGACACAAGGAATCTAACGCCACACTGCGACACAGAATGTAATTTTTGGTACCCTCTATAATACAACAATCCTATATCACACTTTGTTATAATGCCTCTAGAACTAACAATACCTATGTATATAATTCTATTTTTGCAGTGCCACCAGCAGCTATAGGGCAACGTATGTGGATTTTATATTTGCCGCCATATGCAGGAAATCAAGGATGCTACGACGAATGATCCAGAGGTTTGTCAACCTACCAATAATTATTTTGTGATTTATCAATATATATATATATACTAGTTATATACCCGTGTGTTGCAATGGAACTCATTGAATATATAGATAATCGTGCTATAGAAGAGAGTTACTCTGATCGGTTAGAAAGTGGAGAATGGTGAAAAGTTCAATGAATAGAGCGGTTAGATGAGAATAGACGTATAACCACCAACTCATTCTTTTATAATAGTAATGACTTAACGCTACTCCTAGCGACAGTGCGTAGAATTCGATAAACGTGCAATCGATCTTGACAAACTCGCCGAAATTCAAGGAAAGCTCTCCCCAATTCTTGATAGTGGAGATCATAAATAATACTGGAGAGTTTCACCCCAGCAATGGTGATTAGATGTTGAAACATTGGATATAATTGTAATCACTCAATTGTGCTTAGTCAAACAATTCATTCAATTGTACTTCATTCAGTTGTTTAATTCGTTTGTGAGATCTGTGTAATGATTGTCATTTGCTATATACGTGATTTGCTTGGATTGTTTAATTCATTTGTGATATCAGTGTAATGATTGTCCAGTTATATATATGTATATATATATATGTATGTATGTATATATGTATGTATATATATATGTATGTATATATATATATATGACACTGAAATGGGGCACCATGGTGTCTAGTCTTAATCATAGAGCCTGGGCATCATGGTGCCCCTGTTATTTATACTATGTGTGTGTGTGATCTTTTTGCTTGTTTTCATAGGGCATGTCTAGCATTTCGTGAGGCTAGATAAAAACTAAAAATAATGTAGCTTTTGAAATTTCACTGCCTATAGCTTTGCCACAACCTTGTGGTTCCATTTTTTTAGCATGCACAAGCCACTCTACCCTTCCCTCATCATCGGCGAGCACGACAAGGAGCCGGCCATGGCATATCTACCGTTGCTCTATTCTGTGTGGCTAGTAGGTGTGCCCGTTTGTCAATCGATTTAGAGCATCACTAGGATTAGCTTAGATTAATCTAATTGTGATTTGCCCTAAGCAGTCAATGACATGTGGGACTGATAGGTTGATTAATTAAGAATTTAATTTAAAATGGTTTTAAAACTTGAGTCACTAACATGTGGGATCAGATGACCCGTGGACCTGCCCGTGAACTCGGTTCACCATGCACCCGATCCCATCCGTTAGACTAAACACAATAAATATAGACTTTGCTTTTGAAAGAAAAGTAGAATTTAAAATGAAAATTTATGCTAAGTGTTTTCTCCTTTCTTTTTTTGGAATTTCTCTATCGAACCATCTTTAAATGCTCATAACTTTTGCATATGAACTCCAAATTGAGTAAAACTTATTTCTAAACTTTTCTAAAATCATGAAATTTCATAATATAAAAATATTTGAATTTTCTCTCTATTGAAATTTGTTTGGTGTTCATTTGTGTATTATGGTTTTTTCCTTTTAGATACCGATGTGCCAGAAACGCTTCGAGGTTGATCCAGAGCAAACAATATTGTTCAATAAGCAAGGTAAGCACTCACTTTGACCATGTTGATCCTATATTTTTACTGTTACATATGTTGTGTTCAAAGTTATTTTGCATGCGCGTAATTTTGGTAAAAATTGCTATATTGGAAAGGATGGTAGTTATGCCCAATTGTTGCATTAACTTTAGCTTGATAATTTGACATCCCTTTGTTGTCATCATAGTATTACTGTCTATTGCTTGCATAATTAATTGTGAAATTGTAGATCAAGCGACTTAGTCAATGTTCAAATAACGGTAATAGTTGTGTTAGGATGAAAAGTTATCGAAATGTTCAAAAATAGGAAACACATGTGAAATGGTTCAGAGGTGGTACCTCTACTATTTTAGTTAATAAATAAACTTGAAAACATGTTTTGGATTTAGGCGAGTGGTTATAGATACCGATACAGTTTCACTAAGGACCGAGTCTATGGTGTAGTTAGTTCCAAAAAACAAGGTACACATCACATGTGCCTTTTATGGAGAGGCCCTAGCATAATAAGTTGCCATGTTCTAGCAATCAAACCGTAGGCGGTAGTTGATAGGTTTTCTTTGGGGTTAGTGCAGTGATGGCTGGGTACCTTCATGTTCGTAGGTGCCAACATAATATATGAGTTCTTAGGATTTTGGAGCTCTTCATATCCTAAGAAAGTATCATAGCACAGTTATTGTTATGATAGCTAATGTAAAGGCTCTATCACGGACTCTCATATTAAATACCATGGTATCACGTGACATGTTTTGACATGGTGGGATGTTTATGCCATGTGGGTAAAGCTGTATGACCTTTGAAGAATATAAATCTATCTGAACTGTTATATCCCCAGTCATGGATGACTTGGTGAATCTTCCACCCTATTAGTCTTATATTTTGCAAAGTGGTTCAGAGAATGCATGGATAGGGATTTTTTTTTGCATAGATTGTACGGGGGGAAGGGATTCGTCATTGTTTTAAATTATATGGTAGCAAGCCACTTGTATAGATATGTTTTTTATGCTTTAGTATTATTTACTTATCAAATTCAAATACTCTTATAACTTCCGACTGCAATCTATTACTCATTATTGCAAATGAAAGCTTCCTTTGTGCGAAAATGGTAAAACTTGGTAGAATAGCTATATCTCGACATAGCCTTATATATTATATAGTATTTACTATAAAGTCTTGCAAAGTACAATTTGTACTCATAATTGCTTGTTAAATACTATCAGAGCAAGAAGAACATGATCCCTCAGTCGATTACTTTTACACTATGGGTTTTGGCGATGATGACGCTAGTCTTTAAGGTTTAATCCCAATTAGTTGCTTGTGGTTTGGTTGATGCATACTTACTGGAATTTATGCATCTTTTATTGTTTGTTCCGCTACAACTTATATCATATGAACTATTTGGCCAATCGATCCTTTTATTGTAAAACTAGTTGCTTATGACTTAATTTTGATTGTTAATTATATTATACTATTCTATTCATTTAATTGTTTGTAGATGTGATATGAATATTGTTGTATGTATGTGCTAGCCACTGATCATCGGACTAGCACGATAAACACATAGTATTGAGAATTAACTTCTCGGGTCCGATACACCTCCAGAAACCCACACGTTAATCCTAGAAGGAAAAGGTTAGAAACTCTTAGATTAATCGGTGAAAATAAAAAAAAATGCTAGAAATTCTTGTGTTAATCAAAGAAAAAAGAAAAAAATTATAACATGCATGTATATGTTGCTGGATAGAATAACCGCTAGAGATAGATATAGTGCACGTTTAGAAATCCGAGTCAAAGTGCCCAATTAATATGGCTATGTTTTTTTTTACTATAACTAATGGTTTATGGTTATGACTGATGACTTTTGATTCTAGTGTGTGTGTTTGTGCGAATAAACCGAATGCCGATAAGCCGTTTTGAAAAGACTGTCTTGATAAATCGTTTTGAAAAGACGACGAAGAAACTGTCCTGTTTGTTTATTCGAGGTAAGCTATAAGCTAAAAAGATCGCAGGCTATATGTACATAGGTATCGAGTGAAGTTCAAATTGAAGACAACAAGATTTTTTTGAGATGGTACAAGACAGAGGTATGCACATAACTCACATCACACACATACACGTGCTCGTTCTCTAACACACCTTTGAAAATTTTGCGAATGTCTGAAGGAGGGTAGGAATGCGCTTTCCAACTGTACCAAACGCGCGCGCGTAACTAGAAGTTGGACTGGAACGCAGTACCACAACATCGACAACAAGCTTGATGGCTTTGCGGGTTGAACTGCACATAAATTGGTCCGTTAGTAAAGTCACAAGAATTGGAGATGAATTGTAAGAAACAAAGCAGGTATATAGTCAGGGAAGAAGTTAGAAGCATAAGCTTCAATGAATTATATAGACTAGGAACTACAATTTTGGGGTGATTTTTTATCCCCTTTCTGTAGAGCCCACACGGGACTACAAACAATGATACAACAAGCTTTTGATTGTAGCTTTTGGCTTTTGAGCTGTTCGTGCGAGTATGGTTTTTGCCAATATAATGAAATCGGTACAATATATACTATAATTAACTATTAGACTCTATCTTGAAAAGATACTCCGTTTAAAAGTTAGTTACTGTACAAAGCCGAAAAGCAGCTTTTAGAAACTAAAAAGAACAGACCCTTTTCTTGGAGACGAATCCAAATTGGAGCTGACAACTACAAAAAAATACTCCCTTCGTCTATAAATTTGTCTTTTTATTTTTTATTTTTATAGTCTCAGATGTAAAACTTTTATTATTTTTTTATCATAACATATTAGCACAATAAAAATATATATTATAAAAGTGTTATGCAAGACAAATCAAACGGTCTTACTTTTATATAGTCAATATATATACTTTTACATATATCGATAGTTAACATTTTAAAATGATTGATTGTTTAGGTTCTATGATGACCAATATTTAGAGACACAGGGAGTAAGAGAACTCATCAAGGATGATGATTGGTCACACGCAATAATACTTAAAAAGCTCGCCACAAGATAGAGCTTGGCAAACAGTAAAACAACGTCGCTAGCAACCTGGGTCTTTGCTGTGGCTTTTCAAAACCATTTATTTATTTCCTTTTGAATGCAACAGATAATCGAAAGTATTTGGAGCTGTAATAGTAAAAGCTAATTAGAATCATATACATCATCCGTATCAGTATCTTTGTTATATTAAAATACAGCAAAAAAATATCAGCTAAAATCAAAAAATACCTATACAACACTACCACTTAACAGATGGGGTCCGGCTCAGGTGCAGGGACCCCTGCACATAACTATGTGCAGGGGTGCCCGATTTGCGACACGTGGTAGCCGGTGCATAGGATTTGCGACACGTGGCAAAATAAATAAATACTTAAAAAATTGTAGAAAGTATTTTTAAAGTACTTTTTAATAAAAATATTTTTAAAATACTTCAAAAATACTTGTTAAGTATCCAAAAATACTTTTAAAAAAATTTCAGTATTTTTTTGGATTTTTACACTATTTTTTCGATTTTTCAGTTTTTTTTATTTTTTGCTACATATCTCGAATCCTATGCGTTGGCTGCCACGTGTCGCAAATCGGACATCCCTACACATAGTTATGTGCAGGGTCCCTGGAGTTTTTTGTACGGATAATCCTTTTTTTATTCGAAATTACATAAATATACCCGCGGGAAATTTTTTTTACAAAAATAGGCTCCAGTCGCCTAATGGTTGGGCGACTGGAGTCTTTTGCCCAACCAGACCGCGACACAATTTGTGTCGCTACACAGTAGAGCGACTGCATCCAGTCGCTCTTCCGTATGGCGACTTACATGTAGTCGCCTTTCCATTAGGCGACTAGCATGCAATCGCCATCCCGTTAGGCGACTGCATGTAGCCCCCGTGATTGTTTTAGATTTTGTGAATTTTGTAATGTTGAACCGGTAAAAAATATGGTGAAGTTGTAATAAAAGTTTATGTTCATTGTATATTGTAGGTGCGTAAAAAGTTTTTAAAATTTTTTTATGAAAGATTGAGTAGAGAACGATCGATACATACACTGTTAAGTGAGATAGTTTATGTGCGGAGAAGAGATGATAGACTTATGTAAATTTAAATAAACTTCATAATATAACTGTGAGTAACATGCGACATGTTTTTTCATTACATGTATAACATATATAGCATCTGCAGCATGCCTCAGTCGCCACCCTGGTGTGCCCCGTCACCGCGCCCGCGTCCTCACATACGGCCTCGCTTGGTCCTCCTCCGGTGCAACGGGTTAGGACGATCCGAAAAAGTAAAACAAGGAGGAGGGTGTCTATCCCGCCCCTGCGCTGGTGGAGTCAGCTGCACCTCTAGTGTGTGCCCTCCGGTGCACCGGGGAGGGCACTGCCAGAGAGAACCTCCGGTGCTGCGTCGGAGAACTGCCCGGGCCACTCCGCGAAAAACTGGTCCACATCGTCCTGGCCTAGGGGAGACGCCGTGCTGCTGGTAAGTACCTGCAATATTAATATCATTAGTTCGTTGCATGTCGTCTTCGGATAAACACGATATAAGACCCTCTGCGTACCCGTAGCTGGCGCCATCGAGGTGGGAAAGACAGGGGTGTGCGTAGGAGGCGTGAAGTGAACCGGTGTAGGAGGCCCTGCCCAGGCTGAACCCCTTGGCGGCTCCGGGTGAGGTGGTGGAGGACGTGTCCACGTAGGTGCACCGGAGTAGTGCCACGCTGGTCAGGGTGGCACTGGTGGACGATCAGTTGGAGCGGTGGGCGTGGAGACCACCGGTAGCCTTGTGCAGGACAGTAGGCTAACAATATGTCTACACCCCTCGTGCATCCGACGCGCAAAGCTGACGCCCTCCTCATGGGTCAGCTGCGCACCAGTGGCGACCCTCTCCAGTAGTGTGCCGGAGCCGGCCCATAGGGCAGCACCGACGTCAGCCTGGACACAAAGACATGAAATGGTCGATCATCGAAACGACATTACCATTTGGGAATCTTTGAAATGACATGTAACGTACCGCGATGTGAGCGTCGCGCGCGAAGTGCGCGGGGTACGTGTCCGTCGGAGCGGCGACGTGTGTGGCAGGCGGGTCTACCACATATACGAGCCTGGTACGGGTCCGCGGCCGGTACCAGCGCAGGTACTCCGCGTACTCCCTGCTGTCGTACGGGCGGTCCTCCTCCACGCGGTCGTCGAGCGCACCCTCCCACTGCTCGACCCAGGGCTGCATCCTCGACGACCAGTCCGTGTCTCTTTCACTCCCTTCGCGCTGTGCCTGCGTATAGAACCATTACGTAATGTGAGATACTTGTGAATGCAGTAGTAAGTATGTACATATTTAGCAGAAACAATCACTCACCCGTGCACGTGCCGCGGAAGCGATGGTCCGACTGGTACAGGAACCGGCTGCCGTAGCCCGAACTGCCGCATCACCCGCTGGGGTGCGTAGTCCTCCACGTAGATGAGGTACACGAGCTTCCAGTGGGTGAGCCAGAAAGCCCGGTCACGCCAGCAAAGTGAGGATAGCCCGCCAGGAGCACGGGCCTGCACTGCCATATCTGCGTACGGCTCCCAGCGCACGTCGTCGGCTGTGATGCGGTCAAGCTGCTCCACAAAGACCCGGTACGCCCGCGTGACCTGCACGTGCACGAACTGTACCTGGAAGAAAGACAAGTTGTTTAGAATGACGATCGTCAATAAGAAAGAAATAGTTGACTGTGATAATACTTACTCGATGACGGCACTAGATAGAACCCATCGTCGGCCGGTCGACGTCTCCCCCTGGATACATCTCGGGCCCGTACAGACCCATGTCGTCTAGCACAGGTCGTCCGAGGCTTAAGCGCTCGAACGACCACAACTGCAGTAGC
Organism: Dendrocalamus latiflorus; assembly: GCA_017311315.1. NCBI lineage: Eukaryota > Viridiplantae > Streptophyta > Magnoliopsida > Poales > Poaceae > Dendrocalamus > Dendrocalamus latiflorus. Next base: position 15,362,289 of record CM029646.1, on the reverse strand, counting down.
AGGGGACAGCCCGTGAGGATCGAGTTCACCTTGATCCTCGTGCACGCATCGCACAGCGCGCGGTACGTCGCGGCAAGTACGGCCGATCCTTAGCTGACCTGGTAGGGCTCGCCGTCAGCGATCGCCCTCGCATAAGCGATAAGGCGCGCATCCACCGAGTTGCCGTGGCTGGTGGTGAAAAGCACCCAACCAAACAGCCACAGCACGTACGCCTCCAAGTGGCGCGACACCTGGTGATCGTCTGCCTGTGGATCCATGCGCTCCACCTGAATGCAAACAAGTTGTTATTAGTACGTAATACCACAAATAAGAGTTTCGAAGATACGATCGATTGTAACCACGTACCCGGTACTGTGCGAGCCACCTCAATGTTGGCCCATGGATCTGATCCTCTCCGAACATGTGGTGGTCATCGGCCGGTGGAACGACACCCGCGAATCTGCCTAGCAGGTCAGCGCGCCAGTCGGCCGGGGCCTCCGGTAGGAAGGCAGCGTCTCCCGCGATCAGAAGCCCAAGGAGCAGGGACACATCCTGCAGGGTCGGCGTCATCTCCCCGAATGGGAGGTGGAAAGTGTGCGTCTCGGGCCGCCAACGGTCCACCAAAGCCGTCAGCAGGGAACGGTTGAACGGAAAGCGTCGTGATTGCTCCCCGCCCGCCTCGTCCCCGCCAGCGGCTCCATCCTCGTCCGTGGCCTGCACCATCCGGGCAAGAGGGAGTAGCCCGGCATCCCACAGCCTGCAAACAAAGTGAAGATCAGCACGGAACGAACTTACGGTCGCACTAAACGCTGGAGTAGTGCAAACCTGGCAGTCCAACGAGGGTCGAGTCCCCAAGCCACGCGAGGTGTGCGTCTCCGGACCACTCCCAGCTCAGGCGGCTCGTCCGTGCTCCCCGGTGGCGGCACTAGACGGGAAGCGTGATGAGAGCGGTCCACGTGCTCGTCCAACAGCGCGTACGGCCACTCGGAGTCACGTCCAGCACGAGTCATACCTGCAAAATTTGTACAATAATTTCAACATTAAATTTTCTACATCTAAATTTGTACACTAAACTTTCTACATCTAAATTTCTACACTAAATTTTCTACATCTAAATTTGTACACTAAATTTTCTACATCTAAATTTGTACAATAATTTCAACATTAAATTTTGTACATGTACATTTAAATACTATATTTTGTACAATAATGCATTATAAATGGTATACAAAATTTATAAACTAAATTTTCTAAACTAAATTTCTAAATTTAATTTCTAAACTATATTTACTAAACAAAATTTGAAAATTAAATTTATAAATTAGATTTCTTAAGTTAATTTCTAAACTAAATTTCTAAACTATATTTCTAAACTAATTTTCTAAACTATATTTCTAAACTAATTTTCTACACTACATTTTCTAAACTAATTTTCTAAACTATATTTCTAAACTATATTTCTAAACTAATTTCCTAAACTAATTTCCTAAACTAATTTTCTACAGTACATTTTCTAAACTAATTTTTTACACTAACAAAAAATATAACACCAAAAAATTACCTGAAAATCGCACACTCACTCTCCTCTTCTCCCTCTCTTTCTCTCCCCCTCCTCTTCTCCTCCTCTCCCTCTCCTCTCTTCTCCCTTCTGCGCGCGGCCGAATGAACCGAATGAAAACAGTGCGACGGTGGCCGAGCGCGGTTTTATATCCCACCTCCAGTCGCCCCACCGTTCGGCGACTGAATTTCAGTCGCCCAACGGTTCGGCGACTGCATGGAAGTCGCCCAACGGTGGGGCGACTGCAGTTAATCGCTGAACGGTTGGTAGACTCTTTATGTGTCGCGGTCTGGTTGGGCGAAAGGCTCCAGTCGCCCAACCATTAGGCGACTGGAGCCTATTTTTGTAAAAAAATTTCCGCAGATATATTTATGTAATTTTGAATAAAAAAAGATTATTCATAAAAAAAACTCGGGTCCCTGCACCTGAGCCGGACCCTAACAGATGGATGGTACCAGGTCGCTCTCTTAGCAGGCCAAGCCACGGGCCCACCCATCGTCAAGCTTCGTCCTTATCCTATGCGCAACTCGCGGTCACAGGTTTCCACTAGTCTCGCTGCGGTTGCGGACTTGCGGTAGGTCCAGGGTAGTGGAGTCTCCAAGCCTCCAAACAACATCTTGGGAAGCCCGAAGGAATCGATCGAGATTCGAGAGGTCTGCGCTTCTTGTTTTCCCCTCCATCTTTTCTTGGTTTGTCTCGTCTTGCTCTACATTTTAATTTCTAGGTCTTGGTTAATTTGGTTGCCTTCTCTCTGATCCCCCCCCCAAGAATTGATCGTTTGGTGTGTGGACTTGGGGTTTTTGTGCGCCCTGTTCAGAGTTGTAGTTCATCAAGAAGTACGCGTCAGGAACATTTTTGGTTGGGGAGGAATCGAGTGCGCTTGTTTTGTTGTGCGACTCATATCTCGCGAGGCTAATCTAGTTCAGGAGATTAATTAAGGATTTTCTTAAAAGAGTGTCATGTCTGTTTGTTACCTGCCCCTTGTGACCATGGGAAATAGGTGATATTGAAAGTGCAAATAGAAGTTAAAATCAGCTCCCCTGACTCACTGAGTTGATACAGGTCTGTAAGTGCTCTGAATTCTTTGGAAGAATGCGGTGCTATAAGAATGACTTGGCTTGAATTTTGTCTGCAGTTTAATTGCCATGGCTGCTGAATCCGAGAATGGCAATTGTGATGCTTGGGCAGCAAGAGATCCTTCTGGAATCCTCTCGCCGTACAAGTTTAACCGCAGGTGTCCTCATATAACGCACCGATTGTAAATTCGAGAAAAAAAAATCTTCAGCATTTGCATTCTTCTTAACATGATGTAATTTCTAAATTCCATTGCTTTCTTCTAATATATGTTGTGCCCTTAACATATTGTTTCAATCCGTTTACATCGAGCTGAATTCACTTTTCAGTGAGTTGCACGCTTATCTGTAAAAGTTAGCAGTGTAGATATTTCCGCTTGTGGCATACTGGCATGTGCCACATCCCACATGGGGCACAAAATTGCTTCACATAATAACCGTATGGCGTTCAATGAAGAACACATTGCCAATACAATACTGAAAAATTGAGTACATACATAATAGGGCAGTATTTGTATTGTTAGCTGATTGGTTTCATTTTTATTACCTCCTTATGCAAGCTGCAATGGTGATTAATTACCAGAGATGTCCAAAGCAATGATGTTTCATTGAGGATCACGCACTGTGGAGTTTGTTATGGTGATGTTATTTGGACACGAAATAAGCACAATGATTCAATGTACCCTGTGGTCCCTGGGTAAGCTTCTAAGATCAATGTATTACTTGAAAATCTTATGGTAAAATGTGGGGGTGAGGAAATGCCGATTGTTCTTTAATGTTATTTGTTGCACTAACAAAGTTTTGTTTTTGCTAAATTTTGTGTCAATAATATGATGTGGGCAGGCATGAGATAGCTGGAGTTGTAACCGAGGTTGGTTCAGAAGTCAAGGGCTTTAAAGTTGGTCATCATGTAGGTGTTGGAACATATGTGAACTCATGCCAAGACTGCGAGAACTGCAATAGCTTTCTTGAGAATCACTGCTCAAAATTCGTTTTTACATACAACAGCATCGATACAGATGGCACTGTCACCAAGGGGGGATATTCCAGTCACATAGTAGTCCATGAAAGGTACGGCTGTATCTTTTGCTGGAAGCCTAAATAAGATTAAGGCCTTGTTCTTTTCAGCTTCTAAAAGCTACTTTTCGGCTTTTTTACAGTAACTAGCTTTTAAACGGTGTATCTTTTAAGATATGGTCTATTAGTTAATTGTAGTACATACTTTACCGATTTCATTTATATCGGCAAAAACCGCACATGAGTTTCTGTTACTCTGTAATCTCTCGCACAAACAGCTAAAAGCTACAAGTTGTAGTCAAAAGCCATAAATTTCAGCCAAAAAGAATAGACCCTAAGCTATTTATAGAGAACTTATGCTTCATGGTTAATTCTCCCACACTGCTAAATTCTGTTCTGTTCAATTATGTACAATTGTACATGATCTGTGTAACTTCCCAAAGGTCAAGTAAACACCGTGTGTAGAAGAGTAGAGGTAGAGGAAGATTGGAGCAAACACCACACCGCTAAAGGACTGGGGTGGCTTGTATATATATTGGCCTGGTGTAGGCATACAAGGAAAGCATATACATGGAAGGTGCATACAAGGAAAGCATATACATGGAAGGCGCATACATGGAAGGCGCAAATAAGGTAAGATATCTAAATATTCTAATACCCGCCCGCAGTCGTAGTGGCAGTCCGGACGCAAAGACTGGATCGAAACTCCTGAAACAGCTGCGTCGGGAGACCTTTTGTCATGATGTCCGCGAACTGATGAGAGGATGGTACGTGCAAAACACGAACCTCACCAAGGGAAACCTTCTCGCGGACGAATTGAATGTCAATTTCGATGTGCTTTGTGCGCCGGTGCTGGACAGGATTCGTTGACATGTAGATGGCGCTGACATTGTCGCAGTAGACAACGGACGTTGAAGCAACTAGGGCGTGAAGCTCTTGGAGAAGTTGCCGCAGCCAACAGCACTCTGCTACAGCATGGGCAACAGCACGATGCTCGGCTTCTGCACTTGATCGGGACACAGTTGTCTGACGCTTGGAGGACCAAGAGACAAGGTTGTCACCGAGATAAATGCAGTAGCCGGAGGTGGAGTGCTGAGAGTCGGGGCAGCCGGCCCAGTCGGCGTCGGAGTAGGCGGTGATAGATGTCGCCGGGGAGAGGCCGATGTGAAGACCGGCGTTGAGAGTACCCTTGACGTACCGCAGTATGCGTTTGATCAACGCGAGGTGGGGCTCTCGTGGATCATGCATGAAGAGGCATACTTGCTGGACGGGGTACGCCAAGTCAGGGCGTGTAAGTGTTAGGTACTGCAGAGCCCCTGCAAGGCTGCGATACTCGGATGGATCGGCCACGGGAGCTCCGTTGTGGCCGGATAGCTTGGCATGAGTGTCCACTGGTGTGGCTGTAGGGTGACACTCAGCCATACCAGCACGTCGCAGGAGATTAACGGCATACTGTCGCTGGGACAGGAAGAGGCCGTCGGAGGAGCGTGCGACGGAGATGCCGAGGAAGAAGTGCAGGTCACCGAGGTCCGTCATGGCAAACTCCGAGTAGAGCAAGCTTGTGAGGTGCTGAAGAAGACTGTGGGTGGAAGCCGTGAGGACGATGTCGTCAACGTAGAGCAGTAAATGGGCCATGTCAGTCCCTCGACGAAGAACAAACAGGGACATATCGGAGGAGGAGGCGACGAAGCCGATGCCGCGGATGTAGGAGGCAAACCGTTGGTACCAAGCTCGGGGAGCCTGCTTCAAGCCATAGAGGGACTTCTGGAGAAGACACACGTGGGTGGAATGAGCAGGGTCCACGAAACCGGAAGGCTGTTGGCAGTAGACGGTCTCAGTGAGAGTGCCATGGAGGAAGGCGTTCTTGACATCAAGCTGATGAATCGGCCAGGAGCGGGATGCAGCGATGGAGAGGACAGTCCAGATGGTGGCCGGTTTGACCACTGGACTGAATGTCTCGTCGTAGTCGACACTGTGCTGCTGAGAGAAGCCACGAACAACCCAGCGTGCTTTATAGTGGGCCAGACTGCCATCAGAGTGGAACTTGTGCTTGAAGATCCACTTGCCGGTGATAACGTTGGCACTTGGCGGGCGCGGTACAAGACGCCAGGTGTCGTTGTCCATGAGAGCCTTGTACTCAGCCATCGCGGCGCGCCAATTGGGATCGGCGAGGGCGTTGCGATAGTTCGCCGGAACGGGCAAGCTGGGGAGTGGTCGGCTCTAGGGAGAAAAACTCCACAGAGGGATCGGCGGCAGACCGAGCCCGTGTCACCATCGGATGGCCCGAGGGAGCATCCGATCGAAGAGGTGCGGGCGTGGATGAAGTCGGGGTAGCGGGAACCGGCGCGGGCAACGGTGCTGGTGCAGCTGGGTCGGAAGGAGCCGCACGTGGCAACGGTGCTGGTGCAGCTGGGTTGGAAGGAGCCGCACGTGGCCGTCTGGAGTAAACCAGATGCACGGGCAGACGTGGCGGTGGAGCGACAGAGGACGCCGTGGACGAAGATGATCGCTCGACACCATGCAGTGGTGGAGCAGTCATCTGGGGGACTTGTAGGGGTGCCATTGCAGCAGTGCGAGGCACCGTCATGGCAGTGTCGTCGTCGAGGAAATCGAAGTCGGAGCGAGAGGGAGGGGGTGAAGATCGGTCACTACTGGCAAACGGGAATATGCTCTCATCAAAGACAACATGGCGGGAGATGACACGTTTGGTGGCGAGATCGAGACAGCAGTACCCCTTATGGTGAGAAGGGTAACCGAGGAAGACACTGACCGTGGAACGTGGAGCAAGTTTGTGAGCAGAAGTGGCAGAGAGGTTCGGAAAACAGAGAACCGAAAACCCGGAGATGACTATACTGTGGTGGGGAGCGATGAAGGAGGGCATAGGGAATGTCACCACCAACAGAAGAGGATGGGCAACGGTTAATGAGATATGTGGCAGTTGTGAGCGCCTCAGCCCAATACTTGGGAGGCATAGTGGTGTGGAGCAGGAGCGTGCGAACAGCATTGTTGAGGGTGCGAATGATGCGCTCGGCTTTGCCATTCTGTGGGGAAGTGTATGGGCAAGAGAGGCGTAGGGTAATGCCGCGGGAAGCAAGGAAGGATGTGTTGGTGTGGCTCACAAATTCGGTGCCGTTGTCGGCCTGTATGGATTTTAGAGGGAGACCGAAATGTGTGCTAGCATAGGCGGCAAAATTTGCTAAGTGCTGGGAAACTTCTGATTTCTTTCTAAGAGGAAAAGTCCAATAATGAGAGAAATCATCAAGTAGCACTAAATAGTAGAGAGCCAGAGATGCTAGGAACTGGAGATGTCCACACATCACAATGAACTCGCTCAAATGGCGCAGAAGAGCGCGAAGAAGTAGCAAAGGGGAGGCGCGTATGTTTGCCAAGTTGACAGGACTGGCAAAGGGAGCAGTCTACTTTATTGCATGAGATGAGCGAGTTTTTATGGAGGGTGTCGAGATAGGTGACGCCGGGATGACCAAGACACTGATGCCATAGCTGGGAGGAGATGGCGAGGTGGGTGCTGGGTGGAGCTGTGGTGGCGACTGGAGGAATAGTGTAAAGGTCACCCGCACTATTGCAGCGAAGCAGCACACGCTGCGTCTGGGGATCCTTAATAGAAAACCCAAGAGCGTCAAACTCGATGGAACAATGATTGTCACGAGTGAATTGTCTAACGGAAAGGAGGTTGTGAAGTAGGTTAGGAACAACGAGGGTGTTGGGAAGAAGAAAACGAGTGGATGGTGTGTGAAGAAACGTGTGACCATGAGAAACAACAGGGAGATGGGAACCATTGCCAACAGTGACGACCGAATGAGGTGGGGGGTGGGAAGAGAGGAGTGTACCGTCGTCTGTCGTCATATGAGAGGTGGCGCCACTATCCATGACCCAGCCACCATGTCCTTGGACAGCCAGTTGGTTGAAGGCGGTGAGAGCCTGAGGTGGAGCGCCGAGGAGGCCAGGAGCAGGCGAGGGATGCCACTGACGGCCAGTAGGGGCAGTCCATGGGTTGAAGCGAAAATAGGGACCGGTCGATGGAGATGGTACACGGCCACCCTGGAAACCGGCATTGGCGCCACGGCCGGACCTGCCCTGCTTGCCGCGACGGTTGCGGCTGCCGCGACGCCCGTCACGAGCATTGGCGGTCGGAGTAGTGGTGGATGACGTGTAGCTGGAGGAGCCGCCGGAGGTGAGCAGGGTCATGGCAGCAGCTGAAGGGGCCGCCATGGTCGGAGCAGTGGAGAGACTGGTTTGTTTGTTTTTTTTGGCTACCTATAAAAAAGAGGAACTCACAGATCTGGATCGGCCGATCCAAATGTCGGCGGCTCTGGAGGAGGGAGGGAGGCCGGCGATCGGAGTGGCGACCGAACGGGTGGAGCACGTCGGCGGCGGCCGGAGGTCAGCGGCGCCGGCGAGGGATGCTTCGGCGGTCGGCCCGAGGCAGCTCCGCCCGTGGAAGCGGCCGACGGAGGATGGCTCCGCCTGAGGAAGCGGCCGGCGGAGGACGGCGGCCGGAGGCGGCGTTGCCGGAGGAGGGAGGCGGCGTGGCCTGGGGGAAGCGGCGGCGTCCGGGAGGCGGCGGCGGCGGCCCGATCGGCGAGAGGAGGCCGGCGGCGGCGGGACGGCCCGAGGGGAGGTCGACGCCCGGCGGCCTGAGGAGGGGAGACGATGGCGGCCGGAGGTGGACACGGCGGCGGGTCAGCGGCCTGGGTGCCGGATCCGAGCGGATTCTCCGAGGTGGCAGCGGCCTGCACTTCGGCCAGGAGAGAGGAGCAGCGGAGCAAGGCTCAGAGATCGCAAAAGAAATCTGATACCATGTAGAAAAGTAGAGGTAGAGGAAGTTGGAGCAAACACCACACCGCTAAAGGGCTAGGGTGGCTTGTATATATATTGGCCTGGTGTAGGCATACAAGGAAAGCATATACATGGAAGGCGCAAATAAGGTAAGATATCTAAATATTCTAATACCGTGAACTTTTGCTTAGCAACTATCCTTTATGCTTTTAAAGTAGGTGGCAGGCTGACAGCATAAACTGCAGGGTCAATTAAGTAATATTTTATTTCTGTAAGGCTGAGCAGAACTACCTGTAAGTGAACTTTCCCCAGTGGTTAGTGTAAGAAAACTTAAAGCTCAAATCTATTGCAATAGTCCATAGAGGCTTATATAATACAATGGACACAAATCTTAGAAACTAGGAAAAGACCTAAATACCCTTAACATCCTCCCTCAAATGTAAAGCGCATGCAATAGCGTTACATTTGAAAAGAGTTGACACTAAAATAGGAAAAATCCAAAGTCCATGTCTTGAAGATGTTGTCATAGCGTGCGGTTCTTGGAAAATTGTGTCAAGTACTAACCATCCGGAATCGTGTAACAACCCAGAAATCACAAAGTGCAAGGGCTGAGAAAGTCGAGGTAAGCGGGAGCAAAGTCAACCGTGTGAACACGACGAAAAGGATATGGAAGGTTACACAAGTAGAGAGAGCTTGTCAAATCAAGTCGAAGAGGGAGTTAGAAGCATAGCAGCCCAGATCGAAGCCCGAGAAGACAGTGGCGCTGTGCACAAGAAGCGCAACGGAGGCGCGGTGTAGAAGAAGTGCGACGGCCTTACAAGCTCGGGGCGGCGGCATCATAAAGACTTCTATGACCTACAACGGCTCAAGGAGAAAAGCAGCGGCTGCGGCTATGCGAAAGAAAGGAGATGACCACACTCATCCGATAGGATGGGCCGTGGCTAGCAAAGCAGTCGGCTGACTGACAAGGAATTTGTGGACTTGCACGGCATTGATGAACTGATAGAGAGATAGCAACGGACTTGGATCAACGCAACGAAAGACGCAAAGATAGCAGATCTAGCTGATTATCCTAGCAGGCACAAAGTGCAAAGAATCAGTCCACCTCCCATGCCGCTCTTTCGCCAATCCCCTTTTCCTCCTCGCCCACACCCCCAGTAGTACACGAGGGTGAAGGAGGGACGAGTAGGAGGAGGCCGGGGTGGCCGTCATCAGCTGGAGGCGCAAGGGCGCAGACGCGTAGGCAGCCTAGAGGTGTAGCGGCCGGATCCAAGGTGGCGGCGGGCGGGCGGCGGCGCGAGAAGAGGCCGGGGAGGGTTGGATCCGGCGCGGCTTAGGTGGTTGAGGTGGTGTCGGCACCCTGGGCGGTGGTGGTGCGGCGGGAAGACGACGACGGCCGAAAGGGAGGCGAAGAGGGCCAGATCCAACCCGAAGACAGCCAGATGGAGCGGTGGCAGTGCAGAGGCGGGCACGCCATAGGATTCGAGTTGGGGGACAAGGTGACGGTGGGAGGCAGCAAATCTGGCCCGGAGGGAGCCGGATCCGACCGGATCTGGCAAGGCAGGCGCAGTGAGTCATCGGCTGGTGGTGGTGGCGAGGATCCGGGACGGGCTGGTGCAACTGTTGGCGGCGGCGGCCGAAGCCGAGGCTGTAGCGGCCAGATCTCCGCTCGGGATCCAGGCGCAGGCGGCCTTGCGGCAGTGGAGACGACTGGATCCAGCCTGGAGGCGGCTGGATCCGGGCAGGGAAGAGCCTAGCGGCGGAATCCGGCACGGGGAGTATGGATCCGGCGAGGGGAGCCACGAATCCGGTACGATGAGACTAGATCTGGGCTAGGGCGATCGAATCTGGCGCGGGTGTGGGGGTAGGGCGATGGCCTGGCGGCGTCATTGATTTGGCCGGGCGATGGCGCGGACGGCGGTACGTGTGTGAGCGCATCTAGGCGCCGGCACGCGAACGGGCGATGGCGAGAAGCGGAAGGAGTTGGCCGCCCCAGGGAGTGGAGCACACTCCTCCCGGGGGCAGCAGCGGCCAGCAGTGATCGGTGGCAGTGGAGGAGAAGTTAGGTTGAGAACCTAGACTCTGATACTATGTAAGAAAGTTTGAAGCTCAAATCTATTGCAATAGCCTATGAAGGTTTATATAGTACAATGGACACAAATTCTAGAAACTAGAAAAAGAGCTAAATACACTTAACAGTTAGTAGTAATAGATGTGACCTCTTGCCCATTAGTTAAGTACAAAAGAACATCTCTGTCAAAGAAATTTCATTTCGTGTTGATTCTGTGGCATCTCAGGTACTGCCATAAAATACCTGATGGCTACCCTTTGGCTGAGGCCGCACCTCTATTATGTGCTGGAATTACTGTCTATACTCCCATGATGCGGCACAACATGAACCAACATGGCAAGTCACTTGGTGTCATTGGACTTGGTGGGTTGGGTCACATGGCAGTGAAATTTGGAAAAGCCTTTGGACTGAAAGTCACAGTTTTCAGTACAAGTGAATCAAAGAGAAATGAAGCCATCAACCTCCTTGGTGCAGATAATTTTGTGATATCATCAGACAAGGAACAGATGGAGGTACCGCATATCGCACAGTTTTTAACGAATTCATTTGTTACATTTTTCTTCTGGATAAAGATCACATGAGTTGTCTAAGTTACTAGCAGATGAATAAAAAGTAGTGGTTTTGCCATATCTTTTGTGGGAAAAAATTGTTTATATTCCTTCATTCTATTGCTCAAGAATGTGATTTTAACTCTGCAAGAATGGAATTGATTATCGTAAGTTCACAAGCAGTTCCTCAGAAGAATAAAGTAGCATGGATAGTCTCTCATGCTGAGAATGAACTCATATGGATAAATTCTTTTTTTTTTAAGAGGACATATGGATAAGTTCTGCATGCTCCACTTATACAGAAAGCTGACTGTGGTATGACCTGTGCTTTTGCAGTCTCTGAAAAGCTCTCTGCACTTCATTATTGACACTGCCGCCGGTGACCACCCCTTTGATCCCTATCTCTCACTTCTGAAGGTCGGCGGTGTGATGACGCTAGTTGGCTTCCCCAGTGAAATCAATGTTCATCCAGCAAACCTTAACCTTGGTAATGGTCCTTTCAGATATAAATGTAGTCTATCCTTTTTACGGTGAAAAACAATAGAGGAAGACAAATCAATTAGGCTTAACATGAAAGATTTTTGCAGGTGCCCGGACCTTATCTGGCAGTCTAACTGGTGGTACAAAGGGCACACAAGAAATGTTAAACTTCTGCGCAGCGAACAAAATCTACCCAGAGATTGAGATAATCAAGATGGACAATATCAACGAGGCGCTCGAGAGGCTTATTAATCGGGATGTGAAGTACCGTTTTGTAATCGACATCGAGAACTCTTTCAAGTAGTAAAACCATACGTTTGTTCTACGTGTAGCAGTGCTGGTACTGAATAATCATGAAAACAAACCAATCCATTTGCGACAACTATTAAATGAGCCCCACTGCAGTTACAAAAATGTACATGGCTAGCACTGGTAGGTTTGACTTGACCTGAGCAAAACAGGCATACTTCTGCAAGACTAGTGATACATTTGCTGTTGGCCATGTGGAGAAGCTAACCTAGATGGGCGCTCAAGAGAATTGTCACGAGGTGCAAGCAACAGCAGCGAGTGTGTTGATTTACTCGTTGCCAGGTAAGCAACAGTTGTATAAAGGGAAAGGATTACGACAGAGATCGCAGGAGAAAGATACAAGGAGGTCAAGGTTAGGTGAGATAACACAGCTTATCTACAGCCTAACTTGGAATACAGGTATGGAATACCGAGAAGTGTTGAACTGCGAATGTTTTTGTGAAGATGTCGGCAGTCTGATCCTGGGACCCGATGAATCTGATCTCAAGAGTTTCTGGGCTACTGTCTCTCCCGAAGACTTTCATTCCACCTCCGTGCTGGATCAAGAGACAGTAGCCTGTTTCCTCAAGCTCCAAGAAATGATATTGGAACAAAAGAAATGGCACATCCCCCCTGTTGATCGGTGATCATTCACGCAGCCCGTCCAATCGACATCGGAGAAATCACTCGACTTGGACCGCTGAATCTTGAGTCCTATTGAGATCGTTGCCTTCAAGTACCGTAGGATGCAATTAACAGCCGTCCAATGAAGGCTTGCTGGTGAGGCAAGAAACCATGACGCCTTGTTCATCGATTAAGCGATATATGGTCTCGTCAGTGTGCGGAGTGCTTGGCACAACACCATCAACACCAGTAGCATCCTAGACTGTAGGGACATGAGAACCTCCAATAATTTTGGTAGTAGCAGCCACATCCCTGACAGCTGCCACACCGGTAGTAGTAGAGTTGCATGTGAAAGATCAAGGAAACTGACTAGAGGGGGTGAATATGTGGTTTTAAAATTTTCTCTTCTATCAATTATTTGGCTAAACCAAGTATATAATACGGAAGCTTAACTCAATTTGATTTAACACAAATAAAGCCTAAATCAGCTAGGTTCACCTAAGTGCACCAACAACCCAATTGTAAATCTAGAATGACAAGCAATCAATTTAATTCTATGAATATAAATTGCTTGAATGTAAAGTAAGCATAAGAAAACAAACCACAATGACACGGTTCTTTTTTACTATAGTATTCAAAGACTTGCTCGTCTAACCTGAACAAATTGGACCAGCTCTACGAATTAAGCCAATCACCTCAATTTCACTAGTGGTAGCTCTTTTCCACTCTGGATAGGTGAGCTCCAACCCTTACAATTTGCCGGGTTTTCTCACAACCTTCTTAAAAAGATCACCATGCACGACACCTTCAATGCCGTCTAGGAGTTGGCAACCTCCAAGAGTAATAACGCAAGCCCTCACTTGACTCTCACTATGTTCAATGAATGCACAAGCTCAAGTGAATACTAAATCCACATCTAGATACAACACATGCAATCTAGAGCCTTTCCCCTTACTCACAAGGTGCAACACATGCATAATTGAGAGGAGGACCTCATACCAATTCAAAGAATGTCAAAGGATGCAGCAAACCCTACTCCAACCATACTCCAACCAAGGGGTATATATACCCACACCACAAAAACTAGCCGTTTAAAACAAAACCCCTGAAAAATCATGATTTTTGAAAGTACAGCCGGCAAAACTCTAGTACTTTCCCAACCCTCGTAACAGTCGGAAAACTAGCCATTATTAGCAAAATCAGAAGTACCACCGCACAAAGTCTAGTACTACCGATCATCAGAAGTACCGCTCCACACATGCGGAACTACCGATTTCACGTGGAGAAGAAGACTCCCACAAAGACTATTTGGTGACGTTCAATCTATATTTTGGATCCGAGAAATGCAATAGGATATAGGAATGTTATGTCGAATGCATATTTCTTATGATTTTTTACCTTTTTCATCCAAATAAGACTAAGCAATATCATAATCAATAAACACGTTAATCTCACAAAAGCATTTATCATTATATCTAAAACCATTTGTCATTATCACCAAAATCATTTGTCATTAATTACATTTAAATAAGACTAGGCAATATTATAGTTGATAAGCAAGTTAGTCTCGCAATTGTATTTGTCATTATCACCAAAATCAACTTAATAGAGTTTGAACTTATAGCAAACCAGCAGGAGAGTTACAGCTGATGGTAGCATGTTCAGTAGCATCGGCCTGTGCGGTAGTAGCATCATAGCTCACATCATCTTCACCTCAAACTATAGATGCCTCTGCATGGATCAAGTTAGTAAGTATAGTTGTGATGGCAGTATGCATATGTTAGTAACATTTGCAATTGAAGGATTCTGATACCATCTGGAGTGAGAGGATGCCTAGCATTTCTATCATCCAAGGCAAAGCAAAAAGACATTCTCATCAAAGATAACATCTCTAGGAATAAGAATCCGGCTAATGGAAGGAAGAAGGTATTTGTAACTTTTGTGAAGGTCATTGCATCCAAGCAAAACACAATGTTGAGATGGGAATTGGAGTTCGAGGGAATTATATGGGTGAAGATTGGGCCAACACTCACACCCAAAAATCTTTAGAGAGTTGTAGTCTGGTTTAACACCAAAAAGATGTTCTAAAAGTGTAGAGAGGTTGATGGTGCGGCTTGGTAATCTATTGATAAGATAGCATGCTGTTTGGAAAGCTTCATTCCAAAACTGTAGTGGCACATGAGCATGTGCAAGAAGAGCAAGACCTGTCTCAACAATATGACTGTGTTTGTGTTCAACGATGCCATTTTGTTAGTGAGTGTGTAGGCAAGACACGCATGGAGAAAAGCCAGTGCGTTGAAAGAATGCATGGAGTTTCTTATACTCCCCCCCCCTCAATCAATTTGCATGCTTATAATATTTCTAATAAGTAAGCGCAGGATATTGAAATTGTAAAAAGACATCAAATTTCCTCTTGATTAAGTAAATCTGAGTAAATTTACTAAACTCATCGACGAAGCCTACATAATATTTAAAACCCCTTACTAAAGTTTGGGTAGGACCCCACACATCAGAACACAAGTTCTAGAAGAGCAGTAGAGGTATTATTTGAAAAAGAAAAAGGCAATTGATGGGACTTTGCTTGTTGACAAGCATTACACACTAGGCTATCATGTTTCTCAAAACATGGAAGTTTATTTATTTGAAGGACAAGTTGAGCTATAGAAAAATTAGGATTACCAAGACGGTAGTTCCAATCTCCTGATGATGGTTTGGTAGTGACAAGAGCATGCTTGAGAGAGGAATCAATGTTGGATGGGATTGGATAGAGGCCCCTCTTGCAACGACCTCTAGAAAGTGTTTCCTTTGTGGCTAGATCCTTTATGATAAAGAAATAGGATAAAACTCAAAAGAAAGACTATTATTAGATGGGAATTTTTGTACTGATAAAAGACTTCTACTTGCTTGAGGAATATGAAGAATGTTTTGAAGCTTTAGGGGATATTTAGATGAAGGGAACTATTGTAATATGCTAGAAAAAAAAGAAGGGGCGTGCTTTTGGGCCTGCCCAATCCCGGCCGAGCCTGGCTATAAATGAGGGGTGGGGCAAGGAGGGCTCTTGGCCTAGCTCACTTCTCGCTACCGCCAGAGTCCTCCTTCCTCTGCTCCACCATGCTGACTAGCCCTCACCGCCCCCATCCAAGTGCGATCTTTACCCTGTGTGTCGTGCCACCCCTTGCCCTTGATGTTGCCGCCCCTTGCCAAGCTCTGCCATCGCCCGGCCACTCCCTCTGCCCGTGCGCCATGCCACCATCCCGCGCCATCCTACACCATGCTAGCCCCTGCCCTGACACTATCGTCATGCCACTGGTGCGCCGCCGCCACAGGAGCTAAGGGGAGAGAGGGGCCGATCGAGAGAAGGAAGGGGTAGGGAAGAGGAGGAAGGAAGGATGGAGGAAGTTGAGGGGGAGAAGAAGGAAGAGGGAGGAAGAAGGGATGAAGGAAGAAGAAGAGGGGCTCGGCCATGAAGAAAGAAAGAAGAAGAGAAGGAGGAAGAAGAGGGGAAGGAAGTAGAAGAAGGAGGGTTTGCGGTTGCTATAACCTCATCATCCGTGACTCGCTTTTCTGGGTAACGATATGAGCCTTAGCCCTAGTTTATTGAGTAGCCATGTTTGGCAGTAGAACACAATGAATTAGCATGAGAGTAGTAACAGCTAAACACTATTGAAAAACATTGGTTTTAGGTTGCATCCATGGTTAGTGGCATGTGACGTGATTATCTGTGAATGTGATATGTTAGATAATGGAAGATAAGTTCACTACATTTTCTGATAAAGCCTCAAGCATGTAAAATTTGGTTGGGTGGTTTGTAAGGTATATCCATCATAGCCTGCTATCCAAGATGTTGTTGACTGGCTGTGCCTGCTATCCGATGTGTGCAATAAAGGATTGTGCTCTTTAGCTTGTTGTTTTGAGTAGAATAATTAAGGGCTGTAACCTTTTGTAATAGCCCAAAATTCCCAAAACTAGTAAAATTATTATAAATTATCATTCTTGCATTGTTGGAGTTTTTGGGATTTTTTAGCATTTCTAAAATTGGTTTTGCATTTTTCAACATCCAAAAATGAATTTCTAAAAACTAATAAAACTTTACCAGAGCCTAAAAATAATTTCTTTGGGCTCTATATATTCTAAAGAATTGAATGAAAGTTCAATTTGAAAATTCATCGCCTCAAAAAGAAATTGCCATCTAGGGACTTTAAACAAATGACCTAGAAAAGTCTATCAATTAGGATGAAGCAAATTCATATGCAACCTAAACACTAATTCAATGTATCTATTGCTTGAAATGAAAGTTTAACATTGAAAATTCAAAACTCAAATTCATGGAAAATCAAAAGAAAATAGGAAAATAAATTAGGATTGGCCCATTCTGCTGTTAGACCCACTGGCCCATTTGGCTTGGCCCTTATTCCCTCCCCATGCCTTTGGCCTCACCCGGCACGCCAGCCTCGAGCCCTGGCCATGCCCTCGTTGCACCAACCATGCTGTCGCCCTAGCCATCTCGCCGTCCAAGTGTGCCCAAGTTGAACTAGCGTGCACGCGATCCATGCTTAGCCCTCATCGACCATTTCCCGTGCTTGCCTATGCCAGCCCCGCCCTTCCTGTGCACCACAAAAATTGACCGAAGCACTGCCCCTCCTTGACGGTGTTTAGACCCTATGAATCTGCATCATTATCGCATTTAACAGCATCCTGACACTCTCTGCTGCACTGGAACCCCTCTACGCCACCATCACATCATGGCGATTGCCACGCCGAAGACCCGTTGTGAGATGATCTTTGCTCTTAATGCTGCCAGGCCAGGACTAGTTGTCCTATCGCCTGTGTGTAGTCTCTTCATCACCCCTGTGGCCATCCCTTTACTGACGCCGACGAGTAATGGCTGTCGAGACACCTCATCCCCTCTACCGCAGTCATCCCATGACGCCATGCCTCCTCGCCGCCTATAAAAGCCCGAGCATGCTTGAGGTAGCTTTGCCATACCCTGCTGATCCTCCTACTCCACGGAATTGCTACCTAACCGCCCATAGCTCACTGGAGAAGCCTTCCCCTTCCAACTTCGGTGACCATAGCATTCGGCCAATAGGAGGCTCCTCTATTCAATTACTCCCATCAGGAGCCTCGTCGTGGTCCCCTCTGTTGATCCTCGCCCTCAGTTTCAACCACCAATCACCGTAGCTTGCTGGTGCCATGCTCCATCTTGCGCCGCTGCTGGTCCACGATGCCACGCCACCTCAGACTTTCCCAAGCTCAGCCAACCCCTTAGGTATCTTCCCCATAGCCTCTAGATGCTTCCATAACAACGAATTGAGTTCTAGAACCATGGAACACCGTAGTGCCATGCGCCGACCATCATTGTCGCTTGGGGTCGCCCCAACCACCGCGCCAGCCAAATCGAGCTGTGAGACTTCACCTGTAGATGCACATGGTGGTGATGAGTCCATTTCGACCATGCTCACTGGTTGCCATGCCACCCCTCGTCGGCGATAAGCACCGCACTCATCGGGGGGAGGAAGAGAGTACTTAGTAGCGTAATTAATTTAAAATGGTAATTAAATTAAGCTAATGACATCACTTAATTGTGTAAATATCCACTAACATGCGGGACCCCTTAATCAGTTTAAATGTTATGCTTATGACATGCAAGGTGAGCAACAGCGTTGAGCGCGTGTCAAGTTGCTGGCAACGAGAGGTGGTAGCAGAGCAGTTTAGCGGTGGAGCAGCATGGCGCCGCGCGTGGCCATTGGCAGTGTTATGGTAAGGTACAACTGGTCGGCGAGGTGGTGCGGTTGCTATGCCATCTTTGACACAGGTGCTGCGATGAGCAAGTGAGGCAGCGCTGGAGAGAGCGCAAACGATGCTCTAGTATGCGGCAAAAAAAACAGAGTAGTAGCACAATGGCCAGAAGAAGTCTTTGAGAAAGGAAAGTGGGTTTCCCGAAGAGGAAAGCATAGTCTGGCAAGTCTTTGAGAAAGGAAAGTGGGTTTCCCGAAGAGGAAAGCATAGTTTGGCTGGAGTTTCCGTATTTGGCAAAATTTTCAAATTCAAACAAAATCTGAATAAACTGAAAATTTTTGAAATTTTGGGTTGTTTCATGCATTTTTTAATCAAATTGCACATGTGTATGAGTGGGAAAGCATATGCATGCCCATGCTTCGTGAGGCCTGGAGCCTTCGCAAAATTTATAGCATATGTAAAATATGTACATGTGTGTATGTAACGTGAGTTTGTTGTGCTTATGATGTGCACCCTTCATGTACTTTCTCTAAAAAAAATAAGAAAAATATATGTGCAGCAAAGTTCGTGTGCTTTGTTTGTATGCATCGGAAATATCTGGTGAAAACCATCATCTATTTTAAAACTTGAAAACTCTTTTAATTTCAGCATTAAATTAACTTAAAACTTCCCTAAAATAATGGGGAGATAGTCCGTAGCATATTGCAACGTCCTTTAAAATTTCAAGGTTAAACTCAACAAGTTAGGAGAAACGAAAAGAAATTTTTTGTCGTGGATAGTAACATTTGTTCTTTGTGTATCTTTTTCCATTTTCTTTGAGCTATAGGACGAGCGATTTCTCTTTTTCATTCGCCAACTATTCACCTAAACTCTTAGGCTATTGAAGAAAGATGAACAATATATCCATGCATCCAGTGGCGGATGTAGCGGTGGGGCGGGGGGGGGGGGGGGGGGGGGGGGGCTCGAGCCCCCTACTGCTACCGGACCCTTGGAGCCCCCGAAGCCCCCCCCTAAATTTTTAGCTATAGATATATGGTGTAGGAGGGGCTGAGGTCAAACTAAAGGTAGAAGATGACCTCCCTAGCGAATTGGGCCAACAATTCATCTGACCGGCTCACAAAATAACCACATTAACAAACAAAGCCCAAGGAGCTTCCAGCTAAGCCAAAGCCCAAGGCCCAACAAACAACAAAGTCACAAACATAAACCCTATCATAGTATCACGGATTCACCCCAAATCCGGAAATCCCCAATTCCCATCGGCCATCGGGCGCGGGCGGCGGGCGCAACTCGCAAGCGGCGGCGGCCGGCGGGGGAAGAAGTCGCGAGCACGCGGCGGGGCGGTGGGGGAAGAAGCAGCGGGCACGCGGCGGGGGCGGCCGGGCGGGCGCCGGCTGGCGACCGGGCGGGGGCGGGCGCCGGGCGGCTGGCGACCGTCCGCAGCCTCTCGTGCGGCCTCTCCGACCCCAGCGGGCGGCGGGGGAAGAAGCAGCGGACGGACGCCGGGGCGGGGGCGGGCGCCGGCTGGCGACCGGGCGGGGGCTGGCGCCGGGCGGCTGGCGACCGGCCGCAGCCTCTCGTGCGGCCTCTCCGACCCCAGCGGGCGGCGGGGGAAGAAGCAGCGGGCGAGGGCGGGCGCCGGGCGGCTGGCGACCGGCCGCAGCCTCTCGCCCTCTCGTGCGGCCTCTCTGACCCCAGCGGGCGGCGGGGTCGGGGGAAGAAGCAGCGGGCGGCGGGCCGGCGGGGGAATGAGCAGCGGCGGGCCGGCGGGGGAATAAGCAGCGGGCGGCAGGGGAAGAAGCAGCGGCGGGGGATTGGGATTTGGGGGAATAAGCAGCGACCGACATTTTGGGGGATTTTGGGGGATTCAGACATTCAGTTATTTGTCTGTGGTTAGGTGAAGGTGAACTACTGAACTTTAGAATTTTAATCCTTATTTATCTGTGATTGAATGATTGAATTGAATATGTGATTGGCATGTCAGATTCCAGAATGTCGAAAAGAAGTTTGCGCAATTACTTTTCAAGTTCTAGTGGTTCAACTCCACATACTAGTATGTTATTGCCTAAAAAATTAGTGGTACGCTCTATTCTCTTCTAAATTCATAATTTGGAGGTCCATATTTGTTTAACTAATCAATTATGTCTATTTGTGTAGATTGCTTCTCCGGATGAATAATGGGTGTCACCGTCACGCGTCGTCTATTAGTTTCGTAATTTGGCCTTTCGGTATGGATAAACTGCATCCTTTATTTTTCATGATGTATTTTGTGATTGTCATCGTTCATCGATGTTTTGATATAAGACTACTTCAAACTATTATATTTGTCTTTTGTGGGGGTCATAGTAGAGTTATGTCGCTGTAGCGCTTTTGTTCAGCCCCTCCTAAAATTTTTCCTGGATCCGTCACTGCATGCATCTAATAATAATATTAGTACTTAGCATCAATGAAGCTGTAACGTGCCGAAGGAGGCGTACATATATGCAGGGGACAGCGGGCAGCGGCTAAGGTTTTTGCGGGTGAGAGAGGAGTGTAGGGGAGGCTGGTGGGAGAGGGGGAGAGAGATATGTTGGATCTAGATTTATGAGCCTAAAATTCGTAGGCAAGTTTGTCTAAGGTGCTGTTTATTTTAACTTAAGTTTCTGTCTTATGGTTTATTTTTTACTATTCTTAAATTTTATCTTTTTTTGGTTTTTTAGCTTTTTTTGCCTTTTTCTGTATTCATTCGTATTGTCCGTGATTGACTAACTTATTTTTTCTATTTTTAAAATTTTAAATTTAGTTACGCTAAATAAATTATCATTAGTTACAGTGCAATTTCAATCATAAATTAACTTATTTCAGTCTAATCGAGCGGCAACTAGACGCAGGGCCGTGCCGGCAAAATTTAGGGCCCTGTACCAAACTATAAAATGAGGCCTTTTCCCTTGATAAATAGGATTATAGTAATTATCAATTCTACAAACATATCTTACGTACATAGTAATGAGAAATATTAAGAATCGTACATATTCTTTTATAATTATCAATCCATAGCACTTCTGAAGCTAAGTTAAATCCTCTATCATACGAAATATAGTTTTTTTTATAAGGATCATATGAAGGATAATTATAGTTCATATAATGATATGGACAGTAGAATTCTTCAATGTCCTCGAAAAAAAATAATTCAAATTAGAAAAAAAAGGATTCAAACTGAAAGAAAAGATTAAATTACCTAGGAGTTGTCGCTGACTCCAGGCGTACTGGTTAGGGCTGTAAAAAAAGCTCGAGGCTCGCGAGCTACTCGAGTTTGGCTCGCTCTAGACTCGATTCGAGCTTGATTCGAATTTCAAACGAGCCGAATTCGAGCTTCTTCTTAAGCTCGCGAGCTTTAACGAGCCAAGCTCGAATAGCTCGCGAGCTTAAGATTTTTTACTTCCCCAGTCCCCAACTCCCCACCCCTCCCGCCATCTCCTCTCAAATCCCGCCCCCACCCTGGCCGACGCCCCCCCGCCCCCCAGGCCCACACCCCCTCGGGCCTCGCCCGGTCGCCCCTCGGGCCTCGGCCCCTCCCTCCTCTCCGGCTCTCCCCCACTCGCCTGCCGCAGTGCCGCCTGCCCCCCGGCCCCCGCGCGCCGCCCCTCCTGGCCCCCCTCCCGCCCCTCCTCGCCGCCCACCACCGCACCTCGTCGCCCCCGCCGTCGGCCGCTCCCCCACCCCCGTCCCCCTCGTCGCCCCCCTCGTCTCCCCCGCCGCCGCCCCTCCTTGCCCCCCCCCCG
This sequence comes from Dendrocalamus latiflorus, assembly GCA_017311315.1. NCBI lineage: Eukaryota > Viridiplantae > Streptophyta > Magnoliopsida > Poales > Poaceae > Dendrocalamus > Dendrocalamus latiflorus. Next base: position 15,340,354 of record CM029646.1, on the reverse strand, counting down.
TCGCCGACCCCCTCTTCCGCCCCCCGTCCGGCCGTCCCCTTCCTCTCCCCCGCCGCCGCCTCCCCGTCCCCCTCCTCGCCCCTGAGGCCTGAGGCCCTCCCCCCGTCCCCCTCCCTCCTCTCCCCCGCCGCCGCGGCGCCGCCCCCCCCCCCCCCCCCCCCGTCCCCCCTCCTCGCCCCCCGCCGCCCCTCCTCACCCCCTCTCCCGCCCCGGCGCCCCCCCCGTCCCCTTCCTCTCCCCCGCCGGCGCCCCCCCGGTCCCCTTCCTCGCCCCCCACCACCGCCCTTCCTCAACCCGGCCCGCCGCCGCCCCTCCTCGCCCCCCCCCCCCCCCCGCCGCCCCTCCTCTCCCCCGCCGCCGCCCCTCCTCGCCCCCCCCCCCGCCGCCCCTCCTCTCCCCCGCCGCCGCCGCCCCTCCTCCCCCCCGGCGCCCCTCCTCTCCCCCGCCGGCGCCACCCGTCCGGCCGTCCCTGCAGCTCGGCCACCGCGTGGTGAAGGTGCAGTCCGGCCGTCCTGACTTTCTCCGGCCGTCCCCCGGCGCCACCTCCTGCAGGTACTCCCTCTGACCGAGCCTACACATGCGAAGCTCGAGCTCGGCTCGAGTTTTGTCCGAGCCGAGCTCGAGCCTAGCTTAAAGCTCGATGTTAATCTCAGGCTCGCTCGAGCTCGACTCGAGTTTCTACCGAGCTCGAGCTTGCTAGGTCAAACTCACTCGAGCTCGGCTCGTTTACAGCCCTAGTACTGGTCCTGCTCCTGCACTTCTGACTGATGCATGTCTGCGTTCCGTTCAGTGCTAATAATCCATCACGAAAGTTAACGGCGTGGGCTTGAATTGATCCCCTAGCTAGGCCTAGCTGGTAGCAGTTCGCATGCACCTGGTGACGAACTAATGATGGAGTGATGGCCTACAGCTGTTGGATCCATCAGAATTTGGGGCCCCTGGAAATTGGGGGCCCTGTTCCCTTGCACGCCCCTCGGCACGGCCCTGACTAGACGGGAATGTTGTTGCATTGCTTTGTGAAAAGTTCCGTCGGGATGGGATCACGTGGAGCTGTCCTCCATTGGGGTTGATGCAGGTGCCGAGGAGAAACTTCGTCCACCGCCTATCACAGTTTTAGAGAGAACAAAACACTCATCAATTAAGGAGCCACTTGAGGTTGAGGCTGAGGTAGCAGGAGAAACTACAGCCATCCCGATCTCGCTTCCTTTGGAGGTCTCACCTTTGTCCACAGTGAAAGAGGCCCCTTCAATGGTGGAGAAAGACCATTCAGGATTGGGAGGTGTGACGCCTCGGGCTCTATTGGGGAATGTGCCCCGTGAAGTAGAGAGCTCGGCATGAAAGACTGCAAAGGTGAAGCGCTTATCCTACGGGCCTACAGCCAAGAAGTGCTCGTCTAGTTTCCAAGGTGAAAATACAACTATCCATCAGGAAGAAAAGGGTACAATGTAGATTGTGGAGGAAGTTGGGCATTATCAGACGATGGCAACGACGAAGTGAATAAACAACCATGGACAAATGTTTGGAGCTCTTATAGGATTCCTTCACTCCAAGCTTGATTTCTGGCTGTTCTTTATGGATGGGTGCAGGGTTCAAACAGTGAGCTGTGGAATATCACGGCCTCAGACGTCGTATTCTGATTTTCTTTTGCTTGTTGCTACTGGTCTACTGGTGTGTCTAGGTGCGGTGTGTCCCGATGGTGTTTTATGTGAGCTGGTGGTGCTAGGTGAGATGTTGTAACGCTCTCTCTCTCCCTCGGTGTGTCCTACCGGGACAGGAGAGGGGACAGAGCTCCTGCCATCCGTTTCAAAAAATCTCACTTCAATTGCATTGAACAGTGAATGCATGGTGAACATACCAAAGTTGACGACTGAGGTTATATTGCTTTGGACAGCCGTGTTGGACCCATGGTTCGGATTACCGGCGGTTACCAGCCGGTAACCGCCGGTAACCGGAAATCCCGGCTGAGACTGGGAAAAAATACCGACCAGAATTAAAATTTGAAAAAATTGAATTTGTAGCTGTTGAAAACAGTTCCAGGGGGCATTGGATGCTTTAGCATGCAGTTAGGAACATGTGGAGCCCATTCAAACATGATGAAGTACTCTTTTTGTCATTTGCATGTGAAGTTGCATGTGAAGTCTTTTGTTCTCTGCATGTGGGAGGAGAAAAGGTAGCTGGCTGCATGTGCATTGCATTATTCTGTCTCTGAGAGCAGCAGGAAAGCAGCAGCCAGCAGCAGCAGCAGCTCTTCCCTTAGTCTCTTTTCTCTTAGAGAATTCTCGTCAGTAGATCTTAGACCATTTTGCAAGCCTCTGATTTCATTTTGTATATGCATCACCAGTTCATCTTAGACTTTTGGATTGGTCCAATGCAGAGTTCAACTTGAGCAATAAAGATTCCCTAGCTTCATTAGAGTCGTGAAGTTGTTTTTCTAGCATGTGTAGCCTTCCTTGCATTCGCTTAATTATATCCAATGCAATATAGTGAGATTCATGTAGCACATCAGAGAATACCTGCCACTCGACCTTGGCAACATACATTTCTAAAAGCTCATATTCCATTGTGGAAGAGGCCCCTTTTAGTCCTTCAATGTTGGATCGGCTCACCTGTGAATCAGCATTACTTAGTACCTGAAATTCAGAGCATGATGACCTTGTATAGATTGTATAACATACTAACTCATGGTATTGAGTCTAACAGATGTTGTTTTAGCCTCTAGCAATTTTAGATTTGTGCCTTACTGATACATGTTTTTGTTGCTGCATGATATTGTAGTGATGGCTGGTAAAAGTATCAATGTTTGGGACCATGAAGAGAAACTAGAAGGTGCTGGTTGGAAGTGCAGATATTGTAAGCTTACGAAGTCAGGTGGAGGTGTGACACGCCTGAAAGAACATCTTGCTGGGAAGCACGGGGATGTTATTCCTTGTAGTGGGGTTCCGACAGAAGTGAGAAGGCTCATGCTAGCAAGTATAGAAGAAACGAAGGCCAAAAGAAAATCTATTAGAGATGAGCATTGAGAATGGAGCAAGTTGCTTCAGAGCCTGTAGCGCGTGAAGATGTCTTTGATGATGATGAGGAAAAGCAGATGGAATGGGCTCGGAGAGAGTCGTTGGAGTTGCACCAGCTCGAGCAGAGGGCAAGAGCCCGGGGTGCGACATTTGAACATGGTGGAGGTAGTGGAAGTGCCACAGGAAGGGGTACAGGAAGAAATGCTCTTTCGAGGATGTTTGGTAGGTCGCGGTCTATGAGAGTTGATTTTAATATTTTGCATAGTCGGGCACCCGTCCAACCCCGCATTGACACAATTCTTAAGAAAGAAGCAAAGTCAAAACTTGGAAAAGTTTGGGCTAAGTGATTCCATAGTAATGATATTCCTGGAAATAAGGCAGAGTGTCCTTATTTTCGTGCTGCCATCAAGGTTACACAAGAACTTGGTGAAGGTGTTGCGTCACCTAGAGGGCATGAAATTGATGGGTCATACCTTGATGCTAATGAACTGGAGATAAAGCAGTATGTACAAGAGTTCAAAGATGATTGGAGCATATATGGAGTATCCATCATGTGTGATTCCTGGACAAGACCTACACAGATGAGTATAATTAACTTCATGTTGTACTGCAATGGAAGAATGTTTTTTCATAAGTCAGTGAATGCGACCGGTGATGTACAAAATGCATACTTTTTGTATCGTGAGATCCGTAAAGTTGTTGAAGAAATTGGAGTTAAACATGTTATGCAGATTGTGACTGATAATGGTGTAAACTACAAGAAAGCATGTCAACTGGTGATTGAAGAACATCCAACTCTAGTCTGGCAGCCCTGTGCAGCGCATACTGTGAACCTCATGTTGAAGGACATCGGCCAGTTCAACGAGGTTGCTGCAGTTGTCAAGGCGACCAAGAGGATTTGTCGGTTCCTATACAACCACAATCGCCTGCATAATGAAATGAGACAATAAATTGGAGGAGAGATAGTTCGTCCAAATGCTACAAGGTTTAAAACGACATTTGTTTTCTTGAAAAGTTTTTGGGATAGAAAAGACAAGTTCATGAAGTGGATGGTATCAGATGTGTGGAGCTCCAACCGTTTGTCTATGACCGAAAAAGGAGAATACATGTATTCCTGCCTCACAAGTAGACAATGGTGGTCTAGTATGGATTGGGTCATTAAAGTGGTACAACCAATTTATCGACTACTGAGATTTGCAGACCAGCAGAAACCTGCAACAGTGGCAGGACTGGTTGGAAAAACATATGAACTTCAATTTGAACTTAAAGACGTGTTAAAAGAAGATGATGCTACCTACAATCGTATTATGGAGCTAGTTAATAGAAGAATTGTAATGTTGAAGCAACGCACCTACATCGTTCCAGGCAAGTACATACTTTCGTAAACCATAACATATTCTGTTGCATATTTGTTACATTTTGTCTAATAGACTATGTGTGTTTGAACAGCATCGTTGCTTAACCCGCAAAGCCACAGACTATATGATTTGGGGAAGAATGCAGCCCTCGTCAATGCACTAACAAAAGCAATTCAAAGAATAGCCAACACACCCGAGGATGCAGTACAGGCTCTAGTCGAGATAGAATATTATCGTAACCGATGAGGCCTATTTGCTTCAAACGAGGCTTACCTTGCTACTAGTCGTATGAGTGCACGTATGTTCAACATATATTCGAAATACATCAAAATCAACCATCAATGTTCAACATATTTTTCATGTGACTTGCAGCTGCATGGTGGATGACGTTCGAAGCGGAGACAGAAACACTACAAAAATATGCCTTGTGGATTGTCTCACAATGTGTTTCCTCAAGTGGATGTGAACGTAATTGGAGCACATTTGCTTTAGTGCATACCCAATTGAGGAACCGTCTTGGATACAAGAAATTGCATAAGCTTGTATATGTCCACTACAATCTAAGGCTACGATTGCAGGAGCATGAGATTAGGAATGAAGATAGGGATGTAGATCCTTTTGGAGATCTCATTAGTGCCACCATGTAGGACAGCGCAAACCCAATCCATGAGTGGCTTGACAGCTCCATGAGCCACTCAGAGCCTCTGCTAGATGAGGAAGGTGAGCCCCCTATGCCATCTACAGTTGTAGTTAATGCCATATCTGAGCATGAACTTGACAAGGCACTTGATGATCAACCGTTGAAGCAATGGACTCAAAAAACTATTGGCAAGTCTCATGTTACAAAAAGAAAAGCTTGTAGCCAACCAACTGAAAAATTGGCTCAAGACTTTGCCTCACTTACACAAACAAAGAAACAAGCGGTTGGTAAGAAGAAGAAAAAAAACATTGATGAGGATATTGTGGGAAGTGATGAAGAGACAGAAACTCCAACATCTGATGCAGTGGAGTACCAAGAGTCTGACGATAGTTCCTCTTCGTCATCTGATGATGGTGTTGATGGTGGGACATCTCACGATGGGGTACAAGGCCAACAAGACACATGTCAACTATTGGAATTCACCTATGAAAAAACTTTCACACATACTACCCAGGATGAAGACCATGGTTGTCACGAATCAAGAATAATAAAAAAGACCTACACAAGGGCTAAGGACCGCCAACGAGATCATCCTCAACCACAAGACTCTTCTTCATACGCATCATATGGTAGTTCATACTCTTTGCCGACTTATGAGCGTCGAGATGCCAACTTACTATCTTCTGCTGATGATTCTCATTCATCATCGGACATCTCTTATCCTCCTAATGCAAGATTTGTTTACCAGTGGGCGGAACCTGCATACTACCAACAAATTTATAATCATTAGGTACAACATATTCATCCCACATGGATCAATATAAAGTCCACCTGGCTCATAATGAAGGACTTGTCCTCATTGATAACAATGAGTACATTGCGCAACCTTCACGTTTCTCAACAATGTATTGGTATGAATTGATCCTTCATTAGTGTTTTTACCTTTTAGTATACTACTCAAATTAGCATTCATTACTATTAACTTGTGTTTTTATTATTTCAGATGTAACACAACACTACGACGAGAGGGCTTCACCACATGGTCAACATCAAGTTGAATTTATTCAGATGAAGACCCCTTTTGACTGAGGTTCAGTTCTTTTTTACCATAGATATGACAATTTAAAAGGTTTTGTTATATGCCGAAGCATCTCAATTACTTTTGGCCTCAGTTACAAGAAAATACTTCAAGAAGGGATTAGTTTGATGTAGTCTTATGCTTTTGGGGTTTTACTTGTTAAAAAAACTTAAGCTTGTGGGGCAAAATGTCAACCCATAACTTTCAATTTAGGGCAACAAAAGTGAACCTCCAACTTCCATACTGAGTTTGCTATGATAGTTCAACTTTAATTGGTCTTCTTTGGGTTGAGAAATTGAATCCAAATATCTAGCCAAACTTTAATTGATCTTCACCGTTTTTTTTCCGGTTTTCTCACCGGTTTTTCCGGTAACCGACCGGTAACCGGTCTCCTACCGCGCCGCCCAAACATTTCATTTGCCAAATTTCATCCGTTTTGATTCCGGGATTTCCGGTAACTGGCCGGTTACTGGTACCGCCAGGCGGCCGGGATTTGCCCGTTCTGGTTTTTCGATCCTTGGTTGGACCTATGGTGGCAGACAGGCGGATTAACATCGACCCAACTTTCCATTCCAAATTAACAAGTCAACATCAAACACAACTCGATCTTCACCCTGCGTTCTACTAGGAACGCAGACTGGTATCGCAGCCTTCGCTATTTCGCAGATATAAACACAAAGGAAGAAAAATACAGTGACAGTGCTGTTTCTTTAAAAACAAGTTGCCTCTGAACCCGCAGAAGCGTCAAACTGAACTCCACAGTTGTATCCTCCTTGCCCCTTGGTAGCCAAGGCGTCGAGTCCCTCACGCACGCACGCAACGGAGGACGACCGCACAACACAAGTGCCATAATTTACATTACTTCGACAATATCATTCCAAGCAGATCAACCTTGCTGCATCAAGCAAGTACAACAGGGAAGTCTACCAGATGCATCATTATTGGCTACAATCCTCAGAAGATGTACGGATGCATCATTATTGGCTACAATCCTCAGAAGATGTACTCCGGCTTTTCCAGAGGGAATGGAGCCACCGTGACCTCGAATGGTTTTCCTTCTGGCCGGCTCAACCTAATGAAAGGAAAAACAGTATCAGATCGCAAATCAATAGAGAAGGAACAGAATGATTCCCATGTAACACACAAATATCTCCAACGCTTTGAAGAACAAAATGCAGCTGCTAAATTCGTACAAAAGTTCATGTCAAGTTAGAAGTTTATCTAGTTAATTCAAACATAAGCAGTGCTTTCATACTTTCTACTCTAACAAAAATAACACTGATATTAAAGCATACGAAAAAGTAAGTAATCATTATTCATCATTCAGTTCTGTTTTAAAAGTTACACAAATCACTTTGAAGAAAGTATGAAAGCACCTCCCTTCAAACATACCTTCCTGGAACAAATGTAAAAGAGCCCTCCACAGATCCAGGACTGTCGGGCAGTGGCGCGCAACTCTCGTAGACAAACTCTTCCTGGCCTGGTAAAAGTAAAGGATACTGCAAAGGACATGCCAAAGAGCCATATTAACTAGTTTTTTAAAAGTAGCTGTACATTCAAAAAAACAGAATTTAGTTTTCTTTTCTGCTTCCAAAATACCTCCCCAATAACACCTTCTCCACGCACATCAGAAACAACCCTGTGTCTCCATCGGATGATCCAGTGGCGTGAGTAAAGCTGGCAGGAAGAATAGTACACGCCACCTAGCATGCATGCCTCTGGAACTGACAGGCGAATGGAATAAGTGTACATATATCTGTCCCGAGGCCCACCAATCTCAGGATATTCTGGCACAAAGACAGCAGACCCACGTACCTATAAATATCAGACATGTTAGCCCAAAGCTCCAACGAGATCAACCACGATAATGGCTTATGGGATGTCTACTACTGTCATAAAAAAATAGCTCACAGAAAGCAGTGGAGTGGGGGATGCAGTGTTGCAAGTGAAGAATAACAGTCAACACACAAAGAGTTCCAAATTCATCTAGGTAATAAACCTAATCTGCTGCAACTACCTTTCTTGTATGAAGCATGAACAATAGCAAGTTATGCTGCCATGTAAGCTTTCAAGCTTAATTAAATGAAGTGTTGCAAGTGAAGAATAACAGTCAACACAAAAAGAGTTCCAAATTCATCTAGGCAATCTGTAGGATATCAGGATTTATCACCTTTACACCATTGGTCACTGCTGAAGTACACAATGGGGATGCTTCTGGATATAGGCTGATATACCTCGATGTCTTGAGCATACGGGTCTTGATCATGCCATTCTGTAAGCGCCTAAGATGCTCTTCCAACCACAAAAGTAATCCATCTTGGGGCATATCATTATTAGTCGGCCTTATCAATGATTTAGGTACGCATGGCATCATTTCTCCATCAAGTAATTTGGCGGTGCCAACATAAAGTTCACCATTTGAACAATTAAGAAGAAATGTTTTTGGACGATACAGTGAAGTTGCCACTATGATGAGCTTGGACCCATCAAAAACACCTAGCTCATTGAAGTCGTGATAAAATTCTGTTGTGTCTTCAACAATTTGCTCAAGTGGTGATAAGTAGACATTTACGAAGTGGTCATAAAACATATAGCCTCCTATTATGCCAAGAGGAGCCATTAGTACATTCTCATAATGGTTCAGCTGACCATTGCAAAAGCGGTACAATAGCTTTGTGGGCATAGGGAGCTTGAAACCAAGATCATCCTCTGCTGATTTTATCTGAGCTTCGGAAACACCTTTACTCAAAGTTTTGAGTGCTTCAGGAAAGTTTTCAGACAACCAGCTTTTCAACGAACTCCAGAAATTTTTCACTCTCTTTACCAGAGGTAAAGGGTACATACCAAAAGACTCCAACCAAACTTTGTATGCATCCTGAAAGATTGATTACAGTTTGTTATCATGGACTGAACCAATTATGTTAAAGTTCAGAAGATATGTAGATTGTAAAAATGAGTTGAAAAAGCATCATGAATAATAATCCCACAAAAGAAAAAAGTGACAAACAATGACCGAATTTGGAGCTTCATAAGTGAACAATAGCAAGCACAATGATTAACAGAATAAACAGGTGTTGTACTCCATATGATTTTTCATTGACTCCTATTTTTGCAGTTATTAGGAAGTAGAACAAATATTAGGGGTTCAACTAAACCAAATATTCACGACAGAACAACAAGTGTGGTATGGAGTTCACGCATTTCTAAAAGATCATGCATAAAAAGTTGACAAGTGACAACTACTTGTCCAACATGCTTGATTGGGTGACCAAAGCGCTTTGTAATGTTTAGCAAAAAAATATGCTGCTGTGAAGCATTTCTCAGGCATGAAAAGAAGCACATCCAACAACATGGAGCCTTGAGTTCTGGTGCTGAACAGGATGCTTATGAAACATCTATTTCTCGTAACGCCGCAAGAAAACGCTGATTACTTCATGCATGGGTGTATGGCTGTATGCACAACAATTTGAGGAATATGTAAGTATTTAGATTGGATGATAAGTTGATAACTGATCATGGGATTTGGGGAATTAGTTGGACAGACAAATACTTGATCTTTTTGAAAAATGAGATGTCACAATTGGTAGTAGAAATACAAGGTCAGTAGGGCAGATAAGATGCAATAATTTCATGTCATAAGAACCGAAGATGGCTTGTATCAGTTGAAATTTTAGGTTTAGGGCAATTTTAGCCACTATTTGGATTATTCTGGCCAGTAGCAACCACATTTTTTGACACTCAAACCTTCAACTCCAATGACATCGTCTTGAGGAATTAAGCTCCTTTGGTTGAGCAAGAGACTATTATATAGGCACATAATTATTCTCATACAAAAAAGGCAAAAAAAACCAGTTCTCTTACCCCAAAAAAACAGTTCTCATACAAAAAAGACAAAAGAAAACACTTTTCTACTTTTCTTCTTCTGTGGCACGTAAGAACTCCATAAGCTTTACTGCAAATAGCTGTGGAAGATACCCTATGTTGCACGGACACACGTGTCCAACACGGACACGGGCATTCTCCATTTTTCTAAAAATGCCGACACGGGGACATGGCTATATATTTTTAAATGGAATATATATCCATGGCTATGTGTAGAATAAGCACGTGCCCCTGACCGACCCAACCAGCCAATCGCTCCACCATCCCACCCTATGAACAGTTACTAACATTTGTTAATTATGATAAAGTTACTATCGTATGCACATCAAGTTATCATTTATAATTCATGAAGTTACTTACAGTTATCATCCGAAATTCATAAATTTATTGCCGTGTATGAGTAAAATTACTGTCAACATGCATGCATTGAGAGGAGAGAGAAACATGCATGTCAATAGCAAATAACTCGTACGAATAGCTATTGTCGTGTGTGAGTTAAATTACTACCACACAGGTAGAGTTATTGTCCATTGTAACACTGTAAACTGGCAGTAACTCTGCATTTTTTATAGTAACTTCATGCGTACACGATAGTAACTTTATATGATACGAATTTCACAGCGTCAAAACATATTCAACATGAATCTTGCTTTGTTAAGCTCATAATTTCGAACACAATGGTGCAAACGGATCGTAGATTGAACTTTTGATGAAAGAGTTATTGTATTTTTTAGCTTGTAAACATAATAAAAAATCACAAGTATATTTATTCTCTTCTTTCTCCTACTGCGTGCATGCATACAAGTCAAATTACTATCTATCATTGATTGACTTACAGATGTGAAAGTTAGCGACCCACGCGTAGCATGCGCACACGCGCTCGTTAGCGCAACTGTATATATGTGTGTATATAAGTAACTTGATGAATTACCCATGGTTGTCACGGCGTAATTGGCGACCACGGCGACTGCCGGGCGCCAGGACGCCTAGGCGAGAGCCCGGCGACGCCTAGGCGAGCGGCTCGGCGACGGACGTGTAAAAATGTATATGCTATATATACGGTTGAACGGTTCATCTCCTCCCGACTCAGTTACTCTTCGGCGGTTCCGCCTCTCTCTCTCTCGTCTCCCGTCTCCCTCTCTCTCGCGAGTCGCGACTCCCACTCCCATCTCCCGTCTCCCGACAACCGATCTCCCGCGACGCCTCCCTCCCTGACCCGGCGCTTCCTCCCCCGCGCGCCACCTCCTCCCCCCGGCGCCTCCCCTCCCCGATGCCTCCCCCTGCCGCCGGCCCGCCGCCTCCCCCGTCGCCTCCCCTCCCCTCGGCGGCGGGAGCACGCTGGAGAGGGAAGCCGGCGGCGGGAGCACGCTGGAGGGAGGTGGCCGGAGCACGGGAGGGAGACGGCGGCGGAAGGGAGGAAGGCGGCGCGGCGGGAGGGAGGGAGGCGGCGCGGCCGGAGAGGAGAGGAGCGGACGGCGTACCGGCGGTGAAGCTAGGGTTCGGGCCAAGGCGAGGCGAGCCTCCCCGGCGCCTGGACGCCAAGGCGTCGCCTAGGCGATGCCGTGACAAGCATGGAATTACCAATGATAACTTTATGTTCAGAAGATAATAACTTTCCGTAACATTGCAATGTGAAAGTTATCACGTGAGAACTGTAAGTAACTTCGTGAATTATAGATGATAACTTTTTGTGCATAAGATAGTAACTACGCTACGTACGAGTCACTTGCGTCGAGTGGTTATGGTCTGAAATATGCATGCATGCAGCAGCAGAGAGAAGGGAATAAGTGCACTTGATGTGTGATTTTTTATCTTATTTACAAACTAAAAAATAAAATAACTCTTTCATCGAAAGTCCGATCTGCGATCCGTTTGCACCATGGTGTTCGAAATTATAAGCTTAACAAAACAAGATCCATATTGAATATGTTTCGACGTTGCAAAATTCATGTCGTTTTTACTACCTAGCTTCCTGGTGCATGAGATAGTAATTTCATTAATTATAGATGATAACTTTTTGTGCATCAGACAGTAACTATACCAACTATTAATAACTTCATAAATTATAGATGATAACTTTATGTGTATGAGATAGTAACACGCGTAAGAACTGTAAGTAACTTCACGAATTATATATGATAACTTGATGTGCATATGATAGTAACTTTACCATAATTGATAAACACTAGGAACTATCCGTGGGGTAGGATGGTGGGGCGATTAGCTGGTTGGGTTGGTCAGGGTCGCACGCTTATTCTACACATACCTACTGAATAGTACTTGATATATATATTTTCCATTTTTCAACATGTCAATGTTAAATACAACAAAGTCCAACGCACAAGAACAACAAAATCAATACTTGTTGCTTGTCTCTTGAAGCACTCGAATCACGCTGCTCCATCTCCTAAAATAGGGGGATGCCAAAAAAACGAGAATCAACTCAGATCTAACATTCTGGAGAGGGAGGCATATAGTAGAGACGATTTGGAACTTACTAGGGTCGGCAGGTCAGTCGCCACCAAAGGGCTTCACCGCCGGTAGTCAGTGAAGGCGCTACTGAGAAGAAAATGACTTGAGAGTGACAGAGAGAGCGGCGGCAATCTGGTCAAGTGAGGCATCGTGTCACTCGCGTTGCTACTCGCAGGAGAAGTGTTGTGGTCAGTGGTTGGGTACGGGTCCGAGGACCACGGGTAGAGCGCTTGCCCTCATCTAGCCACTGGCAGGGCTCTTCCCTAATGTGGTAGAGAGGCTCTAAGGCTTGATTTTAGAAGAAAAGGGAGACTAAAAACTTTGTTTATTCGTTGCTTTATTATAAATGGTGCGGCTCCTCTCTTTATATAGATGAGGTTAACCCCTAATAATATGAAAACTAACATGATCTAATATAACCAATCAACTAAAGATAAGATCATATCTATAATATCTAAATATAAAAATATACATCTATCTATTCTTAATATAAAGATATGCATCCAACTATTTCTAATATGAATATGCATCTAACTATTCTAAATATAAAGACATGCATAAGTTTTGTCCCTAAACAGGTATCATCGCTACAATACCGCACGGGTACTGATCACTCGCCTACTGCGTGTATCGCTCGGATCCTAAGCCATAACATTACACCCTTGCAGCGAGACAACAATAAGGGCACAATGATGATCTCATGTCGCATGGAAGAAGATCCGTAAAGCCCCGATGAACAACAATGAGGATAACAACCCTTCAACGTTGGTTGACGTAGCAATAGTCGCCGATGGCAAGGGCAATCGGCACGGGCAGCAGCAACATCCTTCTCGCCCTGGGATGCAGCGGTTTTGGAAGGGATGCGATGTCACTGGCCCCCACCTGTCAGTCATTATGCTCCGCATCGCTTACGGCATGATGTCGGTGGACGACATGCAAGGGTGACGGCAAAATGGCGGTAGCCTTTTTCCTTAGCGGTGATACCAATGGTGCCACCAAGGACAACGAAGCCTGAAGAGGAGTCATCATTGGTGAAGGCAGTAGCAAGATCAACACCGATGACGGCGATAGGGACAGTGATGGCAACGCCGCCATTACAGTGGCAGGCGTCACCTCTTGCTGCTGCTCCATCTTGGACATGATTGCAATTGGCGGCAATGGCAACTTAGAAACCGCAATAATATGCTACGCCTTCTCCTCCATCTTAACCATGAACTCTTTCATCAAGACCATCAAGTTGGCGCAGATCTCAACGGAGAATAACTCGGCATCAGAAGCCATGGTAATTGGCTCGGTGGAGGCTTAACATGTGGGTGGAGATGGAGCGATGGTGGTGACGAAACAGAGATTAACATGTTTAACAAACCTTGGCCAACTCTGCACCCCGAGCGCACTCTAGTTGCTAGTACCATAAGCGGCATTCCCTGTTAGGCGCTACGATGCCAACCACTCCTCTTCCTCTATCGCCCACTGCTCCTTTAAGAATTGCTCAAAGTGATTCAACCAAGGTTGCGAATCTTTCTTGCCATCGAAGGTCGAAAGCCCTAGGTAGAAGAATCGTGAAGATCTAGTCTTCATAAGATCGAAACCCCCGCTGCTTACCATGGATGACAGAGTAAAAATTGACTCTGACACCAAATGTTATGGTCGGTGGTTGGGTACAGGTCCGAGGACTGAGGATAGGGCTCTCGCCCTCATCTTGCCACTGGCAAGGCTCTTTCCTAACGTGGTAGAGGCTCTTGAGACTTGATTTTAGAAGATGGAGACTAAGAACTTTGTTTATTCATTACTTGATTATGAATGGTGCAGCTCCTCTCTTTATATAGATAGGTTAGCCTCTAATAATATGAAAACTAGCATGATCTAATGCAACCAATCAACTAAAGGTAAAATCATATTCATACTATTTAAATATAAAGATATGTATCTAACTATTCCTAATATCAAGATATACATCTAACTATTCTAAATATAAAGATATGCATAAGATTCTATCCCTAAACAGGTAACGTCACTACCAGGGTTAAAAAACCTGACGGTAACCGGCCGGTTAACTAGTTCTACCGGTAGAATAAAAACCGGCGGTTATTTATTTAATTCAAATTTAAAATTTTGAATGTAAAAGTTAGTTTCCCTAATGATAATTACATAATTTAACATTAATGGAATGTATTAAGAAGATACATGCACCTCTCATACTTGACTTCATGCTTTTTGCCATAAATATATTAGGAATTTCCAATTTCAAATTTGAAAAATTGGTTTTTAGTTATTTTCTAGTTTTTAGCGGTTTTTCCGCCCAAACCGCCCAGCGCCACCACGCCTTGCCCGCCTAGCTCTGCCTGGGTCCACCTGAGACCGGCGCTGACTGCCTAGGCAGGCTAAGCGCCCAGGGGGGCGACTTTGCCAGAGTCGCAGCGGCCAACCTGTGCCCAGCACCTAGGCGCCCAAGGCGGCTGCCTAGGATATCACTGTTTGTTGGAGAGGGTCACTAAGAGACGGAAGAGCGCGAGGGAGAGTATGGAGGCGACTGCATCTGTAAGGACTAAGGAGAGGGAGACGTATGGGAGAGGGCAGGTTGTAGGGCTAAGGGTGGTGTTGTTGGGCCATCACATGGGTTTGGCTGTGTCCAATTTGTGTCAAGCTATGTCCAATACGTGCCTGAAATGGATTTTCTTTTTTTCGCTTGGCAATTTTTGAACACGCGGAAAATATGTATCCGAACCGTATCGGAGTCGTGTCCGTGTCCGACACGGACTCGCTGCCTCCATGACGTGTCCATGCATCATAAAAGATACATGGGTGGAAGCTGTTGTCTTTTGAGGGTTCCTAATCTCCTCAACAACCAAAAAATCTTTATTAGCCGGTAATGGTACTATACAACAGGATTCAGGACATTATTTCATAAAAGTCACACGATGCTGTGTGAGACCCTTGCCTATTCAGACGAATGCTACAATTTAAATTTGCATATAAACAGAATATTTATCATTCTGTCTGACAAATGGGAAGCAACATAGATTTCACCATCTTACCAGATTATTTTTCTGGAACCAAAAAACCCAGTCCCCCATCCAGATTCAAGAATGATCAGTAACAGCTCTGGTACCAGTTTCTGAAACACTAGCAGCATTTACACACTCCAAGAAACAACCTTGGTCTTGGGTATGCACCGAGGTTGTCTAATAATCAAGCACAAAAAAATATCACTATCAATAATGTTCCCTAGAAAAACTGTATTATAAGTAAGAGATCAGAAGGAGCAAGAAGCGAAATAACAAGTAAAAAACACAACAAAATTGATAGACATATAATGCCAGCTATTTAGACTCCAATAAGTACCAAATTCCAGGAGAAATATCTAGGCAGAACCACTAGTCAAATTTCAGTGCAACAACAATCAACATAGAGATGAGTCGGTTCATCAAAACGGGATTTAAAGTGAAGCAAGCAACAGTAG
Organism: Dendrocalamus latiflorus; assembly: GCA_017311315.1. Lineage (NCBI taxonomy): Eukaryota > Viridiplantae > Streptophyta > Magnoliopsida > Poales > Poaceae > Dendrocalamus > Dendrocalamus latiflorus. The sequence goes on along the minus strand of CM029646.1, from coordinate 15,324,453 downwards.
CACCCCATGATCGAACAAACAGTCCAGGGTGGGAGTTTGAACCCTTGCACTGAATTTGTGGTTCACAGGATACATCCAATGTCTAACACCAAAGAATACACCAAAGCAAGGAACTAAATCAACTAATCATCACTATGATCAAAAGAAAATTGGAAACGTTTTACAACACAATATATGGAGCTAAAGAATTTAGCAAAGCTAATCTGCACACTTCAAGCAAACATAAAATACACACAGCAAAGCAGTGGAGTCACTTTGAGTCATGTGGTGTCCTTACGATCTGCACTGGATGTTTGCAAACAGGCACTTCAATGAAGAAATAATTACGTAGAAGTCCAAACACATACAGAATGGATCCACTAAACTTTTTTGTTAGAGAATTAACCCTAGTGGTCACTAGAATTTCTAGATCTGCCACTACAGCAAAGTACAGCACTGAACCATCCATCTGTCAGGAATGTCATAAGAGATGAAAGAAAATAAGGATGAAGCTAGCAGTACCATTAACTGATATTCATGGGTGAAGAAAAGCTTGCTGGGGCTCTGTACCTTTCGTGTTCTAACAAGACCAGTGTTCTTATCTGTTCTAAATCCTACAAAAGGGGAACCACTGATGTAATATGGGTCTGAAAAGTGGGAAAAGACTACTTCTATTGCATTATCTCTTTCTCTCAACTCTACTCCACTTTCCACCAAGGTAGTTTAGTTAAGTCTCAACCTGAACAGTTCAACAATTTTGCAACCCTAGTTAAATGAACTGACTCAAGTCTGAACTAGAATGTTTATTTCATAGATACTACGACTATAAAAAAATATTGTAGATGACAATCATGATGTACATAATATGCAATCCTATAAATCTTAGTAATCAGTTATAAAAACTTATTTATCACATGTCCTTTCCATTCCAAAGTTTCATCATTCATCTTTTTTATATCCATTATTACTTGTATAAAAATATGATCTTTCATTCGCACTGCCTTTGCGACTTTAAAAGTATAATTTAAAACATAATATCATTAGTTTTGCATAATATACTATGTAAATCATAATAGAATCTAGATGCTGCAATCCTCCAATCCAATTTTGTCAGGACAAGTTTCCTCACTATACCTCTTAAATACCCATCGAATCTCTTGATCTTCTTGTTTTTTCATCTATTTGGGAAGTGCTGTGAGTCGGATACTTAGAGGTGTAAACTATATTTCTATACCTGAGAAATTCAGCCCACAAGCAAAACTGCTGAAGTCTCTGATGGTAAGACAGTCTTCATCCCATACTGGCCAAGTCAAACACAAAAATGATGGCCACGAGCCAACAATGACAAAAGCATACATTGAAATCAAGAAATGACTCATGAGGGCTATGAGATATTAAGTTCTTTGGCGCATGCAAGAACTAGGATACTAGGACATGAAGGGGAGGTGTCAAGTATAATTGCACTGCTTTTTATTTTACTCCCTTGTGCTGCAGTTTTATATTCTTGAATCTGTTCTCCTATCTATGAAAACAGTTAGAAGATAAATGACTAGTTATACAGCCTCACCCCTCAATCCTTTCCACACCTCTACCTCTATTTCTCTCAAAAATTACTACATAATTCCTAAATCCTTGCTCTGTAATCTTGATTTATCATCCATTTGGCCATAACTATGAACTAAGCTCTAAATTTCAAGAATTAGCCCTTATTTTACATCCCAAACTGACAAGCATACCCAAGAATTAGTAAAAATCAAGAGCCATTTTGACACACAAACTAGACAAGAAGCAAATTATCCAAAGTTACAATCACAAGGAACCACATCAGTAAGCAACCACACAAACCAAGAAGCGACCCATGAGGAGGGATCGATCGCTTCGCGATTCCTGTGACTGCGAGGGGTACAACGAAAGGAACGAGGAGATCGAGCCAGCACCAGACCTTGAAGGAGGGGAGCGGTCGGTCCTCGGGGTCGAGGGGCGCGTCGAGGCCGAGGTCGTCGGCGCAGAAGCGGCGCCAGAGCGTGTCCTCGGCGACGGCGGCGCGGAGGCGCGTGCTGGCGCAGGCGAGCGCGGCAGCGGGGCGCGCGCCGGCCTTGGCGATGACGGTGTCCAGGACGAGGGCCTCCAGGTCCTCCAGCCCCGCCGCGCCCGCGGGCTCCGGCGGCGGCGGCGACGCCATCAGCGTGGCGCTCCGGCTCGGTGGGAAGACGGTGGGAATGGGAGATGTTGGGGCGGCAGTGGGGAGAAGAGAGAGAAGCAGCTAGAGAGAGAGAGAATATATGGCCCATATATTTGGAGCTGCCGCAGCGTCCACAACTAGAGATGGCAACGGGTAAATACCTATCGGGTATTGCCATTTCATGCCCGTACCCGCTAGGTGTAAATTTACCCGTCGGGTTACCCGTATCCGCACGCGGGTAGGAAAATTTACCCGTACCCGTACCCGCGCGGGTATTACTACCCGACGGGTAACCCGTACCCGCAAGCATACCCGGTTCAACACATAAGAATATCATCAATTTAGACATTCATTAATCATACATGCCAAGCACAAAAGCGTCTAATGATCAAAATTAGTACATCACATAAACATACTTGACATGACCATATCAACATATGACAAACAAATAAACAATCAACAAGTAGATAATAAAATTAACATCTGAGTGGGATGTCTAGTTGTCTAATGCGGGTATTCATTACCCGCGGGTAGGCGGGTATGGGTAGTATATACCCACACCCGCACCCGCCTACCCGGCGGGTAGAGGATTTCGCCCAATAACGTACCCATGGGTACATAAAATTTTTCATACCCGTCTCTTTATCGGGTAAAACCCGTCGGATATTCGGGTATCGGGTACCCATTGCCATCTCTATCCACAACAAAGGGAGAGACCCAAAAAAAGTTAAAGAACCCGTTCGTTTCATTTTCATCATCTGATTTCTGATTTATTTTTTACTATTTATAAATTTCATCTTTTTTTGATTTTTTGCTTTTTGTGAGTTTTTTGCCAGTTCTTTTTTTCCGTATTCGTTTGCGTTGTCCGAGATAAGCTAACATATTTTTTTCTATTTTTAAATTTTTTAAAATTTAATTACGCCAAATAAACCATCTTTGTCTATAGTGAAATTTCAGCCAGCTACAGTGTATTTTCAGCCATAAGCCACAGCTTTTCAGCCCAACCGAGCAGAGCGTTCCGGAAAACAGGATGTTCTCTCGAATTTTTTTAATGATCTATTTTTTATCACGCATTACAGTAATATATTTATATTTTTTATTTTATAGTAATAGCCATCTTTGCTTCACAGTTAGGTAACATGGAATAATCGCCCAACCGTTAGGTGACATGTGGCTAAGTTGCTCAACGGTTAGGCGACTAGCCTATGTCGCTCAACTGTTGGACGATTTGATCCTTTAATAGCTCAACCGTTGAGAGACTAGTACTAATTGCCTAACGGTTATGCAACTGCTTTGCTATCAGCTCGTCCATTTCTCTTCGACCTGACCAATTCGCGGGTTCTCTCATCATTTCTCTTGCAAGAGAGAAGATGAGTTTGAGAGAGGAGAAAAAAGGGAGAGAGAGAAAGAGAGGGGAGAAGGCAGCAATAGTAGGATAAGTAGGGAAGCTCGAGAGAGGGGGGAAAAGTAGAGAAACTCAGGAGAGGAAGCGAAGGAGAGGAGAAGAGCTCAGGAGGAGAGAAGAAGAGGAGAGGAGCTCGTGAGGTTAGAGAGAAAAATGAAGAAAGCTTGATAAGAAAAAAAAAGGTCTTTGTGTGAAGGTAATATCTTCATCTGTTTTTGTTCCTATTCGAATGTAGGCAATATGTAGCTACTTATTTGTTTAGCATATATTTAGTGAATGCATGCCAACATTAAAAGTTTATTATGATGTTGGTACCATTTGTGAAAGTCTATACGGTATTGATCTGAGCGGTTTCATGTAAGTCAGTATGATACACTCGGACACGAAGAATGTTATAAAGGAGAGAAGAGTCACTCGGTTATAAGATTCATAAATTTTGCTGTTAGAAACTTCTGACTGTCCTGGTTGGAGAAATTAGTTGTGATGTCCATCTCAAGGAAAGATACATGCGTCGCCACAAAGACAATGCGTCCTAATCGATGGAAAAAGAGAATGGTCGATGTGAAATTACCAACAGTAGTATTATTCACAAGTTTGTATCACTGTTGAAAGAGAAGCACTGTAGCTGTGCAAATGCACTTTCACTGACACGACTTACTTAATGACAAGTACCGAAAACTAGGTATGTTTATTTAAAGATGATTTACGCTTTCTTGCGTATGAGTCACATTTTTTAACCATTTGATCCAAATCAGAATTAGCCACGTGCACATCTTAAAAGACTAGAAAAATCGACTTACAGTTAAAAAAAGGCAATTTAACTACAGTTAGTTGACTCACCACTCTTCATTTCAAGTAAACTGCATTACATATCAATGAAATGTGTCATCAGTGAAATTTTATATTAAGCTCACAAGAATTGCACAGACTCAAATGATAAAAAAATTCTAAACATCCCAAGAACATGCCATGTAACTGAAATTTCAGTGTGCATATGCAGTTATGCTCATGGGCGGAGCCAAAGGGTGCCCAGTTTGCACGGGCACCTCCAAAATTTTAAAAAACTATGTATACATCATTTTTGTTATATATTCTAATTGAAATTGGATTTCATTGTAATTTGATAATTCTAAAGTGGATTAGTTGCAAATTGTATTTTATAGCCTCTTTTAGGTTTTGTAGACATCCCAACACCTATTTTTTCTGTCTATATAACACTATGTGTAAAATATGAAATTGCTTTATTTTGTTTTTCAATTACAAAAAAGACTCACACAGGCGTGCGCACACCACTACACATGCGAGGACACCCTCTTAGCACAAGCCTAGAAAAACATAGGCCAAGATAAAATCCGCGACATCACAAAATTCCTACTGAAGCGTCAGGATTTGAGCCCTAATAGATTTGAGTTGTACATCCACAACTCTACCATGCACATCAAGAGGTGGTTCTTGTGCTTTATTTTATTTAGATATTAGGAACTTTTTTAGTTTTCAACTCAAAAATTAAGCTTCCAATTCTCTATTTGTTTTAGCCATCGTGACCATTATTCTGAGCGTAATGATTCAAAACTAATATGGGATGTCATATACGAGATATTTTACTTACAAATTTTGAAGTTATATGTGACATTAATAGACCACTTCAATATTGTCGTACTAAGCATAAATGTACTAACAATCCGATGTGCTTTTCGAGTGGTAGAACACGAACTGTCATGTGAGTTATGTAGTATACTAATAAAAATCTATGGAATTTCTTTGTCAATGGTAGTATTAGTTATCCTTATGACGCTATAAAATTAATTTATTTTCACAACTAAATATGTAAAGTAGCCAATTAATTGGGATGAAAACCCAACTAATTATATAGTAACATTAAAGTATCAAGTTAATATAATATTCATAATGCATGGTTTACCCAGCGCTAATATTTTATTACTCTCTCCATTCTTTTTTAAGTGATATTTTTATTTTTCTATCTATGAGACATGACTTTAACTATTACTATTTGTAACTTTGTCTTGTTATATGCTAATAAAATTATAACACTATGAAAGTATTTTTCTGAAAAATCTAGATAGCTTTAAATATATTAGAAGTCAAAATTTAGACAACATGAATTATAGGATACCAACTAAAAAATTTATGTGGGTGGCATGATGAGTTAACGACTACAAAGGCGTGCACCAGGAGGTGCCCAACGGCCACGGTGAAGACATGCATCCAAAAAGAGAGCAGTGAAAAACATCGGTTAGAGACGCATCCGAGAAGGTGTGGCACGTGTAGGGTGCACATCTAATAAAAAATTTCTAGCTCTACCACTGGCTATGCTCATCAGTCAAAAAAAAAACCACTGTATACAAGGTAAGTACTCTCACTATCCAGCAACGCGCGCTAAACACTGAAGAACTCACCGAGCAACTCCGCACTTCAGTGGTCGCCTCTCGCTCTTCGGCACTCTCGAATCACCCCTTCACATCCTCGCTCCCTGTCCACCCCCAGCTCCCCCTCAGCCCCGACTCCGGCAAGCCTCCCAACAAGCTCCCCGCACCCGGAGACGTGCTGGTCTTCGGCCCTGAAGCAGAAGCCGGTCGTGCAGTTGTAGACCTTGCCTTTGCCTGCTGCGACGCCAAATGCGAACTCCTCGTCGTCGACGCTGATGACGGTGGAGGAGGAGCGAACCTCACGGTGGTCGACCTCCTGCCCTCACGGACAGTGCCATGCATCCCTGTCCTCGTTGATGCTCCGCATAGAAGACTTGGACATGTTCAGCGAAGACGATGACTTCTTGACGTCCAGTGACTCAAGTCGTCTGTGTGATGTTAAGCTTGGTTTCTTGGGTTTCTCCATGCTAATTGCCGGTTGTTGAAGCTGGAGTAGACTAGCGCTAGCTATGGTGTTTGTTGTTCTTAGATAATACATGCAGACTGCTTAGACTTTTGGGGTGATTGGATGGTGCCGGAGTTGGTGGTCACTGGGGCACTAGTGATCTGCCACCAGTGGCGAATCTAGAATTTTATCAAAGGGTATGCCGTACTAAAATTTTCATATGCAATTAGGCATATTGTCATGGAGGATAATTATCATCAAAAAAATCATAATGCTCGTGTTTTACAAATTTACGTTGCTAGACTCAACCAAAATATTTTGGCATCAAAAGGGGAAGAAGAAAAAACCTTTGTAATGTTCTCTATCCCACCGCTTCAAATCTTTTTTTATTACGTATCATGGGATGACATGGTACTGTCCTAAGGTAAAATTTGAACTCAACTTTAGAAGAAAAATTAAGTAAGTAAAATTTGAACTCAACTTTAGAAGAAAATTTAAGTAATACTAATATATATATATATATATATATATATATATATATATATATATATATATATATATATATATATATATGAAAATTCATTATTACTCCACGCTTGAACTAACGTTTCTTTGAACTCTGCTTTAGCATGGAGATCCGGCACACTCTTTGTTAAAAGAGCAGTTTTTCTATCCTTGAGGAGGTACCAAGAGGTACCAAATTAGATCCAGCCGTTCAATCAGTGTGATCAACGGCTCAAAATTTGGTACCTCTTGGTACCTTATACCTCGTGGTATCTCGCGTCCGGTACCACTAGGTACTGCCAAATCTCAGTCGTCCGATCAGTGTGATCAACGGCTCAAATTTGGTACCTCTTCCCTCTCAAAGATGGTAAAATTTCCCTTGTTAAAAAGGCTCACAGCGCGCACAACGGAGGCCCCGGTCTCTATACTTTGCCGTGCCCCGTCCTCGCCACCACGGCAACCAACCAGCCCCACCACCCCAACCTCAAAAAAAACTCCACTCCCACCCGCGCCGCTCGGAGGCGGCAGCCGCCGCCCCCTCGCCGCGCTACGGCACTCCACTCCACTGCCCAACCAAACCAAACCCCTCGGCCGCATGCTCCCAAACTCCACAAAAATCTACGCTTCCACGTGCGCGCCGAGGCAGCCGAAACCTCACCCACCGCGCCACTCCCCAATCTTCCCCATGGCCTCCGCTGTTTCGCTCCTCCTCTCGTCCCCGCGCCCGCTCCACCGCGCGGCCCCAGCCCTTCTCAAACACCCCCACCCCCGGTTGCCTCCCACGCGCGCCTCCTCACCGAAACCGCGCGCCCGCGCCTCAACGACAACAGCGGCACGGGGGAGGCGCCCGACCGCGTCGTAGCCGCGGTCGCCTACCTCTACCCGTTCCTCGACGGCCGCGCCATGGCCGCTTCCTCTGCGCCCAGTTCCCGGTCTTCAGCGCCCTGCTCCGCCCGCTCAGGCCTGCCGCGCATCTCTTCCACTCCTCGCCGCTCACGGCACGTACGCGAGTTGCCGAGGCCGCACACGGGCTTCCGGGCTCCGGCGCAGGATTCTCGTGGGTCACATCTCGGCGGCCCAGGGTATGCCGTGGCCCACCCGGCATACCCTGTGGCTCCGCCCCTGTCTGCCACCAACAGTGCTGAAGCAACGCTAATAGCCAAGTGGTTATATAGCATGAGTTCAAATACAAAAGGAAAAAAGAAATGATTATTGTTGTGGTTACAGACCAAACAGAGAGAGATGGTAGTGGAGAGTGAGTAATGGCTTGGGTCTTCCCCATGGCCTGCATTCCGTATATATACATGGGGAGTGTTTTTACAATTATACCCTTAGACTTGGGTATCCCCTCCAGGGGCACTTATGTCATTACACCTGGCCTATTCTGGACCTTATAACCTTCTATTAGGCTTGCTGGGCTTAGGTGGGGGCCACCCCTACAACAGGAACCTCTCATGGAGAAGAGCTTCACAGGGCCGAAGCCATGTTGCCGAGTCCTTTGGCCCCCTTCGTCCCTGCGGCCTGTGATTTTTTTTTGACTAGGGGCAGGGGCCCTAGTCGAAGTAGACGCGCGCGCTCCGTCCCCTACCCGTCGAACGGGTGGCAGCGGAGCTGGCGCCTAGTCGAAGTAGACGCGCGCGCTCCGTCCCCCACGCTTCGAACGGGTGGCAGCGGAGCTGGCGCCTAGTCGAAGTAGACGCGCGCGCTCCGTCCCCTACCCTTCGAACGGGTGGCAGCGGAGCTGGCGCCTAGCCGGAGTAGACGCGCGTGCCGGTAGTAGCGCGACTTAGTCGAAGTAGGCGCGCGCGCTCCGTCCCCTACCCTTCGAACGGGTGGCAGCGGAGCTGGCGCCTAGTCGACGTAAACGCGCGCGCTCCGTCCCCTACCCTTCGAACGGGTGGCAGCGGAGCTGGCGCCTAGCCGGAGTAGACGCGCGTGCCGGTAGTAGCGCGACTTAGTCGAAGTAGGCGCGCGCGCTCCGTCCCCTACCCTTCGAACGGGTGGCAGCGGAGCTGGCGCCTAGTCGAAGTAGACGCGCGCGCTCCGTCCCCTACCCTTCGAACGGGTGGCAGCGGAGCTGGCACCTAGCCGGAGTAGACGCGCGCGCTCCGTCCCCTACCCTTCGAACTGGTGGCAGCGGAGCTGGCGCCTAGCCGGAGTAGACGCGCGCGCTCCGTTTCCTACCCTTCGAACGGGTGGCAGCGTAGTCGAAGTAGACGCGCGCGCTCCGTCCCCTACCCTTCGAACGGGTGGCAGCAGAGCTGGCGCCTAGCCGGAGTAGACGCGCGTGCCGGTAGTAGCGCGACTTAGTCGAAGTGGGCGCGCGCGCTCCGTCCCTGGGATGTGAGCGGTTGCGTGCTCGCGGCTGTTCGCTGCTTTCCCAGGGAGGCGGGACGCGTGTCGAGCGCGCGTTGGAGTTGTGCGCTGCCTGGCCACCTACCAGGCGCGCCCTTCCAAGTACCGACGGTTCCTCTTTCCAGGTCGTGCGTAGTCGAACCGCTGGGGTTCTGACCTAACTGCTCTTTCTGGCCGCGGAGGAGGCGAGCGGGCTTTATAAGGCGCCCTCCCCGCGATGGGAGCGCTTTATCCGTCTTGCCGCTTAATTCTGGCTTGCTCCGTGCCGGTAGTAGCGCGACTTCCTCCCTTGGTTTCTTTTGCCCCCCTTTTTAGAAGATGATGGCCAGCCATGGCGACGCGTCTCACCCTCCCAGCGGCGGCTCCTCGTCTGGTTGGGACAAGCTGTCCTTCCCCCCTGGAGATTACAAGTTGGTGCTGCGGGGGCGCTCGCGTGCCGACAGGCGATGGGACGCCATGGAATACTCGGGGGGCCGCTGCTCCCGCGTATTGGGAAAGAGCCGCGTGACCGAGGAGACGCTGCAGCGGCTTGTTCGTGAAGGGAAAATCGAGGATCGAGATGGGGCTCGCCTACCCCGCCGCAGCGAAATGGAGCCGAAGCCCCGGGAGACAGAGGCGATCGTTTTCGTCACGTTTTTTGACGCCGGCCTTCGCATGCCCTCAAAGATGTTTGTGGGCGAGGTCTTGCAGGCCTATGGGCTGGAGTTAGCGCAGCTGGCGCCGAGCGCAATAGTCCGCCTGGCTGTCTTCACATGGGCGACGCGGACTGAAGGCCAGCGCCCCAGCGCGAGCCTGTTCGCCACCTTGCACGACGCCTGCTGCCGCCCCAAGAAGGCTGGAGATGGAGCTATCTCCAATTTTGGCAGCGTGGACTTCGTGCTGCGATTGTCCTGTATGACGCTGTTCCCCGCGGCGGCCGCCCTGGAGAGGTGGGAGGCCGGCTGGACCCGGTGGTGGTTTTATTACCACGTGACCGCCCCGAGTGGCCTGCTATGCCGGGGCGGGCCAATCTCGTTCAACACTTCGAAAAGCGTGGAGCCGGAAAGTGACGATGCGCAGAGACTATGGAGGCTTCTCGGCGTCGCCCGCCGGCTAAGTATGCGCGACCTGGCCGAGGAGCTCGCGATGTACGGGGTGACGCCACTATCCTCCCGGTGGAAATACACGGGCCGAGGCGATGACCGAGCGGACGGGATCTGCCCGCCAGTGTCCGGCCTGCACCCGCCCTCCGCCCCTTGTAAGTTGTTTAGAGTGTAGCAGGCATTGCTTGACGTATCTGCATTTGTTCCCACGTGATTGCCCTGCTGTCTTTTGTGCAGTGGATTGGCTAGAAGACGTGGAGCGCGCGGCTAAGGTATTCCTCGGCCCGTACACACTCAAGGAGCACAGGCTACGCGAGGCCGTGACCCAAACGGTGAAGCAAGGGCGGATGAACCGCACGTGCGAGGTTTTGGGTATTGCCGTGCCGGAACGCCCGATACCAGCGGGAACTCCCGCGGGGACTTCGGGTCATCGTGGTGGTGGCGGCCGTGCCGACGCCTCATCTTCGCAGCGCCGGGCTCGCTCCGAGGCCGCCCTACCCAGCCTGCCGGCCACCGCCGCCGCGTGGGTTAGGGTGCTCAACCGGTGACGCGCCCGGCCGGACCAGTTCGGCGAGGCGCGCAGCCTCGATTCCCCCGGTCGCACTGTCCGCAGACGTTGCGGAGCATATGGGCACTGCTTTTACTGGGCCGGAGCCCGCCAACCCGGGAGGGAACGTTATGCCTGACGCGAGGGCCGTGGGCGATGGTGCGGCTGCTACCAGGGACACGTCCGGCGCGGCGGAGACCGAAGGTGGAGCGGGAGCTGTGGCTGCTAATGTCACGGAGGAATCACCCTCGGGTCCTCAGCCGAAACGTCCTCGGATGCAGTCTCCCCCGCCTCCGAAAGGTCGCTACAACGTCGCAGGCCCCATGCTTGGAATTGTGGCGCCCGATGCCGCCGAGGAGGCCTTGCGCCCGACCACCGGGGCGCTCACGCCCCGGTGGGTGGCCGGACAGACACCACCTCCCACTGCGGTGAGGGTTGCAGAAGGTAAGCGTGGCTCCCTTTCTCCGCTCGACTTCGCGAAACTCTCTCCGATCTGTTCGCTCATTCCGTCAGCATCAGGCGAGACGAAGTCTCCCGGGCGTGGTGAAGGATCGAGCAACGGGGGTGTGCGCGAAGTCCAAAACCCTGTGCAGGGTGACGCGCCGGTATCCGACGCTGTCGAAGCGGCCAAAGCCTCCACAGCCCTCGGCGCGGTGGGGTCGGAACCCGTCTTGTCCGACTACCTCCCGCGTCTGGAGATACTCCGTGAGCTCACCGCAGCTGCCGAGCGCGCCAGCGGCAGCCTTGACCGGCGGATGCTGTCGTCATGCGAGGGAGACCACCTAGCGCTGGAGCTGCGGGCCTCGGAGATACGGGTGAGTACGTGTGCCGCGCGTTTTGTATGGTGCTACCGGGCACTTGGTGACTTCCATTGTGGCTTTCAGACGCTTGTCATCAGCAACGCGCTAGACGAGGCCCGTATCCGGGAGCGGAGAGCCCTAGAAGCCAGCCTTCGTGAAGCGGATGACGCTCACGCGGCAAAGGACGAAGAGCTCCGCGCGCTAGAGGGTGCTTTGTCATCCACACAAGTCGAGGCTGAGGAAGTCAGACGTGCCGCGGCAGAGGAACGCGCCTCCTTCCTGCGGCAGATTGCCGCCTTGGAGGAGGAGAAGACCCAGCTGGCCGAGACTCTTGCAGGGAAGACCCGCGCCTTGGACGATGCGTCCGCGTCGGCCTGGGGGCTATGGAGTCTTTGAACCGGGCCCTCCGCGATCTGTGCATTGACGTGCCCGACGCCACTCACGGGCCGGAGGACCTGGTGGAGACGCTTGGCCTGATCGAGGAGGGGGCGGGCGTCGCGCTCCGCAGCGCCAAGACTTTCGGGGAGCACTGTGGCTATCTTGGCGTGTGCCTTGCCCTCGGCATGCTTCACACCCGTGGGTGTAGGCACATGCAGGAGCTGGCGAACCCTCACCTGGATCTTCCTGGCCGGCCGGAGGTGCTGCCGGACGCTATTCGCTCCATCGAGCCTGGCCTCCGGAACTTCCACCGGCGGATCTGGTGCCGTGTCGGGGAGGACGCGGCGAGGGTTGCAGTACAGCAAACGCTGCGCGGGGGGGGGGGACTTCCTCCGTTGGCTCGAAGGAGTTTCCCGAGGCCATGGCAGCGGCATGGGCCCCGCGGCTCCGCGCGAAGACTGAGGCGTTTATCATATCAGGCGGGAAAGGGTGGGGGGGATTTCACACTTGTGCGCCCAAAATTGTAATCATTTGACCTCATGTTTTTTGCAATGGGACGATGCACCATTTATTCTTACTGTTGTAAGACGTGTTTGTGGGCCGACGACGCCTTGTTTATAGTCCGTAGACTCTCACGTGCGGAGGCGGATCTTGACGCTACGTCTTGTTTAAAGTCCGTGGACTGGTGCGTGCGGAGGCGGACCTCGACGCTACGTCTTGTTTAAAGTCCGTAGACTGGTGCGTGCGGAGGCGGACCTCGACGCTACGTCTTATTTATAGTCCGCGGACTCTCGCGTGTGGAGGCGGACCTCGACGCTACGTCTTATTTATAGTCCGCGGACTCTCGCGTGCGGAGGCGGACCTCGACGCTACGTCTTATTTAAAGTCCGTAGACTAGTGCGTGCGGAGGCGGACCTCGACGCTACGTCTTGTTTAAAGTCCGTGGACTGGTGCGTGCGGAGGCGGACCTCGACGCTAAGTCTTGTTTAAAGTCCGTGGACTGGTGCGTGCGGAGGCGGACCTCGACGCTACGTCTTGTTTAAAGTCCGTGGACTGGTGCGTGCGGAGGCGGACCTCGACGCTACGTCTTGTTTAAAGTCCGTGGACTGGTGCGTGCGGAGGCGGACCTCGACGCTAAGTCTTGTTTAAAGTCCGTGGACTGGTGCGTGCGGAGGCGGACCTCGACGCTACGTCTTGTTTAAAGTCCGTGGACTGGTGCGTGCGGAGGCGGACCTCGACGCTACGTCTTATTTAAAGTCCGTAGACTCTCGCGTGCGGAGGCGATCCTTTGCACATGGTGGCTAGACAATGTTGTTTGTGGGAACAACGAGCTTTATTGAATACCCGTTTGCACGGGCAAGCACCGTACAAGGAGGAGCTGATGTCGTTATAACATTCGTCCCGCTTCTAGGCGTAATATCGCCGCAGCTTGTCCGCGTTCCATGTGTGGCAGAGAGTTTGTCCCTCAAGCGTGGCGAGGCGGTATGCTCCCTTCTGCAATGCTTCAGCCACAATGTATGGACCTTCCCACTTGGACTCCAGCTTGCCAACGGTCTCCGCATGGAGTGCCGTTCTAAGGATGAGATCTCCGGCCTTGACCTTCGCGGGTATACGGACCGGTCTCGAGTACGTACTATCTGCCGCGCGTACTTTTCGACGTGTTGGGCTGCGCTCGCTCGCGCCCCGTCGAGGAGGTCCAAGGACACGCGACGCTCTTCGTCGGGCGCTTGGACGAGGACCCTCCGCGATCCAGCCTTGATTTCTTCAGGCGTGACCGCCTCGTTGCCGAAAAGAAGCTTGAGGGGCGTGAACCCTGTCGGGCGTGTTACCGTTGTGCGAAGAGACCAGAGGACGCTGTGAAGCTCGCTCGGCCATCTGCCCTTCGGCAGCCCGACTAGGCGCTTTTTGACGGCGACAGAGATGGCACCGTTCGCCCTTTCGACTGCTCCGTTGGACTGGGGGTGCCCCACTGAGGCGAACCGAAGCGTGATGCCCATGTCGCCGCAGAACTCCTTGAACGGGGCGGCATCAAACTGCAGGCCGTTGTCGACGGTGAGTTCCCTGGGCTCGCCGAAGCGACATATGATGTTCTGCCAGAGGAAGCGCTGCATGGCCGCCGAGGTTATCTTGGATAGGGCTACCGCCTCCGGCCACCTGGAAAAGTATTCCAGCGCGACTACCATGAACCGCAGGTCTCCTGGGGCTCGGGGGAGCGGTCCCACTATGTCGACGCCCCAGCGTGCCAACGGCCACACCGGGGGAATAGGATTGAGGGTCGTCGGGGGCCTGCGGATGATGCGCCCCATCCACTGGCACCCCTGGCATCGACGCACGAGGTCCTGGGCGTCAGCGATGGCTGTCGGCCAATAAAAGCCTTGCCTGAACGCTTTGCCGACCAATGACTTCGGCGCGAGGTGGGACCCGCAGGCCCCCGCGTGGGTCTCCGCGAGGAGCTTCTTTCCTTCTTCGCGGGAGAGGCAGCGTAGGAGTGGTGCACAGACTCCCTGCTTGTAGAGCGTCCCTTCAAACACCTGGAAGGACCTGGCACGGTGTTGCAGACGCCGGAGCTCCGCGTGTTCCTCTGGCTCGGCGATGCCCTGCAGGAAATTAAAATGGGCTCTCGCCAGTCGCCCTGCTGGACAACGTGGTGGACAAGAACCGCGTCCCGGTTGTCCTGCGCGATGGCCGCCTGCGGCAGTACTTCGTAAAACGCCTCGCCAGGGGGTGGCAGCTGCTGGCTGGCCACCTTCGCGAGAGCATCGGCCTGCTCATTTTCCGCGCGAGGGATGGCTTTGACCGTGATGCCCAAGAAATGCCTTTCTCTTGCTCTTACGGCAGCGAGGTATTTAGCCAGCTCGGGGTCCTTGGCTTGATATGACTTGTCTACGTGGCCGGCCACCAAACGCGAGTCCGTGCGGACGAGCACTCGCCGCGCACCGATTGCCTTGAGCTTGGTCAGGCCGAAGAGTAGCGCTTCATATTCTGCTGTGTTGTTGGTGGCCGGAAACGCGAGGTGCGCCGAGTACGATAAGCGCTGTCCCTCGGGTGTGACAATTACCGCGCCCACGCCCGCGCCCGCGACACTGTAAGCCCCATCGACGGTGAGGGTCCAGACCGGGTCGTCGTGCTTCTGAGCGGGTTGAGCCGGCGGGGTCCATTCTGCGAGGAAGTCGGCAAGGACTTGGGATTTGATTGCCGTCCTTGAGGCGTATGTCAGGGAAACCAGGGCGAGCTCGGCAGCCCACTTGCCAATGCGCCCTGTGGATTCCTTGTTGTGCAGCATCTCCGCCAGCGGGAACGAGGAAGGCACTGTGATTGGATGGGCCAAAAAATAATGCCGGAGCTTCCTGGAGGCCATGACCAGCGCGTAAGCAAGCTTTTCAAGCTCCGTATATCTCGTCTTGGCGCCTTGAAGGGCTTCGAAGACGAAGTATACAGGCCGTTGTACGGCGCCTTCCTCTAAGACGAGGACTGCACTGACCGCTGTAGCTGACGCGGCCAGATAGAGCAGGAGGGGAGCCTCTGGTGCTGGGGCGACCAGGGTGGGGAGACTCGCCAGGTGCTTCTTGAGCGCGTTGAAGGCCTCCGCACAGTCACCGTCCCAACGAAATCCGTCGCACCCACGGAGTGTCTTGAAAAATGGCAAACCTCGCTCCGCCGCCCTGGATAGGAAGCGGCTCAAGGCTGCCATGCGGCCCGCCAGCCTCTGGACTTCCCTCGTCGTCTTGGGCGGCTCCATACCCAAGATAGCGTCGACCTTATCAGGGTTCGCCTGGATGCCCCGCCCGGACACGAGGAATCCCAGAAGTTTGCCCGCCTGCACGCCGAAGACGCACTTGTCGGGGTTGAGCTTGATGCCGGCTTTCCTAAGGTTATCGAAGGTCTCCTGAAGGTCCCGGCCGTGCAAAGCGAGTTGCCGGGTTTTGACTACCATGTCATTGACATAGGCCTCGACGTTCCTCCCGAGTTGGGCGGCCAGGGCAATGGCGACAAGGCGGGTGAAAGTAGCGCCCGCGTTCTTCAAGCCAAAGGGCATCCTGATGAAACAGAAGGTGCCGATTGGTGTGATGAAGCTAGTCTTGCTTTCGTCGTCTTCCGCCATGTATACCTGATGGTAGCCGGAGTAGGCATCTAAGAAACTCATTAGTTCGCACCCCGCGGTAGCATCGACCAATTGATCGATGCGCGGCAAAGGGTAATTGTCCTTTGGGCACGCCTTGTTGAGCGCCGTAAAATCGATGCACATACGCCAGGCCCCACTAGCCTTCTTGACCAATACTGGGTTGGCGAGCCACTCTGGGTGGTGGACCTCGCGGATGACCTCGGCTCGAAGAAGCTTTGCCACCTCCACCTTGGCCGCCTGCTGTCGATCCATGGACATGCGACGAAGCTTTTGCTTGACCGGCTTGGCGTCGGGGCGGACCGCCAAGCGGTGCTCGATTACGGCGCGGTCCACGCCCTTGATATCTTCTGGTGACCTCGAAATTCTATTCTTACCTTTTTTACCAACTTACTTCCGCAGTAGAAAACCCCTAAAGATCAGCGCAGAGTTCTTTGGACCAAAATGCCCATAGGGTAGACAGCCATAGGAGAAAAAAATGAGGATAAGGGGGGCAGCCTGGTCATTGCTCAAAGCCAAGAGAAAGTCTCACGGCCATGCCCCATAAGCTAGCCACACTAGCCTCACTTCCATTTCTCTTCTCTGAACCAAAAGCCAAACAAAGGCGAGGGCAGGAAGATAACCCACTTTATTTCCTACTCATTTCCCTTCTCTGCCAACCATAGCCAAGTCAAGCAAGAGGCAACATCAATGTTTTGCTCGGCCAAAGCAAAAGCCACAGCCAAACACCACCCAATACAATAATCCCAAGGCAGCCACACCGAACCGAGATAGTGAGGTGTAGGGGAAGACGAATGAGAGGAGCTAGGGCTGCGACAGCAAGCCAACCGAGAGGAAGAGAAGAGGAAAAGGGAGCAAGGAGAGGAGGCCCAACCGAACCGCAACGCGGCAGTCCGAACCTTGCCTTCCTCAACTCGGCGGCAAGCCAACGCCTAGTAAGCCTCCATTCTTTCCCCAACGCATTGGCGGCGAGCCTGCACCCCTTGGTTGGCAGTGCATGCTCCCCAGCGCAAGCACTCTACCAAGTCCCGACATGGTGGCCACCATGAGCCTTCCCTGCCATGTGCTCTTAAGAACAGAGCAAGGCAAAAGTAGTAGCTCAATCAAAATGCATGCAGTAAGTAGAAGAAGGGAGGACTGTCTTGAGTAGTAGAAGAGAGTGGTAGGCTGAGGCCGTGGCTGGAGCCGAGGGCAGCGGCCAACCGAGCAGTGGCGCCCAGCGCCTTACCGCCGCGCGCGCATAGGGGGAGGCGGCGGATCCGGCCCTGGTTGGTTGGATCCGAGGCGAAGAGTGAGGGGGAGGCAGAGTGGCCAGAGGAGAGGCAGTCGACGGCAAGGCGACGGTCGGATCTGGCCTCGGCCGGTCGGACTGGGGGGAGTCACCGGCGGTGCACTCCAGGCCAACGCGCCGAGATCCCCTCCGTGCTATGAAACGCCAGGAGAGAGAGGGAGTGCGGGAGAGCCATGGAGGAGAAGGCTGGGGCGTGCGTTGGCTGGCTGGCGGTGAGCTCAAGGTCGGCATGCTCGAGCTCGGTCGTGCACCGCCGCGTCGCCTGGAGGAGTCAGGCCATTTGGCTGAGGAAAAAAATGAGGAGAGGGAGGAAGTAACGAGAGAAAAAGAGATAAGGAGATGAGAGAAGAGGAGTTCAGCCGGGTGGTAGGGAAATGAAAAGAAGGATAGAAAGAAAGAAAAGAAAAGAGAAAAAAAGAGAGAATGGAAAGAAAGAAAGAAAGAAAAGAAAAGAGGAGAAAAAAAAGAAAAAATAGGGGTTTGGTACCTGTGCGATGGGTCCTTAACCCCGTGCGTTTTATGCAAGAGTCGGGTTATGCGCGTAGAATTGTCGTTGCTTGCTTAAGCATTGATTTTGATATGATGTGTTGAGTCGG
The DNA here is from genome assembly GCA_017311315.1 of Dendrocalamus latiflorus. Classification (NCBI taxonomy): domain Eukaryota; kingdom Viridiplantae; phylum Streptophyta; class Magnoliopsida; order Poales; family Poaceae; genus Dendrocalamus; species Dendrocalamus latiflorus. The sequence goes on along the minus strand of CM029646.1, from coordinate 15,306,382 downwards.
ATTAATTGCTTGTTCAGGTGGAGGTCCTGAGTCGACGCCGTTTGCACGTCGTTCCGCTCCGCTTGGTTGATAGGCAAGTGCATGGTAGAGCGGTAAACCGTAGAGTTTATGAAATGTGCGATGTTTACATGATATGATGCTGCTTATATGGAATTGCAATGTTTACATGACATGATGATGTTTATCTAATGATGATAATAGTAATGGAACAGGATGAGCAGCGATGCCACCCTACTAATAATAATACCGATGAGAATGATAATGACAATGAGTATATGCATTCGCATCATGTGCACAAATGAAATGAGAACTGGGATCCGCCTGGGTGGATCCCACAAGGCTTACTTCGGTAGGCCTCCACGGGAGTGGAGAGACCCCCATGCCGATATGGGCGGGCCTAAGATTTTGGGTGAACATCGACGGGTGTTCACTCGGCAATACCGGTATATGCAATGAGATAAGCAAATGAGCATGTAAAGTAGTACCGCATCGCACTAATGATATGACAATGAAGGAATATGAAATGAAAATATGAACCGGATAATGAATGTGGAGAATGTTATGGTTGGTTAAATTGCTTCTGATGGGCTGTGCATGAAAATCTAGTTAGACAGAAGGAATCCAAATTAACTAATCTTTCGAAGGATCTGTCATGCATGGGTGTTACTTTATTACTTGCGATTAGAATTTGTATAGGATCTGGTTTTTTATTCGGACCTTTTTGGCGTCTTCCTAGATCACATAGCAAGTGTAGCGCCACAACACCTAATCACACCAAATTTTGGACAGAGCTAAAGGCTTTGGGCATTACAGCAATCATAGCTAACAGCTTGTGGCTTTTTGGCTGCGGTTTGTGGCTTTTGGCTGTGGCTTGTAGCTTTTAGGCTGTTTGTATGAGAGATTACAGAGTAACAGAAATTCACATACGGTTTTTGCCGATATAAATGAAGTCAGTAAAGTATGTACTACAATTAACTAGTAAACCCTATCTTAAAAAAATACTCTATTTAAAAGTTAGTTACTGTAGAAAAGTCGAAAAATAACTTTTAGAAGCTGAAAAGAACAGGGCCTAAAGCTTGCAGCTTCTGTCTCTCTTTCTTTCTGGGCAAATTAGCTCAGTAAGATTGTAAATATGTAACATCCAATGTAAAGCTGAGGTGGGGCCTAGGGCCACATGTCAGTAAGACATTGATGTTATTTTCTAACTAACTCTTTCTGGAGTTGCAGAGTAATTTTTTTGTGTGGTTGTTTGATATACACAAGTCCCATCAGCAATTTGAAAATGTGGGGTATACCAAAATTTTTTCAAACTGGTGAATGTAGCTGGAGGAATACTCTTAACAGTTTACTGGTATTCTTATGTATGAAATTAAAGGGACTCCAACAAGCTAACTAGCAGAAACTTTTCTAGATTAACTATCAAGACACTATTTGCCTGGGGCTTTGCAGAAATGAACAGGTGACATGGTATCCTAGAACTCATTGAGGAAAACTGATCATGCAAGTTGAATGCAAATTTGTCTCATCCAAACTTTTACATGATTTTGAAATTAAATTAGATACTAAGGTGATTTTCATATATTGGCAGTTTTGCAATCTAACGCTCCTACATCTGCTTTCTAAGCATAGGCATAGGACAGAAAGGGCACAAACTATGAGACATTTATTGAAACAGGAAATAATTGGTCACTTGTGGATGATATTGCTGGAGTGGTAAAAACAACAATAATAAAAAGAACTATTAGGTGATTTGAGGTGCATCATTTATTACATCCGAGTCCAGCAGAATCATCAAAGGAACAGGAAACTCAGACATGTACCTTCGAACCATCTTGAGACCATCTGGCATCATAACCTAAACAGGCCCAAGGGCCGAGTCAGATGAACATTCATCCAACAACACTCACGAAACAAACGGTCAATAGCTTCGGATGCATGTTCGTTCTTGTTTGGATCTGAAGATAAATAATGAAGCAATGACCTAAATATACCATAATGGCAGTCTCCAACTGGATGAATGTTAAGCTGGGCCATATTTTTACTACTTCCATGGAGACCACCCCATCATCCATCGCTACGCCTGTGAACATGTTTGGCCAGTGCCCTTGCAGCATCAGTTAAAGAACAACCTTTCACCTCCAATAGAAGAAGACATAATCTTAGGTACAAAAGAAATTCGCAAGGTGGAGGTTTTGAAACATTCAATAACAGTAAGATGTTTGGCTGGGACAACTTTGCAATAAAATTGTCAGGGAGTGGTAACAGCCGAACTTACAGTTGGTTGGTGTAGTTTCATACAAGATATCAGCACGGATCTTGGAGGAGGTAATCCATCTGGAACTGTTCCAGCTGTTTTGCCATGCCGAGGAGTCTACCCAATCCATCGTAACCCAATCCCTGGGGAACAACAGAAGTGGGAGAAGCACAGGACAGGACCAACGTCTTGAACCACTGCAAGTGCCCATAATATGATTATTCAAGATGACAACTAATGGACCTAAAATAGTATTTGTTGATAGCTAGAAAAACAAATCCATTACAAATATTACTGGTTAGGAAAACATGCGTAATGAATTACACATGGCAGCTTAATGTACCAAACAAGAAGACATGAAATCTGTTTTGTTGTAAACACAAAAGTGTTCTGGCAACAATGTAACCAGAAGAAATCATGAACCACTCACAGCAAGAAGCTCTGTCATGGTTATGTAAGGTTGACCTGGTGGCTTTGAAACAGATATTGCCAAGACTCCATTAGAGTTCTTCTTTTCCTCTGAATAGAATTTCCTATATACTTTGACACCTGTATATGAGAATTTTTAGTCTTTGAGAGTGAATGACTGAACATGGTAACTTCTTTTTTTTTTATCATTTTAATAATATATTAAATAGATGTTCAGCATCTGTACCAGAGATCGGTGAATACTATGCAAGTGTGCAACACGAAGCATACCAAAAAATTGTTTGGCCACATCTCGAACGCGGGAAATTTTTAACAAATTCCTACAATAATGGAACTAATTTTCTGTGAAATTCTCGTGTTCCAAGCGAGCCGTTTATCTGTATTCCTACGAGAATGGAATTATTTTCTATGAAATTCTCGCGTTCCAAGCAATCTGTTAACCTGTATTCCTACGAGAATGGAATTATTTTCCATGAAATTCTCGTGTTCCAAGCAGCCAGTTAATCTGTATAGCAGAGGATGAATTTCGGTACTATGTATCATTCAGTCATAGAGATTCACACACACTCCCTTTTTCAGTTCAGTAGATTTAAATGGGTTCTTAAATTTGGCCCAAATTGGACAATCCGCATAAGAAAGATTAGTCTTTCAGGCCTAAATATCCTCTCAGGGCCCAGCCCACACAGCTATCCTGTCCCAGCCTTCTCATACCTGAGCACTTCACTACTACTAATTGCTGCGGTTGTCAGGATCATCCAGGAACCCATGATCAACACACTGCGCAACACTGTCCTTCACAATATCCCGGACATCATGCTCGAACTTGAACCCTAAATCCGTCAGCCTCTTGGAGGACACCACCGATGAGTTCGAAGCATAGAAATCTTTACTCAACCTGCATTATAAGTTGTCAAAGATCATATTGGGCTACCAAAAAAACCTGAAAAAAAGGGGAGCAATTTATCAAAAAGATTTTCAAAGAGATGGCACTTTAATTGGGTTGCTTCACTTTCTGCAGGTTTGAAAGGAGGGTAATGCGAGGACAGGAGCTGAGCAATCTGAGCCATTGGATAGCTCCCTCTGGTGCACAGGTACCGTCCTTCGGCTTGTGCCGTCTCCATCAGGAATACGTGTGCGTCGCACACGTCCTGGATGTGTGCAAATGGTATGGACCCGAACCTGGCGTGGACAGAGACCAGCAGCGAGTAGAGCTTCGGATCACCTGAAATGCCATGCAACGCAGGCACAGGAGAAGAAACATCATTCCAGATTCAGATAGAATGTTCAGAACAATGTTGATCAGCACAAATTTGCAAGATAATTGCTTGTGTTGTGATCAGTTCGATTACCTGTAATGGGTGACAGCAGAAGCTGAATGCTTGTAGGAACACTTGGTGTCAGGAATGGGCCAGCAGTCGTAGGTATGACGACCGACACCAAATGGATGCCCTCCTCTTGCGCAAATCTGAAGGCCGCCGCCTCCGTCAATCGTTTCGAAAGGATATAAATCTGCTTTATAGGAGACAGATCATGGCGAAACTTCAAAGACCTAATTGTACTTTCGTGTGATCGATGTGCATGCCATGGAATGAGTATTGTAGCATGGCGTACGCACCCAGCCGATGGGCTTTGTGCCCCAGACGTCGTCGAGGGCTCGCAGGCAGGACTCATCGACGACCGCCTTCTGCTGGCCGTCCGCACCCGTCGCCGTCATTGTGCTGATGGAGGACGTGAAGACGACTCTCCGTATGGTCCCCGCGCGGATGCAGGATTGCAGTACGTTGATGGTGCCCCTCGTCGCCGGTTCGAGCACATACGACCTTACGTGCTCCTCTTCAAGTCCATGAAGGATGCATAACTAGTAGTGTGAGTGCCAAGATGTGGTTCGTATGTTGTTTGGTCAAAACTAGATCCAACAAGTACTAAGAAATAGTGCGCATCAAGATTATCATACTGACCATACTCAACTTAATTTCGCAAAGCTTTTCGCTACCATCCTTTTCATCAACGAGGTTTATACCAAGAATGGAGTAACTAAGACCCTGTTTGTATTGATTTTTAAAATCTACTTTTCTATAATAAATAGACTTCTAATATTGTGTTCATACCATAATGTTCTAAGTTATCTTGTTCCACATGCTTTTAGGTTTACTAGAATACCCAGTTAATAATGTTCTAAAATTCATGCTTTTAATTAGTGTTTTAGAAATCATGCTTAGATCATTAATGAGGGTAGCATAAGAACATGTTTCAAAGTTAGGTTTAAACCCCTAGCAATCTTTTAACATTAAGGCTACTATGTTTTTTTTGATATCACGATCCTTTATTTGTATGATTTTATATGTGAGTCATAAATGATATTTATACAATACCTATTAATCTGACTAATAATCACTTACCACATAATAAAACTTGAATGGTTGTCAACCCTTTATGAGCTATGTTATAATACCTCTTTTAGAATAATTTCTAGATCATTACCACCATATTATCATTTCACATCACCCTCGTGTCAGAAATCATGCTTCTTTTCCAATCTTAGCAAATCCTTCTTCCTATCATAATCTCATCTTAGCTTTCTCTTAGTTCTCTTAATTTCACACTATATAACATGTTAACAATATAACAATTACTTGACATAGGGTTACCCACATATAAGGGAAATTTTCACCCTCCTGGTGACGTATGGGGGCTGTATATTTTTGTTACTCAAGATATTACACCCCGTCTGCGGTTATACAGTTGAGGACAGTGTTGTGCTTGACTACTCTCGCATAATCAGGTATGTGAGAAGTAATCGCATAATCAAGTTGTGCTTACCATAACTTGCTAAATGATCATTATATTGTATTCCACAATTCCTGTTACCTCTATCTCCGATCCTTATCAGTGTTTCCGGTAACTTAGTTTCATTACACTTAACATGTGTCAATTACTTACTTGCATTGCTTGTCCTTTACACACCTTACTTGTGACCGTTGTTGGGTACTTACTGAGACTTCCAAATCTCACGCTTGTTTCCATTCTCAGGTAAAAGGCTAGTGGCGTGATAGCAGCATGCATAGTTGGGAGCATTCGAGTTTTCAGCACCGTGGTTTGCCACTATTTATGTTTTCTTATTTACTCTTATTTGGTTAGAAATGGGCCGGTCCTATGTTTCAAACATTTATTTCAGATTCCGCTAGTTCTCTAATAAAATACTATTTAAGTTTTAATTTACTTGTGAATTCTATTGTTTCTTTTATTATTTATTTCTTACTTTGACGATAATATTTCATAGTAGTATCTTATATTAGTATGTGAGGTGCTACACACACGCGAGTATCTTTCTCTACAAACCATTACTATTCATAACCAAAAGTCAAAATTCAATAATAAACGGGCCCTAAGTCAACCACGGCTTAGGTAGTGTTTGGCCGGGCTTTGGCTTCAAGTTTTTGGGCTTCAAAGCCGTTTTTCTGGCCAAACATATGGGCTTTGAAGCTGGGCCATAGATAAGCTAAAAAGAAGTCAAGCTTAAAATAAACTAAGAATTTGAATTCGGTTTCTTAGTTTCTCTCGAAGTTAGGCTTCGCCAAAACATCTAAAGCTGAGCTTGGCCAAACAAGGCCCTGAGTTTCAAAAAAAAAATGTCAACCGCGGCTTACCAACGTTGTGTTGGTCGAGTGATACGTGGAGCTCCATGGAGGCGGCGACATGGAAGAGCGCCACACAGCCCCTGACGGCCTCGTCGAAGCTCCCTTCCTCACCCATGTCCGCCCGGAACATCCTGAGACGCTCCTTCCCCTCCACAGCGGAGAGCACCTGCCACGCCTTGCCTGAAAACACGCGCGTGGCCCGTCAGCCATGAGCAGTTCATGACGACATACTCCACGCGTACGCACCTGGGTCTCGTGCGGTGGCGTGGACACGGTAGCCTCGGCGCAGCAGGGTGCGGATGAGCCACGAGCCGACATAGCCGGTGGCGCCTGTCACGCATACCGGAGCACTCTCCTTGTCTGGCGAGCCGCCGCTGGTGCTGCCCATCTTGCTCTTGCACCATGTTTCTTTGGCTCTTCGGCGGTGCTGAATGCTGGCAGTAGCCAGCAGCAAAATGTCGAGGTGGTGCTGTCAGTCCATAATTTTTAGGTTTGCATCCATCGACAAATCGACCAGGTCTCATTTCAGAAAGGTCGTTACTTCAGGAAGAATGGCGAAGCGAGCAAGGACGGGTTACTTCTGCGCATGTTGAAGCCTCGGAGACGCTCCAAATTCATCACCTCGGAGTGGTCCACGAAGAGATTTACCTGCATCCACAAACACCAATTCGTCAAGATACAGGATTGGAAGACCAAACACAGCGTGCCAAATGGTGAGATGGTCCATCAACGGCTTTCAGCTTCGGGGAGACATAAAGCAGAAAGCTTCAGTACCCGTGGTCCGTATCTTCTCACAAACCACTCGGAGGTGTTGGCGTTGGATGCTTCAAACATTGTTTTCTCGAGCCCGAGCCGGCCTACAATCTTCGCGATGATGTCGGCTCTTAGAGAATCAGCGCGCTGGCAAACATCGTCGGCATCGATCATGACCATATATGCGCCTGCTTCCAAGCATCTCTCGGCACTCCTAATCAACAGGTCAACATTGTCAACTCTTTCTGCAAAAACATAGGCAGGAAACGCATGCACGCCCGTGTTGTAAATAACGGAGTGCAGCGTAGTCATCATATGAAAGAAATGAAGAGATGCTCACAGAGTCACAGCTTAGCAAAAAAATAGTACATAGTATGGTACGACAATGGTAAATGGCTAAGTTACATTTAACAGAACTAATATTGGATCAGAAATGTATGATAGTCATTAGTCAATATTTTCACCCAGATCACTAAAGGAAAATGATTCACTAGATAGTGTTTGCCGTGCTCATGCAAACATCATTCAGTATTGAGTATGATAGACTGGAAGTAGCATAGCATACATAAGAGTACATTAGCAGCGTTTCTAGTTACCTGAGTTGTGCTTCACAGGAGCCATATAAGCCCCAAACGCCCTATCACCAGATGCAGGAATATCAGAACTGTCAAACTTCACTGAAAACAGGGGCTTCGCCCGCAAACCGCTATTCTTTATGAGGTGGACTAATCTCAGGAGAGCCTCTTCAGGGAGCTTGAGAGATCCAGCATTCAGCTCAATGGTGTCAAATCCTAATGCCCTGCATTCCTGCAATGGAATATCTTGTGTCATGTATGTTATTTCAGACACGATTGTGCATATTGCAATTAAAAAAGCAGCAAAGAGACCTGCATACCTCTACGTATTGCTTGAAAGTAGAGGGTCCTCGACGCAAAAGATGCTCCGCCCAATCACCTGTGCTCACATATATGTCATGCTTGTGCGCTAGATCAGTGATCTCTCTAACCAGTTCTTTTCCCATTAAACTATGAGATCCACCAGAAAACTTCAAACCATCAACAAAAGGACCAAGAGAACCCAATATTTCCTGAAATATAAAATGGCAGGGACGAGAATGTGCTTTCAGAAATGGCTAGGATGGCGAAAAGATGCAGCTCGCATCACCAGACATGATTCAGGGTGGTTCATTCTTTTCATTCTAAGGACGAGTCTAAAATTTTCCTTTGTTTGAAAGAAAGCAGTAGGGAATCTAAGTTCTTCCTTGTCAAGAGTAGTATTGCTGCTTTTCTAGTGGCTTTACTCATTAACATCACTATAGTGGCTGTCAATTAACAGTAAATTATGAAGCATAATTAATAGTATTACCATCTAAGAAGCAGCCGTAACAGCAATTTATCCTGAGCTTTTTACTGGTTCATGCAGGGCTTTCTGGACATAAAAAAGGCACAAATTGCTGGGGAGCCTAGTGACATTCTGTATTGCAGTTGCTCTTAACTTAATTGTCTCCATAAAACACAATTCTGTAGGGAAATGCAAGCTTAGCATTCTAATCTAGGTGCCAATCACACTACGTAAACCTAGATGCTATCAGAATGAACCGTCTAATTAATTTAAAAAATTTGGCAACCCCAACAATGATCTGCAACTACAAACCGACCGTGCTGCAAAAACTAATTGCACGACGAATTAACCCAATTCAACTCGACGCGAAGCAACAGCGATGGGTAAAAGCGTAGAACGATGAGAAATGGGGCCATGGGGGTGGATCGGGCGGGCGGGCGGACCTGGAGCGCATCGTGGGTGGGGCGGAAGGAGTAGATGGGGCTCCTCATCTCCGTTACCCCGTACCGCCGCGGCTTCTCCGGCCGGTCGTCGTCCTCGTCGCCGTAGCCGTGTCCCCGCAGCGACAGCGACACCACCTCCTCTCCCCACCTCCTCATCGTCGTCATCTTCTTCGTCTCCTCTCCCCCTCTCTCGTGGCGGCGGCGGCGGGGGAGGCAGCTGACTTGGAGGGGAAGGAGAGGTGTCGGCGGCGAGGTGAAATCCAGGCGGTGGATTGTCAGATCCCGGAAGGAATCCGATCGATTGAGTTAAATCTCAGAAATTTGGGAACCTGGAGAAAGGGGAAAGCTAGAGACGAGAGTAAAGTATCGCTACTGCTACTGCCAAGGCTAAAGTGATAGAGTGCTATTATGGTACCCTCTAAGTTGGGTTTCGCTGAAACGGTACTTATACCGTGGGCTTCTCCCAAATAGTACCCTTGTACTTAAGACTTCTCTCAAATAGTATTCTCAGGGATTTTAACTCAAATAATTTGATTTTCGAATTTGTACTCCCCCAATTGACTGAACTGCCCCTGCTCATTTTGTTTAACTCTAATCACTTTTATTTTCTTCTTTTCACATCGTTTGGGTTTCATTGGCGACGGCGGCACGCCGACTGGCCGATCGGAATACTCGGCGCGGCGCCGTCAACGCCAGGCGAGAGCGCGGCAAGGATCGCACGGGAGTGCGCGCACCCCAGGCCACGGGCGATCGCACGCCAGCCAGGGACGGTCGCACGTCGACAGGGGCAACCGGACCACGTACGCGGCAGGTGTGATCGGACCACACGCCAAGGGCAAGACCCTGTCTTCACTATGGAGGAGCTGCCGCCAGACAAAAAAAATGGAAGAGTTCGTTCGTGCTACTGGAACTGGAAGAAACAAAATGAGCATGGGCAGTTTAGTCATATGAAGGAGTTAAAATTCAAAAATCAAATGAAAATTAGTTCAAATCCCTGAGAATACTATTTTGGAGAGGTGTTAACAACAGGGGTACTATTTGGGAGAAGCCCACGGTATAAGTACCGTTTCAGCGAAGCCCAACTTAGAGGATACCATAATAGCAAAAAACTCAAAGTGATAAGTCTGCAAAAGCATATGCCGTTCTCTTTACATTGAGTGCACATATACCAGTACAGAGAGTTTAGTCTTAACTGTCAGGGGTGAAGCCAGGATTAATTGTCGCCGGGGTCGGGACAAACCCACAGACTGAGGCCCATCGTGGTGGGCTCAGCCGCTCAGGCTTTCTACATGTTGATGTGGATGGGGCGATGGGCATTGGGCTGGTTGGCTGCCGTCTGGAGCAACGGATTGCTGGGCTGCCGGGGTCAGACAAAAATTTTACCGGTGTCCAAGCTGGCCAAAATTGCTGGGTATAAGAAGTTACTGAGAAATCATCGGTGTCGCCCGACCCCGACGCTTGAACGTGGCTTCGCCCCTGTTAACTGTGATTACATCCAAATTGACACCATAACAAGCTCTAAGTAAAATAACTCACACAACTACTAAGGTCCCGTTTGGCACAGCTCTAACTCCGAGATCTATGCTGGATCTGTAGTTTGTTGACTAAATTAAAGTGATTTAAATATTTTTATTTAATATATAATATAAATGAAATGAGTCATGTAAATGCACTTAACATGCCTGCAACTCTAGATCCAGGATTTCCTAGAACTACAGATGACCAGCTCTAGGGAATTTACAGATTTTCTAGAGTTAGAGTTCTGCCAAACGGTGCCTAACTAGCATTAACTGAGACCAAATCTGGACCGTAGATGCCCACCAAAATGTAAGAAGAAATCCTGACCATCAAAGATAACTGAACTGGAGCGCAATGAAACGTTATTCTTCAGAATCTTCAGAATGGAGCTGTCGTCCATACTTCAATCTTCTTCAGGTTTGACATGGATGTACAGGCGATGGGAGGGGAGGAGCTCCAGGCGGCAGCTGGCCGGTGGCCTCCGAGCGGCGGCGGCTGCGAGCGAGGAGAGAAATGGATTAGGGTTCGGCGTTGCCGCGTTGGGTGTGACGGCGGCTTAGATGGGTGGGCGTGAGGGGAGACGTTGTTATCGTCTGCTCTCACGGGCTGGGGGTCGCCGAATTCAATTGCCATACGTATTGGACGAGTATCACGCTGTATCGGTGACGTGCTATTTCTTTTTTTTTTCTCAGCTAAAATTCGTCGGTACTCTACCAATACCGTATCGCCACGTATTAAAACGTAATGCCGTATTTTAATACGTATCGGACACGCGTACAACAGGCAACTGCCGTATCAGTGCTTCCTAGGTCTGACTCTTATCTTGGAGTGGTCGAGACTCGAGACTTACACATGAACCTTTTACATTTGCACATATAATTTTTTAAAAAGAAACTAGACACTCATATGGGCAAAAATGATCATTGTGTGATCCCTAGGTAGGCTATGACGGACTTGAATACCGTGTACCCACCCATGTACATTGTCGTTAAATACCCCAAAGATCACAAGACCTCAGTTGTGCTTTTGTTGATAAATCATGCACCCTTGGAGCTGAATTAAAGTATTAGCTCTGGACTCTGGTGCTTGCCGAACCAAGAACAATCAGTAGACCATTGATTCAAGAGAGCTATCGAAGGTCCAAGGAGCTTTAAAAGAAATATGTACAAGCCAGTAAAGCTATACAGCACAGTGACATTTATTATTGCCAATTGCTGCCTACATATGTTAATATTCAGGACTACATTGTAAATCTTGAACTGAGAATTAGTTAAAGCCTTTATGCTCAAAACTCCAGTTTAGGGGCCTATTTATTCTGTTTAATATCACTCACTCTTGAAAGAACAAATTCACGCTGCAGACTGGAAAGCCAAGGCAAGAGAAGTGCCAAATAGGCTATTCACTGTAATAAGCAAAGATATCGTCTCTTAAAAGGATTAGCTCATGGAGGACCAAAGATGCAGAGTTCACGAGAATTAACCAAGTTTCAGAACACAAAATAAGTAACGCTGCAATGACATGAAACTAAGCACCTCCTTCAATTGATGAAATACCAGGAAGAACATTGGAGATCATATCTGATTACAGCATCTTAGAGAACTAACTGTACTGTCCAACTGCCTGAAAAGAAAAATAAGCTAAGGAGATTTACAACTCTATAATAATAATAAAATGAATGTCTGCATTGGTCAAGAAGGATTATTTGCCCAATTATGTATTATTGAACCTTAAAATCTATTAATCTAAGCACACTATTTTTAGAATGGCACTGATAATGGAATTTCCCACTGGATGCTTATCTTAATTGACAGCAAATCAATGACGACTAAATGATCTTCAGAGATCATCTCAACTGAAAAAAAAGAAGAAAATTTTAATTGTTTTATTTATCAGTACTGTCACAATAAGATGAAATAAGTAATGGTAACATAAGATTTCTTTTCCCTTAAGTTAATTATGCAATGATAATGATATAAAGATATATACAAATATATTGAGAAACACTAGTCGCATAGCAAATAAGGCTACCTCAACATTAAGCAAGAAGCATTTATTGAAGAGCAGCAAAGAACCTTGTGTAATCCTGGGGCGAAAGGACAACAAAACATGATTACATAATTACCTGAATAGCGTTCACATTTGAGTACAAAATAATGCATAACCATAAGAAAACATATACAGAAGAGGGCTAGAATCAGGGTCAGCAAGGTTAGGAGAGTTTTTATTGCAATGACCATATAAGGCCTCCATGTAGGTCTTATTGGATAATTCTACTAGCAACAGATCTTACAGTGCATATTGGAGTGGAAGAGCATTTAAAAACTTAATTACAGTGCATATTGGAGTGGAAGAGCATTTAAAAACTTAATAAATACTACTTGAGTCAACAAATTATTGCAACATGTATTGTATCTCAAACTTTTAACCATGCAGAATGAGAATGTGAGACTCCCAAGTCACAGAGAAACCTGAATATACACTAACACAAAAACAGAACTACATAAGGACCTGTAAAAGTAGAATTGTTGCCATTTTCGTAACTCTATATGATTCGGGGAGATGTTCCCTGTTAATGATAGACAATGAGGCTGTAAAGTTTTTACACCATATGTCCACTTAGAATTATATAGTCTTCCAAATTTTAAAATAAGATGTCCATACCGGTCGTAATTACCAGCTGCTAGCCCCCTTCAACTTTTTTGGCTCCAGCTGCATGAGTACAATATTCAAGTTAGAAAAAGTGGTTCACTAGAAGGTCAAAGATAAATGAAAGTAAATTACAAACTCCTTGAAATATATCAATTAGTGCCCTACAACTTTAACCTGAGGCCCTGAACCATTTCAACATGAACAATCTTCTACAAGTTTAATAAAGAAAGCAGAAATGTAATCTGGTAAATGCCACTGCACTTCAACACATGCCTGTAATAGAAGTATAATTTTATGTGCACAGGGTTAATTTTCAGTGTACATAGACGACTTATAAAAACTCTGCCTTGCAATGACTGTTCAAACAATTGATGAGCAATTGTACCTCAAGCTCCAAATGGATGAAAGTGGAAAAGGAATTCAGGGCATCATCCGAATGAAATATATCATTTCAAAGATTAAATGCAGATCCTTCATTTTGTAAATTGCACACAAGAAAAATAAACTAAACCTTTACAATATTAAGAAAAAAGAATCAACAATTTGTATATATATATGATAAATGGTAAATATAATTACAAGGGAAGAAAAATATGAATATCGATTAATGTTCAGAAGTGAAGAAGAAGTGCAGGCTATATTGAACCACAAGATAAAGATTCAGAGTTACTGAGTTGAGTGAAGTATGGTTCTTGAACATGCAGCTCAAACTCCGCAGCGTCATACATCTATTGCATAAAGGTGACAAACAGAAGAGTAACAAACAAACAGACTACAGAAAAGGGCAGCCAGGTATCCATATTACAGAAATAGGGAATGTTGTAATCCTTTTCGCCCTTTTCTTTTCATTACAGTGGTACTTTGACCAGTACACCGCCCCCAAGAAGACATTAGTGCCTATACTGGGAAACATGAGTACTGGGAATCGTTATGCTGCTAATCCTGTTTGATCATAAAAATGATGCTAACTGTACCATGCTAAAAGTCTTAAACATTGCGGCAGATGCATGGTTAACTCCTCGAAAATCGCTTTAGCCATGATCCCCATGATTCTTGACTTCATAGAAGATTATTATTGCTCCTATATTCTTTTCTTTCACCTCCAATTTTCCTTCTTACCTCTAACAAGTAACAACTAGCACAACTAATTTGATGGAATTAGCAATAAAGCAAAGCTAGAATTGAACCAAAGCCGAGGCAACCAAAAGAAAACAAAGCGAAGAAGCATTACGCGCTTCAACTTGGCGCCCTTCTCTAGCAGGACCGCCTCCAACACCCTGGTCCAATATCTGAGCCCGGAATGCTACCACTACTCACCAACTTTCTGTACACACTGCCAACTTTACAAAATTTTGGCACTATCTCCTCTAGTTATAACTCAACGACACGGTAAACAACATGCATTCATCAATAAGCATTAAAGCAACTATGTTATAAATAGGAGTAGACACGTTACAATTAAAAACTTGGGACGCTCGCACCTAAGAACGTTCGAGAATGCCCGAAACCATACTCTGGGAGTAATCTTAGCGTGCAAATAAAAAATTACTGAGGAATTATACAATGTCATAAAAACTCCCAAACATTCATCAGTTTTCCATATCATATACCATTACCCATTGTCATGGCATCAACCAAGAATTATTATAAAGTAACCATGTAAACAGGTAACATGTATAATCATCTCAACTGTCAAGGTAAATAGTGCATCAAATTAAACTAATAATAATCATCAACCCAATTTACCGCTTTACCATGCACTTGCATGTTTAACCTCGTGGGCGATGCGAGGACGGCACGGAACCCAAACCTTCACTTGAGCAAACATCACCCATCTCAATACATCACTAAAACAGTACATACCACATAAATGAATGGCATCGACCTCCCTTTCACCAGACACTTTCCCACTGTCCCTGTCGTTAAACAACCGTAACTTTCAATCCTGAAGCCCAACATAGCAAGCAATTTGAGTTTTGAAATCTACACAAACTTACTCATGTAGACCTAGTTATTACAATTTAAAGATTATGTCATCTAAACTCCCGATTTCAGCCCCAAAGACCGTGCTGTCCCATACCAGGCAGCAGTCATCTCAGAAGCATATCTTCTAAACTGTTGTGCCAAAATTGGCGTTCTAGCATTATATAGGAAGCTAATAATGTTAGCTACAAGTTTTTGTATATCATGTTATCATATTATCCCCTTAACATGCCCAAAACCTCCGTAGAGGGCACAACATACATAGTCCACCTAATAACCGTGTTCTAACCAATCCATACGCATCAATCTTACTAATTCCCACTTTGACCTCTACACAACTTGATAAACAAATAGGGGAAAAGGATTTGAGGTGTTACCCTAGCTGCGAATAACTAGATCGGGCACCTTCTTCCTCTCCTTGGCCGGATCTGCCGGATCAGGCGCCAGTAGCCTTCCCTCATCTTCTTCCTCTTCTCTTCTTACCTCGGCCAGCTCCTTTCTTCCTTCTCCTTCTTTTCTTCTCTTTTCTCCTGACCGAGCCCCTCTTCTTTCCTCCCCTTCCTCTCTCCTTTCGCAGCTGGCTCCTCCTTCCCCTCACGGCCGAGTCCTTCCTCTCTTCCCCCCTTCCTGCCCTCCCCTTCTTGGCCGGTGGGAGGAAGGGTGGCGTAGGTGGCAGAGAGGAGAAGAGCGGCGTGCGGCGATGGGGACAGCAACTGTCCAGAGGTGCGCACACACACGGTGCAGGCTTGGGCAGTGGCAGTGGCGTGCGGACGGGCGGAGCGGCGCTGTATTGGGGGTGACAGCGAGTGGCTAGCAGGGGCGCGGTGGCGACGTCGGTGGTTGGAGGCGATAGCGACGCAACGCATGCGCGGATGGCGAGGTGTAGGTGATGACACAGCAGCAAGAGAAGAGGGGCGCACGGCGTCCGACCGCCTGGTATTTGTGACTTCGTCGACGTCGTCCGGCCGCCTTGTGTTCGTGACTTCGTCGACGCCTGTCCGACTATCTCGTGGTCATAATTTCATCGATGCTCGTCTGGTTGCCTCGTGGTTGTGACTTTGTCGATGCCCGTCTGGCTGCCTCGGGGCCATGACTTCATCAGCGCTCGTTTGACCGCCTCGGAGCTATGACATCATCGACGCCCATCCGACTGCCTCGGGGCCGTGACTTCATCGACGCCCGTCTAACCACCTCAGGGCCGTGAACGCCCATCTGACCGCCTCGTGGTTGTGACTTCGTCGACGCCCATCCTATTGCCTTGAGGTTTTGACTTCGCTGGCACTTGTCTGACTGCCTCGTGGTCGTGACTTTGTCGACGCCCGTCTGACTACCTCATGGTCATGACTTCATCGATGCCTGTCTGACTGCCTTAGGGCCATGACTTTGTCGATGCCCGTCTAACCGCCTCAAGGCTGTGACATCATCGATGCCCGTCCGACCACCTCGGGGCCATGACTTTGTTGACGCCCGTCTAACCACCTCGGGGCCGTGACTTTGTTGATGCCCGTCTAACCACCTCAGGGCTGTGACTTGGTTGATGTCCATCCGACCGCCTCATGGTTGTGACTTCGTTGACACCTGTCTGATTGCCTCGGGGTCGTGACATCGTTGACACTCGTTTGACTACCTCATGGTCGTGACTTCATTGATGCCCGTTCGACCATCTTGTGGCCGTGACTTCATCGACGCCCATCGAACTGCCTCGGGACCGTGACTTCATCGATGTCCGTCCGACCACTTGTGGTTATGAGTTCATCCATGCTCGTCCTATTGCCTTGGGGTCATGACTTTGTTGACGCTTGTCCAACTGCCTCGTGGTCATGACTTTATCGACGCCCGTCCGGCCACCTCGTGTCATGACTTCATCAACGCCCATCCAAATGATGGGGGAATGGAGCACGTGCTTCAATAGTTCATCCCATCGCCAACTTTGTTGATGCCAGTACAAAGGGTAGGGACCAGAGTGCGCACATGCTTCAAGACCTCGTCCCGTCACTGACTTCGTCGATGCTAGTCTTAAGGGTGGGGGACGAAGCGCATGTTTCAAGCCTTTGTACCGTTGCCGACTTTACCGAGGCCAGTATGAATGGTAGGGGATAGAGCATGTATTTCGAGCCTTTGTCCCGTTGCCGACTTCATCGAGGCCATGACCATGTCATGATCGACGTAGTCGTGAGGCATTCTACGACCATCTTATGGTTGCAACTTCATCGACGCCCATCTGACCATCTCGTGGTTGTGACTTTGTCAACGCCCATCCAACCACTTCATGGTCGTGACATCATTGATGCTCGTTTGACCACCTCTAGCTACGTCAGGGGACTTTGCCACCCTCCTTGTAGGTACGGCCCCATCCCTGGCTCTGCCTCCATGTGTCACGCATGTCTGAGGCATGACCTCGATGTGGCGACTCTGGATTCGTCGGGAGACTTCAGCGCCCTCCTCATACACGACGCCTCGGAGGGGTGGCCCCATCCCCAACTCTGCCTCCATGCGCTACCACGACCATGTCATGATCGACATAGTCATACGTGCTGCCTAAGTCCGAGGCACAACCTCAACGTGGCGACCCAGGTTTTGTCGGGGGACTCCACGACCACATCATGATCAGTGAAAGAAGAACCCTATTTTAGGAGGTTTAGAGCGTCCAGACCCCTGGGGCTGGACCTATCAGTTGCATCATCTCATTGCTCGGAACCTTCATGCTTATTGTCGGGGGACAGGGGGCTAGGGCAATTGGTAATGTCAGCTCGCCCCTCGGAACCTCTCGCTTGCTGTTGAGGGAGTACTGTTGTGGGGGTAGCCCAGGCCCCATGACCATTAAGTTCAGCTACTGGGCCTTGCAACATGCCCAATAGTGTAGGGATATGTGTACAAAGGATTGTACCAATGTACTCTTGCCTTTGTGTAATTATTGAGGGGTAAGATAAGAATTTCCCATCATGCCCCATTCTTGTATATAAACTCCCAAAGGGGATAGGACAGATCTAGATCTACTCATTTCTGCAAACCAACTCTCTCTCTCGGTTGGCCCTCCTCTCTTGGCTCCACATATCCCATGGAGAAAGGGTACCCAGTACCCATTGCAGTGGCTCATACCACAACAAAAGTTCTTTTTAATTTTGTCAATTTTCTTCAATAAGTATTTCTATTGGTTATTTCTTGTCCTGATTCTGGTCTTACATTATCAACATTGTCTAAGTTCTTGGAGGATATCCACACTTCTCTCAAAACCCCTTCTAAGGGATTTTTTCACTTTATGACATATTTGGTTTGACATTGTCTCACTTTATGACATATTGGCTTTGACATTGTCATTAAATGCCATACAGATTCTTCTTGTGACCTTGATAGACAATGCCTTCACAATAATATGCCTGTTTCCTCAAAAGAAAACAAGTGAAAATAGACAATTGGTATAAGCCATTTACAATTGGTATAATCTGCCTGTTTCCTCAGAAGGTAACAAGTGAAATTTCTCCTCTTCATATGTGGTCACGCCCATTGGAAGGAGTTTCCTAGCGATAGCATTTTTCCTATGTTCTTTGCTTCTAGCTGAAACCAAGGGATATAATACATTTCGAGAGGTTTTATTCATGCCTTAAGTCCTTGGCTATTCTATGACCAGGTTGGATAAGAATTCGAATATAAATACTTATCTTATTTTTTTACACATGTTGTTGTGTAGTTCTTATTATAAATAAATCCAAAATCCTTTGTTTCAACATTTATCTTCTAACCATTCCATGACTATGTTATATCACGGTTATGGCCAAAGGTAACTATGACTAGTCGAAATCTCTCACTTTGGCTCAATCCGTCATGAGAATTTCCTAGTATATCCAATCTTTTGCAGCCTTATTACCAAAAGTGTTGATATATCTAAATCTACTGGTCAAAGACAACATAATACATCTTCCTCTTCTACTACTTAGTACATTTTGTACAAAGAATGCAGTTAGGGGCTAGGGGAGATAAGATCACCATTCTTCTCAATCAATGAAGAATAATAAATACAAGTAACTTCATTGCGATCAAAGGTAAGTATTTACATTCAAATATTCACAAAAGTTTACATTTAATTATGCTCAAATCTACTACTCGTTGGAACTTCCTGACTGGTCACTATCCGATGAAGATCTGGCCATCATCTCGTCAGCAATCTTATTCCCGAAAGGTCTTGATGAGGGGATTTGGCTCAATCTTTTGATGAGAAGGATAACTACGATTGTTTGATATGATATTGACGATGAGGCTACTTGACTGAAATGACTAAGTCTATCCTGCAATCGCTATACCACACCCTTGTCGTTACCAACCATGCCTAACACAGATGATCTTTCCTACAAGCAATCGAGAATTAAGTACGAAAGAAATAAGTGTGATCTAAATTTATGAATGAAATACGAAATTTCATTGAACAATGTAGAGGCCTAAAGTCACCGTAATTGGTCTAGTCAACACAAGTACACAATTGATGTTTTCTAAATGACAATCAATCTAAGCAATCCTAACCCTAAAAGTGGCATCCCTACAAGTTTTTGAGGGGCTAGGGACATGGGGAGCATGTCCAAGAGGGTGGGAGAACAACCCACTACAACTCCCCAGTTGGGCTCAACTGATACAAGGCTCAGGGCCTAGGTTTAGAATAGATTTGGACTTGTTTAATAGATTATGATACGCTTCGGTGGAGTTTTGAGGTGAGGCTAGAACCATTGCAAAGAGGACAATATAATATTTCCAACAAGTCTAAGATCACCTCATTTGGACTCCGTATCTTCTATGCTCGTTTAAAGTTAGCACTGTCTCCGGAGGCCGAACTGGGTTCTAGAATATACCCAGCTTTCATTCTTGGTTATCCTGGTCTTAAAGTGATGTGGTGACCTCCAATATTTATCCCAAGCGTGTCCGTGAGTCCATGTGCCTCTCCTTGGTCCTCGTCCATGTTCCTAAGCACAATCACATCACATGCATTAGGCAGCAACTCATTCTCAGAAGCTGAATTAAACAACCCTAAGAACGAGCTCACATAATAATTCAATTGTCGTACACGTGCCCTTGTCATAGTTCTCTGTCTAGCATTTTGTGGATGAGTGTTATGTGAATCCAAGGAAGCGATGCCCTCACAGGTATGGCTTCGAATCTGCAATGTTAAATGTGGGACTAACCCCAAACTCTACAGGTAACTTAAGTTTGTATGCATTATCATTAATCTTTTCAATAATCTTTAAAAAACCATTAGCTCTAGATATCAACTTAGACTCTCTCTATTCTGCAAATCTATCTTTTCTCAAATGCAACCAAACAAGCTCACTAGGTTCAAAAATTATTTCCTTTCTACCTTTACTACTAGCAACCCTATATTTTCATTCATGCACTCTATGTTTTCTTTTATGGTTTCATGCAACATCCTTGGCCAATAGAAGTGTTTGACAAGGATGTCTTCCGTCTTTTTGACATCAAAGTGTCCCATTAATCCTCCTCTATGTGCCTCCTTTAACAATAAAAGACAAACAGAGCTAGCTAAACTACATAGCTTGTTAGCTGTAAATAAGAAACCATCATTAAAAATAAATTTGTTCTGGCTTTTACCATCTTTACAATTGGATATGGCATCTTTTAATTCATCATCAAAATAATATAAATCTTTTATCGTCTCTAAGCCCAAAATTCTTCAATCAAGTTGAGACAATAAAGTATACCATCTAGACAAAGCATCAGCAATCACATTTTCCCCCCTTTCTTATGTTTAATGACACAATGAAAAGATTCAATAAATTCAACCAAATGTGCATGTCTATGGTTTAGTTTAGATTGACTTCTAATATACTTCAAAGATTCATGATCAGAATGTATAACAAATTCTTTGGCCCATCAATAATGTTGCCATATTTCTAAAATTCGAACTAGAGCATACAATTCTTTATCATAAGTTGAATAATTCAAACTAGGCCAACTCAATTTTTCGCTAAAATAAGCAACATGTTTACCTTCTTATATCAACACACCACCAATTCCAATTTCACTAGTATCACACTCAAGTTCAAAAGTCTTACCAAAGTCAGCAAGTTGGAGCAATGATGCATTTGTGAGCTTTTCTTTGAGAATATTGAAAGCTTCTTCTTGTGCTTGTCCCCATTTGAAAGGAATACATTTCTTCGTCAATTCATTAAGTGGTGCGGTGATAATGCTGAAATCCTTCACAAAGTGGCCATAGAATCCATCAAGTCCATGAAAGCTCCGTACTTGTGTGACCGTTTGTGGTGTCGGCCAACTCTTTATAGCTTCACTCTTAGCTTCATCTACCTCAATTCTCTGTGGAGTAACAACATAGCCAAGAAAACAAACTCGATCAGTGCAAAAGGTGCACTTTTTGAGATTACCAAACGAACGTGCATCTCTCAAAGCAATAAAAACAATATGTAAGTGTTAAAGGTGTTCATTAAGTGACTTACTGTAAATTAATATATCATCAAAATAAACTACCACAAATTTACCAATGAAAGCATGTAAAACTCCATTCATTAATCTCATGAAAGTGCTAGGTACATTAGTTAAATCAAAAGGCATCACTAGCCACTCATATAATTTGAACTTAGTTTTAAATGCATTCTTCCATTCATCTCCAAGTTTCATTCTAATTTGGTGGTATCTACTACGCAAGTCAACTTTAGAGAAAAAAGTAGTGCCACTCAATTTATCAAGTATATCATCTAACCTAGTAATAGGATAATAATATCTTTTAGTGATATTATTAATTGCTCTATAATCAACACACATATGCCATGATCCATATTTCTTAAGAACTAAAATTACAGAAACAACATAAGGACTAAGGCTTTCAGGTACGTACCCTTTGTGAAGCAAGTCTTTCACTTGATACTGAATTTACTTAGTCTCCTCTGGATTAGTCCTATATGATGCATGGTTTGGAAAAGAAGCTCTTAGGATAAAGTCAATTTGATAGTCAATTCATCTAACAGATGGTAGCCCTGAGGGTATTTTAGATGGAAACACATCATTAAACTCCTGCAAAAGGTTAGTGACATCAGGAGGCAAAGATGCGGGCAAATCCTCAAATAAATATAAAGCATCTTTGCAAATCAAGGCATGGCAAACGGAATTTTCTACTTTCAAGTAATTGAAATTAGATTTAGTAGCCAATAGAATAGAACCTTTCAATTTAATTTCATTCTTTTTAGCATTGATTCTTTTGCTTCTTTCTTTTTAGGTGGAAAATATTCTTTAGCTACTATCTGATTCTCACTTTTAGCGTTCTTTTTTTCTCACGTTCAGATCGTTCAATTTCATCTTTAATAATGGCTTCGGGAGATATTGGATGTAAAACAATTTTCTTGCCCTTACGTATGAGAGTATATTGATTAGTTTTATCATGATGAGTGGAATCCTTATGAAATTGCCATGGTCTACCTAAAAATAAGGAGTATGCTTGCATAGGCGCGGCATCACAATCAACATAATCATGATATGAACCAAAGCAAAAATTGTACTCTCACAGTTTTGATTATCTTCAACTTACCACATGAGTTAAACCATTGGATGTATTAAGGATATGGGTGAGGACTTGTGGTCAAGCCAAACTTCTCAACCATCTCCAAGCTAGCCAACTTGTTGCTACTTCCACCATCGATGATGGCGCAACACGAACATTCCTTAATAACGAACATGGTTTGAAATAAATTGTGTTATTGGTCTTGTTCAGTACTTTCCATTTGTGCACTAAGTACACTCTTCACTATAAGACTCATATATTTATTTGAAGCTTTAACACTCAAGTGTTCTTTTTGTTCATCACTAGTGCTAGTCTCATCACCTGCATGATCATTTGCAACAAGTGTGTATTCTTCATCAATTTCACTAGCTAAAGTGTACTCACCATCTTCTCTCACAATGAGAGCTCGCTGACTTGGGCACTCTCTCATGAAATGCCCAAACACTTTGCACTTGTGACATTAGATGTCCCTTGTACGTCTAGTGGAAGCAACTAAAGATGCACTTTTTGTTAGAGCAGATTTGTTGAGAGTTTGAACGGTTATATCCTTGCTTGCTTCGGGTGCACATGAGGGCATGGAAGTAGAAATATAGTGCCCTCGGCTTGGTGTAGATGGAAGGAGTGACCTTACTGTTCCGACACTTTGTTTGGAGGAAGAAGAGCCCCAAAATGACTCTTTGTTCTCATGTGTCATCCATGTACTTCCCTTTCAGCTTTGCAAGGAAGATGAAAGAAACGGGTGACAAAATTATATTCCTTATAGTCAAGTATGTCCTAAATTTCCCCGTTAAGCCCTCCCAAAATTGTAGCCATTTTAGCTTTTTCAGATTCTTCCAAAGTACAACGCAATAAACTAATTTGCAATTCTCGATAGTATTCTTCTACTGACCTATTGGCTTGTTTTAAGTACTGTAATTTATTTAACATGTCATATGAAAAGTATGAAGGTACAAATCTAACTCTCATGACTCTTTTCAAAGCATCCCAAGTTCTAGGTACATGTGGTAGTGTACATTGTTCCCTCTACCAAATTGATACAAAATCAGTGAATTCACTAGTAGCAGCGCTAACTCTTTTATTATTAGGAAAATCATGGTATGCAAATTTTTGATCTAATTATAATTTCCAAGTAAGATAATCTTTAGGGTCATATCTACCAGCAAATGGGGAAATTGTACACTTGACTTTAGTGAATGCATCATCAGTCATATCTACCAGCAAATGGGGAAATTGTACACTTGACTTTAGTGAATGCATCATCATCACGTACCTCCCTTTGTGATCTACCCATACCTCGTCGATTTTTCCTGAGTCAATGATGGTCATGGTCATCAAGGCCCTCAACTTCAGTGTCAGCATCGTAGTTGTTCTCTTCAACATTATCATCCTCATCCATCGAAGAGTGAGGGGGAATAGAGCACGCCGAGAAGCTGGTGATGGTGGACATTACTCAAGGTTCTCAACTTTGTTGTTGATGGTGGTGAGGGTGTAATTGAGCCGATCCAACATGTTGTAGATCTCCTCCATTCTCTTATTGACCTCACGGTTGAAGTGTTGCACATGCATCCTTGTGCGAGGAGTGAAAGGACTGGTACCCTCAAGTTCAGAAGATTTGTCATCTTTCTTGCCACCATATTTCGAATTTTGTGAACCTACCATTGTTAGTAGAACATAAGAGACACACAAGAAAGTTTGTTAGCCCCCTATCAACTACTAGGTGCTGCAAGCTACGGAAGTCTCACACTCTCAAGCTCTTATCAAATGCTTACAAGATTCTTACCAAATAAAGCGTTGGTACAACCGGTGGCTGGTTCGTGGTAACTTGACTAGAGTGATGTGTATAGCGATTGCCAATACGAAGAGACCTGTTCGGTTTGTAGTATGTGGATCTTGCACAGACAATATATAAGTACCAAAGGAATAGTAATATTCAATTTTAGAATTACTCTAGCTGAATAATAGTCCAAAGTACTCACCTAAATTGCTGCCACAACTAGTACTCGACCCTAGCTCTAGCAAGCAAACACTAGAGCTAAAAATCTAGACATGAACAATGCTACAAAATTTTCTTCTTTTTTTTGACTTTTTTTAACTTGTGCGGCTCTTTTCTTCTTTTTTTATATCTTGTGCAGTTTTTTTGTCTTTTTTGTACTTGCCTCTTTTTTTCCTGAGCAACACGAGTATTAAGCTCTCTAAAATGACCTAGAAATAAAGATTACACAATCTAGAATGAACTAAAACTCAAACTAGACGGTGAATGGATGCTAAAAATGGGTGCTAAAACTTTGTATGTAACTTTTTGTTAGCTTTCCAATGAGCCAAAGAATGCTGCAATCCGAGTTCATATGCAAATGTTAAGGCTGTTTTAGTTAACACTGCACAAAACTGTACTAAACTCGGCCCCAAAAAATTCAGAACCTAAACACAACTCTGTCCTAGGAGATTCGGCCAACCAAGAAGAAGTGAAAATTGAGTAGATCTCTAACTCCCCATGATCTGGTGGTGCAGACACAAACCCTAACCCTTTTCAAACTTAGCAGCAAAGAGCAACCGTAGCAAGGGAGGGGAGTAAACCCTTGATCTAATCAATTTTTTTTATTTTTAGATGCAATACCTAAAACTAAAATCAAAGCACTATACTCTAACCAGCAATTAGAACTTAACGATGGACGAAAATTCAACACGGTAAAATAGAAACTAAAATTGCAAAGGCACAATTAGGGTTCGGTTTTGGTGATTTTTGATGAATGTAATATTTTTGTGGGGGCAATTTTCTGGTTATAGGTATAAAAAATAAATCTAAAACAAGAATTTCACCGGGCAATCTGTGCTTTGATACTAACTGATGAGGAGATTTGGCCCAATCTTCTGATGAAAATGATAACTACAATTATTTGATATGACGTTAATGACGAGGCTACTTGACTAAAACGACTAAGTCCATCCTGCAATCGCTACACCACACCCTTGTCGTTACCAATCGTGCCCAACATAGTTGATCTTTCTTGCAAGTAATCGAGAATTAATCAAGAAAGAAATAAGTGTGATCAGAATTTGTAAATGAAATATGAAGTTTCATTGATTTTCAAATGAAATATGATGTTTCGATGAACAATGGAGAGGTTGAAGTTGCCGTAGTTCGTCTAATCAACATAAGTACACAACTGATGTTTTCTAAATGAAAATCAATCTAAACAAGCCTAAACCCTGAAAGTGGCATCCCTGGCAATTTTTGAGGGGTTAGGGACGTGGGGAGCATGTTTGTAAGGGTGGGGGAACATTCCACTATAACTCTTCAGTTGGGCTCAAACTGATACAAGGCCCAGGGCCAAGATTTGGAACTGATTTAGACCTATTTCATGGATTACGACGTTCTCCGATGGAGTTTTGAGGTGATACTAGAACCATTGGAAAGAGAACATCATAAGCTTTGCAACGAGTCGAACATCACCTCATTGGACTCCATATGCATCTTTTATACTCGTTTGAAGTCAGCGCTGTCTCCGGAGGCCGAACAGGATTCTAGAACATGTCTAGCTTTCATTCTTGGTTATCCTGGCTTCAAGTGACGTGGTGACCTCTAATGTTCATCCCATGTGTGTCCATGACTCCATGTGCCTCTCCTTGGTCCTTGCTTACGTTCCTAAGCACAACACATCACATGCATCAGGCAACAACTCATTCTCAGAAGCTGAATTAAACAACCATAGGAACGAGCTCACCTGATAATTCAACTGTCGTGCATGTGCCCTCGTCATAGTTTCTTGCCTAGCATCTTGTGGATGAGTGTTATGTTTATCCAAGGAAGCGATGTCCTCATCAGGTCTTACCTCTTCAAAGAACTTTGCTGCTTCTTCCTCCGAGTAGTCAAACTCTACTTCGAGTGGATGAATGTTGAGAGAACGATTCGATGCCTTGAGTTTCACCAAGGCAAAGCTAACTCCATCTATGACAACATTTCACATGGTCTGCTTGTGGTTGCTCCTAGAAGTAGTCAACAAGCCTTGAATGTTCTTGACTTGCTGCCCTTGCAGTGTGCCTTCTCGACCGGATCCTTCAAGGATGAGATAAGTGCTCCCATGCCCCTCGGCGAGCATGGTATTGAGAAATGGATTTGTCTTATATTTTTTTCTTGCACCGCCTTCTTCCTATCCTCCTCAACCTCAAGAGCTTTCTCAAGTTCTTGAAGTTTTAAAGCTCGCTCTGCACAAGTAAAATAAAATTAGCCAAGAGAAGTATGTATGACTAAGAAACTGGTCAGATGTACAATTGGTTACCTTGGTTAACTTTCTCGTATCCTTCGATATCTTCTTTATATTTAAAAGCATTGTCTTTAAATTTGCTTGCCCTATCTTCGAGCACCTCTGATAGGAAGAGGTGCGCTAAGATC
Organism: Dendrocalamus latiflorus; assembly: GCA_017311315.1. Lineage (NCBI taxonomy): Eukaryota > Viridiplantae > Streptophyta > Magnoliopsida > Poales > Poaceae > Dendrocalamus > Dendrocalamus latiflorus. Next base: position 15,279,471 of record CM029646.1, on the reverse strand, counting down.
CTGAACCCGCATTCTACGTATGCCCAGAATATAGGTATCTCACCATCTCCACCATTCGAAAAGTTCTCCCCCATAGCCAACTTCCATGGGATCAAAATAGGGTCGAGGATTAATCCCACATCCTCCAAGTCCTTCAATTTCTTCGATACTAGTTCAGACCTTGCCCATTCAGTGATGAATCCAAACATTTTCGTTGCGAATGGCTTGGATCTAGTATGGATCAAGGGAATTTGGGGAAGAAAAGACTTAGAACAAAGAACACTAGGGCAGAGAGAAAAGATGAGGAATTTGAAAGGTTTTTCTAGAAAGCTTGAAAATTGAAATGTACCGCTTCAATTTATAAAGGTTGATGTGGAATTTGAAAGGTTTTTCTAGCAAGCTTGAAAATTAACCGGCACCGCTTCAATTTATAAAGTTTTTTTTCTCACAATCAAAATTAGTGGTTACGGGAAATGTGCCAAACACATATAAAACTTTTGGTTCCATTACCCTTCTAGTTGGCTCTTCAAGTGAAAAACATTTCTTTATCTTTCTTGACTATCGTCAAAAAGACATTCTAACTTGTATTCCAATCAAAGGAATCTAAGTCATGAATTCACTTAAAGTTCACAGGTTAGCTGATGAGGATTGAATAATCTATCAAATATGGCTTTAACACATAATTAAGTATCTAAGCTATTGTGGTCGTAGATCACTTGAAGCTGTATCTAAGCTATTGTGGTCGTAGATCACTTGAAGCTATGTTGCTCGAGTACCCCTGGTCGGAGGATTACAACTCGACCAGTTGCTACTGGGAGATCCTACAATCTGATAAACAGGCTTAACTTCAGGTAGCCTCCTATGCAGTGAAATAGAGCATGTGCGCCCTATCCCAACAACCTTACGGTGATTTGGCCCTATGCCTCCAACAACAATCGCCTCACAGTTGTTGCTACAATCCTTTCTCACTGATAAATAACCAATCGACACTTATTGTTAGATCTCTCTCACTGACAGCAACTGATTGCTCGATCAGACATGAGGAATCAACAAGGCGTCTGTTCTAGTGGACAACAGATGCCTCTTCGCATTATTTAAGCATTATGGGAGAAGACAAGAAAAAGACACAAAAGATCAACTGATAAAGCAATAGACAACGGAGGCAAGGAATAGCAAAGTTAGGGCTAGTAGCATCCCTTTGTAATAGCTCTACAAGAGCAGGCTATAATCCCAAAATAGCAATAAACATAGTCCCTTTCTCCTTTTTAATCCTTCTGTGAGGCTCGGGTTTTCCCTACAATTCATAAACGCTTTGATCATTGACAAGACATAAGTGCATATCAAAACCCCTCTAAGGCTATAAATATTAGGGAGAAGCTATTGTAATTTACATGGAAGATTATTGGAATAAAGAAGATCGCCAGATTGTTTTCTCTATATCTTGTGTCTATTCGTTTTTCTACTTTTGCATTGTCTAAATTGTGTGATTGTTCTGGCAAGATATGTTGTGTTGATTGGTTTTGTGAATCATTCGATGACACAATTTATTCAACACATCATCAGCATAGACTACTCTACAGGCCATGGTATGTCGTCGAATTCGATTGCCATCCCTCCTTCTAATAACAAGTTTAATTTTATAGATCGTTCAAATCTAGATTGCTTTATTTTTCATTTTCCTAAATACATGTCTCTCTCATGATCGGTCATGTTCTAGGGTGTGACCCTAGTTGATGCAACTGGTGAGTTAATGGCTCACTTCTTCATGCATGATATGTGCATGGAGATGGTGCAAATTGCGAGTTTGATCACCCACCATGCGAATATTAGTGATATGCCCTAGAGGCAATCATGGAGATGATTGTATCACTTCTGTGTTTATGATCTTTTGAATAATATGTTATTTTGTCTCTTGAATAAATGTCTTTTATATTGATCAACAAGTATGTGATTTGTTCGTGGAATTCTCTATTCATATTTTGATGTTATTCTAAATTATCCTTGATCTTATATCATTATGTGGGATAATTATGATTTACAAATCACCACATGTATTGATTGATGATCATGTTTCACGAATCATCGATATGGGATATGAAATCAATAATATGGGCACATGTTAGAGAACATGATGTTGAATTAACCCACCATGAGACACCGCGGGAATTGTTATATTCTTAAGTGTCATCAATTGGTCTTATACATAGTGTATGAAGGATAAATAGATCTAAGATCGTCATTGTTTTTTACATGTGTAATAGTTTACATAGGGATTACCAAATACTACTCCGTGATTGGGTGGTCATAAAGGTAGCTTTCAGGTTTACTATGAAACATACGGAGGAATATGAGTGATTAAGATGAAAATTTCCCCTTCTATGTAACAGGAGAGATATCTCTAGGCCCCTCAATGTAGTTGGATTAAGGAAGTGCATAGACATGCCGAATGTGATTGAGGAGTCAATTACAACTAAGTAATCCACTGCAGGTTCGAGTGAAGGCTCGAGCTACAATAGGATAGCACGCTTCTCATCTCGAGTTCGATCTGGTATCATGAGGCAAAGAGATTGGTACATAAGCACTATATAGATTCACCTGATATGATCTTTATGTATGTTTGAGAATCGTTATGTCCTGCTAGGGATTGTTGTCAACTTATGAACCAGAAAGGAGTTTTCGGCCCATGGCTAAATATACATGAACCTACAGGGTCAGACACTCAATGGGCTAGAACGATAAGGGTTCAGATGATAGTCTCTGAGTGGGATACGATCTCTACTCATATCGGATAAAGATCCGATTGGAGGCTATATAAAGAGAGGTACGGGGGCTGAGGGAAGTATTCCGAAATACACCCCTCGAAACCCTAGCTGTCACCTCTCATAATCCCTGCCATGCGCGCTAGTATCTCATGGTCTCTAGCCTATAACCTCATACCACGGAGCAACAAGCACACTAGCTGTCAAAGCACAAGACACTAGTAGCCAAGAAGAAAGTTCGAACTAGGCATTAGATAATCTTAGAGAACCAAAGCTCATACTAGGCAGTAAATAATCCTAGAGGACCATTTGGATGAGAGGTGTAACTGAGACAACATCACCTAGAGTTGGCTCCTATATATCCAATCAGACCCTTCCTACCACTAGAACAAGAATATTATGCGAAGTCAAGTGGTGGGAAGCAAGAAACTAAAGATCACAAGAGAGCAAACCTCTGTCACTTCACTTGGTGGTGTGGTGTAGTTGATGTGATGAAGGCTGACTGAAGCTGAATCATGAGATCAAAATGCTCAAAGGAGGTGAGAGACCCATAGCATCAACATAACCCACATGGTCTCCCCTTCACATCCACAACCTGTAACTCAAACACAGGAACAACTTGTGTCCTAGTACTAGGGTAAAAGATATACAAGCGTGGATCTAGTACTGAAACATATGGCAACAAAATTAGCATCACAAGTACTAATGACAAAGAACACACCCCCACACAAGCTTAATCTAGCCCTCATCAAAGCATCTAGAACAGTAAGCCTAGTGCAAACCAAATCTAGAAGAAGCTTGTGAACTAACCAAAGTTCTCATGATATCTAAGCATATTCACAAACTAAAACTACCAAGATGTCATATAGACTATTTCACACCAGAACAGAAATGAATAAAATCAAGATATACAAGCATCTCAATGAATCACAACCATACACACATAGCAGGTGATAAGGAAAAGTCACAGAAGCATATGCTAGCATGGATACAAGTATAAGCATGTACACATGAACCAAAAGGATAAGAAGGCCTGAATAAACATTGCATCATGACATAGACAACTATCCAAGATATAATCAAACTCAAAATGTCCATAAACAAACATACATCATGTAGGCATACATCATGACAAACAAAATCATCTAAAAGTATGCTAACATGTATAAATAATAGTGAATGGACATAATGAGCAAGATGCAAGCAATAAACCATGATAGATACAACATGGCACAAAGTCATGATGATACTTGACTTCTAATACACACATTCTACAAGTCACTTATGCTCATGAAGTCAAGTCAAAGCTTAAGCATCCAATAAACTAAAGTATATAACATGACACATGGATACCTAAATAAAATATACATAAAGGCATGACAAGAAGGTAACAAAAGTAAAACATGCCAATATGGTACAAGTGAGCACATGGACAAGCACAACATGCCAATTATGATCAAACATGAATATAGGAGCATGAAGATATAGAATAGCTCACAAAGTAGGTGGAAACACCAAACGTGAAAGCATATGCCTCTTGGATGCCATCAAAAGGTGTGGAGAGCCAACAAGTGTTCTAGTCTCGTGATGAAGCAAAAGATTAGAACAGGTACTCGAGAATCCAAGATTTTGACACACTCACAATAAAAGTATGAGAGTTAGCATGATGCAAAAGATGGTTCATACAAGAGAATCCAATCCTAGAGGCACGCCATAAGTGGACAACTCGACAAGTAAAACGAGTGGCATTTCTGAAAAAGCGGCAAATGCCTTACTTGAAAGCACCAAGATGAGAACCAATAAAAGCACCAAAAGAACTCACAACTCTTCCTCATCGTAGGTGCACACCTCGATAGGGAGAACAAGGTCCACCACTTGAGAAACGGTGAAAATCCTTCCTTGGGACAGCATGTGGACAAAAACCAAAACCATAAAAACCAAGTCCACGACGCCGATGGTGTCCATCCTTTTCACAAAATGAGCAATGGTGCAAATGTCTATTAAGAGACATGGTCCTGAAGGACAAAGCACAATCCTTGCTTAAAAAGAGAAGTCCCTTGGACAACACTAGAAGAGTCAACAAGAATTGCACTAGCCAAAATAGGAGCACTAAAGATATGGCACAAATGCCAATAATGAAAGAACTATGCCCACTACAAGAAAGATCCAACTCCAAATAAAGGTGACCGAGTCATAAGATTTAGCGCTCGTATCATCGCTCTCTCTCCTCAAAGCATTTACACCATCTCTGAAAGAATGACAATATATGCTAGAGATGAAAATGCAAGCAACCAATGAATTGGACCCAAATGAGGAACAAAGCTAGTACAAACATAAAACAAGAGAAGCTAGGCTATCAACATGAGAATCGTGAACAGAAGCACTTGGTTCACTAATCTCAGCTCTAGCAAACTCAAGCTCCTCTATACATGTGCGGTGAGTCAATTTTAATTTCTCATTTTCAGATTTTTAGCATGCAAGAAGAAAAATCAAAATTTTAACATCTACAATAAAAAGACTCATAACCTACATATGATAAATGAGATTCCAACCTAGCATGAACAATTTAGAAATTTTACCATTTAGGCATCTCACATTATCCCTAAGAGCAAGAATATTCATCTTGGACAAGGCCAAGGTCACATTGAGGTTTTACCTTGCTCATGATGAGTCGACACTCATCCTCGTTAGCATTATCATCCGTGGACTCCAAAATCTTCTTCTCCCTAAGCAGTTGAACAACCAAAGGTAAAGAATGTCCCACAAAGCTCACACTTGTGGTTTGTTGCAAATAAAATCACTCTTAGTTGATTTCAAGCCCCTTGTCACGAAGGACATCATTGGCAAAAACACCCTGACAAGATGCAAAGAAAAGCTTACAAGGTTCCTTACTAGTTGCCATTCTCAAGATCAATTAAGATCAAATACAGAGCCAACATGGCTCTGATATCACTTGTAGGACCGGACAGGCAATAGAGGGGGCTGAATGGTACCTATAAATTTTTCCTCCAGGTATTCACATATTCCTTTTCTCCAATAGCTACAAAGCTATAAAAATTAGGATATGTGGTCTACTTGAAAACAAGGAACTCAGAGCTCTGTACGACTGGAACAGAGCACAATGTGGTCGAATTATGACCACTCAACGGAAACACAACGTGGTCGATTACGACCACTCGGTGGAAACACAATGTGGTCGATTACGACTACTTGTCGGAAAGCGCCTAACAGCCAAACTGAACGCAATTAGTCCGTAGAGAAAACCAACGTGCTCGGAAGATAGACAACATGGTCGTAACCAGCGTGGTCGTAACCAACGTGGTCGAAACCACAGTGGTCAAAACCAACGTGGACGTAACCAATGTTGTCGATGTCCAATGTGTAGTTGAAAGACTAGCGTAGTTCAGGACGAACGAGTGGTCGGAAATCAGTGCTGTCAAAGACCGACAAGATTGCAAACTACGTGGTCGAAGACCAATGTGTGGTCGACACCACCGTAATCAATGACCAAGGTGTGCACATAAAACACATGCAGCTGAAAACTAGAATGTGGTCGTAACAGATCAGAATGTGACCTAGAGATCTACGACCATTGAGCGATCAAAAACATATGTGGTCTTAAATGACTAGATGTTGCAGAGAAGGTGCACGACCACACGACTTAGGACCACTAGACGATAGAAAGCAGATATGGTCGTAAATGACTAGAATTACTAGAGGCGCCCGACCACACTACTTAAGACCATTGAAGAGATTAGTTGTGGTTGTGAACGACTACAAGTAACAGACAAGGTGCACGACCATCAGATCTAAAAACATCAAATCTTTTGATTGAGAAATCAACTAGCCTTAGAAATTTGTACGCAAGTAACTTAAGGTCTTAGGAAGCTAATCCCATCTTGGATTGAAAACTTTGTATGCCAGTTGAGACCTCTTTGAGATTTTATCAAAAGCGCACAAGAACAGGGACTTGAGATTGAACAGATGAACTGACCATGCTCGTGTGGAGAAAATAACCAAGATGGCTTTGAGTCCAATACCACATGTCACAGCATGCAGCTACATTGAAGAAATCAAATCAAAACTCTTGAATCAAGAAAAGATCAAGAGAGAAGAAAATGATCCAAAAACAGAGCACTCAAGAGATGTTGTCGGAGATCGTCAAGCACTTGTAACCGACTGCAGTCAAAATCAGATGCTATGCGATTTGAGTCTTGACCGTGGTCGAAACCAAAAGCGATGTGCTCTGAAACTAGACCGAGGTCCAAAATCTGCCAGTGGTCGTAACAGAGGAAGAACAGAAAGCGCACGACCGCAAGGTCTAAAATCCACATAACTTTTGATTAAAAGATCAAATGGCCATGAAACTTTGTATGCAAATTGCTTAAGGTCTCAAGACGATGCTATAATCTTAAATTAAAAACTTATCAACCATGTTGAGACCTTTTTGTGAATTGATCAAGCACACAAGAACTGTGTTCAAGAACCAAAGTCGTTGATCAGAACCGCTCGTGTGTCAAGGATAGCCAAGATGGTTGGAGTACAATCCCACATCATTGCGATTCAGAACATCCACGAGAACAAACCAAGAACACATCCAAATGAAGAAAGAAATGGGATAGAACCAAAGAACTAAGGAAACAGAAGAATAGAGGAAGAACCAAGACAAGCTGAGCAAACTCAAACAGAGAAGAGATACACAACGAAGATCAAAGATTGATCTATTGCTCAGATGATTGGTTTCACAGCCACTCCCCTTGGGTGGACCAAACTCTAAGCCTAGAGGCAACTCACTCTCTAACCTAACTCCCATGGGAGGGAGAGGCGCCAGCCACCAAGATTAAGCCCACCGTCTCAACCCTAACTCTTGCCTCCTCTCCCTTTTTTATAGTCGCACAAGTGAACCCTAGACCTAATGGATCCAGCCATTAGTCCAAACTAGGGATAACTCGTTAACCATGCTTAACACCGGGTTTTACTCATGCATGCTTCTCAGAGCGGCTTACATGTGGCCCCAATGACTTGTTAAGCTTCTCATGCGTCCGGATCCCACCGAACCGTCCTTGCTTGCAAATGACCCAAGTCACTTGATGCACCGCGTCCTTTTTCTCGCGCATGACAACACCCGACATCTTTGGCCGTCTGGACCTCGACTCCTCCCTGAGCCTAGTCACAATCCACCTCATCGTTGCCCGTCATGTCCACGTCAGGTAGCTCCCACTCTGATTCCTCGTCGTCCCGGCTTGCAACCACCTCACCAGTCTCGATCATCTTCGGCATCTCCCTGACCATTTTGGATCTCAACACCTCCCTGTGCCTAGTCCTGGTCCTTTCATGCCTCACCATGACCTAGCTCCAAAGTCCGGCAACCAACACCAACAAGCAAACCATCACGTAGCACCACACCATACATAAAGATCATCCATTAGCACAAACAAAATGAATGCATCCAAAATACTGATTCTAATCCTAGAACCAAGCAGTAACCTCATGTGCACAAAGCAACAAACACCCTGGTCAACCCTGACCAAAACACGAATAATTCTAGTGAAACACCCTCAGCACAAAGATTGGACTGAAATGACTTACGAGAACTCGGATGCATAAGAAAAGAAGTACTCGAAGCCCACAAGGTCCTTCTAGTAGCCTACGACCACACAGTAGCCTGCTACGACCATCACACAGGTCACTACAACCATGTACCAGATGCTATGACCATTGCTTACAGAACGATACGACTATCGCAATGATCGCTACGACTATCGCTTACTTCAACTACGACTTACCAAACCAGGTCGCTATGACCTACGACTACCACAACCGATAGCCACCATCACTGATCACACAGGCTTCGACTTCTGCACCCGATCGCTACGACTATCGAGCACCACACCCTATGACTATCGATCATGGCCAGTAGAAGCTACGACAATCGACCACGGATAGACAGAGCTATGACTATCGACCATGGTCAGACAGAGCTACGACTATCGACCACGGCCAGACAGAGTTACGTCTATCGACCATGGCTAGACAGAGCTACGACTATCGACCATGGTCAGACAGAGCTACGACTATCGACCACAGCCAGACAGAGCTATGACTATCGACCACAGTCAGACAGAGCTAGGACTATCGAACGACGGTCAGACAGAGCTAGGACTATCGAACCACGGTCAGACAGAGCTACGACTATCGACCACGGTCAGACAGAGCTACGACTATCGACCACGGTCAGACTGAGCTACGACTATCGACCACAGTCAGACAAAGCTATGACTATCAAGTCGTAAGAAGTCTTGCCAACCACCTAGTTGTAAAAACCATTGTCGACCACCAAGTCGTAAAAGCCTCTGTTGACCACTAAGTCGTAAAAACCTCTACTGACCACCAAGTTGTAAAACCTACCGTTGACCACCAAGTCGTAAAAGCCTCTGCTGACCACAAAGTTGTAAGAGCGCCTGCGACCACAAGTCGTAGACCACGAGGACGACAGCCAGACAGCAAACCTCTGCAATAACTTCAAAAACCAAACTCCACCTCCAGACAAACTCTAATCCAAAAGTCAGTTACTCATCACAACCATAGGGTGACCTCTACATGGTCTCACAATTTTAAAAAATCAACCCTAATTAAATCTAAGGATTACAAGATTAACCATAGATGTTCCTTTGAAAATAGGGTCTACCATATTTAAGAGCATGATGTTTCTTTTTGTGAGAATTTCTAGCATATTTATCTCTTTTTAATAACATCCAATGATTAAGATTTATTCTAATAATTAGGATCCACCAAATTAAAGACCGATTATACATGTTTTATTTTTTTTAGAATTTTTAGTATATTTATCTTTTTCTTAGTAGCCATAAATTATCCGTCATCGACTTTAATATATATCAGATAGAAGCAGTTTTCCTGCTCCCACTTTCACGGAGAGAGACTAGAGAGAGAAAAGAGAGAGCATCTATATAGTCGCTCGTAAAATTTTACTCTATATTTAATTATTTGCTATCAATTTTAGAAAAAGAAATTATTTTGATACAGCGACCATGCATGTATGGCAAACCGGTTATGTCTGTGTGTGTGTGTGTCTCTCTCTCTCTCTCTCTCTATATATATATATATAGGGAACGTATCCAGTGCTAATGCACTATTCGGTGCTAACATGTGAACTCCGTTTGTGGACCATCGGATGTACCTCAAACGGCCTAGATCCTTGAAGGTGGAAGCACCCAATCCACTTATACATTTTTGCAGAAAAGTCCTTACCGGTTCACTCTTTTTTTCCTCCCCCGCCTCCCCGTTTCCCTCAGCGCGGCGCCCCCTCGATCTTATCCGCTCCTCGCCGCACTCATCTCTCCCAATCCGCTCCCCTCCCTCTCCCCTCCCGCCGCACTCCTGCTTCGGCTCGCTCCCCGGTGGCTCCCTCCTCGGCCCCCAGTGCCGCCCTCCGGCCCCCGGTGGCTTCCTCGGCCCCCAGTGCCACCCTCCGGCCCCCGGCGCCGCTCCACCTTCTCGCCGCCGCGCCGCCTCTGCCGACGGTGCCGCCTCCCTCCACCACCGCCGACGGTGGAGCGGCGCCGACCACCTTCCAGACCCAACTAGGGCTTGGGCCGACGGTGCAGCCTCCCTCCACAACCGCCGCCCTCCTCCCGAAGACCCCGGCCGCCGGTGTCGCCCCGTCCTTTCCCCCGCCTCCCAGAGCCGCGACGACGCCCCCCTCCACCACCGCCGCCCTCTCCGATCCCTCGGCGCTCCCCCGGCCGGCTCCCTCCCCGGCCCCCCACTGCCCCCCTGGCGGCACCCTCCCCGGCCCCTGGCTCCCTCCCCGGCCCTTGGCGACGCCCCCCGGCCCCTACGCTGCGCACCAGCTCCCTCCCTGGCACCATGAATGAATATCTTGTAAATCATGGTAAATGTATACTGAGATTGAATGTTTGGGTGCAATGTGTATTCAGATTCTGAATGTGTACTGTGAAAATCTTGACTATTTTTGTTCAACAAATTGTATACCGAGATTCTAAAATTATATTGAGATTCTGAATGTTTGGGTTGTGCAATGTGTATTCCGATTTTGAATGTATACTGTGAAAATCTTGACTGGTTTTGTTCAACAAATTGTATACTGAGATGCTGAATGTTTGTGTATGCTCTTCTCTTGACCTGATAAGCATGGGCCAGCAAGTTGAATTTGTGGGAGGATCAATGCATCAAAGCTTCAGTTTGCCATTTGAGCAAAGTTTCAGTTTGCCCTTTGCTCCAGTGCAACTTTTTAATTTAGATAATGTTGTTTTGGTCCCTCATGTAGGGAGTGACATGGAAGAAACATGCAGGGCAATGTCTGATCAGGTTGCAATGTCTCTGGCTTTCACACACATCACAAAACATAATCACAAGTTGCATAGTCTGTGGCTTTCACACACACAAAAGCATTCTCAGGCTTAGTAGATTCAATGGTTTAATGGTTGCTTTAGTATCACTGATTGAAACAACAACCTCACAACATGTATCACTGATTGAATTTAATTTGTTGTTCTACTAGCCATGGATTACCTAAGGAAGCACAACAATTATGAAAAATATTTATCTCCATTTGACTGTTACATGTAGCACAACAATTACATGATAGTTTTTCTAGCAGATTACATGATGCTGCTGATTTCTGGTTGTCAACACTGCTATTCTCAGAGAACCTGACAATATACTCAGAACTTGCTGGCAGCTCTGGAAGATTAAATGTAGAAAATGCCCTGGAAGTTACAGAGAACATACTCAGAACTTGCTGGCAGCTAACAAAAAGTTTCTTGTTTGCATTCAAAACTGATCCAAAACTTGCCTAGCATTCTCAGAAGTTACAGAGAACATGATCCACATTTACACCATCACAACCAATTCAGGTAGTCTTGCAACACAATCTGAGAATGCAAAAAATAAAAACAACCTTACAACACAATTCCTCAAATCTTCCAATTCAAGCGAAAATAAACCTCATAATTCCTCGATCCAATCATTCGATCAATTCAGAAATGCATTCACCACATTCTCAGTTTGAAATCAAATACATGGACAACAAATTCCAGACGTTATTTATTCATAGACAAGGATACAAGGATACCACATTCTCAAGTTACAGAATATGCATTCTCACAATATGTAATTGCATTCTAACAACCCTGTAGCACACAGGTCCAGACCAAACAACAGCTACAGAGGAACAAAAGCTATATGTAATTGCATAAGAGAACTTGTTGCTACTCCTTTGCCTCGGCTGTAGATGCACAAAGATCGGGGAGGGCGGCGGTGGTGGAGGGGGGCGTCGTCGCGGCTCGGGGAGGCGGGGGAAAGGACGGGGCGGCACCGGCGGCCGGGGTCTTCGGGAGGAGGGCGGCAGTTGTGGAGGGAGGCGGCACTGTCGGCCAAGCCCTAGTTGGGTCTGGAAGGTGGTCGGCGCCGCTCCACCGTCGGCGGTGGTGGAGGGAGGCGACACCGTCGGCAGAGGCGGCGCGGGGGCGAGAAGGTGGAGCGGCGCCGGGGGCCGGAGGGCGGCACTGGGGGCCGAGGGAGCCACCGGGGGCCGGAGGGCGGAACTGGGGGCCGAGGAGGGAGCCACCGGGGGCCGGAGGGCGGCACTGGGGGCCGAGGAGGGAGCCACCGGGGAGGGAGCCGAAGCAGGAGTGCGGCGAGAGGAGAGAGGGAGGGGAGCGTATTGGGAGAGATAAGTGCGGCGAGGAGCGGATAAGATCGAGGGGGCGCCGCGCTGAGGGAAACGGGGAGGCGGGGGAGGAAAAAAAAGAGTGAACTGGTAATGACTTTTCTGCAAAAATGTATAAGTGGATTGGGTGCTTCCACCTTCAAGGATCTAGGCCGTTTGAGGTGCATCCGATGGTCCACAAACGGAGTTCACATGTTAGCACCGAATAGTGCATTAGCACTGGATACGTTCCCCCATATATATATATATATATATATATATATATATATATATATATATATATATATATATATATATATATATATATATATATATATATATATATATATATATATATATATATATATATATATATATATATATATATATATATATATATATATATATATATATATATATATGTCGTGTGTCGAGCGACTTAGAGTAATCCCAAAGCCGTATAAGCCCCGTCGTGTCAAATCTAGCAAGAGCCCTAGCTAACTGCAGGCGGTAAACGTTAGCCGTGGTTGCATGCTGCATGCCTATTCATCTGGATTAATTATTCCTTGCGCATGTCAGCACTGCATGTTCCTTCGTCTGATGGGCAAATCAACTTGCTATAGTTGCACACGCATTTGGGCATGCATATCTAACATCATCGTGACCCTTGCTCACTTCATCACTCGCGTTGCCTAGCCTTCCCTTTAGTAGTACGTACATGAAAGCACGCGTACGTACGCATCAACGTAGCTAGGTTTAGTTGAACACCAAGACGAGTTATTTGCGAAAATGGCTGTATTTAGCACGTTATTTGCAAAAATACCGAGTGGCAGGTTCCTTGAGACGACACGTGGGACGATAGGTGTTTCGGGCCGACACGTGATGCACCTGCCTCCCAGTGACTAGGCGGTAGGTGCCTCGGGCCGACACGTAGCATCTCACCATGCGCATTAGCCCCGCCATGTGTCGTCCCGAGAAACCTGCCGCCTGATCACTCGGTGGCAGGTAGTCTAGGGGCGTAGCCACCGGGGGGCTTAGTAAGGCTTGAGCCTCACCTCCCCCGGTGACAGTTTTGTACATAGTAAAAATAGAGAGAGAAAGAGAAAGAGATTAACAAACTCAAAGAGAAGTTAGCTCTCCTTGATGAGAAGGTTAACAGCAAGTATAAAATTAAAGAAGACGAGGAGGAGGAGGAGGAGTGAAAATCATAAAATTAAAGAAGAGCTAATCAATCAAAGAAAGAAAGTGAAATAATATATGTAAATCGTAAAATTAAAGAAGAAGAAGAGGAGTAGTGAAAATCATTAAATTAAAGAAGAGATAATCAATCAAAGAAAGAAAGAAGAAATAAAGTGAAATATATATGAACCTTCTTGAGTCTGGAGATGACGGAGGAGAGCTTGATGAACCTCTGGTTGATCTTCTCCCTTCGCCGCCGCTCCGCGATGATGTGATCCTACACATGCCCTGAAGGCGCCGCTGCTGTCGAGCCCCCCGCTGCAGCGAGCGCCACGTTGCCCCCTCTCTTCCCGGTCAGTGTATGCGCTAAATTTTCATTGACATTCATAATTTTCTATTATATCACTAATTTTCATATATTTTATACATAGGTGACTTATCGCTACTCCGCACTTACGGCGCTTTCTATTATCGAGGTACTTACTTTCTATTTCTCTATTTTTCATTGTTTGTCTTCATCCAATTTATAATTTATACATGAGTTTGAAATTTTATAAGAGTAAAAGATTAATTTTGTGTCAACTTAATTTAGATCTATAAATAATTTAGCCTAGCCTTAATTTTATTCCTGACGTCGCCAATGGGTAGTGCTATTTTTGCAATTAAGGGTGAGAGTATGCTATTTTTGCAAATAACGCGTCAAATACAGCCAAAAGTTGCTTTTGTTCACACCAAGACATATAATTTAAGACATATGTACGCAACAGAATACCATGCTAACATAGTTGATACATACCGCCTCTGGTGAAAAAACATATCATTTTGGATATCGTCTCTAAAATAAAACTTTCACTACTAATTTCTATTATAATTTATAAAAATACAATACAACTATTATATTATGAATGTATGTTTTAAGATAAATCTGTAGGTATGATTTTCATGTATCTAACTTCAATATTTAAAAAGATATCAATAGTAGAAGTTTTCAAAAAGTTTGACTACACAGATCCCAAAAAATAGTATGTTTTTGTGACTGAAGGGAGTATAACACCAGAACAACACAATGATATATAAGATGTGTGTCCAAACTAATACAAGAATGGGGAACAACTGCTTGGTGCAGTGGTTGGATTATGGGTGTATGACTATACTCACTATGGTTTAAATCATGGTGCCTACCCTTTGCATGCACGTGAGTACACGTCAATAGAAACTTTATGAGGTCGCAGATTTATCCATAACCTTTGTATTTCTAGGCGTATACTTAGGGGACACACTCGGACATGTGTATATACGTGGTGGTGTGCGTACGTATGTGTCTACCATGTAATCACAAAGAAAAAACTATAGGACCGGTATGGCATCAAAGAGGGTTGAATGTTGCTTTCAAATTTTCTCCTAAGTATTTGCCAATTCTTCACTCCAATAACTATGAAGATCAAGAACCCAAAATTCTGAAAATCACTGTGCCATAGTAACTTCAGCCCATGAACAATAAAAACAACACAATTTTCAATCAAAAAAATCTATGGAACTTTTGATCCATAGATCTAAAAGACTTGAAACTTGAATCAAGATTAGATCATGACCTTAAGAACCTATCCCAATCAAAAAGCTTGAAAGAACATAGGAAAATTTAGATATTTTAGTTCATGAAGCTCCGCTGCACTAAAACTGGGCCAAAACAAAGCTCTAGATGTATTTTTGTGAGACCATGTGGTGGTCACCCCATGGTTGTGATGAGTGATTGACTTTTGGATAAGAGTATGTGTGGGGGTTGAGTTTGGTTTTTGAGGATTTTGCAAAAGTTTGCTTCCTAGCCGGCGACTTTGTGGTTTATGACTTTGTCTGACTAGAGCATTGTTGTTTGCACTATGTGGTCAGACATTCCGATCGGTAGAATGACTATGGGGTGGTTGAAAGCGTTAATGCCTAAACGACCTTGTGTGATCAATAGTTGTAGCGATAGCTTTTGCAATCTGCTCGATGGTCATAGCTTCTGCTAGTTGTGATCGATAGTCATAGCCATGATTGATAGTCGTAACTTATTGCCTGGTCATGCGGTAGTCGTAAGCCATAGCGATTGGTTGTGGAAGTCGTAGCCAGTGTGATCGATAGTCATAGCGATCTGTGTAGTAGTCGTAGCCTGTGTCTTCGATGGTCGTAGCGACTAGTGGTGATGGTCGTAGTCTACTGGTTTATCTCAGTGGGCTGTGTTTGTTCTATGGAGTTCTTGGGTTCTGATCAGGGTTGTTCGGGATGTTTGTTGCTAATGTGCACATAAATTTATTGCTTGGTTCTAGGATTAGGATCAGTATTTTGGGTGTATACTTTTTGCATTGTGCATTGTATGGATAAATTACGCAAATTGATGATCTTTGTGTGTTGTGTAGTGCTACGTACGTGATGGTTTGCTTGTTGGTGTTGGTTGCAGGACTTCGGACCTAGGTCATGGTAAGGTGTAAGAGAACCAGGACTAGGTACAGGGAGGTGTTGAGGTCCAGAACAGTCAGGAAGACATTGAAGATGACCGAGGCTGATGAGGTGGTTGCACACCGGGATGATGAGAAACCGAAGCGGGAGCTACTAGAGGTGGACATGATGGGCAACGACAAGGTAGAGCCGAGGTCCTGTGCGGTCAAGGATGCCAGGTGCTATCATGCGTGAGGAGAAGCACGTGGTGTGGCTATGTATGTTTGTTTATGGATATTTTGAGTTTGATTATATCTTAGATAGTTTTCTATGTCATGATGCTATGTTTATTCATGCCTCCTTATCCTTTTGGTTCATATGTATGTGCTTATACTTGTATCCATGCTAACATATGCTTCTGTGACTTTTTCTTATCACCTGCTATGTGTGTATGGTTGTGATTCATTGAGATGCATGTATATCTTAAACTTATTCATTTATATTCAGGCATGAAATAGCCTGTAGACATCTTGGTAGCTTTAGATTGTGCTTATGCTTAGATATCATTATTAGAACTTGTGTTAGCTCACAAGCTTCTTCTAGATTTGGTTTGCACTAGGCTCGTTGTTCTAGATACTTTGATGAGGACTAGGTCGAGCTTGTGTGGGGGTGTGGTCTCATGTGTTCTTTGTTATTAGTACTTATGATGCTACTTTTGTTGTTATATATCTCAGTACTAGATCCATGCTTGTATATCATTTACCTAGTACTAGGACACCAGTTGTTCCTGTGTAGTTACAGGTTGTGGATATGAGGAGACCATGTGGGTTATGTTGATGCTATGGGTCTCTCACCTCCTTTGAGCATTTTGATCTCACGATGCAGCTTTAGTCAGCCTTCATCACATCAACTACACCACACCACCAAGCGATGTGATAGACGTTTGCTCCCTTATGATCTTCAGTTTCTTGCTTCCCACCAATTAGTTTTGCATAATATTCTTGTTCTAGTGGTAGGAAGGTTTTGATTGGATAGACAAGAACTAACTCTTGGTGATTTTGTCTCAGTCACTCTCCTCATCCAAATGGTTCTCTAAGATTATTTACTACCTAGTTTGAGCTTTCGTCTTGGCCACTAGTGTCTTGTGCTATGATAGCTAGTGTTGCTTTTTGGCTCCATGGTATGAGGTTATAGGCTAGAAACCACGAGGGACGGATGTGTTTGGGAGTCATCTTATTGAGTTTGAACTCTCATTTTTTAGATTTTACGCATAATCTCTTGGTTGTTCTCAATTTGCTTTCTTTAGAGGGGAGTTGGAGCCTCTTTCTTTTTGGGCTGCTTTTTAGGGGGAGCTTACTTGTTGTGCATTCATTTGTGTCATATTGCATTGTATATATATAAATGCTCATACAAATCATTGAGCCTTGACTATTATCCTTATGTGACATCATATTATGCTTTACATCTTGCCATGTCTTGTGCTAGCTTGCTAGATTTATCATGTTTTTCTATGTGTAGCTTAGATTTTACCATGCTAGTTTTATTAAATGTGAACAATTTGAACTAAATCATGTCTTATTGGATCTTGTGACTAGTCTGGCTCTAGTGATCCTCTTATGATTCATGCCAAGTCAAATAAACTAAGTTGAGTCTTGAATCTGCATTGAGTTTTAGATTAATCTATGCTAGTTCATTAGTGAAGCATGAGTTACTATTAACTCATTGTTCTTGAACTAAGTCAAGAAAATTCAAAACGATTTCTTTTGTGCGAAAAAACTGATCTCACCAATCCTTTCTCTTGAAACGGCTCGCCATTGCACTAGGCATGAACTCAGGGGGAGTGTTAGATGACCAAGATCACTTCCTTAAGCTTCTTGTTTGGAGTGGTCGCATAAGGCTTGAGATCTAGCACATGGCTAAGAAAATAAAATCTTGTGAAAAATGGTTAAAGCCAACCATGAATTTCTGAAAATGCCAAATGTGCTAAATTTGCTCAATTACAAGTGATATCTAGTGCTTGAGTACAATGTTTCAATCTTGAACATGTAGTACCCTAATTGACTCAATTATAGCTTCTTGGTTCCACTTAGAATATTGACATGGCTTAACTCATTTTTCGATACCTTTGGCTAAACTATGATCTTGAGTGACTTGACATGTTAAACAGTCCATTTAACTTCAGATTATGGCATGTTTGGCTTTATCTTGGCAATACATAGTTTGTCGTGATCTCAATAGTGCTTTCACCTTTTATGGCTTAGTGTAATATTTAGAAAGTCACTTTGGATAATCTTCATGGCTCCTAATGCTTAAAATGAATCAAATGCAATCACTCCATTTCGTTCATGTATCTTGATGATTCTATCGCCAAAAGGGGGGAGAATGATAGAGAAAAAGGCAGTATGGGGTGCAAAAGGCATTAAAGTGGGAGAATGCATGGTCATCTTGCTATGAAAATGGTCATGGTGAGTAATTGCCCTTTTCTTTGGACCATGAGCAAGATTGGACTTTTGTGAGGCTTTAAATGTGATTGGAGCTTTTGTAGAAAACTTGTTCTTTCTTGCTGTTTGCTCCATTTCACACTTTGCCAACATGGTCATGAGTTCATTTTTCTCTTCTATTAGACCATGTGTGGATTTTGGCAACTTCTTGTGTTTCTTCTTAAAAGCAAACTCATCTTCATGCCTTTTCGGTGTTTATCAATATAGTCATCAAGGGGGAGATTGTGAGACCATGTGGTGGTCACCCCATGGTTGTGATGAGATTGACTTTTGGATAAGAGTATGTGTGGAGGTTGAGTATCCACAGTAATCTCACTAATGACAGTGTTGTCATTGATGAAAGTGATTTTCATTCCCTAAACTCTCACATCAAGTGCACCCAACAGTTGGTGTGTATTCTCAGACTCAGAAAACACAAGGCCAATAGCCAATTGTAAGTTCAAGCTCCATTAAGTTGGTTTTGGTGATAATGATAAATACAATTGTGAGACTAATATGCTTATTGAGTATGATATTGCTTAGTCTCATTTGAATGAAAAGGTAAAAAACATAAGAGGTTGTAACACCGCGCCCACCCTCTGGGCCTAGAGTGCTACCATCATTGCATAATAATACTATTTTTGAACAACAGCTAATCATTTTAAGCAAGCTCTAATTTATTCATAAAGCAGCGATCACTTACACCATACCATTTTTAAGCCACTATTCTAGCTTACTAGTGGAGTTACACATACTAACAATAGCTGATATGTGAAGTGCACAAGTACGTGAAGTTATTCATGTGCTATCCCTGCCCGTGCATGACGTCCTCAACGGTCACCTAAAAAACAGCAAAGGGTGAGTCCAAAGACTCAACAAGTACATAATAGAACGATAAACACTACCCAATCATGTAGCAATTTCACCAGCCATAACATATTCCGCATGAATTATCATGTTCATACTTCCATTGTCATGTTCCAACATTATTTTACCCTTAGTGCAATGCAACACTACTCTACATGCTCATTTGCTCATCTCATTGCATATACCGGTATTGCCGAGTGAACACCCATCGATGTTCACCCAAAATCTTGGGCCCGCCCTGATCGGCACGGGGGGCTCTCCACTCCCGTGGAGGCCTAGTGAAGTAGGACTTACTCAAGAGCACTCCGGATTAATCAACTAGCTTTACTCGTAGCTAGAGACTTTCTCACCGCCCTAACTCTTGAGTGCACATGATGCAAATGCAAATGCCCATTATCATTGTCATTTTTCATCAGTATTATCATTAGTATGGTGGCATTGCTACTCACCTGTCCCATTACCATTGTCACTATTAAATGAATATCATGTCATATAAACATTGCAATTCCATATAGGCACCATCAAATCATGTAAACACCACATGTTTCATGTAAACATTAACATACCATGTAACCATCAAAATATCATGTAAATATCGCATATTCCATAAACTCTACAGTCTACCGCTCTATCATGCACTTGCTTGCTAACCAAGCGAAGCGAAGTGACGTGCGGATGGTGTCGACTCAGGACCTCCACTAGAACAAGTAGTTAATCCAACTAACACATCATATCAAAACCAGAACTTAAGCGAGCAACAACGAGCCTACACACATAACCCGACTCTGGCATAAAACGCCCGGGGTTAAGGACCCGACGCGCAGGTACCAAACCTCCACTTTTCTTTTTCTCCTCTTTTCTTTTCTTTCTTTATTTCTTTCCTTTTCTTCCTTTTTTCCATTCCTTTTCTTCTCTCTTCCTTTTTTCCCATTTCTTTCTTCTTTTTTTCTCCCTCTCCTTCATTTGGTTCGGTGAATGGCCTTACCTTCTCCTCATTTTTCCCGCTTTCGGTGCTCCTGAGGTGGCGCGACTGGGCTCGCGGTGCGCTCGGGTGCGCCGGCCCTTCCTCGCCGCAGGCTACTCCTCCTCCTCCACGGCTCTCCCTCACTTCCTCTCTCTCTCTCTCCTGGTGGTTCACAGCGGGGAGGGTATCCCGGACTCGTTGGTCTGGAGCACGCCGTCGGTGATTCCACCCAACCTAGCTAGCTAGGGCCAGATTCGGTTGTTGACTACCTCCCCTTCGGCCACTCCACCTCCCCCCTCGCTCTTCGCCTCGGATCCAGCCAACTAGGACCAGATCTGCCGCCTCTTGTGGATTCTCGCCACTCAGTGCCTACTCCTGGCTCGGGCTCCAGGCTGTCGTCGCTCCCCTCCAGCTCGTCGGTCACGGCTTGCAGCCGGATGGAAGTCTCGAGCCTAGCCTCAATGTCGGCCCTCTCTCGGGCTCACTGGCCTTGGCACGCAGCCTGCCAGAAGCCCAGTGCCTTCTCCACCTCCGGCCACTACCCAGTGCCTTCTCCACCTCCGGCCACTACCCAGTTCTACTGGCCGTTGGTTTGGTTTATTACTACCCCTTACTCCATGCATTTTCTTCTAGCTACTACTTTCGTCTTGCTTTGCCCTTAGCCACGCACAGCTGGGAAAGCCTAAGGTGGCCACCGTGATGGGACTTGGTGGAGTGTGTGAGCTGGGAGAGCATGCACTGCCATCCAAGGGCTCACGGTGGTGCTACGGGCTCGCCGCCAATGCGTTTGAAGGGATAAGGGGAAGGGGTGGTAGCCTTACTTGGTCAAGGTTGGGAGGGAAGGGGGGCCGCTAGATGAGGGGTTGAGGATGACGGGGTTCGTGGACAATGTCTTGGCGTGGAGACGACGGTCGCCGGAAGTCTTACGCCTCCAGGTCATCGCCATCCCCTTGCTCCTCTCCGGTGTCTTTCTCTTACACTCGTGCTCCTCTCCTCCAGGCTTCCTCTTCCTCTCCTCACCTCTGCTTGGCTGAGGAGCTTGCTCTTTAGTTGACTAAAAGAAATGGGCTCTGTTTGCTCTATGTCTTAGTAGAGAAAGAGATGGGAAATGGTTTGCTTCCTACGAATGAATTCTTGGCAGAGGGAAAAAAGAAATGGGGCTTTGTGTGGCTGGCCTGTGTTGGGTTTTGGCTTAAGAGAGGCATGCTCAGCTAGCCTTTCCTCTAGTTTTGTGCAATGACCAGATTGCCCCTCTCTCATCATCTCACTCCCTCTTAAGTCTGAGGGCTTTAAGGACCTTTTGGTCCACGGGTGGGCTTTGTACTGTTGGCTTTTCTACTGCTGCAGGTAAGTTGGTAAAAAAGTAATAATGGAATTTCCTGTCGAATGATGAGAACCCAAACGCGAGACGGTGCCGACCGTCCCTAGACGGTCTTGGAACCTCAGTGAGTGCTACTTTTATTCGGCATTCTAAAAGCCGATGGGTCTGACGACAAAACTCTACTTTCTTTCCTTCATTCTCCCTCGGATTGTTTTCATTCCATGCATTTCTTCCCTTTGCATTTTAGTGGCATTACAGAGGTATGCATTCAATATAACATTCTTATCTTATTGCATTCATCGGATCTAAAATATAGAATGAACTTTACCAAATAAGTCAAACTTGAATATGTGCATATGTTTTCATAATAGATTCTTGTATGCACACATTTAGGGGGAGTTCACTTTATGTTTTGTTATTTCATTAGTATTGATCCATGTTCCATTTCCATATATTAAGGATCATTATTTTGAAACATATTCCTTGAGTATATATAGCTTATGTATTCATATATACTCAAATCGGATTGCCATCTAGTTCCTCCATTATGTGTTGATGGTTGAATGATTAAGGACAATTGGATGAGTAAGTTTTGCTTTGAAAGTTTATTCTAGATTATGCAATTGTTGTGTACATGTTGTATACTTGCAATTCAATTTTTTATCTCATTATTTCTTAAGATTGTCATGAATTACCAAAAAGGGAAGATTGTAGAATGTAGCCCCTCCATTATGTGTTAATGGTGAAGTTTGGTAATTGATGGCAATTGTTTTCTGGACTAGCATTTTTCATGAGTCGGATGAATAGGTTATGTTCCACAAACGAGGAAGACTTGTGATAACTTCATGTGTTGAAGATTGTCAAGTCAAGAAGAAGATGAATCATGAGTTGATGCATGTCTAACAAGTGATGATCATATGTTGATCATCAAGTCAAGTGAAAACCCATCATGTGTTGATGGAGGTCAAATGAAGGATGTATCATGTGTTGATGCATGTAAAGACAATGATTCAGACTTGAAGTGTAGATGTGAGTCATCAAGCTTCAAGAGGATGCGCAAGACAAAGGTTAAGGATGTATTCCTAGTCTTTTACTGGTCTTAGTGTTTGGTTGGAAGACTGGGTTGCAGTACAGGTTGTCGTACTATTAAGAGGGGTCATGTCTAGTAGCTTGAGTCTTATCATGTGTTGATAACTCAACCTTACTTGCTCTAGCTCTCCTTGACATGAGATTTGTATTTGCGAATGTGTTTTGCAAATAGTTGAAGCCCATATGTTGAATCCTTGTAACATAGGACTATACATTGAAAATATGTTTTGCAAGTGTTTGTAGTCCATATTTCCATTCTTTGTAGTATGAGGTTTACATTTGTAAAAGTGTGCAAATGTGTTTTGCAACTTGTTGGGAACCATGGATAATCCTTGTGTGCATGATACTATAGTTTGTAAATGTGTTTTGTAAAATCTGTTGAAGTATATGCACTTCTCAGGGAAATCAAAATTACCGCAGTGTATTCTATGGTACTAACGTTAGTCAAAATTACTAGCTTGTAATCATGGAACTACCATGTCTGTTGGTGGTCGGAAGACATGTGTGGTTGAGAACCATTATGGTAGAACCAACGTGGTCTGTGACCTATGTGGTCGAAGATCGATGTGGTCTAAGATCGAAGTGGTCAAAACCAACGTGGTCGGAACTAACGTGGTCGAGATCTGTGTGATCGAAACTAGTGTGGTCGAGATCTGTGTGATCGAAGACAAGCATGGTCAAACCAAGACGGTCGGATCCAAAGTGGTCAAGATCTGTGTGATCAAAACCAGCGGGGTTGAAACCAACGTGGTCGAGATTAGTGTGATCGAAACCAGCATGGTTGAAACCAACGTGGTCGAACCAACATGGTCGAGACCTGTGTGGTCATAATCGACGTGGTCGAATTGACGTGATTGATGCAACGTGATCTAAGATCGATGTGGTGGTCAGAGATCTATGTGATTGAAGATTGCCTTGGTCGAAAATTGACATGGTCGACGTGGTCGAGACCTGAGTGGTTGAAACCAATGTGGTCAGAGACCAATGTAGTCGAAGACCTGTGTGGTCGATCCGAACAACGTGGTCGATGATCAGCATGGTCGGAGATCAATGTAGTCGGAGACATGTGTGGTCGAATCGGACAACATGGTCAGAGACCTAAGTGGTCAAACCATCCGATGTGGTTAGGGACCAGTGAAGTCGATGATCGGTACTTTCGACCAGGTCTGTGTGAGCAGTCTGATCGGCTCTGTGTGAGTGGTACTTTCGATTTGTAGAACATCCAGTTTGTGTAGCGGTACGTTTTTCTAGAGAGATACATGTGTGGAGTCTTCTCGTCCCTAAGAAAATTGGTAGTCCCGCATGAGTGCCGCGGTACTTCTGATGATTGGTAATACCGAACTTTGCACGATGGAACTACCAGATTTGCCTACAACACTAGTTTCTTGACCGTTGCTGAGAGGAGCAGAAGTACCAATCGTTTGCCTGTGGTACTTCCTGAAATTCTATTTTTATGTCCCAACGGTTAGTTTCGAGGTGTGAGGTATATATACCCCTTGTGTCTGGTTGGAAAATAACTTTTGGCACTCCATTGCACACCTTTGAGTTAGTGTGAGGTCCTCTCAATTGTGCATGTGTTGCACCTTGTGAGCAAGGAGGAAGGGTCTCGATTGCATGTGTTGTATCTAGAGATGGATTGTATATCTACTTGAGCTTGTACATTCATTGCATATGGTGAGAGTCATGCGAGGGTCTTGACTTATTACTCTTAGAGTTTGCTGACTTCTAGACGGCATTGGAGGGTCGTGCACAGTGATCTTCTCAAAGAAGGTTGTAAGAAGACCCGACAAAGTTCTGATGGTTGGAGCTCACCTACCCGGAGCGGGAAAGAGATACCACTAGTGGATTGAGGTGTTTCGGCTTAATTCGTGAAGCCAGTCTAATTTGTTTGAACTAACCTCAACGTAGACTAGGGGAGACCGGCAAGTCTCCAAACACCATGGTAAAAAGCAACTGTTTCAATCATGGTTTGTTTTTTTAAGCTCAATTTATATTCAAGCAATTTAGTCTCATAGAATTAAATTGATTGCTTATCATCCTAGGATTGCAAACCTTGATATAGGCTTATCTTGTTGGTGCACTTAGGTGAACCCGGTTGTTTTATGTGTTATTTGTGCTAAACCTTTTGGTGTTAAGCTTCTGCATTATTTTCTTGGTTTAGCCAAATAGAAATTGATAATTAATTAGAGAAGAAATTATTTAGACTGCCTATTCATCCCCGCTAGTCAGTCTCCTCGTTACACACGCAAATCATGAATGATCTTGAAAAATCTTCCCCACAACTCATATAAAGATTCACCAAGCTTTTGCTCAATCTTTGAGTATTCTTTCTTCAGTTGTTTTGTCTCACTTTCTCGATCATGGTAGAGCTCTGATGATAATCAATGAGGGTCTTTCAGATCTCATGAGCATACATCAAGTGAGCAACATACTCAAACTCAGATCGATTAAGCCCTTGAATCAAAAAATTATGAACCTTGTTGTTTGCCTCTGTATTAGCTGTATTCACTCGGTCATTGGCTAACACCATATAAGGATTCTTGATTCTAATCCAAATTGCATACCCTTGAGCCTCAATGTAGGATTGCATGTGAGCTTTCCAATAAGAAAAATGGACTTCATAAAAAATGGGTGGCTTGGTTGAATAGTTGTTTGATACCATGGTTCCTAAGACCAGTTAAGATCTATGAGAAAAGCTAATCGGGTTCTGATACCACTTGTAGGACCAGTATGGCAACAAAGGGGCTAAATGTGCTTTCAAATTTTCCCAAAGTATATGTGTTGTGGCTACAGGCCAAACAGAGAGAGAGATGGTAGTGGAGAGTGATGGAGATGAGCGTAATGGCCTGCCCCCTCCCCATGGCCGGTATTATATATATATACATGGGGAGTGCTTTTACAATTATGCCCTTATAGCTGATCATCCCCTTCAGGGGTATTTGTGTCATTACACGTGGCCTATTCTGGGCCTTATAACTTCCTACCAGGCCTGCTGGGTTTAGGTGGGGGCCACCCCTACGACAGGAGCCTCTCATGGTGAAGGGCTTCACAGGGCCGAAGCCATGTCGCCGAGTCCTTTGGCCCCCTCCGTCCCTGCGGCCTGTGAACCTCTCCAAACTTGACCCGGGGCTGCGCTGTGGCCAAAGCAGATGCGTACGCTCCGGCCCTCACCCTTCGAATTGGGCGGCGGCGGAAGTGGACCCAGCTGAAGCAGACGCGCGCCGAGGGTGTTGCACTGGCATAGGTAAGCGTGGCGGGCCCCTGAGCCGCCGCGTGAGCCTTAAACGATAAGGGACACGCTGCGACGCTCGCTCTTCCGGCCGTCCACGTGGTGAAGCGTGCTTGGCGCGGTGCGGGCCTTGAGGCGTCGTGGCCATCAATGTGACGGCGGACTCCCGGCATTTGGACTTCTGAGGCGCGCGCGCTCCGCAGTCGTTGCGACCTTGCCGCCTGGTGGTGTGCTTTTTAGTGACGGTTGGCTTGCCAGGGGGCAGGCTGTCGCATCGTGCAGTGCGCCTTCTCGTAAGTGGAGCGTGCGACAGTTTCCGGTGTGCACGTGGTGGGGTGCGGACGGTTGCACTTACGCACCCCTGGTAGCTGAACCGCCCGACACCCCCCGTTTGTGCTTCCGTTGGTTGGCATGCCTCCACGCTGGCGACTCTTCACCTGGTGAGGCCGAGTATAAATATGTTGGCGTCGGGGGCCGCTCCCTAGACATCCCTTGCTGCACATCCCGTACCTGTTCAGGTTAACTTCTCACATGTAGGGAAAATTTTGTTCATCCGCGTTTGATGACTGCGTCGACCGGCGTCAATGCCCGCGAGCGCTGGTGAACAAAATATGTCCTATTTGTGGGAATGCTTCACAGCTTGATGTGGAAATAGCAAGGCCCAACTTGCTCTCATAGACAGATATGAAGTCATCCATACGCTCTGATCGTGCGAACGAGCATATGCTGGTGTGGCGACGCATATCTGTTTACGAGAGCATGTCTGCTCTTGCCGCAAATTGACCTTTGCATGTTCGAGTTATTGTGGTCGTATGTGCTGTTCTGCGTTCTTCAAGCTCGCTCCGTCCCCTACCCTTCGAACGGGTGGCAGCGGAGGCTGGCGCCTAGTCGAAGTAGATGCGCGCGCGCTCCGTCCCCTACCCATCGAGCGGGTGGCAGCGAAGCTGGCGCCTAGTCGAAGTAGACGCGCGCGCTCTGTCCCCTACCCATCGAACGGGTGGCAGCGGAGGCTGGCGCCTAGTCGAAGTAGACGCGCGTGCTCCGTCCCCTACCCATCGAACGGGTGGCGGCGGAGGCTGACGCCTAGTCGAAGTAGACACGCGCGCTCTGTCCCCTACCCATCGAGCGGGTGGCCGCGAATCTGGCGCCTAGTCGAAGTAGACGCGCGCGCTCCGTCCCCTACCCATCGAACGGGTGGCAACGGAGGCTGGCGCCTAGTCGAAGTAGACGCGCGCGCTCCGTCCCCTACCCATCGAACGGGTGGCGGCGGAGCTGGCGCCTAGTCGAAGTAGACGCGCGCGCTCCGTCTCCTACCCATCGAACGGGTGGCAGTGAAGCTGGTGCCTAGTCAAAGTAGACGCGCGCGCGCTCCGTCCCCTACCCTTCGAACGGGTGGCAGCGGAGGCTGGCGCCTAGTCGAAGTAGACGCGCGCGGTCCGTCCCCTACCCATCGAGCGGGTGGCAGCGAAGCTGGCGCCTAGTCGAAGTAGACGCGCGCGCTCCGTCCCCTACCCATCGAACGGGTGGCAACGGAGGCTGGCGCCTAGTCGAAGCAGACGCGCGCGCTCCGTCCCCTACCCATCGAACGGGTGGCAGGGAAGCTGGCGCCTAGTCGAAGTAGACGCGCGCGCTCCGTCCCCTACCCATCGAACGGGTGGCGGCGGAGGCTGGCGCCTAGTCGAAGTAGACGCGCGCGCTCTGTCCCCTACCCATCGAACGGGTGGCAGCGGAGGCTGGCGCCTAGTCGAAGTAGACGCGCGCGCGCTCCGTCCCCTACCCATCGAGCGGGTGGCAGCGACACTGGCGCCTAGTCGAAGTAGACGCGCGCGCTCCGTCCCTTACCCATCGAACATTTGGCAGCGGAGGCTGGCGCCTAGTCGAAGTAGACGCGCTCGCTCCGTCCCCTACCCTTCGAACGGGTGGCAGCGGAGGCTGGCGCCTAGTCGAATTAAACGCGCGCGCGCTCCGTCCCCTACCCATCGAGCGGGTGGCAGCGAAGCTGGCGCCTAGTCGAAGTAGACGCGCGCGCTCCGTCCCCTACCCATCGAACGGGTGGCGGCGGAGGCTGACGCCTAGTCGAAGTAGACACGCGCTCCGTCCCCTACCCATCCAGCGGGTGGCCGCGAATCTGGCGCCTAGTCGAAGTAGACGCGCGCGCTCCGTCCCCTACCCATCGAACGGGTGGCAACGGAGGCTGGCGCCTAGTCGAAGTAGACGCGCGCGCTCCGTCCCCTACCCATCGAACGGATGGCAACGGAGGCTGGTGCCTAGTCGAAGTAGCGCGCGCGCTCCGTCCCCTACCCATCGAACGGGTGGCAGCGGAGGCTGGCGCCTAGTCGAAGTAGACGCGCGTGCTCCGTCCCCTACCCATCGAACGGGTGGCGGCGGAGGCTGACGCCTAGTCGAAGTAGACACGCGCGCTCCGTCCCCTACCCATCCAGCGGGTGGCCGCGAATCTGGCGCCTAGTCGAAGTAGACGCGCGCGCTCCGTCCCCTACCCATCGAACGGGTGGCAACGGAGGCTGGCGCCTAGTCGAAGTAGACGCGCGCGCTCCGTCCCCTACCCATCGAACGGGTGGCGGCGGAGCTGGCGCCTAGTCGAAGTAGACGCGCGCGCTCCGTCTCCTACCCATCGAACGGGTGGCAGTGAAGCTGGCGCCTAGTCAAAGTAGACGCGCGCGCGCTCCGTCCCCTACCCTTCGAACGGGTGGCAGCGGAGGCTGGCGCCTAGTCGACGTAGACGCGCGCGGTCCGTCCCCTACTCATCGAGCGGGTGGCAGCGAAGCTGGCGCCTAGTCGAAGTAGACGCGCGCGCTCCGTCCCCTACCCATCGAACGGGTGGCAACGGAGGCTGGCGCCTAGTCGAAGCAGACGCGCGCGCTCCGTCCCCTACCCATCGAACGGGTGGCAGCGAAGCTGGCGACTAGTCGAAATAGACGCGCGCGCTCTGTCCCCTACCCATCGAACAGGTGGCGGCGGAGGCTGGCGCCTAGTCGAAGTAGACGCGCGCGCTCCGTCCCCTACCCATCGAACGGGTGGCAGCGGAGGCTGGCGCCTAGTCGAAGTAGACGCGCGCGCGCTCCGTTTCCTACCCATCGAGCGGGTGGCAGCGACGCTGGCGCCTAGTCGAAGTAGACGCGCGCGCTCCGTCCCTTACCCATCGAACGGGTGGCAGCGGAGGCTGGCGCCTAGTCTAAGTAGACGTGCTCGCTCCGTCCCCTACCCTTCGAATGGGTGGCAGCGGAGGCTGGCGCCTAGTCGAAGTAAACGCGCGCGCGCTCCGTCCCCTACCCATCGAGCAGGTGGCAGCGAAGCTGGCGCCTAGTCAAAGTAGATGCGCGCGCTTCGTCCCCTACCCATCGAACGGGTGGCAGCGGAGGCTGGCGCCTAGTCGAAGCAGACGCGCGCGCTCCGTCCCCTACCCATCGAACGGGTGGCAGCGAAGCTGGCGCCTAGTCGAAGTAGACGCGCGCGCTCCGTCCCCTACCCATCGAACAGGTGGCGGCGGAGGCTGGCGCCTAGTCGAAGTAGACGCGCGCGCTCCGTCGCCTACCCATCGAACGGGTGGCAGCGGAGGCTGGCGCCTAGTCGAAGTAGACGCGCGCGCGCTCCGTCCCCTATCCATCGAGCGGGTGGCAGCGACGCTGGCGCCTAGTCGAAGTAGACGCGCGCGCTCCGTCCCTTACCCATCGAACGGGTGGCAGCGGAGGCTGGCGCCTAGTCGAAGTAGACGCGCTCGCTCCGTCCCCTACCCTTCGAACGGGTGGCAGCGGAGGCTGGCGCCTAGTCGAAGTAAATGCGCGCGCGCTCCGTCCCCTACCCATCGAGCGGGTGGCAGCGAAGCTGGCGCCTAGTCGAAGTAGACGCGCGCGCTCCGTCCCATACCCATCGAACGGGTGGCAGCGGAGGCTGGCGCCTAGTCGAAGTAGACGCGCGCGCTCCGTCCCCTACCCATCGAACGGGTGGCGGCGGAGGCTGGCGCCTAGTCGAAGTAGACACGCGCGCTCCGTCACCTACCCATCGAGCGGGTGGCAGCGAATCTGGCGCCTAGTCGAAGTAGACGCGCGCGCTCCATCCCCTACCCATCGAACGGGTGGCAACGGAGGCTGGCGCCTAGTCGAAGTAGACGCGCACGCTCCGTCCCCTACCCATCGAACGGGTGGCGGCGGAACTGGCGCCTAGTCGAAGTAGACGCGCGCGCTCCGTCCCCTACCCATCGAACGGGTGGCCGTGAAGCTGGCGCCTAGTCGAGGTAGACGCGTGCGCTCCGTCCCCTACCCTTCGAACGGGTGGCAGTGGAGGCTGGCGCCTAGTCAAAGTACACGCGCGCGCGCTCCGTCCCCTACCCTTCGAACGGGTGGCAGCGGAGGCTGGCGCCTAGTCGAAGTAGACGCGCGCGGTGCGTCCCCTACCCATCGAGCGGGTGGCAGCGCAGCTGGCGCATAGTCGAAGTAGACACGCGCGCTCCGTCCCCTACCCATCGAACGGGTGGCAGCGAAGCTGGTGCCTAGTCGAAATAGACGCGCGCGCTCCGTCCCCTACCTATCGAACGGGTGGCGGCGGAGGCTGGCGCCTAGTCGAAGTAGACGTGCGCGCTCCGTCCCTTACCCATCGAGCGGGTGGCAGCGAAGCTGGCGCCTAGTCGAAGTAGACGCGCGCGCTCCGTCCCCTACCCATCGACCGGGTGGCAGCGAAGCTGGCGCCTAGTCGAAGTGGACGCGCGCGCGCTCCGTCCCCTACCCTTCGAACGGGTGGCAGCGGAGGCTGGCGCCTAGTCGAAGTAGACGCGCGCGGTCCGTCCCCTACCCATCAAGCAGGTGGCAGCGAAGCTGGCGTCTAGTCGAAGTAGACGCGCGCGCTCCGTCCCCTACCCATCGAACGGGTGGCAACGGAGGCTGGCGCCTAGTCGAAGTAGACGCGCGCGCTCCGTCCCCTACCCATCGAACGGGTGGCAGCGAAGCTGGCGCCTAGTCGAAGTAGACGCGCGCGCTCCGTCCCCTACCCATCGAACGGGTGGCGACGGAGGCTGGCACCTAGTCGAAGTAGATGCGCGCGCTCCGCCCCTTACCCATCGAGCGGGTGGCAGCGAAGCTGGCGCCTAGTCGAAGTAGACGCACGCGCGCTCCGTCCCCTACCCTTCGAACCGGTGGCAGCGGAGGCTGGCGCCTAATCAAAGTAGACGTGCGCGGTCCGTCCCCTACCCATAGAGCGGGTGGCAGCGAAGCTGGCGCCTAGTCGAAGTAGACGCGCGCGCTCCGTCCCCTACCCATCGAACGGGTGGCAACAGAGGCTGGCGCCTAGTCGTAGTAGACGCGCGCGCTCCGTCTCCAACCCATCGAATGGGTGGCAGCGAAGCTGGCGCCTAGTCGAAGTAGACGCGCGCGCTCCGTCCCCTACCCATCGAACGGGTGGCGGCGGAGGCTGGCGCCTAGTCGAAGTAGACGCGCGCGCTCCGTCCCCTACCCATCGAGCGGGTGGCAGCGAAGCTGGCGCCTAGTCGAAGTAGACGCGCGCGCTCCGTCCCCTACCCATCGAACGGGTGGCAGCGAAGCTGGCGCCTAGTCGAAGTAGACGCGCGCGCGATCCATCCCCTACCCTTCGAACGGGTGGCAGCGGAGGCTGACGCCTAGTCGAAGTAGACGCGTGCGGTCCGTCCCTACCCATCGAACGGGTGGCAGCGAAGCTGGCGCCTAGTCGAAGTAGACGCGCGCGCTCCGTCCCCTACCCATCGAGCGGGTGGCAGCGGAGCTGGCGCCTAGTCGAAGCTGGCGCCCTCGCCCCGCGAACACCGCCACGTGGGCGGTGACTTGGGATCGTGCGATGCGGTCTTGCGCTGTAAAGGTTCCTGGAATCACGTCGGCCCCTGGTCTGCCAGGGTTAGGTTCCCGTACCGTGTGACCCGACGCGCCCGGGGCACGCGGCGGCCTATGACTGGTGGGCGGCGGGATGTGGACGGTTGCGTGCTCGCGGCCGCTCGCCTCTTCCCTAGGCAAGGGGGACACGGGGCGGGCTGTTGTGATCCCCTGGCCCATTAGTGCGCCTTTAACAGCGGCTAGGTAACGTCGTGCTGTGACGGTCCTTGGCGCCTGTTGTAACATCCTGAAAATTTTAAAATTTAAAATATGAGTTTCTCGAATTATTTTTGCAATATATTCTGTTGGAATTTGGATTTTATGGTGTTTTCTTGAAATTGGATGAGATTTCAAGTTTTTAAGAATTCATAAAATACAAAGACAAACAATAGTAATTCCAAAAAGGGGAATATGCAAATAATAGAAAACTGAAATTATAAAAGCGAATCTGAAAAGATGATCCAGTATAAGAAGAGAGAAACTTGAGCTAAAAATATAAAAGTGTCATTTTGAAAATAATAGTATAAAAGGGGCAACAAAAATAAAAATATAAATTGTATACAAAATGAATATGCAAATAATATATATATATATATATATATATATATAAATGGAAGTAAACAACAGTATAAATAAATACTATATATATGTGTATATATATATACTTGTATACATATACATATGTATATATATACACTAAATAAAAAGAAAAAAAAGATCGGAGGGAGCCAGGCCGGCCGAACGCGGCCCAGCTCCACTCCTCTCCTCACGGTCGCGCGGCCCGGCCAGCCCGCCCGCACCCCCTTCTCTCTGGCGCGTGGCCCCGGCTCCACCCCGCCTTTCCTCTCTGGCCAGCCGACCCCTCGCCCGCAGCCCGTCTTCTTCCTCCTCCCTTCCCTGTTCTTCTGGCCGCGCCCGACCGCAGCCGGTGCGCCTGCCTCCTCCTTGCTTCGTCTCCGCCTCCTTCCCTATTCTCCCGGCGCGCCACTCGCACCGCTCCCCGGCCGCGTCGCTCTGCCGCGCGGGCCTCGCATCTCCGCTCCCTGCCCGTGGACCCGCGCCCCGCCCGCATCCTCTCCATGGCGCTCCCGTGCGCGCAGCGCCTTCCCCTTTGCCTCTGAGCCTTGACCGCCGCTTGGGTTCACCTCCCCTGGACACAATGCCTTCGCGTTCACCTCCCCTTGCCATTCACCCCCCCTTGCGCAGTCTCGGTGCATTCCCCCTCTCCCTAGCTCGGCCGCGTGTCGTCTCCTCCCTCCTTCCGCCGTGGTCCAGCTAGCACCGCCCCCGGTTTCGCTTGGCCTCACCCCGGTTCCACCTCGCCCGGTTACCACCCACACTCGCCGCCTATAAAGAGCCGAGCTCCCCCTTCCCCACTCCTCCTCCTTTTCCCCCGCCCGAGCTTGCGCCGGCCGTTGCCATTTCAGCCGCCGCCTCTTCCTCCGTAAACCCCCGACCGATTCCTCACGGCGAGAGCATCACCTGCACCGCCCGAAGACACTCCAGTGGTCGGCCGCCGTCCTCCGCCCCCGGAGCGCTCCCGCCACGGCGACCTCCCCACGCCGCCGCCCGCGCACGCCGCTGGCTTCCCTCGTCGCGCCCCCAGCTCCTCCGACCCACTTGGTGAGCTCAGTACACCCCTCTCATACTCGTTCGCCCCCTTTCTTCGTCCCTCTCACTCCCGGCCGCTGGCGCCTCGATTCCGCCTCACCGCCGGTCGCCTAACACTGCCGCCAGCCCGCCTTGGCACCACCCGGCCGGAGCTACTGCCACCGTGAGCTTCGTCGTCCTCCGGGCTTTCCATTTCACCGGTCGCCGCTGCCTCCCAGGCCGCCCCTCGCCGGCGACGCCGTCACCACCGTGCACCGGCCGCCTCCCCTGTTCTTCCTCCTCACCTCTGTGATGGCCGAACAGAACCCCCCCCCCCCAATTGTCTTGTCAGGTGTGCATGACATATGGGCCCCACTGAAGTTTAAGCACCTAGCTATGGTATATCACTTGCATCTTCCCCATGTATCTCTAGCAGCAGTTGTAGAGTATGAGATGAAAATAAAAATGGGCATAAAGATTAAGGGTGAGGTTAAATTAAAAGTATTATGAAATGAAGTTGAAAATTTAAGTTGGTTCAATAGTATGTAAAGAGGCACATGATAAATCATAAGTGACAAATAATATTGGGAATGAGAATTGATTACAAAATATACACTCTAACATTAACATATTGTCGACCCTGAAATCTTAGATCATAGTTTTGATTTAGTAACGATAACAAAGTGTAATCATGTGTAGCAGGTTCGAATAGTAAAGGGATGTAAAAGTTAACCACCTAAAGTATGACTGTCATTTCTATATCTTTAAAAGGTCATCTTAATATATGGTTACTAAAATGTAATAGCACTAGGACGTCGGGCATTAAAATGAGCTAACTAATATAAACATTCCAAAGTAAACACTTAATCAATAACCACAAGTAATTAGAGTTACATAAAATGATACACAACAAACCTGGTTCAGATTGCTAAAGTTTAAACTAAAATTTAAAATAAAGCATGATAATAGCTAAAGAATGAGCAACATAACAGTAGCGTCGTCAATTAAATCTTACACTAGCTTTAGTACATATTTAGATGGAGCATAACTATCTATATGCAGCAAGTCGGGACTCGTATAAATAAACTATAGATTAATAATAAATAAAAGCCTATATCAGAGACTATTCTAGAAACGTAATTAAGATATCCAAGTGTTATAATACCTTCGACTAAAAGATTTATAGAATAAGTACAGATCTCATCTGTCCATCCAGTTTGCCTTGCCATAACCTGAGTTACAAGGAATACATACCCTAGAGATAAAATTAGTACACTAAACTCCTACACCGGTCTGTAGGTCTAACCCGACTCATAGAACTTCCTTGATAAATACAAAAATAATAAAAGAAATTTGTTAATAAAAAGGTCAAGCCTCGCTTCTCCCCAATCGGCTATGTATGGCCACCTTCCCTTCCCAAAAGCAGATAATTCCTGTAAGAGCATCTTCACTTCTGATCCCTCGTATTTCTAAAATTTTCCTCACGGTAAAGCATTCAGACAACTTGTCTTCCTACTCAAATCCAGCTGCCGCTATGCTTACAACACACTAACCTGTATCATCCTTCTACTCTCAAATCATACTAAATGTATAATTAAATCGGGTATTTAAAGTGTTTGGATTTATTTGAATCTTTTGAGTTATTTACTTTCGTTTTGGATTCAGTCGTTTGTCGCGTAATTAGAAACTGAAGTTCGAAGATTCCACGGATCAAGCGAGATCAAGAGCGAGGCGAAGAAAAGATCCGAAGCTCAAGAGAAAGCATTGCGTGAGCTCAAGACCGCGGTAAACTGCGCCAGGCGAGTCAATACTTTGATCATGTTGAACCTACATTTTCTGCAAACTACCTTGGTTTAAATTATCAAATTGCATGCTATTATTTTATATGCAAATACATGTTAATTTAAGATTTTAGTTATATGTCCATTGGTTGCTTGACTAATATTACACCTCCCTTGGAATACTTGAATATGTGAACCTTGTCGCCTTAGCAAAACTATAATGGTAACTTTTCCAAAATAAGTCCGTAATTTATATGCCGTGCTTAGTAATGTTTAAGTAATTATGGGCGCAAGAACGCCCAGACATCACTTTAATCATGAGAAAATTTTGGTTGGGTCAGTCATGGTGGTAATGACTGATAAAATGTTGGATATGATTATTTTATGTCTCCAAAAGCCCCCAACATGCTTAAATATCTGGGCGGATGGTTCGGGGGTGTGGTGCAGGTGTGCACGAGAGTGTGGTTTGTGGTAGAACCGTCCAGATACCACTAAGGACTGAATCTTGTCATGTCAACCCGTGTACAACAGTACAACCACAAGTCTGTAAATTACAACTTGGCTTAGTAGATTTACCGGACCCTGAAAGTCATCCTTCCAGGAGGTGGTGTGAGGATGTGCAAGTGGCGGTCTGTGAGACGGCTTGAATGGGACACTCGTAGGGAGTGAAGTTCTGCTGTGGCGGGCTAGCAGGGGTGGGGAGCCAGCTGCTAGACGTTCAGAAGGAGGACATCCCGCACAACGTATGGGACCCACCGCAAGTGGGAACGACCCATAGGGTGAAATGATGGAAGGGGCGAGGTAATTTGAACGGTTACTGTGATGGTCTGCTCAACCACATGACTAAGGAATCGTGTGGGGCAACGAGTTGATTGTCTCTTGTGGTGAAAGTGTACAAACTCTGCAGAGTCAAAACTATTCGAATAGCCGTGCCCACGGTCAAGGGCAGACATGGGAACTTAACCAGATATAGTTCTATTTCAAAATGCTTTATGATGGGTTGGAAAAGTGGAAGGGCAGTGTAAGGCCCTAGTTTGGAATTGTCCTGGGTGTCGTCCTAGTGGTAAGTTAAGCGGCTATAACGCTGAAGAATTGCTATATGGTGCAGATGCCATGTAATGGTGGATGGAATCTGAATCACTATTATTACTGCATTCAACATATACGTGTGTTCGAAATGCTAGGTCTTAAAGGATTTTTATATAATTGTATTCAAAAGCACTCTTCGCAAAAGAAAATAAACCTAAGCCATCATTTGGTCAGCCATACATGTTATATACTGCATTCTGTGTGTTGATTCGCTGAGCACGGGGTCGGAGTGCTCACGCTCGCTTTTGCGGCAAAATTCAGAATCAAGAGTCAAGTCGCCTCGTCTCAGCAACAAGAGTGGACAAGCTGGCAGATAAGATGAAGATGAAGATGTCAAGGGCTAGGTCACGAACCTCCAGTTGGCTGCCTGTGGGCATGTCCTGAAGGTCCCACCTGTGTGCTTCGTTCTTCCGCTGCTGCAATTTATTGATTTCGGCCTAATCGGCCCATGTGTAAGTTTATTATTTCAATTACGTTTCCGCATGATATGTACTTTGATATTCAGAACTGTAACTGTGTGCACTATCTACTGATCCAGGGAATAGTGCAATTAAACACAGTAGATTCCGGATTATAAAATCCGGGTCTGACACCTGTGGTCGTGGCCTTCCAGCTTTGGGTATGGGGCATTGCGCTGGACGGGCGCTTGTACGACTGCGGTCGCGCCCCTTACACGGACCATCGCGACACTTCGCTTTCAGTTACGGGGAATCGTGGGGGCGGGCCTTTACACCACTGCGGTTGCATCCGGCACGCGGATCGTTGCAACGCTTCGGTAGCGGCGGTATGGGCGAGGTGGCTTGAAATAGCCCCCCCGTAACAGCGTCCCCGCACCTTTATGCCCTCTTTCCTGTCTGCTCCGCCCTCTACACCTTCGCGCTATCTTCACCGCTTCAGTCTCTCCGTGGGAAGCGATGGCCTCCAGTAGCAAGCGCGGCCAGGCAGTTGGTGGCCCTGACATTCGCCGGCGGTCCTCGCTGTTGAAGGTGAAATACGCGCTCCAAGAGTGCGACCCGGCGGCGGCGGACCAGGAGCTAGGCCCCTCGCTCGTGACCGAGAAGACGATCCAAGGGCTCCTGCGCGCGGGGAAGTTGTCTGGGCGCCAGGAGGTACGATTGCCCGCCGCCGACGAGACGGAACTGCATCCCGAGAGGTCGGAGGCGGTCGTGTTCGTTGCCTTTTTCGACGCGGGGCTCCGCATCCCAGCGGAGGCTATGGTGGGCGACGTGCTGCGGACCTTCGGGCTGGA
Organism: Dendrocalamus latiflorus; assembly: GCA_017311315.1. Taxonomy (NCBI): domain Eukaryota; kingdom Viridiplantae; phylum Streptophyta; class Magnoliopsida; order Poales; family Poaceae; genus Dendrocalamus; species Dendrocalamus latiflorus. The sequence goes on along the minus strand of CM029646.1, from coordinate 15,241,937 downwards.
GCTAGCGCAACTGACTCCGAACGCCGTGGCCCGGCTCGCGGTGTACAGCTGGGCCTTGCGCTCGGGGGCGTGTTGGCCCAGCGCGTCGTTGTTCGCCTATCTTCACGAGGAACGATGCCAGCCCAAGGGCCGGAAGGACGGGACGCTGTCGAGCTTCGGTAGCGTCACTTTTATTCTTCGTACGTCGTGCAAGAAGCTCTTCCCTGCGAACTCAACTCGCAGGAAGTGGGAGTCTTACTGGATGAAGCGGTGGTTCTACCACCGTGTGGAGAGCGGGAGCGGCCTTGAGTGCACAGGCCGACCGATCGCGTTCAAGCCCTCGCCCGGCCGAACGCTCGATGATGAGGACAAGCGGAGGGTCCAGCGGCTCGTAGGCGTGGTCGCCCACCTCAACATGCGCGACCTCGCCGAAGAGTACGTGATGTACGGTGTGGCACCGCTTGCCCACGACTGGCGTCTTGCCGCCGAGAGGCGTCGAGACGACAATGTTTCGCCATGGGTCTGCTCGCTGCCGGCGCCCCCCGGTCTTCGTAAGCCTCGATCGCATCCCTCCTTTGTTCACGCGAAATGCGTTATATGCTGATGCTATTCTCCTTTGCTTCAGGGATTTCCTTGGAGGAGGCGAAGCAAGCCGTGCGCGTATTCCTGGGGCCGTACACCGCCAGGGAGCACTAGCAGCGCGCGTCTGCTATCGCCGAGGCGGGGCTGGGGCGAATAAACCGCGTGTGCGAGGTCCTGGGCCTTGCTGTGCCGGACCGTGTCGCTCCAGACGACGGTGCAGCGAAGAAGAAGAAGGCACCGTCTCGGAAGAGGGGCCGCAGCGGGGCGCCTGCCGCGCTTGGCGCGGCAGCTGCTACTGCTGCTGCTAGTGTTTCCGAGGGCGCGGCGGACGCGGAGTCGGACTCGGCGAGGTATGTCGATTCAGGCTTGGGTGGCGCAGACGCCGAAGGCGAGGTATCTTTGGCGAGCGTCCCGGACGGCGGGTTCGCCGCGGGCAGCCGGAGGGGGGAAGTCTCACCGCCCGCCGAAGTCACCGAGGCGGAACCCGTGCGGACCGGTGATGCCGAGGTGGAGCTTTCGACCGCGGCCGCTGTGGTGCCGGAGGCGCCCTCCGCGGGGGCGCACGGAGCCGTGCTGCCTTTACCGACAGCAGCCGAAACCGAGGTGCCCCCTGCGACAACTGCCACCGCGGAACCTTCGCCCCCGGGCGCGGCAGCCGCGGGGTCTTCCCCAACCGCGATTGCGGGGGTGGTGTCGCTGCTGGCTGCCCCGGCTAAACGGCCGTGTGTGCGGCCGGAGCTCCACCGGACACCGCGAGGATTCGTCGTGGCCACGGGCATCAGAAGCTTGTGGGACTCCAGCGCAAGCGCCGGAGACCCTGCGGCATACGCGCCTTCTGCCCCCTGGCCACGCCGCCCGTCGCGCAGGGACAGCCGTCGCCCTCCCCGAACGCGGAGGCTTCTGCCCGCGGCGGGACCATTCCTTCTGCTACCGAGGGTACGGTGGCTTAGCTTACTCTGGTGTATGCTTTTATGCCTTGGGGGGCTCACCTGTATCGCGGTTTGCAGCGTTGCTCATTCCGGAGGGGGAGCACTTGGCGGAACACGGGGCCTCCGCGCGCGTAAGCCCCGCGGACTTCGTGCTGCCTCCGGAGACGCTGAGGGCATGGCGCGGGATTGTGAATGACGCGGCCACCAGCGTCGACCCACAAGTGCTGTAGGCCTACGGGGCGGGGCGCCTCGAGGACGCCTTCGAGGTGTCTGGGGTGAGGGTAAGTACTCCTGCGACAACGCTTGGGCTAGCTGAGCTTGCTAAGTCTTTCCCTTCTGTAGACACTTGTGCTGGGGCAGGCCCTGCAAACGGCCTATACTCGTGGCCAAAAGGCGCTCGAGGATAGGCTGCGGGCCGCCGAGGTGGAGCTGCGCGAAGCCTCTGGAGCCCGCTCTGCCCAGAACGCCCGCATCCGCCAGCTGGAAGCGGAATGCGCCGGAGCGGGGGCACACGCCGAGGGACTTGTTGCGTCAGCGCGGGAGTCGGCCGCGGCAGCTGCTGAACAGAGGTTTGCGGCGGAGTGGGACGGGCTCCTGGAACAGGTTGCCTCGCTAGAGAAGGAAAAAGGCGAGCTTGCCCTGACTCTAGCGGAGCGTAACCAGACGCTTGGCGACGCCTCGGTGGTTGCGTGGGACGCCATGCAAGCACTGGAGAGCCATCTTCAAGGGCTGGTAACTGAGGTGCCGGACCGCGCCTTTGGCCCGAAGGAGTTGTCTCGGACGCTCCGCTGGGTCGGGGATGCCGCCAACGTCGCGCGGCGCGGCGACGTCCTTTGGCACCCACTGCGTGTACACGTCGGCATGCTTGGTGTGCGCGCTCCTGCAGCACCGCGGTTGTACGCACGTCGCCGGGCTGGATGACCCCCAGCTGGAGATGCCTGGTGGGGCCGGAGTAATGTCCGGCGCCGTCCGCTCCGCTCGCCTTGCCCTTGGGCCCTTCTTCGACCGGATCTGGGCTTGCGTCGGGCCGGATGCTGCACGGATCGAGCTTCGGAAGTTGCTCTACGGGACGGGGAGCCTCGGCCAATTTCTGGACGGGGTCCCTCGACGCGACGAGGGCGGCGCTGGGCCCTCCGAAGGCACCGGGAACCCGCAGGTCTGACGCCGTGGTGCCTAGGTGTAGGCGTGTGTTGTACTGCTCCCTCTTTTTGCGAATGAAGTACACACTTACTGCATGCATTCTGACTTTCGCCTATATCCCGGGTAGCTTCCTTGCTGGGGCCGGCTTCGTGCGGCCGACCTTTCAACCCGGCGACGCCTTTGACGCTGGCGAAGGGCCGAAGAGTCGCTGGACTTTTGGGCGGGCCGGCCTTCTTCGAGCGAGGCCCCAGCTTTAGCGCGTGTTAAGGACGAACCCATGGGATAGCGGCTTAGAGCGGCAAGGATGTTGCCGGACCTTTGTACTTGTGATTTTTCCGGTATGCAGATTTCCTGGTACTTTAGGATATGCGCTGTGTGTTGATGCCACCGTTGGTGAAGTAGCTGCGCAAGGGTTCCTTAGAACGGCGCTTGCGGGGGCAGTCCTTGGCATCTCACCTTTTTACAGCCCGTAGTCTGGCGTGTGCGGAGGCGGACCTCCGCACTTTGCCTTTTATAGTCCGTAGACTGGCGTGGGCGGAGGCGGACCTCGACGCCTAGCCTTTTTTTTATAGTCCAAAGACTCACGCGTGCGGAGGCGGACCTCGACGCTACGTCTTATTTAGAGTCCGTGGACTAGTGCGTGCGGAGGCGGACCTCGACGCTACAACTTCCTTTATAGTCCGGAGACTCGCGCGTGCGGAGGCGGACCTCGACGCTACGTCTTATTTAGAGTCTGTGGACTAGTGCGTGCGGAGGCGGACCTCGACGCTACGACTTCCTTTATAGTCCGGAGACTCGCGCGTGCGGAGGCGGACCTCGACGCTACGTCTTATTTAAAGTCCGTAGACTGGTGCGTGCGGAGGCGGACCTCGATGCTACGTCTTATTTAAAGTCCGTAGACTGGTGCGTGCGGAGGCGGACCTCGACGCTACGTCTTCCTTTATAGTCCAGAGACTCGCGCGTGCGGAGGCGGACCTCGACGATACGTCTTATTTAAAGTCCGTAGACTGGTGCGTGCGGAGGCGGACCTCGACGCTACGTCTTATTTAAAGTCCGTAGACTGGTGCGTGCGGAGGCGGACCTCGACGCTACGTCTTATTTAAAGTCCGTAGACTGGTGCGTGCGGAGGCGGACCTCGACGCTACGTCTTATTTAAAGTCCGTAGACTGGTGCGTGCGGAGGCGGACCTCGACGCTACGTCTTATTTAAAGTCCGTAGACTGGTGCGCGCGAGGGCGTCCCCCCGGTGCGCCTTTTGTTTATACTCAGGCCCGTCACCTTTGGCTACGGCGAGTGCACACGCGAACATGCGACTTCGATTTATACTCAGTCCCGTACCCCTGGCTACGGCGAGTGCACACGCGAACGTGCGTCTTTGTTTATACTCAGGCCTGTCACCTTTGGCTACGGCGAGTGCACACGCGAACGTGCGACTTCGATTTATACTCAGTCCCGTACCCCTGGCTACGGCGAGTGCACACGCGAACGTGCGTCTTTGTTTATACTCAGGCCCGTCACCTTTGGCTACGGCGAGTGCACACGCGAACGTGCGACTTCGATTTATACTCAGTCCCGTACCCCTGGCTACGGCGAGTGCACACGCGAACATGCGTCTTTGTTTTATACTCAGGCCCATCACCTTTGGCTACGGCGAGTGCACACGCGAACGTGCGACTTCGATTTATACTCAGTCCCGTACCCCTGGCTACGGCGAGTGCACACGCGAACGTGCGAATTCGATTTATACTCAGTCCCGTACCCCTGGGTACGGCGAGTGCACACGCGAACGTGCGTCTTTGTTTATATTCAGGCACGTCACCTTTGGCTACGGCGAGTGCACACGCGAACGTGCGACTTCGATTTATACTCAGTCCCGTACCCCTGGCTACGGCGAGTGCACACGCGAACGTGCGACTTCGATTTATACTCAGTCCCGTACCCCTGGGTACGGCGAGTGCACACGCGAACGTGCGACTTCGATTTATACTGCGGGAACGCGCGCGTTGGCTAAGCCTGCGCGTGCCTTCACCGCGTACTTGCGCGTGATGAAGAAAGATTAGCGACAAACGGCGATCTTCATTACATCCCCGTTTGCGCGGGTGAGCAACTACAAGGGATGGATATACTAATCGTTTGCCCTTGGTGCGGCCGAAGCCTCTAGTCGCTAGACATCCGCAGGGCCCACCAAGGCGCCTCTGAATGGCCCCGCGGAACTCCGCGCTGTGACGCCAGCTCTAGGAGCGCCGTTGGGCTTCGCGACGCGGGCACCTGGTACCTGGCTCGATGCGCCGGGCCATATCCTGGTCTCCTCGGACGGTGATGATGGTCCGGGGACCCGGGATCTTCATGCATAGATAGCCGTGATGTGGTACCGCGCCGAAGGAGTTGAGGATTGGGCACCCTAATATGGCATTGTAGGGGTATGGAAGGTCGACCACGTCGAAGGTGGCATCTTCGGCCCGCACATTGTCATCTTGGCCGAAGGAGACTTGAAGACCTATTTGGCCCAGCGCCCGCAGGGGCTATCCCCCGAAGCCCTGCAGTGGGATTCCCGAGGGCCTTAGGCGGCTTCGAGGGATCCCCATCTGGTCGAAGGCCGCTGCAAACAATACGTTCGCGGAGCTACCGCCGTCCACCAAGGCACGCCCCACGTCACATCCCGCGATAGTGACCCGGATGACCAGGGGGTCCTGATGAGGGAAGTCCACGCCTTGGGCGTCGTCGGGTGTGAATGTAACTTCATGCTACGCCCAGTCCGGCGGTGCTTGCGCTGGGTATGCCGCCACATGATGTAGTCTTCGCGCATAGGCCTTCTGCTGCCGTGCTGAGGCGAATCCCAGCGCAGAGCCTCCGGATATGACGTTAATGATCCTGCGGTGGGTTGCCTCCGGAGCCTGCAGCGACAGGAGGCCCTCCCGAGGCTGCTGTACGTGAGCTTGGATCCGTAAGGTGCCTTCGTGGGGTTGCATCCCTTGCGCCTGTACCTGCACGGGGGCCTCGTACGGGAATTGGACGTGGGCCACCGCAGGCGGACGCGTCTCCGGGTTCCTGTCCCTAGCGACGCTGTCGCGGAGCGCCGCGATGGAGGTGCAGGTGCGGGTATCATGGTTGCCGCGGCCGTGGACTACGCACCACAATCCCTGGTGCTGGTCGTCGTAATCTCCACGACCCTTATCGTCGCGGCCCCTGCCACGGCCGCGCCCCCGGCCACGGTGCCCCCGACCGCCTCAGCCCGCGGGAGCACCCTCGTCGGAACCGCCTTCAATGTCGAGGACGTACCGGTTTCGCCTCGACCTCTGCTGGCCGCGCTTGGGCTGATCGGACGACTCCTTATGGGAGGCGTCCCTGCGGTCGGGCGCATCCCTGGACGACTCCTGCTTACGTTTTGCCAAGGCTCCGGCCTGGTTGGTGTCGGAGTCGTCACCTTGCCTTCGCCGCGCGTCTTCTTCTGCCCTGGCATATTCTTCCATTTTGTCGAAGAGCTTCGCCACCGTCTTGATTGGCTTTCGCGCATTGTACTCGGCCATCGGGTCCGGACGAAGGCCCTGTATGGCTGCATTAATGATGGTGGTTTCATTAACGTCTTTCACTTGGCATCAAATCTTGGCGAAGCGTTTGAAGTAGTCCCGGAGCTTCTCCGAGGGTTTTTGCTTCACAGCAAAGAGTTGGTCCGCGTCGACTCGGTCGACGTAGTTTTCTTCGAAGTTGTTGTGAAGGCGGACGCGAAGCTGCTCCCACACGTAGATGGAGCCCGGCTCTATGGTAAAGAACCAAGAGAGCGCCACTCCTTGCAGCGCGAGGGGGAGTCCCTTCGCCTTCGTGGTGTCGTCTCCGCCCGCGGCTTCGATCGCGGTTTCGTACACGCGCACGAACTCACGGGGGTCCGTGTCGCCTTTGTACGAGTCGACGGCGCTAGGGAACTTGAAGTCTTCGGGCCATGGCGCCTGCTGCAGCTCCGCCGAAAGCGGGGACTCCGGATCTACGTGCCGCAGCGGCACGCGGCTAGACGTAGGGGCTTCGCGACTGTCCGCCCTCTCCGGCGTGGGCTCGGTCGCGATTACTGGCGCGGCCTGCTGGCTCCGAGCCTCTTGCATATCTCGGACGGCTCCGCGAAGGTCCCCTAGCTCCGCGAAGGCCACATCTGAAGACCAGCTCTTGGCATTCCTCAAGACACAGCAGCAGGCCTCGGATGTGCCTCGAATGCTATGCTATATATGCTTCGAGTTGGCAGTCATGCCCTGACGAAACAGTTCATCCCCGTGTAACTATCACAGACGGTTTGTAATGTAAACCGTCTGTGAAGGACTATCACAGACGGTTCTATACACGAACCGTCTGTGATACGCATAAATCACAGACGGTTGATATTTAGAACCGTCTGTGATATTATGTACATCACAGACGGTTCGTGTTACGAACCGTCTGTGATAATGAGACTATCACAGACGGTTATTGATGCGAACCGTCTATGATAGGCAGAAATCACAGACCGTTTGTAGTTGGAACCATCTGTGATATTCTGCGTAGTATTAATTACTTGGCGTACTTGCTTGAAGGATGTCGACACCGATCTGTCTTCATTGCGCTGCATCGGTGGAGCAAGGCGGCCGGCTTTAGGGAGTTGGGGGTGAAAAAATATCACCGTCTTCTTATTGATCTGATCAGAGGTTAGCATACTCAATTACTTAACATTCTTAGTGATCTGATCAGAGATTAGTATTCAATTACTTAACATTCTTAGTGATCTGATCAGAGGTTAGTAGTAGAGGTAATAATCATTTTTGACACCCATTTTTCACTTGTGTAGCGTAGATGGACCGAAGCTGGATGTATATTGAGAACCGTGTGAGTGAAGAGTACATTACTGGCGTGTCTGCCTTTAGAAGGGCGGCCGAGCTGGATATGTTGAAGAAGGGGATGAAATATATGTATTGCCCATGTATTGATTGTCATAATCTCAAGATGTTTAGCAACTCAGCGCAGATTGAAGCTCACTTGATTCGAAGGGGTTTTAGAAAAGGGTACAAATGTTGGGCCAGTCACGGTGAAGAGAAGAGTACACAAGAAGGTAGTTATGACATAGTCGAGGGAGGCAACGATATGCCAGTTGTGGACTGTTCTTTCGATCATGAGGAAAGGTCGCAGGATGACAATCTGGATCATGAGGATAGGTCACAGGATGACAATCTGGATCATGAGGATAGGTCGCAGGATGATAATCTGGATCAGATGTTACGTGATGCAGAAGGGAACTATAGTGAGAGAGAGTTTGGTAAATTCGAGGGCTTGATGGAGGACTCGGAGAAACCTTTGTTCCCGGGCTGCAAGCCGCAATACACGAGGTTGTCATCAGTTCTAGAACTACTAAAATTGAAGGCAAGCAATGGTTGGTCCGACAAGAGTTTCACGGCATTATTAGGTCTCCTAGTGGACATGCTTCCAACGAGAAATGTGTTGCCGAGAACCACCTACCAAGCCAAGAAGATTCTTTGTCCATTAGGAATGGAAGTAGAAAGAATACATGCATGTCGGAATGATTGTATCCTATACCGTAAAGAGTATGCTAGCTTACATGTTTGTCCGGTGTGCAAAGCATCCCGATACAAACGTAGAAATGACTCTGATGATGGGAAGGGCATCGAGGTGAAGCAAGGACCTCCTGCTAAGGTGATGTGGTATCTTCCTGTAATCCCCCGTTTGAAGCGTTTATTTGCAAACCGCAAGGATGCAAGATTGATGCGTTGGCACTGCGAGCAGCGTAAGAAAGACGGAATGATAAGACATGTTGCTGATTCTGCCCAGTGGAGGAACATCGATAGGATGTTTGTAGATTTCGGTGTGGAACCGAGAAATATAAGGTTTGGGTTGAGTACAGATGGAATGAATCCTTTTGGTAACATGAGCAGTCGACATAGCACCTGGCCCGTGACTCTGTGCATGTACAACCTTCCTCCTTGGCTGTGTATGAAGCGGAAATATATTTTGATGTCACTACTTATCCAAGGGCCGAAGCAACCTGGCAACGATATTGATGTGTTCCTAGCCCCATTGGTGGAAGATCTTGCAACACTGTGGAATGAAGGGGTACATGTATGGGATGCGGACAAACGAGAGAACTTCACTCTACGGGCCATGTTGTTCTGCACCATTAATGATTTTCCTGCCCTTGGTAACCTGTCAGGGTTTAGTATAAAAGGAGCCAAAGCGTGTCCGCACTGCTTAGATTATACGGAGAGTGTGTGGTTGAACAACTCCCGAAAAACTGTGTACATGCGTCACCGTAGGTTCCTTCCAAAGTATCACCCATACCGCAAGATGAAGAAACAATTTGACGGAAAAAAAGAGGATGACTCAGTACCAAGACCTTTTAGCGGGAAAGAGGTGTATGATATGGTCAAGGATATAAATGTTGTGTTTGGAAAGGGACGTAAATTGAGGAAGAACATGTGGAAAAAGAGGTCAATATTTTGGAACTTGCCTTATTGGGAGCACTTAGAAGTTCGCAATTGCATCGATGTCATGCACGTAGAGAAGAATGTATGTGACAGTTTGATTGGTCTCTTACTGAACATTCCTGACAAAACAAAGGATGGTGTTAACGCAAGGTGTGACTTGGTCGCTATGAACATCAGGACCGAGTTAGCACCGATTGAGACCGATAAAGGCCGGACGTACCTTCCCCCAGCATGTTACACTCTGTCTAAGTCCGAGAGAACTGAATTGTGCCAGTCCTTAAATGGTGTGAAAGTTCCATCCGGTCACTCGACAAGCATGAAGAAACTTGTTTCCATGGAACATTTGAAATTAATTGGCATGAAGTCTCACGACTGTCATGTGCTAATGACTCAAATGCTACCTGTTGCAATTAGAAGTATTTTGCCGAACAAGGTTCAAGTGACAATCATAAGGCTATGTTATTTTTTCAACGCAATTGCTCAGAAGGTCATTGATCCGGATGGACTAGATGCTCTGCAAACCGAGGTGGTGACAACTCTATGTCATCTAGAGATGTATTTCCCTCCATCATTTTTTGATATCATGGTCCATCTCATTGTCCACCTTGTGAAAGAGATAAAAATATGTGGCCCCGTATTTCTACGTCATATGTACCCTTTCGAGAGGTACATGGGAATTCTGAAGTCCTATGTACGCAATCGATCTCGACCGGAGGGTAGCATCATCGAAGGTTATACAACAGAAGAGGTCATTGAATTCTGCATCGGCTACATGGCTCAGGTAGAGCCGATAGGTGTACCTCTATCTCGTCACGAGGGGAGGCTAGAGGGTATCGGGACTATCGGGAGGAAAGCAATAACTCCGGATCAAAATACGTATACTCAAGCCCATTTCATGGTTTTACAACACATGACTGAAGTGACCCCATATATTGAAGAGCACAAGGACATGCTACGTCAGGAGAATGCAGGCCAGTCAGAAGTTTGGACCACGAGACAACACAACCGTCAGTTCAACGAATGGTTCAAGGCGCAATTGACTAGGAGGTCGTCAAGTGAAACACTACAATGGTTGGCAAAAGGGCCAAAATTTACAATTGTGACATGGCAAGCATACGACATTAATGGCTACACATTTTATACAACAGATCAAGATAGAAAGAGCACAGTGCAGAACTCAGGTGTCCGCATAGATGCCTATGATGCGCACGGCAGTACCGCTGGCCCAAGCTCGTACTACGGGCTTGTAGAGGAGATTTGGGAGCTTGACTACGTAATTTTCAAAATTCCTCTATTTCGGTGCCGTTGGGTCCAACTTCCACGAGGTGTAAAGGTTGACAAGTACGGCGTCACTACCGTGGACCTCGAATGTGTAGGATACAAAGATGAACCATTCGTACTCGCGAGGCAAGTTGTTCAAGTATTTTATGTACCTGACCCGGCAAATAAGAAGCGCCATGTAGTTCTTCAGGGAAAAAGAAGGATTGTCGGGGTTGAGAATGTTGTGGATGAGGAAGAGTACAATCAATTTGATGATTTGCCTCCATTCGGACAAGGCATCAGGCTCGAGGAAGAACAAGGCGATGAACCAAGCTATATGCGTGTCGATCATCGTGAAGGGCTTTATTTAAAATGATATAGCCAAAGTGTAATAAATGATATTGGTTATGCTTGTGTTTTTCATAAATGTATGTATGTTCCATTGTAATTGTAAAATGACTAAGGAACTAAGAAATAGTTATATCTATGGTTATGCTTGCGTTTTTCATAAATGTATCTATGTTCCATTGTAATTGTAAAATGACATAGGAACCTAGCTAGCTACCGGTATTTATAGTGAAATATCACAGGCGGTTTATCAAAAGAAACCGTCTGTGATAAAACATCACAGACGGTTCTATAGATATAACCGTCTGTGATAATATAAATATCACAGACGGTTATATATATAGAACCGTCTGTGATAATATTGATATCACAGACGGTTATATTGATAGAACCGTCTGTGATAAGTGCATATCACAGGCGGTTATATTGATAGAACCGTCTGTGATAGCTCATCTTTAAATACCCGCAGCTAGGTCTGCGGAGTCCGCTCTGGCGCAGTCTCTTGTCTCCACCCTGCAGCGCCCCTGCTAGCTAGGTTTTGCTCCCTCCCGACGCCGCCGGTCCCTCCCGACGCCGCCAGTCCCTCCCGACGCCGCTCCCTCCCGACGCCGCCGTTCCCTCCCGACGCCGCTCCCTCCCGACGCCGCTCCCTCCCGACGGCGCTCCCTCCCGACACCGCTCCCTCCCGACGCCGCCGATCCCTCCCGACGCCGGTCCCTCCCGACGCCGCTCCCTCCCGACGCCGCCGCTCCTTCCCGACGCCGCTCCCTCCCGACGCCGCCGGTCACTCCCGACGCCGCTTATTTTATGTTATATGCTTCACATGAATTTTATGTTATATGCTTCACATGTTATATGCTTCACATGAATTTTATGTTATATGCTCCACATGAATTTTATGTTATATGCTTCACATGTTATATGCTTCACATGAATTTTATGTTATATGCTTCACATGAATTTTATGTTATATGCTTCATATGAATTTTATGTTATATGCTTCACATGTTATATGCTCAACATGTTAGCTTTATGATATATGCTTCACATGTATTTTATGTAGCATATAATATATGCTGCAGGTGTTTAGCTCACTGTAGGCACTTCATAGAACCTTGTAACAATAATATATGCTGCACTTGTTAGCTGCAAGGTCTATTTAGAAGGCCCATAGCTCACTGCAATTAGTTAATCGTTAGAACTTTGTCAAAGAGCATAAAGCAAGTGACACACTCCAGTGTATCTTGTTCAATGAACTTGATGCACTGGTTTGTGTCACTTGATTCATAGAACTTTGACAAGCTGGGTCCATAGCTCACTGCAGTTAGTTTTTTCTTAGAAGAGAGATGGCGTCCACACAGTCTTCGTCGTCGTCGTCTGGGTCTCACGCTCCCAAGATTGCGAAAAGTAAACGTGGCCGAGGAGTATCGAAATGGCCAGAGGCCCGAATGACCATCACGGTGGTCTCTCCGAATGGGACTCCTCTGGAACCGTCGAAAGCAGCGTCATCATTTCGGACTACCTGCGGGATAATTGGAAGGCAACGGGTCCCCATCACCATAGCAAGCTGGAAAGATTTGACAAAGGATCACAAAAATCAGCTATGGGAGGAACTTACAAATTCCTTCGAGTTCCCAGCAGAAGCACAGGGACTCGTGCAACGGCAGGCGCTCCTCGCGATGGGAAAAGCATGGAAGAATTTTAAGAGCATTCTTGTGATGAAGTACGTGGCCGAGGATGTCACGCCCTTCACGAAGTATCCTTTCGTGTCGCCGGAAACATGGGAGGCCTTTGTGCAGATGAAGACGACGCCTGAATTTGTACAACAAAGTGCGGCGCACAAGGATCTCCAGTCACAAAACACGCACCCTCACAGACTCGGCACTGCTGGGTACGCGGGTAAAATCCCGCAATGGAGGATGCAGGATGAGGTCGCAATCCGATCGGAGGCCTCTCCGCCATTTGCCGGGATCGCAAACGAGCGCGCTCGAAACTGGTTAAGAGCGAGGTCATCAACCACATCTTCGAGTGTCTCTTTCAAAAACCCCGCAGATGAGGAAGTGTCCCAATGCATGGTAAAATATGTTAAACAACATAGTTGTTAACACCTCTTGAACTGCATGGGTTCAAAAATAACATGATTAATTGCCTCTTGCAGCAATCATTGACTACCGAATCTTCTCGTGGCTCCTTTGAAGAATATAGGGAGATAGATTTACTATCACAGGCCTTGGGAAACAAGGAGCACCCAGGTCGCACACGAGGCATGGGGGTTTATGTACCTTGGTGGCAAGGATTTCCATATTACTCCGAGACATATAGGAGTAGGAAGAGATCCAAGGCGTACCGCAGCGAACAAATAAAACAGGAGCTTCGTGCTCAACTTGAGGAACAACTATCTGCCTCACTTCAAGAGCAGACTGCCTCACTTCGAGGAGAGATAGATTCGTTGCGGGAAGAACTGAGACAAGTCCGCAACCATTCGCAACCCACTCCTAGTACTGCGGTACCCAGTCCCCCTCAACGTCGCAGTAGCTGCGCGTCCACACCAATTTCTGAACATAGCGACGACCACTTACGTATTGATGACATTCAGGTAATGTACCTCTTTAGAATGGTACATAGATCTCTCTGGTGGACGCCTTAACTCAGCTCTTGTATCGTTATGTAGGAGCCCATCCCTTGCAGCCTCAGAGTCAGGCTTGTTGGCTCTATTCCCGTTGACGCTGGGCGCGGCATGGTGTATCCATTGCTGCCAGGGACGCTGGTGCACGGTGTACAAGTAGACACCGGTTTCATAAAGGTCCAGGTGGACATGATTAATGATATTTTTAAGTCCGTCCCTCTTGAGAAGCCCCCAAACGAAGAGATTAAGACATTAGGGGATGCCGTCCACACATTCATTCAGTGGCCCAAGAGGGACATCGTCCTCGACATGTCCGTGCCACAATCTTCACATCCAGTGGCCCAAGAGGGACGTCGCCCTGGACCTGGCACATCGGCTCCGGTGGCTCCACCTCCACCTCCAAATCCAGTAAAGTCTGTTGCATCGGCTCCCGCCGAGACGCCACCGAGAACATATCATAAGCGAGGCTCCAAGGCCTCCAAGGCTCATGCGAAGAAAATTAAGCCGGGTCCCGTGACATGGAAGTTTATTCTAGGAGTGTCGTTGGTGCCCGATTCACAATTACGCCAAATTGGTATGATTTGCAATACATTGCATGCCTGGTACATGGAGAAGTCCAACATGAAGCCAAACCGGCAGAGTGCATTCACTGTGAAATATAACGAGACGCATTTCCTCCATGACTTGGGCTACATCGTTGTGACATTCGAAGATTTATTCTTACTATTCAATCTCGACGAACTCGACGCCTCACTTCTACGATGCTGGACACTGTAAGTGTACTATACAATGAAGTTCTACATTCACGTTATACAGATAAATGTCATTACTCTTTCTTTATGTATAGATACATGATCCAACAAGCCCGGAAATCGCGACGACCGGTGGGTTTCCTCGACCCTCACTTGGTCTCGGAGCAATCTATCAACGCAGATGCATCCTTCGTGGAAGGTTACATAACGAGGGGATTGATTGCTCACACCGACAAGGAGTACGTCATGGTACCCTTCAACCAAGGGTAAGTGTTTCACTAGTTGCCACACATATGTTTCATTTGTACTTTACATGCAGCATGAACTTAGGATTAATCACTGTGGCGACACATATGACTAGGAATCACTGGATTTTGATTGTGATTGTACCAAAGTGGAGCAAGGTAATATACCTTGATTCCCTCCTTAGTAGCAACCACGACTTCAGTCGTGTGCAAGAAGTACTTAATAGGTAAACTCATTTCCTCCATACATAACTCTATTGTAATATTTCTTTTGTTTGCCACGGCCGAGGCTAAGTTTTTTGAATCACGTAGGGCGTTTGCCGAATATGTTGCCCAAGGAGGAACACACGACAAATCCAGTGACACGCTACGACACAACACGCGAATTCCGGTACCCGCTACAACACAATAATCCTATATCATACTTTGTAATAATGCCTCTAGAATTGACAATACCGATGTATGTAATTCTATTTTTGCAGTGCCACCAGCAGCTACAGGGCAACGTATGTGGATTCTACGTTTGCCGCCATATGATGGAAATCATGGGTACTAAGATCAATGATCCAGAGGTTTGTCAGGTCCTTCCAATAATTATTATTTTCTGATTATATTACACACACATGCTAATTAATGACTTAACATTGCTCCTAGCGACAGCGGGTGAACTTCGACGGAAGTGCATATGATCTTGACAATCTCGTCGATATTCGTGCAATCATCTCCCAATTCTTGATAGCAGAGGTCATAAATAAGAGGGGAGAGTTCCACGCCGGTGATGATGATAATTAGATGTTGAAACATTGGATTCAACTGTACAAATCAAACAATTCCTTCAATTGAATACATTTGTCAGATTTTGTGTAACAATTTTCATTCTATATATGTGATATTGTTACATTCATCTGTGTATCGAATTTTGTTGTAATTTACTATGAGTTGCAATTAACTTATATCTGTCATTTATCTGTAATCTGCTTGCTTTCAGAGGGCATGGCTAGCATATCCTGAGGCTAGCCAAGAAACAGCATATAAAATGGATGATGCACTTGGTATCACAGACGGTTCATTGTTAAAAACCGTCTGTGATACCATATCACAGACAGTTTCAAAGAGTGCCGTATATGGTGTGACTGCTATCACAGACGGCTTTACTACTGACCGTCTGTGATATACACAATATCACAGACGGTTAGTAATACAAACCGTCTGTGATATTGTGCATATCACAGACGGTCTTGATTACTAACCGTCTGTGATAGGCGAGTATCACAGACGGTTTTTTATAAACAACCGTCGGTGATACTCGCCTATCACAGACGGTTAGTAATCAAGACCGTCTGTGATATACAGAATATCACAGACGGTTTGTATTACAAACCGTCTGTGATATTGTGAGTATCACCGACGGTTGTTTATAAAAAACCGTCTGTGATACTCGCCTATCACAGACGGTTAGTAATCAAGACCGTCTGTAATGTTTTTATCACAGACGGCTCGGGAACCGTAAACAACCGTCGGTGATACTCGCCTATCACAGACGGTTAGTAATCAAGACCGTCTGTAATGTTTTTATCACAGACGGCTCGGGAACCGTCTGTGATAACCACCAACTATCACTGACACCTAAACACTGACGGTTCAGGAACCGTCTGTGATGACGGTTCCGAACCGTCTGTGATAGGGCTGTCTGTAGCAGTGCACCTTCTCACGCATCGACAAGTCTCTCATGTTTCGGTTCTATTGGACTACGTATTACTTGGATCGACCAAGCCACATGGTGCAACGCGTCGCAGGAACTTGCCTTCAACATTTTCCACCTTCTTTGTGTCATGCTTAAAGTCAGCCATCTCAGATGGTATCTTTGATCATTTTGTGCTTTAGCCCCTTCATGAGCGTAGTCCTGATTCTCATTGTTAACCATGGATGACTCCAAATGACCCTGTACATCCAAGAACCAAAAAATTATTTTCAAACACAAATTATTCACAACTTGCATGATCTATATTAGCTGTAATATGCATCATGCAATGCATATGCACTGTTTTAGGTCAAACCAAATCATCTCATGACTCAAAATCTTTAATGTCATTCATTTCTGCAAGCTATATAAAAAAATGGGTAAATTTGCAAATTTTAAATTTTCATGCTTCCAAAATAGTAATAGTTTATCACAACAAATCTCCGACCTTTTCACATGGTCCATCAAAAACTAACGGAAGACAAACACACACAGTGCATTTAGGAAGCAAACAACAGCATATGCATGCGATTGCACGCTCGGGCACGTATACATCCATGCCACCACACAACACAGCATGGCAATAGACGACGACGCACATTGATAAATCTTACAATACTCTACGTGCCAAAACCAAAGACGGCCGGGAACGACCATGCACGTACGTAACGTACGTGTACACTCCCAACATGCACGCACGCGCATGCATGGGAGTCATCTTTATTCTCAAACAGCCAAACTAACGGACGAAGCAGTACATTGACACAAGCGCCCACGTGCGTCCTCCATTAACGCGACCTGCAACTTACATCTATTTGGACGGCGGCGCGAACATTTCCTCCAGCGCCCTCTTCTTCGCCTGCAGCGTGCTCTCGGCGACCTCGCAGTTTTGGATCGGCGCCAGGCATCTCTGGAAGCACTGGTAGGGATGGTCGGCGCAGTAGCAACGCCCCGCGCACTCGGAGAAACACTGCTTGCGCAGGTTGCCGTGCATCTCGTCCAGGCGGCTGACGAGCGTGTCGCCGCCGCTCTGCTCCTGCGCCATAACCGTGTAGCCGTTCTGCTGCTGCCCAATGGAGTACAGGAGCAGCATGCAGACGGCGGCTAGCTTGAGAGCAGCAGCAACTGAAGCCATCGATTGATCGAGGAGAGGGATGCAAATGAGATGTGCGCATTGAGGAGTTCGATGGGCTCTGCTATTTGTAGGGAGGAGACGACCTTAGGTTGATTAACTGTGCGCACTGCTACTTGCAGTGCCCCATTGTCTGAAGCTTGCTAACTAAGCCTTCTGCCTTCATGCTCTCGTATGCATGGCACTGCTCTAACTCACTTACAACTTAAGTTTTTAGCTGTGACCTTTAACTTATGGCTGAAATTGCAGCTACCAGTTTTTTCTAAAGAAAAATAGGAAAAAAATATATGAAAAAACCGTTATATCATCACAAACAATGCAAAAGAATAAGGAAAAAGGAAAGGCAAAAAAGCAAAAAACAAACCTCAAAAAGCTAAAGTAAGCTAAAATTAGAAGTCGATGCGTTCCAAGTGGATTCTGACTTAAATAAGTCAAAAGCTATAATAAATCAGAAACTGAAGCCGTTTAGAGCAGAACCATGAGCACAATGCCTATTGTCGGGTTGTTTCTTTGCTTCACCCAGTGGAAACGTTTTGCGTCCACCATTGGTACCCGTGGACCAACGAGACACCAAATTTAAGAAATATTTGTTAGATTATATATATATATATCCGTACCTTTATTAAATAATGTTCAATCGAATAAATACTGCCTCCCTTTCCAAATACAAATCATTCTGGTATTCAAAATTTGTTCCTAAATACATATCATTCTACGATATTGGGATAGCTTTGTACCTTTTTTCCTTCACATACCCCTCTCATTCATTGCCCATGGCTATTTTCAAGGTCATTTACTGCTAAAAATTAGAGTAACACACTATCCAAAAGTAATATGTGACCTATTGAAGAAGGGTTGTATTCTTTTTTTACCTATCGTTTACTGTACGTGAAGACAACATATCAAAACTTCGATTGAAAATGTAAACAAAAGATATTTCGATTTGGCATGCGAAATATGTACCATTATACATCAAAAGTACTTCTATATCATTATATTTTTAATATTTTTCTAAACAATATTTAGAATAGCAACAGTTAAATAGGTATAAGAGAGACAAGTAGAAAAAACGGAGCTGGTAAATGCCTAGAACTACACAGCTTGGTACTTGTCCTCGCATCCTTCACAGCTCGTAAACCAAGTTCGCCTACACACGTGAGCCCACACATCTCGTACACCACACATGAAGTAAATCTCAAAGATCTTTCGGTCCTCATGACCTCCTGAAATCTAACGAAGAACCATGCCCTGCCAATCCCTGGCTAATTGCTTTTTTCTCGTACGTCGCGTGGTGCTCATTATGTGCAAATCTAGCTCGTTTCCTTTAGTTATATGCTTTGATTAAAGAAAGGTGCAAATTAAAGGAAGATGCTTTGCATTGAGGCAGAGTGTCTCTTGTCCAGGACGATTTTAGTGCGCACGTTTTGTAACTTTCCAGACCCTTCGATCTCTGCCTACTGAGCTTGTAATACAATGAAGCTACATTCTCCCGGTTTCATTTTGTATAAAATGGGATTTGGGCTGTTCTTGGGATCTATTTTTCAGCCATTGTACCGCTTCTATTCTCTTTTACTTATCATTTTGTGCATCGACATACATGGTCTCTAACACACCATCCTTGATAGCTACGTTTTCTACTTTATGTTAGCAAAAATTATATAAAATAATGATACGGAACTATTTTTATGATAAATTTATCAATATCATTTACAATTGACAAACCAAAATATTTTTTGTGTATTTAGTGATCAAAGTTTAAAAAGTTTGATTGCATGTATTTCAACACGTGTATTTAGAAACGAAGGTAGTATCGATCGCAGAATAAAAAGAAATGGAGGTAGTAATTAGGTTGCCTCATTCTCTTGTAAAATGACTTTATCCGAGAGTTAAATGAGAAGAATCCCCCTTCAGAGCTTGGCCATATACGGCTATCCGAACAAGAGAAAACCTTCGTGTTCTCAATCCAGAAAGTTGAATAAAATAGGAGTTTTCTCCCTGAGTTGGAAGAATTGAACTTAATGGACTGGGGATATAATTTTCACTATAATCTTTGTAACCTAAAACATTGGGGGAGAAATGAACACAGAGTATGCCTCTACTGTTCGGCTATATGTGTGAATGGAATAGAGATAAAATATACAGAGGATGTATTTAGACAGGAAAGAAGTACTCTAAGAATTTTTAGGCTATAAGTAAGTGGAGGTGTAATATAATTTTGCATAAAGGGCATCGAGTACTTTTACTTTTATTGTTAATTTCTTTTTGAAAGAGCAGAATCAATTTGAAAGAGCATAAAGGGCTCTCGGTTAACTCTTCCAAAACCAAAGTTCAAAGAGACGGAATTAGGTTTGGACAAGTCGGTATTTGAGGTCTTGTTTGGTTTTTACTTCTGGCTTCTATTTAGAAAAGCCAAAATCTAATATGAAAACCTGGCTGCTCGATGCGGCCGGCTCACTTTGAAGATAAGGCAGAGTGTTACGGTGCATACGCACTCTACTCCTATCACTTCTATCATGTGTATGTATCTCTCTTATTTTTTCCACCAATCGCTTTTTTCTTCTAAAAGATACTTCTTTTAGCTATTACTATTTATTTTCAACAAAAAACAATCAGAAAAAGTCAACACGAACGCCCTAAGACTGACAAAAGGAGGTTAGGACTGTTCACAGCTACGACCCTATCTTTTCCTAACGGCTTAACTGCAGCACATGAGGAACAAAGGAACCATGACAGATGCAAGGGCAACTTCAATGCACTGTATTCATAACCATATATAAATTAAAACTATCCACATCATTCATAAACAGTTTACAACAACTCTAACCCTTTATCTTTGCACAGATCTACAATAAGTAGAGACAAATTTTTAGTGGGAGAGCATAGAAGCATTTGCCAGAAAGGGATGTTCTTATGGTCTCACACCTAACTAACAGGAGTCGAAACATACACGTACGCACTAGTCTAGAAATAATGCTAACCACACCAAACGGAGCCCTGAAAGAGGGTTGACAAATTGATTCGTAGATCTGCAACAACCAAAACTAACAAATTAATTACAGGTACGTGAAGCATTTGCATCCTAGACTGCCGTGGCAGGCTGTGCAGATGAGGGTATATTCTCCGCCGCCGCCGCGCCACCGTTGCCGCACTGCCTTAGAACTGAGAGATCGAGTCAATTATATATGCAAAGGTAGCAATTAATTAGCACTACTGTAGGTACCGTGTATATGTCGCGATGCATCGCTGTGTTGATGGTCTCGACCGACGCCTCCCGGAGCGCCGCCGTGACCTGGCACTGGCACTTGCATGTGGGCGATTTTCTTCAGACCAATCGGCATAAACTCTGAATTCTGAAACCTGTAAGTTGAACTCTGAAACTCGAGCACTGTAGCGCGTCTGGCAAGGTTCAGAAAACAGGATGCAAGCAAAATGATTTGGGGCAATTTTCTTCCTCTATTCACTTCTCAATATAAAGTAACAGACATGCGGGAAATATGGCAACTACCAGCTACTAATGGAAGCTTACAAATAAAAATCATGCAGTCACGATCCGATCGAATCGGGCATGATACACACGCACACGGAAACAACCTTCTGACGACCCACTGCTTGGAAATGAATCCCTGACGACACGCTCCTGCCGTTGCCCTCCAGACAGTTAGACGTTGGGATGCTCAGAATTAAGTCCAACATACTCCCCCCTAATCCTGATGTGTCCCAAGATTACGAACACCTAGCTGGTGCCGCATTGTTGCTAGTTTTGCTACCGGCAATGCGCCAATGCCTTCGTCAGCAAATCTGCTCGCTGCTCATCTATGCGAACAAACTCCACAGCGATCTGCCTCTTCTCGACGCATTCTCGAATGAAGTGAAACCTCATGTCGATATGTTTGCTGCGTCCATGGAATACAAGATTCTTCATTAATGCAATTGCGAACTTATTGTCAACAAAAAACTTCACCGCATCAAACTTCTTCCTAGTCACTTCACCCAGCAAGCTTCTGAGCCACAACGTCTGCCCTGCCGCCGCCGTTGTCGCCATGAATTCAACTTCACAGGATAACAGGGCGACCGTTTTCTGCTTCTCAGAATTCCATGATACTAGACATTCGTTGATATAGAATGCCATGCCTCCGATACTCTTCCTGTCATCGTTGTCGCCGGCCAAATCACTGTCTGTATATCCAGTGATCACCTCTACGTCTCTTACTCGGGTATACACAAGACCATAACTCACGGTCCCTTTTACATACCTGAGGATTTGCTTGATTGCTTTGTGATGCATCACGGTGGGCCTCTCCATGAATCTGCTCAACACACCGACTGCAAATGAAAGGTCTGGCCGAGTGTGAAGTAGGTACCTGAGGCAACCAATAACACTACGATACTCTGTTGCATCCACCGGCTATCCATCAAGGTCTTTGTTCAGCTGTGATCTCGACTCCATAGGAATCTTGGTGGGATTGCATTCAAGCATCCCGAATCTTGTTAGCACCTTCTTGGCATAAGACTCTTGCTTGATTGTGATGTTGTCTTCTTCTTGCTTGACTTCTATCCTGAGGTAGTAATTGAGCAATCCAAGATCACTCATCTCGAATTCAGACATCATTATTTGTTGTTTGAACGCCGCGATTGCACTCGGATCTTCTCCTATCACTATGAGGTCATCAACATATACACTGACAACGACTTCTACCCAATCTGTTCCTCTTGTGTACACAGCCTATTCTTGAGCACACCTCACAAGACCGAGCTGCTTCAGGCTTTTGTCAAGTCGCATGTTCCAGGCCCGTGGCGCCTGCCGGAGCCCATAGAGTGCTTTGCTCAGCTTAAGCACCAAGTGTTCTTTGTTCTTCATCGTGAATCCCTCCGGCTGGGCAACATACACCTCTTCCTCAAGTTCCCCATTCAGGAAGGCGAACTTGACATCAAGATGGTGTACTTGCCAACCGCGTTTAGCCGCAATGGCAAGAATGACACGCACGGTGTCGAGTCTGGCAACTGGTGCAAACACCTCCTCGAAATCAATTCCTTGACATTGCACATACCCTTTCGCGACTAGTCTCGCCTTGTGCCTGATCACTTCTCCCTCTGAATTCTTCTTCAATTTGTAGACCCATTTGAGCTCAATTGTTTTGTGCCCAGCAAGTAGTGCCATGAGAGACCAGGTTTTGTTCCTATCAATGGACTCAATCTAATTGGCCATGGCGTCCTCGCAGGCTTGCTGCCCGGTAGCCTCGTGGTAGCAGGACGGCTCCTCCGTCTCCACGAGCATGGCTTCTTCTTTTATGTCTTCATCGTCGAGCTGCACTATATGAGCATCTCTCATGATGTCGTCGATGTGTCTGTAACGGACATGCCCTTCATCAGTGCTACTGCTCCCACTTGATAGTGGTGTGGACACAGCCGAGGCAAGTGTGATAGGACCTACTGCCGGTGATCCAATGGGCATTGTCATCATCGGGCCTATGAAGGATGTCGGGGAGAACTCTTCTGTGTGTGTGCCACAAAAGGCGTCCTGGTTGATGGCTCTTTCGGCGTCACCTCGCAAGTCAGTGGTGTTGATGAAGCAGGTGGGTGGAGGTGTGTCTCAGGCGCTGATTCGCCTACTAGACCACTTGCGGGTGGCACAATCTCGCCATCCGTTGGTGCCATGTCGCATTCCCCCTCGACGGCGAAATCAGATGGTTCTGTAGGATCGTTGATAGCAATCAGATGGTTCTTGCCAGAAGAAAATCTCTCTAAAGTATCTTTCAGGTACTCATTCTCTTTAGCTAAAGTGGGACAAGTTCTGCATTTAACAAGTTCATTCACAAGATTTTTAGAAGCACTAGACTGAGCCAATCTTTCCTTTTCAGTAAAATCATTAAGTTGTCTAGTCAATGCTTCTATTTCTGTGTTAAGCTTAGGACAATTAGAACAAGAAGATATCTCATTATAAAGCATCTGTTGAATTGTTTCCTGAGATGAGTTAAGTCTAGCTTCTAATAATTCACATTTAGAAAAAGTTTTAGAATGAACATTTGAAATATTTGATTCTAAACATGAAGAAGAACTAAACTTAAGCTTTCCAATTTCATCATTAGCACATTTAAATTTTTCGTCATAAGAGTCATGTGCTAATCTTAATTCATCAAATTTAGCAGTAACATCTCTAAGTTGATCCATGTTTAAAGCATTAAGTGACCTAACATTCTTTATCTTAGAATGTAAAATTTGACAAGACTCACAAGATTCATCATCAGGAATTAAAAATCTAAGTCTTGCAATTTCAGAATTTAGAGATTCAATCAAAATATCGTATTTCTTAATCTTTTTATCTTTTTTTTCTAGCAAGGTACTAAGTTTACCAACAGTTTTAGCTAAATCATCATAAGAAGGTTCTACCTCATTATAGTTGTCGCTGTTAAGATCATCATTGTCGGTGGAGTTTTTGCTACTTGTCATTAGACACAACCCAGTTAAATCTTTCTTGCCTTTGGGAGTATCATCATTGTTGTCCGTGTCCACATCACTCAAATTAATTTCTCCAAGAGCCGAAAGAACACGATGCACCACCTTGCGATTTATATAGCCTTTCTTTTTATTCTTCTTTTTTCTTTCTCCATCTCTTCTTGCTTCTCATTCTCTTCTCTTGTAAATCTTGCTAGAAACTTTGGATATTTGGGCCGAATATGATTGAGATCACCACACTCATAGCACTTTTGAGGACCAAAATTTCCTCTTTTTCTTGATCTCACATTCTGCAAAGCTCTTGTGAAGTGTGTAGAGAGAAGTGTCAAATCATCTTCTGGGAGTTGCTCTAGTAGAAGAATTATCACCATTAGACTTGCTAGATTGTGAAGCTAAAGCAATTGATTTATTACCATTATTTTTTCTAGCAAAAACATCTAATTCATGAGTTTTCAACTTAGAATAAAGTATATCTAATGTAAGTGTACTCATGACAGTAGATTCTCTAATGGATGTAACCTTCATCTCCCATATAGATATATCTAATGCTCCAATAAGTAATTGACGTGCATTTTCAGCATCAGTATAAGTAACACTAACAGCATGTAGGTTGCTAAGAATTTTATTAAAATGAGCAAAGAAATCATCTATTGATTCACTAGGTTTCATCTCAAAATGCATGTAATCTTTTTTGTACATATCTTGACGTACCTCTTTAATAGTAGATGAACCCTCATGATAATCACATAATGCTTTTCATACCTCATATGCGAATTTAAGATGCATAACATGATCAAAATCACTCTTTCCTAGTCCTTGAATTATCAGGTTCCTTGCCTTGCTATTTGCCTTCACTTGTGCTATATTTGTTGCTGACACAGTATCGTTCTCGGGCACTTGATAAGGCTTGTACACCTTCTCCCATATTGCAAAGACTTGAGCTTAAATATATGCCTCCATCTTGGCTTTCCAATACTGAAAATCAACACCATCGAAAACATAAGGTTTTGTGAAATACCTATCCGTCGACATGTTTTTCTAATCACCGGTTAAGATCAATTAGAAAAATATACCTGCTCTGATATCACTTGTAGGATCGTTGATAGCAATCAGAGGGTGGTGAATGATACAACACGCACAGAGGAAACTTTTTTAATTTTAAATTTTCTGCCTTTTAATTGTTTAAAAAACTACAAATAACAAAAATAAAAAAATAGTTTTTTCCTGGTTTTACTGTAACAATACTGTAGCGCACTGTAGCAAAGTAATGTACTGTTTACTGTAGCAAAGTAATGTAGTGGTTTGCTGTAGCGGCGAAACCTTCCATCGATTCGCGAAACATGCGCGTTTTTGCTCAATCTTTCAATCAATTTTTAATTAAAATTAATTCATGTATGTAAGCAACAAAAATACCTAGACATAGATTAATGCATGAAGAATCTATAGGAATCAAAAACTAAGAAAAGGATAATAGATGCGAATCAAAAAACTCACAAACTTTATTCAAAAACCGTGAACACTATTCATCCATCATCAACCTCATATGCATGCGTCCGCCGCGAACTTTTCTTTTTCTGTTTTTCTTCTCGCGTCACGCAGCCGCACGCCCTTTTTCTTTTTTCTTCGTCTCAGCAAACAGCGCTGCCCCAAAAAAAGACACGTATTTTTCCTTCTCCACGGCTACTCCTCCGATCACAATTTTTGTCCCCTTTTATGCAGCATTCTACGAATCCTATTCAATCTCTACTTAGAATCCTAATTCAACTCAGAATCATATTCAAACTCTACTTAGAATTCTAATCCAACTCATCCAACTAGACCTGGGCCTTTTTACCTCAACTAGGCTTTTGGCCCTCTAATTTTCAAGGGACCCGAAACCCTTCCTAACACCGGTTTTTCACACTTCCGACTTTTCAACTCATCACGTGTCGAAACCTTCAGGACCGCACCTCCCGTCGCTTCTTCACGTACCATCAACATTTGATCTCCATGCACCCCCAAGCATGAGCCCGATCATCCCATGACATCCTTGACTGTCTGAACCTCGGATCTCCCCATCCTAGTCCCGGTCCACCTCGTCACCGATCATGATCGTCTCCATGCTCAACCTGCACATGCAAAGACCAAAGAATATTTTTCCGGCACAAGTTCGTCCCAACTTGACCAACATCAGTTCATGCACGCGGCACAACTCGCATAACACCGCTAAACAAAATTATCAATTATTCATCATCACAAATTAACCATTGTCAATTATTCATCACCAAAACATCCTAAACCTAGCCACATGGTCTAACAGGTTCACCACCGCTTGTACCTACACTCCAGCACCACTCTAGCTTCTCTTTGAACTTCACATCACGACTTACATGGATCTTCCCACACCGTGGATCAAATAGGCATTGCGCCTTGCAACCGTCCTCGATGCCAAGATACACCATCGGCTGGCTTCGGTCGTCGAGTTTCTTCAGGTGCGGCATTGTCACCTTCGCGTATGCCGTGCAACCGAAAACACAAAGGTGTGCCAGATGCAGTTTTTTTCCATTCCATGCCTCAAACGGGGTGCATTCGCCCAATGCCTTCGTTGGCAACTGGTTCAGTAGATACACCGCGTGCCGCACCGCCTCCCCCCAGAATCTTCTTGGCATACTCATGCTCTTGAGAAGAGACCTTGCCATCGCCATCATAGTTTTGTTTCTCCGCTCTATCACGCCATTCTGCTGTGGCGTGTATGGTGCAGTGAGGTGCCGCTCGATCCCGGCCTCCTCGCAGACCCGGTTTAATTCAGCGGAGAGGAATTCGCCACCGTGATCAGTCCTTAGTGTCTTGATGCACCGTTCACTTGTGTTCTCGATCTGCAACTTGAATTTTCTGAACACTGAGCAGGCTTGATCCTTCGTCTTGATCACATACAGCCACATCCATCTTGAGTAATCGTCAACGATTAACATGAAATAGCTGTTTCTGGCAAGGCTTTGAAGGTGTGATCGGACTGCAAAGATCAACATGTAGCAGTTCAAGTGGCTTCTCTGCCCTGTAAGTTGTTGCTGCTAGGAATGGCTGCATTGCTTGCTTTGCCACTAAATACCATTGAAACAATTGGTTCGGGTGTGTGATCGCTGGCACACCCGCCGCCATCTCCTTGTCAATGAGAAGTTTTATGGCATGGAAGTTGACATGGCCAAGTCTAGCATGACATAGCCACGCCAGATCTTCAAGGTTCGCTGGAGACACACCACCTCCGCCTAGTGCAGCTCAATTTTATAAAGGCGGTTTGCAGTATGCCTCACTTCCATGAGCAGCCTTGCTTGCCGTTTGTCGAACACCTGCAGGATGTCCTCGTCCATGATCATCTTGTGGCTGGTCTCGGTTAGTTGTTCAAGGTTCACAATGTTGCTTTGGAGCCTCGGGATGTAATACACCTCCTGGAGCAGCCATTGATCTCCGTTCTTGCAGTCGAACAAAATTGATCCCTTGCCCATGATTTTCACCGTTGAGTTGTCGCCAAATTTGACTTTGCTGGTGACACTCTCGTCCAACTCGCAGAACTTCACTCTGTCGTCGGTCATGTGGTTACTTGCCCCGTTGTCCAGGTACTAGACATGACTGGGTGTAGCCTTCTCCTCCTCTAGCTTCATCTTCTCTTCGTTCAGCAGGACGACATCCTTCCGCTCCCACTATTTCGGTGTCGCCTCCTCCGACACCGTGAGCAACAAGGCTGGTTTAGTGTCATCTACGTGCGTGAGGCGCGCCTCTTCATTCTTCTTCGGGGCTCTGCAATTAGATTTGTAGTGGCCCATCTTGTCGCAGTTAGAACAGCGAATGTGGCTCTTGTCACGGCCACCGCCGCCTAAACCATTCACGCTGTCTCTGCCCAGCGCTCCGCCACGACCGCCCTTGCCGCACCATTTGCCGCATCCACGTCCACTCCTACCTCAGTTGTTGTTATCTGCAGAAGCATAAGACTTGTTTTTTGCTTGATGAAGAGTCGCTGGTTTCCTTCTTCTGCCATGCCTGCCGCTCGGCCTGAGTGAGCAGGAGTTGGCTATCGTCGCTGCTGCTTCCGCTGGACGTGCGTGGGCGAGTTCATTCTTCAAACGCCTTCAGTTGCCCCACAACTTCCGCCAACGGCATGGTATTGAGGTCGTAGAACTGCTCAATCCCGGCGATCACACTCAAGAAATGATCTGGCACAGTGTCGAATAATTTCTTGACCAGTCTGACATCGTCGAGTGTTTCCTTGAGATTTGTGTACTTTACAGCCATGGCGTTGAGCCTTCCAGCGTATTGGTCCAGGGTTTCTCCTTCCTGCATACGCATGACATCGAATTCGTTCTTCAATGTCTGTAGCCGTGCATTCTTGATGCGATCTGCGCCAATGAATCTTGTCTTGAGACAGTCCCAGACCTCCTTCGCCGTTTTCTTCCTTGCCACCTCCATCAGAAGATTTTCTGGGAGTACTTGGAGAAGATGCGACCTCGCCTTCTTATCCTTCTTCGCGTCAATGGCCGCCCCAGCCACCGGCTTGATTGCTTCCTAGACGCCTTGATCTTCCATCATCGCTTGCACCCGGATCACCCAGCTGGTGTAGTTTGTCGTTGTGAGCTGCGGGTAGGAGAATAGCCCACCGCCGCTCTCTCGCGCCGCCTCGTCGTGAACAATGATCGACATTTGGTCTGACTGTAGAACCGTGGCTCTAATGCCAAATGTGGGCGATTTTCTTCAGACCAATCGGCACAAACTCTGAATTCTGAAACCTGTAACTTGAAGTCTGAAACTCGAGCACTGTAGCGCGTCTATTCACTATTTGGGGCAATTTTCTTCCTCTATTCACTTCTCAATATAAAGTAACAGACATGCGGGAAATATGGCAACTACCAGCTACTAATGGAAGCTTACAAATAAAAATCATGCAGTCACGATCCGATCGAATCGGGCATGATACACACGCACATGGAAACAACCTTCTGACGACCCGCTGCTTGGAAATGAATTCCTGATGACACGCTCCTGCCGTTGCCCTCCAGACATTCAGAAGTTGGGATGCTCAGGATTAAGTCCAACATTGCACTCCGCGCCGTTGCCGCCGGCCGCCTCCGCCTCCGCCTCCGCCTTGTCATACATCGCTGACAGATCCAGCTTCACCTTGCACCAGTACTCGAGCCGCTCCTCGATCCATTCGAGCTCCTTGCAGCTGAACTCACTCCCTGGCCTCAAGCAGGGCCGGTCCTAGGATTTTAGGGGCCCGGGGCGAAACTAGAAATAGGGGCCTTAGTATAAATATCTAAATATAAATCTACACACACACACATATATATATATATCTAATTTTACCAACAAACACTTAATTAAAGAAAAATTCACATCAAAGAGTTCATAGATATTATCTTAAAATTTCTTCTAACATTTCTAGATGTGAAGTCATTGATGATGGTATTGATATCAATCTCATCCAATAATTTCTTCTCAATACATAAAGTTGCCAAACCGTTTAACCTCTCTTGAGACATTGTTGACCTTAAATGATTCTTCAACAATTTCAACTTTGAAAAGCTTCTTTCAGCTGATGCCACGGTCACAGGCATAGTAAATAAAATCCGATAAGCAATAGAAATATTAGGATAACAATCTACTTCTCTGACAAACTCAAAGATCTCCATAGCAGACATTGGTTTATCTGATAAAGTCAATTGCATAACACTTAACTCAGAAATTAGATCATTTAACTCAACATCAGAGGAACCATCTAGAGAGAAAGTTTCTGCAAATTTTGTACAACATTCTTTTAATTCAGTTCGATCCAATGACTTCAATGTTGTTGAACTCATTAAAAATCCAAATATACTTCCGAATGTTTGGAGTTCTTGAAATCTACTTTTCAATGAATTGATTGCCATATCAACCATAACAAAAAAATAATTAACTTCAAATTCCTTCTCAGCTTGCAAAACTGCTTCATCACAATCAATTTCATCAAACTGTTTCTTCCTAAGAACACGCCGCTTAACTGGAAATGATGGCTCTACATTCATTTGAGCTGCAATATCTTTGGCAATGATCATACTCAAAGCAAACCCTTCATTTCTATAAGTATTAAAGTATTTAACCATGTCTTCTATTTGTTGCATGTATATACTCTACATAGTATATGGGGGCCCCTAGATTTTGGGGGCCCGGGGCGACCGCCCCTCTCGCCCCCCCTCAGGGCCGGCCCTGGCCTCAAGACGGTCACGACGGACTCGACAAGCGCGGCCTACTTCCCGTCCCAGTTGAGCAGCTTCATCGCGCCGTCGCTGCCATTGCCCTGGCCTTCCGGCACGTCCAAGTAGACGGTGAACTCCCTCTCCTTGCCGGAGGAGAGTGCGCCGGAGCAGATCTCGCCGGACTGCTTGTCGTTGCTGATCTGGCTCTTACAACTGTCGCCGCCACCCGCGAACTCTATCTTCGACAGGGACACCCCGGGGTGCGCCGTCTTGAGGTCGATGCCCGTGTCCTTGGCGACGCTGGAGATGAGCCTGTCCGACAATTGCTCCAGCTTCCCCGTGATCTTCTCCATGTCATCATTGATGGGCGTGTAGCTTCCCGAGGTCAGGTCGGCCATGGCTTGTAACGCCTCAGGGTTGTGATCAGGGGAGAAACCGAAGGTGTGGATCGGGTACTGGGGCTCGATGCTTTCCTTTTTGAAGCTGTGGTCTTCTCCATTAGAGAGGAAGACGATGAAGGCTAAACGGTCCTTGTCCGTTGCCTGACGCCCATCCAGGATCTGCACATACATGCATGCCAATACTTATTAAGGTGCCGTTTGGTTAGACTGAAATAAGCTAACTTATGGGTAAAATTATACTGTACCTGATTGAAATTATACTGTAACTAATAGTGGCTTATTTGATGTTACTAAATTTAAAAATAAAAAATAGGCTAGCCAATCACAGACAATACAAATGAGTATAGAAAAAAAGAACCGGAAAAAAAATCTCAAAAAAACCAAAAACAAGAAAAAGACGAAACTTAGAAATAGTGAAAAATAAGTTAAAAATTAGAAGCACAAACCCAAATGAGCGGAGCCTAGATTTCATGCACCAACCAGTTCATTTAAAAAATTAACCTTAAACTGATTAGAAAAATAAAGCAACATATGCTCTAACACTATGGTTAAAAAGAACCTATTCCATTGTGTTTCTTTAACCTATTCCATTGTGTTTCTTTCTTCAAGGCAAAACTACTACGGAAAAAGAAACCAAACTAAGGACAAAACTCCCAAGAAACATGTTCGCCCAGACTTGCCAATATATATCCCCTCCAAACGTCCACACAAAACTACCGAAAACAAAAAGAAATGGACGTCGATTTTGGAATGCTTCTGTTTCTTGCACACAAAAAATGCAACTCGATTGTACTAAAAATGGATATTCAAGTTGCAAGTACGGAGAGAAAATGAAAGCCGAGTAACTGTTTTATAATTGGGTCTTGAATATATTGAGTTTTATGCCCCAACTAGTTCACCCAAAAGTTTAAATTGATGAGAAATACAAGACAATTCACTTATACTTCAACACTCTACGTCACGTTTAGGCTCCCTCAATTGGATCTTGAACTCAAGATTTCTTGGCTCTGATATCATATTGTTAGATCGGATCTTAGCAGCATGGCTAGGTCCAACCGAGTTTACTCCCCAGGTCACAGGTCTAAATGAGCTGAGCACAACTAAGTCCACAGAGCAACAGACATAAAAAGTGGTATTGAGCTTTCTTCCCCCAAAAGACTAGCCTAATGGGTAAGGTCTCCCTTATACTTATAAGTTGTACTTTTTTCCTTCTACAATCGATGTGGAACTATTCCTAATATTGTCCTCTTCACATATCAGGTGTGCACTCCTGCCCCGACAATTATGAAGTTCAAGGAGATGTTAGATGCCTAGACTCTAATACCAACATTCTCTTCCATAAGCACATGGCTACCGAAGGATCCATCTCCTCCTCGTCAGCACCACCAATGAATTCAGTGATGGACTTATCCACCAACTCCAACGGTGGACTCGTCCCCACGCCTGCCCTGCCTGCCTTCGACCACCTCGTTAATATTAAGCTAACACGGGATAACTATCTACTGTGGAAGACCCAAATCCTTCCGTATCTCCATGGACAGTAGATGCTCGGCTGCGTCAACGGCACCAACAAGGCTCCAGATGCTTTTGTCTCCTAGATGACAGATGGGAATAGTGTCCAAGTACCAAACTTAGCATATCAAATCTAGGTTCAATCCGAGCAATTGGTACTGAGTTCTTTACTCTCGTCTCTGTCTCCTGAGGTGTTGTCACAGGTTCTCTTCCTACCTACCATGGCTGAGGTCTGGACTGTACTTGAACAAATGTTCTTGTCACAATCTCGGGCCAAGATCATACAAGTGTGAATGCTGCTGTCCAATACCAAGAAGAAGGAGCAGTCCATTACTGAGTATTTCAGCAAGATGAAGTCCCTAGCATACATGATGGCATCTGCTGGAAAATCCTTGGAAGAAGAGGAGTTTGTTTCTTATGTTCTTGTAGGACTTGAGTCTGACTACAATCCATTAGTCGCTTCGATTACCACATGAACAAATCCAATCAATATCAATGATCTGTATGCTCATCTCTTAAACTTTGAGATAAGACTTTGAGCACCAACAGGGTGATATTTCTTTCTCTAGCTCTTCCACGAATATGGTTTCACGTGGAGGAGGCCAAAGCAGCCGTGGTGGCCATGGATGAGGAAACCGCGAAGGCAACTAGGGTGGTAGGAAGCAAAGTGGGCACTTCAGCAATAATCGTCCCACCTGCCAGGTTTGCGGGAAATTAGGACACATAGCTCTGAAGTACTATAATAGATTCAATCATGCTTTTCAAGCTACTGATGATGGTAGAATGTAGCGTTAGCAAATGTTAACAACAGTTGCAATGTTGACACCAATTGATACATTGACACAGACGCTTTAGATCATATCACCAGTGATCTGGACAGGTTGACCATGCGAGAAAAATACCACAGTCATGATCAGGTACACATATCTAATGGATCAGGTATGCACATTAGTCACATTGGTCATTCCAAATTGTCTTTCAATTCTCATGACATTCATCTCAATAATATTCTTTATGCCCTAGTGCCACAAGAAATCTTCTCTCTGTTCACCATGCCACAAAAAATCTTCTCTCTGTTCACCATCTCACATCTAACAATAATGCTTTCCTTGAATTTCATCCTGATCATTTATTTCTCAAGGATCAATCCACAAGGAGAACTCTTCTTCGAGGACAGTGTGAGCGAGGATTTTATCCCATTGAGTGGCAGCCATCTTTACCAAGCAAACATCTCCTAGCCGTGAGCAGAGATACTCAAGAAAGATGGCATAGTCGCTTAGGACATCCTTCTTTTTCTATAGTTTAGCATGCCATTAGCAACAATAATCTGTCATGTTCCAATAAATCCAATAAGTGTCGGCCTGTGATGCATGTCAATAGGCCAAAAGTCATCAATTGTCTTTCTCTCATTCAAATTATACTTGCACTTTTCCTTTGGAACTCATTTTTTCTGATGTTTGGGGCCTTTCTCCTCTATCTGTTAATGGCTACAAATATTTTGTTAGTTTCATCGACGACTTTAGCAAATTCACTTGGATCTACATGTTGAAAAACAAAAGTGCGGTCTTTCATATTTGTACTTAGTTCCAAACACATGTTGAACGGCTTCTAAAGAGAAAGATTCTTTCGGTTCAAACCGACTAGGGTGGGGAATACCAAAAGTTGAACTCTTTCTTTCAACAAGTTGGCATTTCTCACAATGTGTCATGTCCTCGCACACATCAACAAAACGGCTCAGCTGAACGCAAGCATCATCACATTGTTGAGGTTGGGCTTGCTCATGCCTCTATGCTACTCAAATTCTAGGATAAAGTATTCTTAACCATTGTCTTTCTCATCAACCCCAGAAAGCTGAATTAATCCTTTCTAAGATCTTTTGGGTGTGTCTGCTGACCGAATCTACTACAGCCGTACAATACACGCAAACTCAATTTTTCACTCCAAACAGTGCATCTTCCTCGGCTACAGTAGTCTTCATAAGGGCTATAAATGCTTACTCCCATCCACGGGCCGTGTATACATCTCCCAAGATGTTATTTTTGATGAATGAGTTTTCCCTTTTGCCGTACTAACTTCCAATTCTTTGCATCATCCCGATTCTTCCTCTGATCCAGTTTCTTTGCTTCCCTTTCCTATCCGGAATGACCAAGTGCCTTTTGTGCTGTCTGACCATTGTGCTCCTGTGTTATCTCACTCATGTATGCAGACTGCAGGCTCCTGTGATGGTATTGTCAGATCAGCAATAGTAGATAGCTCTGATGCCATATTGAGTTTCATGCACCAATCAGTTCACCCAAAAGTTTAAGCTAATGAGAAAAGATGGACAATTCACTTATACTTTACCAAAATATTCTTCAATCATGTTTGGGAATGTTTTAACTATTAAGGAATTTCGCAAGTACGATTCCTACAGCGAGATTCATGTGTTCCCAATGAGAGCCTCATATTAATATTGAAGGATGATAGTGAATGTTTTGTGAGTCATTGTATTTAATTGCTAACTTGGAGTTGACATCGTCATGGAAAAAGAGGGTGGCAAAGGGTCAAGGGATATTCTATTTTGTGCAGGCACTACTACAGAAAACCTTATTACAGACGGTTCAAAAATGCCATCATAGACGGTTTTGTGAGCCTTCTAAATTTATGGTTCAGTAATGATACGAGGCCATCACAGATGGCTTTCGAAACATCTGTGATGGAAATATCATAGACGGTTTTTAACTAAAACCGTCTGTGATATTTATAAATCACAGATGGTTTTTAACTAAAAACCGTTTATGATTATAACTATCATAGACGGGTTTTTAGTTAAAAACCATATGTGATACTCTCTTTTGCCCCTAAACCTATTTCTGTTTATTGGCTAGCCTCAGGAAATGCTAGCCATGCCCTCTGAAACAAGCAGATCAATACATCCAATTCACATCTTAATTCATTTCACAAACATAAAACATCCATTTCGCAAATCAATTAATTGAAATGAAATAAAATATCCATTAACAAATACGCAATTATAATCAATGTCAATCTCATTCCAAACAAATAATCATTGTGCAGTGTGAAACACTCCATGTGATCTTATGACTTTAGACAACAAAAAGAAAGCGCACTCTCCTCGAATTTGTGCAAGCTCTGGCTGTTTCAATGCAGTTGTAGAGATGGGCGCAGCCTGTCGATAGGAATATCAATGTGCGTACATATATAACCTGATAAGTATGAAATAAATATGGGAAGATTGACAAACCTTAGAATTGGTGATCTTCGAGGAATCGAGGAGTAGTCTCATATGGTGGCAAACATAGAATGCACACGTGTTGCTCGGCGGCTGCTGGTGGCACTGCAAAAAATAGAATGTGTTAATTCAAGAGGCATTACTACCAAGTGTTCTATAGGATTAATTAATGTGTACTAGCGAATACCCGAAAATTTTGAACATGTTGCAAGGGCTTGGCCCCTTGCGTCGAGCCACGTGTTTGTGCAACGTACGTGGCGAACAACCTTCGTGATTCGAAAAAGTTAGCTTAATCATTCGAAAGGAAAGAAATAGTACAATATAGTTATGTATGGAGAAAATGTACTTACCTATCGTGTAATTGGCCGATAACTGTGTACTCGGATTTGTTCTTATTTAGGGAATCAAGACATATAACCTTGTTCCATTTTGGTATAAGTACAATTAAAATCCAATGGAACCGCTCATTGTATGGCATAAGAACATATTCCTTATCGCGGTGAGCCAGTAGTGTTGTTGTAATATAGCTCTCGACGAAGGATGCATCCTCGCTGATGGTATCCATGGCGACCAAGTGTGGGTCCAGGAAACCAATTGGTGAATTGGATGATCTAGCTTCAATCACCATGTATCTATATATATACACACAAAAAAACAACAAATTATATATGCCATATCGATATTACATGAACGGAGACTGTGGTTGTACACACTTACAGCGTCCAGCATCGAACGAGTGAGGCGTCGAGAGCGTCGAGCGTGAAAAGTTGAAATAAATCCTCAAAGGTCACCGTAAAGACACGATCATGAATGTTGTGCTACAAATGATCCGGCCTGAATTTGACAGTGATACCTGAGCGCTGTTCTGCCTGTGGCTTATTGGACTGTTCCATATACCAAGCGTGTAATCTTTGGCAACCAAGTCCTAGGGTTAGGAGGCACTCTTCCGGGACGATCATCGGCTCGTCTAGCACGAATTTGCGGGCCAATGGCAAGTAGGGGATATCATCATCTATCTTCTTTAGTTTGGCCCTACCTCGCTTGTAGGTCAACTTCACGGTAGTCGACTGTAAAGGTACCACTGGTGGAAGTTGCTCCAACGGGAATAGCACCCATGGACATGTCACCAGTGCAGGTAGCGGTGGTGGAGATAGCCCTTGTGGAGATGGCACCAGTGCATGTAGCTCTGGTTCGAACTGCCCTTGTGATCCTGCCACCGGTGAAGAGGCCTCCAGGGAGATGTCGCTTTTGGGCCACTGGATGAATGTTCCAATGGCTTGCCCTAAAGTCACGATCTCGTCGTTGGGGGGCTTCGGTAGCGGGACGACCTCAAAATTGGCATGCATACCATCCACATGAACTTTTCTGAAGCCTGGTGCTAAAGCTGTACGATGCACCATGGCCTCGGGACCAGACAGATATGCCTGGCCCCAAGCAGCGCACAAGGGAACAGAAGCATATCTCACTTGGAGCGTGCACTTCGTAGCCTCCTACATAACGATACAAAATTAGCTACTCCAATAGGCCTATCAAAGGATCGAGCATTCCAGAGATAATAATTATTACCAGGATGTCATCCATAGGAAATCTTGCCTCGCTTTCCGTCGTAGGATTGGACACGCAACTACCTCGACGGTTGGGCGGGCTAGCTAGCACAGGAGCGGTGGCGGCAGCCTGCTGATTTTCTATAAATCTTCGCATCACATCTCTATCATAATCAACCAGCTCCTCTCTAAGAGATGCCTTGATCTCCTCTCGTAGCCGTGTGTCACGCTCGGCTTTGGTTCTCTTCCTACTCCGATACAATTAGAAGTCATCTTGAAAACTATGTTTCCAAGGAACATAAAGGCCAAGGCATCTCGTACGACCCAGGTGCTTCTTGTTTCCCAGGGCTGTGGAGAGTATATCTTTATCTCTTGTTCCCTGGAATGATCCCTGGGAAGATTCAACACTCAGCGCTTCCTACAAGAGCACGACACGTCATTTCACTTCCTACGAAGTTGTGGAGTAATTACAAGCTACGTAGTTCGATCAATATCTTACCAGGCGGTTGGACACTTCCTGGTCTATAGGATTTCGGAAGGAGATGTCCCCGGATGACGTGGTGGATGACCTCGCTCTAATCCAATTTCGAGCGCGCTCATTCAAGATCATGGCAAATGGCGGGGCGGTGTCCCGCAGAATTGCCTGTTCGTCCTCCGCCCTCCACTGCGGGATTTTGCCTGCATACCCTGCTGTGCCAAGTCTGTGGGGTGTGTGTTTTTTGCCTGGAGGGTCTTATGCGCCGCACTTGCACTTTTAAAATCTTCGGTCGTCTTCA
Organism: Dendrocalamus latiflorus; assembly: GCA_017311315.1. Lineage (NCBI taxonomy): Eukaryota > Viridiplantae > Streptophyta > Magnoliopsida > Poales > Poaceae > Dendrocalamus > Dendrocalamus latiflorus. Next base: position 15,204,628 of record CM029646.1, on the reverse strand, counting down.
TCGCCTTAAACTCTTCCTATTGTGGTTCCAGGAATGGGTATTTATGAAAGGATGCTTCGTCCTTCTCCACGTAGTTCTTGACAAGCACGCTCTTGAAGTTCTTCCATGCTTTGCACGCCGCTAGCAAGGCATGTCGTTGCACATTGTCTTGGTGTTCTTCTGGGATCTCGAACGATGCAAAAATTTATGTCAGCAGCTCACGTTTCCGAGTGCCAGTCATGCTCTTCCACGAATGTGCATGCTATTCTGATCATTCTTCAGAATGTGCATGCTGCTCGGTGAGGAAGGAGAGGGGTCCCAGATCCATCGACCTCTGTGATGGTAAATCGGCCCTCAAGCTTTTTCAATAGCCCTCTTCCTTGGCGTTTTGATTTTTGAGCGAACGTATCCGACGATGATGTTGATGAATGCATAGATGACATGTTGGATATAAAGATGACTTCTTCAAGATATAAACATGTGGAAATATTAAGCCATCTAAACAACATATCATGCAATAATCTAAAACCAGCATATATTCAGATTTGAGACATAGATCATTGAAGTAACATGGTGCCATCAAAAGTAGCCAGACATAAAAGACTAAAATCAGCATGTTAGAGTGGTTTTAGTTGCTCTCAGATTTAGGGTTACACAAGATTTTAATCAAACCTTGAGCTCTAAGAAATGTGAATTAGTAGCTCCAAACCTTGAATCTACAACATGAACTACACATCTAGCAAAACCAAAAGGACTACTAATCTACTAAACAGGTGATCACAGACTGCACATAATTCTGACTACTCTAGCAAAACCAAAAGGACTACTAATCTAGAGCTCAAGATTTGTGATCCAATTTCAGTACAAGACCAGTTACTTTATAGAGCATATGAGCATAAGTTACTGAATGAACAGAGAAAATATATAGACCCCAATGAGCATAAGTTCAGCAAATTGAATTATTTTTAGAGCTCTCAGAAGGCTAGTTGCACAAGATTTAATCTTGGCCATCTCCGCCATGACAATCTAATCTTGATTATATATGACAGTTATAGATTAGATCTTGAGCTCAATTTAAACCTTTCTATTTAACAAACTCTAACCGATCATGAAATAGCTTTCTGTTCAGAGCCGATCGAACACCCCAAAACAATCTAACACAGGATGACAGGACAATCTTTCATCCAACCACAGAGACTACTAGAGAACTAACAGGATGACAGGGATCTAACACAGAGACCAAAAATAACCACTGAACTGATCTAACACAGGGATCAGCAGGAACAAAATAGCCAAGTAATGACCAGAGAATGAACAATAGATGATTTAAAAGAAAGCTCAAGATCAATCTACCATCACATCCATATATAATCTCAGTTTAGAGTCAATTCATCACAGAGCATGCAGTAAACAGAAAGCTCAAGATCAATCTACCATCACATCCATATACTCATAGTAGAGGTGATATTCTAAACCACCTGAAGAAACCGAAACCGGCGACGAGCTCGGGGATGGCAAGGCACGATGAAATGTTGGCCTCCTAGGGACGGAGATCCGAGGAGGCGGCAGCGACGGCGTGGACGGGGGTCGACGGCGACTAGGGACGGAGGTCCGAGGAGGCGGCAGCAGCGATGGAGTGGACGAGGGTCGACGGCGACTAGGGACGGAGGTCCGAGGAGGCGATGGCGACGGCGTGGACGGGGGTCGATGGCGACTGGGGACAGAGGTTCAAGGAGGCGGTGGCGACGGCGTGGACTCGAGAAGGAGGGAGATCCGAGAAGGAGACGGCGACAGGCCAGATAGGGAGAGCGGCGAAGGTGTGGACCCGACAAGGAGGGAGATCCGAGAAGGAGACGGCGACGGGCTAGATCGGGAGAGCGACGACGGGCTAGATCGGGAGACGGCGATGGGCTAGATCTATAACTGCAGCGCACGAAACCTAGCTTGAGTATATGTAGGATGGCTTATTACAGACAGTTCTAGTTTAGAACCGTCTGTGATAATAAATATCACAGACGGTTCTAGTTTAGAACCGTCTATGATACCACGGACAATTCTAAACTAGAATCATCTGTATTAAGCCCTTTCCTGCCACGCACTGGAGTTATTACCTACACCAACTAACAGGCACTGTAATAAGACCAATTATCAGTATTTCTTTAGAACAGCCCAATAAACATAGATATACATATGTATGACACTCATTCTCAAAATTCACCTATATATCACACATTTTCACATATACATAAATGTAAATTCACAAATACATCACACATATGTATTGTTATATACAAAATGCAATTTCACATATACATCACATACATGCATTGTTATATACATAAATTCACCTATATATCGCACATTTTCACATATACATATATATCGCACATTCTCATTCCCCTTGTTTATTTCCTTTAAAAATTAGCCCTTTATGATGATCAATGCGTATGTAACTAGTTTCATCACGTTGTTCATCGTCGACACTTATGCCATTTCCAAAAGGAGGTAACTCGTCAAATTGATTGTATTCGTCCTCGTCAACTACATTCTTTGCTCCGACAATTCTCCTTTTTCCATGAAGAACTATATGGCGCTTCTTATTTGCCAGATCGATTACATAGAAAACTTGAACAACTTGGTTAGCGAGTACAAATGGTTCGTCTTTGTATCCAACACATTGGAGATCCACAGTAGTGACACCGTACTTGTCAACCTTCACTTGTGGGAGATGCACCCAATGGCACCGAAATAAGGAGATCTTGAAAACCACGTAGTCGAGCTCCCAAATGTCTTCTATGAACCCATAGTACTAGTTTCTCAACCCATCGGTACTGAGCGCATCTATGCGGACACCACTATTCTGGTTAGTGATTTTTACATCCTGAGTCTGTTTATAGAATGTGTACCCATTTATGTCATATCCTTGACATGTCACAACTATAAATGTTGGCCCTTTTGCCAACCATATCAGCATCTCACTTGGCGAGCTCCTAGCGATTTGTTCCTTCAACCATTGGTTGAACCGACTGTTGTGTTGCCTCATGATCCAAACATCCGGCCGCCCCGGATTCTGTTGCCGAAGCACATCCATGTGCTGGTCGACATAAGGCGCCACTTCAGTCATGTGTTGCAAGACCGTGAAATGGGTTTGAGCATACGCAGCCATATCTGGAGTCATTGCTTTCCTTCCGATAGTTCCGATACCCTTGAGCCTCCCCTCATGACGAGATTGAGGCACACCTATCGGTTGAATCTGAGTCATATAATCAACACAAAACTCAATGACCTCTTCGCTTGCATAACCTTCGACGATGCTGCCCTCCAGCCGAGATCGATTCCGTACATAGGACTTAGAATTCCCATGAACCTCTCAAATGGGTACATGCTACGTAGGAGTATGGGCCCGCATATTTTTATCTTCCGCACAATGTGAACAATGAGATAGACCATGATATCGAAAAATGAAGGAGAAAAATACATCTCAAGATGACATAGAGTCATCACTACCTTGTCCTACATAGCATCTAGTCCTTCGGGATCGATGACCTTCTGAGCAATTGTGTTAAAGAAATAACATAGCCTCATGATTGTCTCTCGGACTTTGATCGGCAAAATATTCTAACTGCAATAGGGAGCATAGTCATCAGCACATGGCAATCATGAGACTTCATGCCATTTAACTTCAAATCTTGCATCGAAACAAGTTTCTTCATGTTGCCGGAGTAACCAGACGGAACTTTGATACCATGCAAGCACTAGCACAGTTCTATTTTCTTAGCCTTGGACAGAGTGTAACACGCAGGGGAAGGTATGTTCGTCCATTATCTGTTTTTGTCTGCGCTAACTCAGGCCTAATGTCCATATCAGCCAAGTCAAGCCGTGTATTGATGCCGTCCTTTGTTTTATCACGAATATTCAGTAAGAGACCAATCAAGCTGTCACATACATTTTTTTCTACATGCATGACGTCGATGCAGTGTCGAACATCTAGGTACTCCCAATAAGGTAAGTCCCAAAATATTGATCTCTTTTTCCAGATATTCTTCTCATGAGCCCTCAATTTACGTCCCTTTCCGAGGACAACATCTAAATTCTTAACCATACTATAAACCTCTTTTCCGCTTAAATGCCTTGGAGCTGAACCGTCCTCCTTCTCTCCGTCAAATTGTTTCTTCATCTTGTGGTATGGGTGAGCCCTCCGAAGGAACCGGCGGTGACGCATGTACACGGTTTTGCATGAGTGTTTCATCCACACACTCTCGGTACCATCTAAACAGTGATTACAAGCTTTGACACCTTTTGTACTCTGGCCCGACCGGTTAGCAAGGGCAGGATAATCATTTATGGTGCAGAACAATAAGGAGCGCAAGGTGAAGTTCTCTCGTTTGTATGCATTCCATACCTGTACCCCTTCGTTCCACTGTACTTTTAGATCTTCCACCAAAGGTGCTAGGTACACATCAATATCATTCTCATGTTGCTTTGGCCCTTGGATAAGTATCGACAGCAAAATATACTTTCGCTTCATACACAACCAAGGAGGAAGGTTATAGATGCAGAGAGTCATGGGCCAAGTGCTATGTCGGCTGCTCATGCTATTGAAAGGATTCATTCCATCCGTACTCAGTCCAAACCTTATATTCCTTGGTTCTACACCGAAGTCTGCAAAACTCCTATCGATGTTTTTCCACTGGGCGGAATAAGAAGGTGTCTTAGCATTCCATCCTTCTTGCGCTCCTCCGAGTGCCAACGCAGCAGTTTTGCCTGCTTTGGATTTGCAAAAAACCGTTTCAAATGGGAAATTATAGGAAAATACCATGCCACCTTAGCAGGAGGTCCTTTCTTCACCTGTGTTCCCTCACCGTCATCTGATTGATTGTTATGTTTGTATCGGGACGCGTTGCACACCGGACATACATGCATGTTTGCATACTTTTTACGGTAGAGGATACAGTTGTTCGGACATGCATGTATTCTTTCTACTTCCATTCCCAATGGACAAATAACCTTCTTGGCTTTATACGTGGTTTTAGGCAACTCATTTCCCTCCGGAAGCATGTTCGCTAAAAGACCTAGCAACGCCGTAAAACTCTTGTCGGACCAACCGTTGCGTGCCTTAAATTTTAACAGTTCAAGCACGGCTGACAATCTCGTGTACTTTGACCTGCATCGCGTGAACAAAGGTTTCTCCGAGTCCTCCATCAAGCCCCGGAATTTAACATACTCTCTCTCTCTCATCATAGTTTTCTTCTACATCGCGAAGCTTCTGATCCAGATTGTCATCGTACAACCTATCCGAATCCGAACAACAATCGACATCATCCGGCGGCATATTATTCACTTCACCGGCGATGTCATCCGGCGGCATATCACTCACTTCACTGGCGATGTTATCCAACGGCATATCATTAACTTCGCTATGACTGGTCCACACGTATAACCCTTTTTGAAACCCCTTCGAATCAAGTGCGCTTCAATCTGCTCTCGGTTCTTAAACATCTTTAAATTCTCGCAGTCAGTGCATGGACAGTACATATGTTCCACCCCCTTATTCAAAATATCCTCCTCGGCACCTTGTAAAAGCAGACACGCCATTAATGTACTCTTCACTCACACGGTTCGCGGCATACATCCAGCTTCGGTCCTACGTTATACATATATATAATAACTTAGTATTAAAAATTAAATTAATTAATTAATACTACATATATACCACATGCATTGAGGCTTTGCTAGCTTAATTCATATTATAAAAACAACAGCAATTTCCCCAACGATCGCTGAAGGTATATAACCAACAATTTTGACAAATTTGGCCTCCCACATGATGGGAACTGATCGTGTATGCTCAAGTAGATGCAAACCATCTTCAATAACACTCACCAAAACTTAGATCTAAATTGTAATGCAAAGAAAAATAAATTTCATTACTAACCATATCTAGAACAACCAGGAACGTATGAATCTTCAAAGCTCAATCTCTGCCTCCTCCCACCAAATTAATTAGCCTGCCTAGCTTGCCTCCTGAGCGAAAGAGTGCAGCACCGGCTAGATTTGGATCGAAATGAAGACATATGCGGTTCTGAGCTGTGCAATAAATATGTAGCAAGATTATCACAGACGGTTTTTAATAAAAAAAATTGTCTGTGATAATTCCAGATTATCACAGACGGGTTTAAATAAAAACCGTCTGTGATACTGGAATATCACAGACAGTTTATCGGTAAGAACCGTCTGCTACTCCTTTTCTCCGACGCCATTAACACAGACAGTGTCCAAACTAAAACCGTCTGTATTAGTGTCGGTCACAGACGGTTTTGTCAAACCGTCTGTGATTTGGCATCTAGTATTAGACTTTCTGTAGTAGTGAGGTTATGACAAATGAGGGTGTTAGTCGGACATGGAGTGAAAAATGGACTTCTATCGTAAGCGGGGTGACATGGACGACTCCTCTAGAGATTAACATTTCCAATTACCTTCACGGCCTCTTTCAGGGCTACGGAAAAGTTGGTGCCGCCACGCTCGTCCTTAAGGGTGTGTTTGGTTCGTGGATGGAGGTTGTATCGTATATCCTGACTGAGTGGATGCAGGCTGAGTGGAATCGTATTTCAGAAAAGGAAGATGTTCGGTGAGGTTGCATGAGCGGATGCAGTCTACCAAACCTGAGAGGCTGACACGTGGGACCGCATAAGATACACTACATCAACCCATCCAGGATGGCTAGTGAAGCTCATTTTGAGCGTATCCACCTATCCAGGATGAGGACGTATTTTTGCATCCGCTCATGCAGGCTGCATCTACTCATACAGGCAACCAAACAGGCTCTTTCTCAGATTATACGGATCCACCCAGCCAGGACGAAGGAGATTCAGGCAACCAAACACACCCTAAGTTATTGCACCGTCTCTGAGGCACTTCGCTGGCCTTCATCGTCCATCACCGCAAGCGGCGTCGACTTCTTGACGACGTGGTCGAACGCCACGACGGCGAGGCGGTTGTCGGCGCCGCCGAGGTTCTGGACGACGCCCTTCATGGCGTCCTCACCAGGTCTAACCTGCTGCTCTTAGATATACCTGGCACGCTCGATCCCATGCTCCCGCTGACGTCGATCACCGCGACGATGTCGACGGCAGCGTGCTGGTGCACCGTCATCGCCGGTGCCGTGACACGCACGATCACTGGGAAGTCGCTGTACTTGTCCTTGCTGGTCGACGGGATCGTTGTGAAGGTGCTCAGTTGCATGACGGATGCTGAGGCCTGCACGTCCATGCGTGCATAGCATTCAATAGTCAATTATTGCTCGCATGCTCGACACGGAGACGGAGTACTACATATGCATACTCATATCATAAAAAAAAAGCCCAAAATGTTTTTCACAAATCTACAGATAAAACCGATATAAAGCATTGAAGAGCATATATACACTCACCTGTCCGTCGAATTTTTTTTACGAATAATCTATTTTTTATTCGAAATTACAGAAATATACTTGAGGGAAATTTTTTTACAAAAATAGGCTCAAGTCGCCCAATAGGAGGGTGACTGGAGCCTATCGCCCAATCAGGGGCCGACAGCGTCCCTGTCGCTCTACCCTCGGGCGACTGCATCCAGTCGACTGTACTCAGGTCCCCCGTGAATGTTTTAATTTTTTTTCAATTTTGTAGTTTTAAACTGGTAAAAAATCTGTTGGAGTTGTAATAAAAATTTATGTTCATTGTATATTGTAGGTGTGTAAAAAATTTTGAGAAATTTTTTTATAAACGATTGATCGTAGAACGATCGGTACATACGATGGTAAGTGATATTTTGATGTTACTGAGAATTCGTGTTAGAGTCCAGTTCGTCATTGCCTAGTTGCATCTCGTGTTCCTTTGCGTAGCTTTGTCGTTGTGTGTTCTTGTTCCTTGCCGCGTCGCCATCCTTGCTGCGGCCTCCCATCCACTGCCACCCATCCGCTGCTAACCCTTTCCGCGACCCTGCCATCCCCTACCGCGCCTCTCGCTTGTCTCGTCCTTGTGCAAGAAAAAAATTAGGGTTTCAGACTCAGAGGAAAAAACGAGAGAGAGTTGATTTCGGTTGTTTAAAAAAACAAAGAAAAAAAGAGAGGAAAGAGTCCATCTTTGCCAAAATTTGGAAAGTGCATCAAACCTTCGCTAAAAATAGTGAAATTTGGTGGAGCTGTTCTTCATACATCCAAAAGCCTTCAGAAAAAAATTTGAACAATTTCAGCCAAGGGATAAAAAATTATAACAGTTTCAATTGAGGCCGAAACGAATTCAGTCCGTTTCCGATACACCTTCAGTAAAACGGGCACAACTTTGGCATACGGTGTCCGTTTTCGACGTTCTTGTACTCGTTGGAAAGCTAACAACGAGCCCGATCCAAACAAAATGAACGGCTTGCACCTGTCACCCTCTAAGACTCCGAAAATCGGCTATCTTTTTACCTAAACCTGCGTCGCAAGTTTTTGGTTTCTGTTTTTGCCTTTTCTCTTGGTCTTCCCTTTGGATTTTGCTTCAACCGAAAAGTTGTAGATCTCATCGAAACCTTTCAAATGAGTATATATAAGCCATATAAAACTTTGGTATTTTATCTTTTGAGACTAGTTGTTTATATTACATCGGTATATAAAACTTGTGATAGAGAGTATTACAGATGGTTTGTATGTAGAACCGTCTGTGATAATCTCACCACTGGACCCGTCGATCCTCCTCAACCCAATCCTAGCCTAGAGACACGAATTCTCAGTAACATCAAAATATCACTTACCATCGTATGCACCGATCATTCTATGGTCAATCATTATAAAAAAATTTCTCAAAATTTTTTACACACCTACAATATACAATAAACATAAACTTTTATTACAACTCTAGCAGATTTTTTACCAGTTTAAAACAACAAAATTGAAAAAAATTGAAAACATTCACAGGGGACCTAAGTGCAGTCGCCCAACCATTGGGCGACTGCATGAAAGTCGCCCAATGGGAGGGCGACTGGATGCAGTCGCCCGAGGGTAGAGCGACAGGGACGTTGTCGGCCCCTGGTTGGGCGATAGGCTCTAGTCGCTCTCTCATTAGGCGACTTAAGCCTATTTTTGTAAAAAAAATTCGCGGGTACATTTCTGTAATTTCAAATAAAAAATGGTTTATTCGTACAAAAAAATCCCTGTCCGTCCATCTTCAGCTTAAATATTTAGTTAGCTTCGACAGGAGATCGACCTGATGTAGCTTCGAACTAGAGACCTTTTATGTATGTTTCGTTGTTTTGCTGTGCTGTGCTCCAGGACACGATCACTCATGGCTATATATAAGCATGGATGCATGTAGAAAATCTAAGTAGAGCCGTGCATGTGTTACACATAGGGATAGAAATAGACAGATACAATCGAATAGTCTTAAATACTAATACGAATCTATATATTTAAAATAAATACGATATGAATTCGAATATTCTTGAATACGAATCAAATATCGTAACGGATACGAATTCGAATCGAATATGTACTTAATTCAGTCGAATACGAATATCGTCCTACAACTTCTGTAGCAAATCTCGGTAGAACAAATTCTTACCAGTTTTGCCGGTTTTTCACTGGTCTTTGACCGGTTCCCGACGATAGGTATAGGAAACAGACCGAATAGTCTCGAATATGAATATTCTCAAATACAAATGCGAATATGAATATTCTTAAATACGAATACGAATATTCTTGAATATGAATACTAACATTTTTTAATATAGATTTTGCTTATCATATTCGCGTTTTCTCAGAAACAAATATCGAATAAAATGGATTATCCGTTACTGTTTCTCACCCCCAATGTACACATACATACTTGCACTCAGCTCGATCGGCCGTCATTGTCTGAACCGCTGTGTGAAAAGCATGCATGCAGGCATGCACACCGGTCACTAGCTAGATCTAAGATGGTCGGTCCATGGTATCCTTGTCTCATCTCCAGGCCGTGTCTCACGTGGAATCGGATGGATGTGTACGTACACGACTCAAGGACCGAACAACGAGCTGACACATAATTTGTTGGGACGTTCACTTTCTTGTGATGTACGTGCATACGAACGTGGATCACGTTCTGTCTTGTTCTTGTTCTACGAGCAGCTAGCTAGCTAGGTGTGCGTCGAGCAGCTGACAGTGGAAGAAGGAGAATTTCAAGAAGACAAGTGTGGGAAGTATGCAAGTGCTTGGTATGGAGTCAAAGCCTGGGGAAATTAAACCCCCTATTTCTACAAAGAAATCGTTTGTTCTCATCTTATGTTTATGCTGATATATATATATATATATATATATATATATATATATATATATATATATATATATATATATATGTGTGTGTGTGTGTGTGTGTGTGTGTGTCTATATATATATATATATATATATATATATATATATATATATATATATATATATATATATATATATATATATATATATATATATATATATATATGTAGTTGTTTATGTGTAAGCTGACTGTGTTTTTCTTACGGCAAGTCATATTTTTCTATCCATTGGATTAACATCAATTTAGACATCCACCAATCCCGGTACAAGTCAAACCGTCACAAAAATTGACCTAGATCTTTGCATGTCAAACCGAGCAGCACTTGTGCAACTGTTCTTGGGCCAACCACCCTTCTTATGATTTGCACCTATATACACTAAAGGTCTGAGAACTGTAAGTTAGATTGAAAACAAAAATCTTGCGTTGATGTTCGCTTTGGAAGATTGTAGGAGCGAATACACCAATCAGAGAGGGTGAATGATTGTCTCTCTATTTAGCAACAAAACTCTAAACCAAAAACTTCTGGCCGGTTAGATTACAGTGGCGAGAGCGGTCTGACTTCTAGCACTATTTACCGACCAAAAAACCGAACAACCGATGAGCACGAGAATCGATCTAACTTTGACAAATCAACTCCAATTGACCTCAAATTTGACACACGCAATGCTAAAGATATCTAGAATCTATTCTAACAAGAAATTGCAAGAATCATCAACTACATTCTAAGAAATCCTGATCGCAACAGAAGGAAAAATGAAAACTCGGTCAAACTCAAAAATTGCAATTACTTTTAATCGACTTGGAGAAATTCTATGAAACTTTGCAGATATGTTCCTAGTCCTATTTGCAACCTATTCCTAAAAAAAGAATCAAATCAAAATTGCATGGATCACAAAAACAAATGATTCCACAAAACAGAGCAAAAGACTAAGAACAGATGCACGATTTATCCATGGATTGAATCAGAAGTTGATTTGCATTGTTGGATGACTATTTTTTGTGGATACAAAGTGCCCTCACGGCACCCCTCAAACCCTAGCATAAAAACAACCGTCAAAAGCCACGGGAATCCTCAAGCCTCAGCTAAACACTTAGTCTCTCCCTACTTTTATATACTAGAGCCCCAAACCGTGTCCTCATGAAATACGGACACCAAACTCTATCCATTTCAAAAATCAAGAGACCTGAAACCCTTCCAAACATGGGCTTTCTATAATCCCTAACCTTTCCCAGTTATCGAATCCTTTCATAACTCTTTAAACTCAGCACGTGTCGAAGCCTCTAGGACCGCACCTCCCGTAGCTTCTCCATGCATCATCCACATTTGATCTCCATGTGCTCCAGCGTGAACCCAACCACCTCGTGACATAATCGACCACCTGGACCTCAGATTTCCCTCTCCTAGTCCCGGTCTTCCTCGTCACCGACCATGATCGTCTCCATGCACATGCAAAGACCAAAGACCGCACAGTTTCTCCACGCATCATCCACCTTTGACCTCCACGTGCTCCAGCGTGAGCCTGACCACCTTGTGACATCATCGATCGCCTGGATCTCAGATTTCCCTCTCCTAGTCCCAGTCCTCCTCATCACCAACCATGATCATCTCCATGCCCAACTTGCATATGCAAAGACCAAAAAAATTTTTTCCCGGCACAAATTCTTCCCAACTTGACCGGCATTAGTCCACACACATAAAACACACTCTTAACCATCAATAACCACAAACCAGACCAACACAATCTCAATATCAACGTTCTTTAAAAATCAATCTCAGGCCACTTAGAAATGCTAGTTTGACTACCATGCCCAGCAGGTCAGACCGCTGCCCAACATACACGAGTACTCGAGATACTCGTAGATCACAAGAATTGAAGCACTCGAAGCCTACGAGTACTGACCGTGAAGCCTACGATAACCGATCGTAAAGCCTACGACTACCGATTGCAAGGCCTACGACTATGACAGCAGACCACGAAATCTACGACTACCGATCACAAAGTCTACAGTTGTCGATCATCGACTAAGCACTGTAGCACTGACTACCGATCACCTAATACCGAATAGGTACTGCAGCTTACGACTACCAACCGGTTATGGTAGCTTCTGAGTATCGACCGACTACTATTCTACGACCATCGGCAAAGCATTGTAACTACCACCATTGACAAGGTACTGTATCTACAACCACTGACCGGTTACTGTAACTCACACTATCGATCATTGATCACAGACGACGCCTCTGACTGCCGACCATGGTCGTAGTCTACAATCGAATAGTCCAACACAAGGCTACGACTATCGACCGATTCACTATTTGATATGGCCAATCACTATTTCATATGACCGATTCACTATAGCTTACAATTGGTTCTTTGATTGAGGTCATTTTGCCGTGGTCAATTTGTTGTGGTCGACATGCCATGGTCATTCAGCTATGGTCGATATGCTATAGTCGTTCAACCGTGCTCGACCTGCCGTGGTTGATCTTCCATGGTCAACATGCCATGGTCGTTCTACCGTGGTCAATGTCTGCCGATCAGACCATTTATCACAAGGCCGATCGAACTACCGACTACTGATCGTGGTCGAAGCCTGCCGATTGCCAACCGTGGTCGACCGAAACATTCACAAACGTAAATTTCAATGCAATTCAAAAGTCAATTATTCATCATCACTGTATTTATGACCTCCACATGATCTAACAAAGATCATTGCACTAAAACTTTTGCACGTGGTTCATGTACATAGAAAATGCTGATTTGCGTCCCTAAAGTGTATTAAGTGGGTTATCAACCATCCAAAGCTCGGGCACATACTTCTCTCGTGCGCCGCCTCTTCAGGCATCTCTGACCGAGCCCACATGCCATCTTAGCCGCCTACCCCAAACCCTCCTCTTCTCCTTTCTCACCAACGGCACCCCTCCACAAACCACAAGAACCGTGTCTGCAACAGCGGTGAGACGAGGAGATAGGGCGGCAACGGTGGCGGCTAGCTGGGCAGCTGGTCGGTGATGATCGTAGCATCACTGCATAAGTCATCACATCAGGCCTAGTCCGTGGCAACCAGAGAGGAAAGAGAAGAAAGAAAGGGAAAGAGGAGAGGACTCAAGGCTAAGATGGGGGCAATGTCATGCCATCTTAATTAGCAAAGTCGGAGGGACCAGCTGACTCAAGGCTGCCCAAAAAAGCCTAGCTTTGCTAGGCAAATTAGCTTCCTCTAAACCGACATTATGCAATGGGATGATGGCCCTTGGAATAGGATATGATCAGCCTTCGTGCTCCAGGGCCCCGCTATCCTACACTGCTCTACGGACACCGGGCCTCGCACAACAGAATCATGGGCTGACCATGGCGCGTTAGCCGCAGCGAGACACCCCCCTGGACCAGGCGACTGCCAAGACGTCCATGCCCTTGTCATCCACACTACAGCCTTGCCTCAACACTTCGCCAAGGGCTACTGCAACACCTCTGTCGGATGCTGCTGTCCCCACGGCAATCATCTCCTCTGATACTCCGCTGATGGAAGCTATACTGCTGGCTAAAACTGTTACTTAATTTCATTTAGCACTTTGCATAGTTTTCAGCTTTGCTGATTTCTGCATGTAGTATTTCCTTAATGCTGTCAGCACGTGTTGTTTCTGAATGTGTTCAGCTGGTGGACCAAATATTTCGGATCTTGCATGATCTAGAGGGAGTATCGGGCCACTATTTCGTATGTAACTGATTCATGTAGTTAGTGAGCAATAAAAGGAAGAAAAAACAGAAAAGTCGCAGTTGGTTGGTGCGGCACAATTGATCTGCATTCTCTCTGAAATCTGCTCTCTGTTCTGTCCACCAAAACACCACTTCATTGTGGTGACTGTTCATCAACTGGCAAGACACAGTCTGTAGGTATAGAGCGGCTGGGAGCAGAGTTGCAGCTGAAGCAATTTGCTAACAATTGGTATCAGAGCTGGTCATGAAGACTGCGTAGATGCCACGTGGGTCAAGATCGATGTCTCCTCCGGCCACGAGATCCTTCGGTAGCAGTGGCCATTACACGGTTGTCCTCGGCGATGGCCAGGACGTGGTGGCGCAAACGGCACCAAAAGAGGCCGGGGTCACGCTTCGATATCCGACTCTCTCGCACACCAACTACTGAGAATGGGCTCTCTTGATGAGGGTCAATCTCCAGGCTCAGGGAGTTTGGGAGGCGATCGAGCTGGGCGGCGCCAAGTATCGCCTGGACCGGATGGCCCTTGCCGCAATTCTTTAGGCTGTCCCAACTGAGATGTTGGCCTCTTTGGCAGTGAAGAACACGACGAAGGTGGCGTGGGAGGTCATCCGCACGATGCATATGGGTGGCGATTGAGTTCGGGAGGCAAGGATGCAGACCTTACGACGTGAATTCGAGTCCATTCACATGAGGGATATGGAGACTGTAGATGATTTTTCCATGCGTTTAATAGGGTTGGTAAATCATCTATGGGCCTGTTCGGTTGGTGAGAAGCCGCCCGGCTTCTCGCAGCCGCTACAATACCTAACTTTTAAACGGAGTATTTTCTCAAGACGGGGTCTATAAGTTAAACGTAGTACACGTTAAAAGCCCAACATCTGTACCAGTTAAAATCGCAAGTGAGTATCGATCTCTCCGTAATCTGTACCGTAAACAGCTAAAATTCAAAAATTTCAGCCAAAAGCCATAAGCCGTAGCCAAAAAGAACAAGCCCTATGTTCTTTGGGAGATCCTTTGGAGGAAGGACAAGTTGTCTTGAAGTTTTTGCGGGTTGTGCCGCAGAAATATTCGCAGGTGGATATCTCCATCAAACAATTTCTTGACCTTGACTCCATGACAGTTGAGGAAGTAACAGGGCGGCTGAAGGCTGTTGAAGATCGATGGGATACTTGTGAAGGTGGAGATGGTGGGAGCCGGCTACTGCTCACTAAGGAGGAGTGGGTGGCAAAATTAAGAAATAAGCAGCAGGTATCTCCACACTCCACTAGTGCAAAGGGACAGGGATCCAAATGGGATCACACTAGTGCAAGCATGGGGGGCAGCCAAGACCCGAATGGAAACCTGCTGCAATTCCGGCTGGCAAGCGCGACAAGTCGAAGGTAAAATGTTTTAATTGCAATAATTTTGGGCATTTCGCCAGAGAATGTCGCAAGCCATGTCATTAAAGAAAAGAGCACGCAAATCTAACTCAAGCACTAGAGGAGGAACCCACACTTCTTATGGCAGAGGTATGTGCACTCACTGAGATCAAGGAGTAAGAACAAGGAGAAGTCATTCTTAATGAAGAGCATGCACAGGATTATCTCGGTCAGGAGGATGCTTTGCGTGATGACCTTTGCCACCTTTACACTGGAACCTCAAACCATATGAGCGGTTCAGAAAGTAACTTTGCAAAGCTGGACATGGCCATAAGGGGGAAAATGTGAGAGACCATGTGGAGGTGTCCCCATGTTTGTGATGAGTAATTGACGGTTGTGCTAGAGAGTTTGAGTTTGTTTTGGGTATTCTAGGTTTGAATACCTTTCGTTAATGCTTTTGTTGATTACGCTGTTTCGTGCGGTGCTATGTGACGGTTTGCTTGTCTGTGTGACTGCAGGACCTTGGAGCTAGGTCATGGTAAGGCGAGGAGGACCGAGACTAGGCACAGGAGGTGTTGAGGTCCAGACGGTCGGTGATGCCGAAGATGATCGAGATTGTTGAGGTGGTTGCGAGTCGGGAGACAAGGAATCGGAGCTGGAGCTACCGGTGGAGGACACGACGGGCAACGACGAGTGGACCGGGACTAGGCTCAGGGAGGAGTCAGAGGTCCAGATGGTTGGATATTGGTTGCAGTCGTGTACGACAGAGCAGACCAGAACTAGACTCAGATGGAGTCGGGGGTCCAGTCGGTCGGAGTCGGGTGGACACGACGGGCAGCGGCAAGGTGGATCGGGACTAGACTCAGGGAGGAGCTGAGGTCCAGACGGTCAGGATGCCGGGTGCGGTCGTGCGACGACAGGAAGCTTCCAGGAAGTTACGGTAGGGGCATTTCGGTAAAATGCGCGAGGCTGCAAAATTGGAAGCAGGATCGGTTGAAGATAATGGGTTGGAGACCCGTTAGTGGCTGTGAAGGTCAAATTGAAAGGGTTTAGGGTTTGGAGTGAAAAGGGTTGTTTTTCCCTCCAAGTCTCCTGATGCTTTGACCATTGCCTCTTGTGTATGTGTTTTGGGAGTGGAAGAGGGCTGCCTCTTCTTGATTTCCCATTTGTGGGTGTGAGCTCATTTGAGGTGAGGAGCTAAAGTCTGGAGTAAACATAGTGAGCTTGAGTAGTAGTGTGTGTGTGTGTGCGTGTTCCACTCTCAAGCATGTAGTGAGAGGGTACTATTTCTCCTTAATTGCGTATGGGGATGTAGAACTCTGTTTGTAATCTTTCATCTCTAATCAATATGAGAAATGTTGTCCCTAAGTTGATTTGGTTTCTTCCTGTGGTATTCCTGTTTTGCCTCACTGGTATTTGTTCCTCTCTGGCTATTCTTTTATGGATTCTTGATTAGTTGCTATGGAGTTCTTATGCTCTGTGATGGGAATTGTCTCAAGGTCAAGTGACCAGTTCATTTCCAAGAGCATTTGCAAAAATCATGAGTATTCTCATCTCCTAGTGAAATCCTCTCATTCCTCTGTTTTGAGCTTCTAGGGTTTGGAGGCAGGGGAGGTTGAGATCCTTGATTTTCTCAGTGAAATGGTTGCTAATGATTTGTGCTTTCGAGTTGAGAGGTCATTCCTTATGGAAATGTGAAGCCTCATGAACAAAAGACTAGAGAATCTCAAGAAATTTGAATTCTCCTCTTCTTGCTGTCAGTTTTAAGCAAATTCAGGATTTTCTTTTGTGATTAAGTTCTTTGCCTGCATTCTCTTCTCTCTGGATTCAATGTGTTATTTAGTTTAAGGTTCAGATCAAATGACCTGAAAAGAGCAAACAAATTCTCAGCAATTTCTGTTTTTCGGCAGTCTGCAGTAATCTCAAGTTTTCAGCTTTCGGTTTTCAGCTTGTGCTTTTTCAGTTTGCTGATTTTCGGCCAGGGTCTGCTTCTCTGCTCTCGGGTATCAGTTGGACTGCTTTTCTCCAGCGTTTTGATAGCCATTTCTCTTGAGAACAGACCGGAATGTCATCTGCTGATTTCTGCGCAGTTTCAGGCTTCTGCTCCGGTCAGACCGGTGGAGAACCGGCGGTCAGACCGGCTGTAATGTAGCGGTCAGACCAGTTTTTCTCCACCGGTCAGACCAGCCCTCTGGTGGCTGTGCTGCATGTTGCTCTTATGTCAGCAGTTCTTGTTGTTGGCTGTGTCTTTTCAAATTGTTCTGTGTTTTGGCCAGGCTTCTCTGTTTAGCTGCCCTATGTCCTACTCCTTGCCAATTGTCTTGAGGATTTTCTCTCCAGTTTTTGTTTCAGTAATAGATTAATTTCAGCTCAGTTTGTTTTCAGTCAGGATATATTTTCTCTGATCTTGTTTTCAGCTGCCTGATTTGCTTCAGTGCTTTTGTCTCGCTGTCTCGTCTGTGTGTCATGAATCTCCAGAGAGCATGAATCTTCCTTTTCATAGCTTTCATAGCTATCGGAGAGGGAATTCGTTTGTGGATACTTAGGGGCGTTTATAAAAGGCACCATTCAGCCCTTCTCTGTTGCCATTTTCGATCCTACAAAGTGAGATTTGGTGATGATTCCATTGTTGAGATATGCGGAAAGGGTTCAGTGCGGTTACAGCTGAATAGTGGAGAACACCACATCTTAACCGGTGTTTACTACATCCCAAAGCTCCGAAGAAACATTCTGAGCATCGGCCAACTTGATGAACATGGCTGTCAAGTGAGCATCCAAGAGGGACCCTCATGATCTGGGATCAGCAGAGGAAGCCCCTCACCAAGGTAAAGAGGGCATCTTCTCGTCTGTATGTTCTCCATATTTCTTTGGCAGAACCTGTGTGTTTGGCAGCAAGGTGCACAAAGGAGGCGTGGCGCTGGCATGCGCGCTATGGCCACCTCAATTTTCAGTCACTTCGCAAATTGGCGCAGCAAGGCATGGTCGTGGGTTGCCAACTATTCAGGCTGTGGAGCAGGTCTGTGACAGCTGTCTCATTGGAAAACAATGACGAGTTTCTTTTCCACGGGAGGCTGATTATCATGCTCATGATCACTTGGAGCTCATGCATGGTGATTTGTGTGGCCCAATCACACCGGCCACACCTGGAGACTGGAGCTATTTTTTGTTGCTTGTGGATGATTTGACTCGGTATAAGCTGCCAGCGCCATCAAGAAGTTTTAGGCACATGCAAAATTGGAGAGTGGTTGCAAGCTCAAAGTTTTCCGGACTGATTGGGGAGGGGAGTTCACCTCAGTTGAGTTTGGCCAATACTGGTCTGATCTAGGAGTGACAGCCATATGACAGCGCTTTACTCCCCACAGCAAAACGGTGTTGTTGAACAACGTAATCAAACAGTAGTTGCCATGGTAAGAAGTCTCTTGAAGGCAAAGGGAGTGCCGGGTTGTTTTTGGGGGTGAAGCGGTGGCTACTGCTGTCTGCATTTTGAACCGGTCTCCCATGAAGAGCTTAGATGGCAAGACACCATTTAAGGCTTGGTTTGGAAGATGCCCAAGTGTGCATCACTTCCGCACATTAGGGTATGTTGGCTATGTCAAGATAGTGAAACCAAATCAAATGAAATTGGATGATTGTAGCATGCCTATGGTTTTCATCGGGTACGAGGAGGGGTGCAAGGCTTACAGGATGTATGACCCTATGACAAGGAAGATACATGTTTCCCATGATGTTGTATTTGATGAAGAGAGGAATTGGGACTGGGGCAAAGTAGTGGATGATCAAGGAGAATTGGCACCGGGTGGAATGTTCACAGTCCATTATACTTCTCATCACAATGCAGTTGATCTCTAGGCCGATGCACAGGGGCCTGGGAGTGACGCTCCTACACATTCCTTGGCACCAACTCCAGCTCAATCTAGAGGGGAACAAAAGTAGCAGACACCTCTGGCTGGAGCTGCACCATTCCCCTCGGTGCACACTCCAGTTGGAGTTGAATGGGCCACACCACCGGAGGATGCTTCATCGACTTCAGAGGAGAGGCTGAGGCGCTATAGGACGTTGCAGAACTTGTAGGACAGCACCGCAGTACATGAATTGATTGATTCATTCAGTGAGATGTGCCTCCTTGCAGCTGAAGAACCAGAGTCTTTCTCAGAGGCTAAGAAACAGAGGTGGTGGAGGCAAGTAATGCTAGAAGAAATCAGCTCAATAGAAGACAATCATACATGGTGCTTGGTCGACCTTTTGGCAGGGCATTGACCGATTGGCCTAAAATGGATTTTCAAGGTCAAACATGATGATCGGGGAGAAGTGGTGAAGCACAAGGCTCGACTCATCGCAAATGGCTACGTCCAGTAGCAAGGTATTGATTATGAAGAGGTTTTCACACCTGTAGCAAGAATAGAAACGATAAGGATGATGCTTGCTCTAGCAGCAAACCACGGGTAGCAAGCTCACCACACGGACGTGAAGTCCGCATTCTTGAATGGAGAGCTTCAAGAGGAAGTATATGTACTTCAACCACCAGGTTTTGTTGATCAAAACAACCCCCACAAAGTCTTGAGTTGGACAAAGTGTTGTACGGACTACGCCAAGCTCCAAGGCATGGTATGCAAAACTTGATGGAGCTCTCACCTTACTCGGTTTTGATAAAAGCTCCAGTGAACATGCCTTGTATAGGAGAGGTAAAGACAATTCATTTCTGCTAGTGGGTGTTTACATTGACGATCTTATCATATTGGGGCCTCACCATGAATATATTCAAGAATTCAAGCTGGAAATGAAAAGGTTGTTCAGCATGAGTGATTTGGGAAAGTTGAACTATTACCTAGGAGTACAGGTTTAGCAAAGGGAAGGAGAGATCACTCTAACTCAGTCAACATATGCACTCAAAATTTTGGAGAAAGCAGGCATGAGTAACTGCAATTCTTGCCAAACCCCCATGGACACAAGGCTGAAACTGAGTAAAAATAGTAAGTATTCACTTGTTGATGCAATGCTTTACAGGAGCTTGGTGGGTATTTTGAGGTATTTAGTACATACTAGACCGGATATTGCATATGCGGTTGGATATGTTAGCAGATTTATGGAGGCAACTACAATAGAGCACATGGGGGCGGTGAAACACATATTGCATTATGTGAAGGGTACATTAGCTTATGGCTGTCACTACAGGAGGAATAATGGTTAAGAATTTCACCTGAATGGCTTTAGTGACAGTGATATGGCTGGTGATTTAGATGACCGAAAGAGTACAACGGGAGTGGCTTTTTTGTTGGGGAGTAATCCGGTTAGTTGGCAATCGC
Organism: Dendrocalamus latiflorus; assembly: GCA_017311315.1. NCBI lineage: Eukaryota > Viridiplantae > Streptophyta > Magnoliopsida > Poales > Poaceae > Dendrocalamus > Dendrocalamus latiflorus. The sequence continues at coordinate 15,183,967 of CM029646.1, read as the reverse complement.
AAAAACAAAAAGTGGTAGCATTGTCATCTTGCGAAGTGGAGTATATTGTAGCAACTACTGCAGCTTGTCAGGGTATTTGGCTTGCTCGGTTACTTGCAGATATGATGAAGGAGGAGGCTGGAAGCATCAAGCTGCAGGTGGACAATAAATCTGCAATAGCACCCTCCAAGAATCTTGTTTATCATGATCAAAGCAAACACATTGATACAAGATATCACTTCATCAGGCAATGTGTCAAAGAGAAGAAGATTGAGATTAACTTCATCAACTTGGAGAATCAATTAGCTGACATTCTCACCAAGCCACTTGGGTGAGTACATTTTCTAGAGATGGGAAGTAAGCTCAGGATAGCAGAAGTGAAATGAAATTAGGGAGTGATTGTTACTTAATTTCATTTAGCACTTTGCATAGTTTTTAGCTTTGCTGGTTTCTACATGTAGTTTTTCCTTAATGCGGTCAGCACGTAGTGTTTCTGAATGTGTTCAGCTGGTGGACCAAAATATTTCAGATCTTGCGTGATCCAAAGGGAGTATCGGGCCACTATTTCGTATGTAACTGATTCATGTAGTTAGTGAGCAATAAAAGGAAGAAAAAACAGAAAATTTACAGTTGGTTGGTGTGGCACAATCGATCTGCATTCTCTCTGAAATATGCTCTCTGTTCTGTCCACCGAAACACCACTTCCTTGCAGTGACTATTCATCAACTGGCAAGACACAAAGGGGTTTCATTTCTCAGTTTGCAGTCTGTAGGTACAGAGCGGCTGGGAGCAGAGTTGCGGCTGAAGCAATTTGCTAACAACAACAATGACGACGACGTGGCTATATTGGTGCTGCATAGCCTTGGCCACAACAATAACTACCATGCAGTGCACCTTTGCTGAGGGATGGGAGGCAGCTCAACAAGACAAAACACCGCCGCTCCCTACCCCGATAGAAGCCCGGCCGCTCGCTACCCCTGTTGCAGCCTGGTTGTCTCACTGCTGATGCCCTTTGTTAGAGTTTGTAATCTTGTTTCTCATTTAGAAGTCAGAGTCGGAAGTCGTAGTCGTATTCAAGTTTGAGTACGAGTACAAGTTAGTCTATCGAGTTTGAGTTCACTTCATAGTTGTAGAAGTAGTAGTCGTAGAAGTAGTAGTCGTAGTTGTAGTCGAACCTGAGTTATAGTCATAGAGCAGGGTATAAAGGGCAGAGCATTGTACCGAGAGAAAGCAAGAAGCCAAAGCGATCGGCGTGATTGAAAGAGAGGCAAGGGAAAATAGAGAGAGCGATCAGGGTAATCGTAGCGATCGGTGTGATCGAGAGAAAGAAATAAAGAAGAGAACAGCGGTTTGGCTCTGGGAATTATCGAGTATCGAGTTCATCATGATCGCAGACATGGTTATAAATGACTTACGACCACGGTGGTGAGCGAAGGTGTCCACAGGTGCTGAAGATGTGGTCATAAGCAAGTTATGACTATGGTCACAGAGCGAGAAGACGTGGTCGCAAACCAAATTAACTTGGCAAGAAGGTAGATGGCACATGATGGCACAACGTGACGTGAAAGGATCACGAAAAAACTCACCGGATAGCTCGAGACGCGACGAGCAAATTCGGGACCGAAGGGGCTCGGTGCCGATGGCGTCCTGGGCTTTGAGGGGACTTGACACGGCTTGGGATGGGTTTAGGGGGTCAAGGGGTCGTATTTATAGGCTTGGAAGAGATAGAAACCGACTCCAATTCGCGGATTTTGGTTTAGAGTCCGTTTCAGAAAATAGGAGATAAAAGGCAAACTGATGAACGAAACGGAAAGAGGCCAGCTGGGATGGATTCCCTGCGTGATTTGGCACAACTTTCCTTTTAGGAAGACATTGAGATGAGGTCCGAATTGGAAGTTATGAAGAGAAAGAAAAACGGAAGGAAACTGTACAGAGAGATGGATCGATCGATCTCTCGCGTGGGGAAGACGCGTGACTGTTCATTCTCTCTCCTCATTTTTTGGAAATTTTAAAATTGAGCTCAGAAAAACTCTGAAAAATCCAAGAAAATGTAGAAAATTCCTTGTGACTCAAGCAACACAAATAAAATATTTTTAACAAATATTAATGTTTTATTTAATCATATTAAATCTTTTTAATTAATAAAAATTCCAATTAAGTTTTAATTAATTCCAGAAAAATCCACATGGTGAATTTTATTTTGAAAACTTCAAAAAGGCTCTGAAAATCAGGATGTTACAAACCTCCCCCCCATTAAACAGAATCTCGACCCCGAGATTCAGGCTCACTAAAAGAATAGGTTACCAGGTGCGACATTGGAGACGACGTTGTTGAGGCTTCCCCTTGAAACACTCTGAGGTATTGGCTTCCTTGTCCTGACGATGTTCCACGGCTTACTCCTGAAGTCTTGGCGGGGTACTTCCACGGTTGAACGGAATTGGCGTGATTCCTTGACGCTTCTGCAGACACTTGCGAGCGAAATGACCTGACTCTTTGCACTTGAAACAATTATATGGAATTACTGGGCTTCTGTCCCTCTAAGGCTGATTGCTGACATTGATAGTGCGTGGTCCCGAAACATCATGATGAGGCATTGGAGTTGAAGTCCTGAACTCTGACTGTTGCGATACACGAGCTGGCTGGTATGTGTTGAATCTGATTCCTTGTGACTATTGCGACTGAACTCTTCGGTGAATCATCTTCCACTTGCGAGACTCTCCCATCTCATGATGAGACTCTTCAAGGCTCAATAGGTAAGAGGGAATAGCAAAGGTTAGCGGTAAACTCGTCTAAGGGGGATATTCTAATGGCAACCTAAACTAAGCAAACACTTAGCCGAAAAGGCTAACAAAAGAAGCAACAAACTCCACAAAAAGATTTTGACATGACTGCATCATAATGCTAGAAAGCAAAACTGCAGCTCACATCTCACACAACAGCAAATAAGAAGCAAGACGATCTACACGATACTAAAACTATAACAAGGTTCAAATCTAATGGCTCCTAATCTTCACGATAATCTTCGATCTTTTCTTGACATATTGGGTACTTCCTTGATCCAGACTTCACAACACAGCTTGAAGAATTCCATGCTAGCTTTCACTTTGATGGAGGGACACTCGAGACATCTATGGACATTATTGGGATAAGAAGTTAAATTTAGTTTTGAAAACAAGTTCTCAGAGGAGGCAAAGAGTAAGAATCCTAAGAATGAGGTAAGAATAAAGAATTACTAGACAATCATTTGGTTGATTTGATTTAGAAAATAAATTTTGAAAACTTGCTAATTCGACCACTCTAACTAGGGCTCCGTCCTACAGTCGATATAGCTCTGATACCACCTCTGTAGAGACCCGAATATGCAAATCCGGACTCTCCTGTGTATTCTGCACTAGTCCAGGATCACGCTAGTGAGTATAAACAAAGATGAAACATCAACCATATCACGATTTACAAGGAAGAGACTCAAATATTATTAATATTTATCAAAGTACGACCTTATGGCCAAACTTAGAATTAATAGCCTGAAAGGCTTAAAGAAGCTAGCAGCGGAAAAACCAGAAATAAGCGTAGTAGCCATTCGACATGCCCACAGGCAATCGACTGGGGAGCAAAGTCCTAATCCGCAAAGTCGTTGGAGTATCCTCCTCCAGGTACCTCCTGCTGGACCGGTTCTTCTTCCTCAACTGAGCAAATATGGATGAAGCCGTGAGTACATAGAGTACTCAGCAAGTCGTTTGTAACAAAGAATACAATATAGTATGCAAGGCTTACCAAAGGATGGCTGAAAGGTTAATTTTGCATAAAGCAACAATTTAAAGTAAATATAATAAATAGATTGAAAAGCGAACTTTAGAAAATGATAATAAGTAATTAATCAAAGGAATTGAGACCAACCACAAGTAAACTGGCCATTCACTTCAATGAATCACGAACGAACCAAGATTCACATAATGAACCACCAGTGAACTACCCATTCACTTAACCCAACCAAGATTTTATGAAAACTCTACCCCTCGTGTGAAATCACCGAGCTTTGTCCACGACTGAGGACACGGCTATTCGAATAGTTTTACACTCTGCAGAGGTTGCACAACTTTACCCACAAGAGATAAGTTATCTTAATAGCCAGCATGCTTCGTTAGGCATGAGACCCAGATAAATTATCACAAAGCCTTTACCTTACTCTAGTCTAGCTAGACACCACCCGCTGAGGTTTCACCGCAGAAGGGTTAAATCCACCCAGTCCGAAGCCCCCTCTTGCGCCATATGAGTACAGTAAATCCCTGTCCCTCACTGTGAATAACCAGTAAATCCCTGGCACCCACTTTCCACTGGTGGCACCTAAATTAGACTATCGTAAGTTAATCAGTTAGGTCTATCCCATACTAGACATGTGGTTGTACGGTAAGGCTCAGATCAATGGCGCACAAAGTTAAGTCCTTAGATTTACCCAGGCGAAGCATCCACACCCCATGTGCAACTTGCACCCCCTTTACTGCACGATCATTCGCCCAGGTGAAAACCAATTTTGTATAACCAACACCAATGACACTACCCATGTCATGGTACACAAATTTTATAATTGTGGTTGACCACCACGTTCCAATATATCATTAAGTCAAGATTAATTAACACATGTGATGATAGACCTAACGTACTAGCAATAAGCATGGCTAAGCAAATTAAACGTACACCCCATGTGACCACTAATGTTGTATCACTAAATAATTACCCATCCTATGGTAACAATGGAATCATGGTATTCAATTTATCAAGGAGGAATAATCAAATTGGACAATAGCTACCAATACAAGGGTTTGATAATAAAATAGCGATGCATGATAATTTAAAACAAAATAATACATAATAGATTTGAAAACTAGGTTCAACATGATCAAAGGACACGACTTTCCTTGGTCTTGCTCAGTTAGGAATTCTTGATCTTCAACTCTTGCTTCAGCTCCTTCGAACGCGTGATCTAACGAGAGAGAAAGCGAAACGAAACATAAAAATAAATTCAAATAAAATTCAAATGAACTCCAAAAAAACTGTAAAACCAGAACCAAAAGGTAGATCTCAATTTTACATGAATTTAGGAAAAAGAATCAGGTCAATCGGAGCTAGGACGAAGGAGAACGAGCGATCTAAAGTTTGCCGGGCGAGAAAATACTGGAAAAATACCAGAGGTTACTGTTCACCCGAGAGCTGAATTTTTGGAACGGAGGCTAGCGCTGGCGAAAGGAGGCATGGGAGATGAATCTAACTAGCAAAATGGATTGGTAGGGACCCAAGGCACACATAGAAAGCGACAGCACGCTAAACGAAGCACGATGACGGCACGGGCGGCAACAACGACATGGGTAGGAGAGTGGAATAAAACTCGGGCATAGGACATGGAGAAGTAGGGTAAGCACGGGCTAGAACACGGCTTGGCGAAGCTAGGAAAATTGTCGGCTCGGCCAGAAACCCATCGGAGATGGCGCAATCGACGTTTGAACGACGTCGGGAAGGAAAAAGGAAAAACTTAATATCTTGGTGCTCGGTGAACGAAATCTAAAACCATTTGGAGGGTAGCTACCTGGGATGGTTTGGCACAATGTCAGAGCGGTCGAGGTGTGCCAAAGACGGCGAGGACTTGAGGTGGTTGCGAGGCTTGGAAGGCAAGGAATGAGGAAGCTTCCCAGAAGGTGCAAGAGGGGCGTTTTGGTGAATACGCAAAGCTGCACTAAAGGAAGTGGATTTGGTTAGAGTTAGTGGGTAAAGCGCAAAAGCTTAATGGGCAAAGCAAATGTGAACCCATTATGCAAAGGGTATAAATATGTGGTTGTCTCCTGCATAGATTATGGCTTGGAAGAGGGGTTGATGGCTTTGGGAGTTTCTTTTGCTTTTGGGCTTTAGTTGTTGAGAAGTGGGTGAGAGCAGGAGAGGTGGTTTTGCCTGTTGACCATGTTCTCTCGTGTGTGTTCTTGCTCTTGAGAGTTCTTGAGTGTCTTGAGTTTGGGAGAGATGGAATGAGTTGATACTCCATGTAATCATTCCTCTGTAGGGAATCATGTATGGGGACTTCTATTAATCCTTGTTTCACTAGGAATGGATCCTCTGAAGTTTATCTCTCGTGCTTGCCATTTTTCTCAGTTTGTTCTTCTCACTGTTTGTTTTCTTCTTTTTGATGTTTGAGTTGTTTCTTTGAGCAAAGAGTAGTAAAATGGGTTGCTTTGAACTAGGAGATGCTCAAAAGCCATTTGGCTAGTCACTCCTGAGAGCAAACCATTTTTAATCTCAGATTTCTGTAACTCAAACTCCTCTGTTTCACCTTTTTCTAGGGTTTCTCAACAGAGGTTCTTTGGCCCCCCTTGATTCCCCTTTTAAGTTGGCATGATATTTGGGTTTACAAGTCTTAAGAACTTTGCTAAGCTGATTGCAAAAGCTCATGATTAAAGGACTTGTGAATGATGGTCAATTTGGGATTTTACCTCATTCACCATTCTATTTTCAGGTTTTAGTGAAAAATCTTCAATTCTTGTTCTTGAGATGGATTCTCTTGGTTCCCTAAGTTCCCTTTGCTATTTTGTTTGGTGTCTTGCTGTTCTGGGCTGAGAACACCAGAGGGAAATCCTAAATTTCTTTGTTGTCTGGAATTCCCAAGTTTGTTTGAAAAATTCAGCCTGTTGTCTGTTCTGAAATTCGAGGGGCGGTCAGACTGGATTGATTGCGGCGGTCAGACCGCATGGTGGCCGGCGGTCAGACCGGGGTAGAGGCGGCGGTCAGACCGGCGTTAACAGGGCGGTCTGACCGGCCCATGTCGAGCGGTCTAACCGGCCATTACAGAGAGGTCTGACTGGCCAGGTTTTTGAACTGCTGTGATTTTTCATCTTGCTTTGGTTCTTCTCCGTTATTTTGTCCCTCTAATGGATTTGTAGTTTTAAGGTTCCAGAGAGCATATTTCATCCACTTCTTAGCTTATCATAGCTATCGGAGAGGAGAATCTCACTTGTTCTTCGTCTCGCTTTCACTTCTGCGTATTCAAGGTTCCAGAAAGTTTAAGTTATTCTCATCATTGCTTCTATAGCAATTTGTGAGAAAAGTCTCTTAGTGGATACTTTGGGGAAATATTTTTGTAAGCAACATTCACCCCCCCTCTGTTGCCAATTTCGATCCAACAATTGGTATCAGAGCCGGTTAGCTCTTCCTTGTAGATCTTAACCGGTCTCTCGAGCTATGGCGACAGACAAGTACTCGACCAAGCCCCCGATCTTCGATGGGATCGACTATCCCTTCTGGAAGAGTCGGATCGAGACCTACATTCAGGCTCAGGGCTACGCCATCTGGCGGAAGGTCAAGACTCGGTATGTTATTCCTGTCGATGAGAATATCAATGCAAAAAACATGGCTGATGTTGAGGCGAATGCTAAGGCGAGGAACATCATAATTCAGGGTCTGAGCAGAAGCGAGTCGCATCTCTCATCTAACATCGGCCGTTGACATCTGGGTTCAAGCGAGATTACAACAAGTTTGAAATGCTCGCTGGTGAGTCCCTCGATGAGTGATTTGCGCGGTTCCACAAGATTTTGAGCAACCTCCGAGCGGTCGGTCTCACATACCCCGACTCGGACAACGCTCGACAGATGCTCGCGGCTCTGGATTTGCGTGTTTGGGAAATGAAGGTGACTACCATCAAGGACACCACCGATCTTTTTACCTTGACTCTTGACACGTTGTACTCATGCCTCAAGACTCACGAGATTGACATAGTCTCTCGTAGGTCGAAGTCGCAGGTGATGGCCTTAGTCACCGATCCCAGTCTGGTTTCTGGACCTTCTTCCGAGTCGACTTGTGGATTCTCTCTAGCTGCTCTCTATGACGTAACTGATGATCAGTTAGAGCAGTTACGAGAGGACCAGTTAGCCCTTCTAGCCAGAAAGTTTTCCCACGCGTACAAGAGGGTGAGGGATCGAAAGAGGAGTGGCCCGAACCACATTCGGGAAAGAACGACTACGACGGCGTGAGCAAGAATGACTACATCGACAAGAACCGCAACAAGAAGCCCCCAGCTCATGTCCAAGGCAAGAAGAAGTTCCGCGACCTTGGCAAAGCCAAGAAGCTTTTTCATCACGTCCTCACCGCCTTCAACAACCTCGACCTCAGCGAGGTGAAGGGATCGAGTGACGACGATGGGACGAGTGATCAAGAACCCAAGATAGCGACGACTTCTCCGGCATGTGCTTCATGGCCCTTGAGGGCGAGATCAGCGACAGCGAGCTCTATTCCGACTCCGATGAGGTATACCCCTCCTATGACCAGCTTAATGATGATTTTCTTAAGCTAGGGAAATTCCATGCTAGGTCTAGAGCTAGGCGTAGCGAGTTGGAGAAGGAAGTAGATAGATTGTCAGGGGAGCTTACTTCACTTATATCTGCTCCCTCCCATGACGAATGTGATACATGCTCTGTCTTGCTTGATGACATGGAGAAATTAAGGACCTCTCATGATAGTCTGTCTTCTGATCTTGACATGCTTAAGGTGGAGAATGTTAGTCTTTTGGCTGAACTAGAGATGAGTAGGATTGTTACTCCTTCATCTACTGTCGTTGAGACTACATCTTGCACCTCATGTGAGGATAAGGACAATGCATTTAGAGGTCTTTATACCATGCTCCTTGATCTGTCAGAATCATGTGAAAATTGCAATAACTTGAAATTGAACCTAAAAAGGGTGATCATAAAATTGCTGAATTGCATGCTTCCCTGTTAGAGCCTATTGTCTCTTGCGCCAATTGTCCTAAATTAACTGCTGAACTTGAATCTGTCTCAAAAACAGTTTCAAGACATGGTTGATCATAACAAGAAAATGGCTCAATATGCTTTTAAGGACCCTGTTAGCTCACCATGCAACAATTGTGAAAAACTAAAATATGAATTGATTACTTTAGATGAAAAATATGTGAAGCTAACTAAGGACCTTCTAGTGAAGCCACCAACTGATTGTGATGTGATTGCTGATGTGGGGAGAAGCCCAAAGGAGTAGAGACGCTTAGGCACGATGACCAAACAGCTAGAGGTGGGATTGTCCCTCCTAGTCCTTGCGAAGACCTCAATGTTGAGGCGGCTGTGCGTGCACATGCCATTCCTTCTTCTGCTATTGGTTCTTCCTCTTCTCCTACTGCTGTCTCCTCTTCCCCCTGCTCTTCTTGCACCTCTCTCTTTCGAGAGTGTCAGTATCTTATGAACACTCTGGAGAGATTTGTAGGAGGCAAGAAGAAGCTAAATCTTATTCTAGACCAGTCCAAGATTTGCAAATTCAATCAAGGTCTAGGATATGATTTTCTTAAGGATGTTAGGAAGCATCCACCTGCCGTGCTCAGACCCATAGTCGCAGGTGTGATCGAGGTCAAGCCTAGAACTGAGAAAGTTCAATTTAAGTCAGCGGGTTTTGTCCAAGGGATTTCTGACAGCAAGGTGATTTCACCTGTTGCTTCAGCCTCTCAAAAGGCGAAGTCTCATCGTGCTACTGCTACCTCTCAGAAGGTGAAGTATCATTGCACCTTCTGTCAGAATGATGGACACATGATCGAGAGATGCTTCAGACGTGCCAAGATTGCGCGGAGAGATCGTGTTCGCGATCTTAGGAGTATTCAGGGTCAGCCCCAGACCTTGAGTGCACCTAAGACCAACACGAGGTCTAGGGTCGATCACTCTGAGGGTTTTAGGCAGTATCGAGGACTTGGCTTTTCCGGTGTTTCTAATTTTTTTCCTTGATTTGCCTCTGCTCATGATATCTGTTGTCCTGAGGGTAGATCTCGTTTCCTCCGTCGAGATAGCTCCCTCGGCGTGACCAACATGTTGTTGGTGTCTTGACTCGCTCCTCCGTAGTAGTCAAGCCCAACAACAGCTTTAGGTCTGCACACAGACCTTCTGGCTTGTTGAGCGACAGAGAGCGTAGGGTAGCTAGAGGTCAGTGGTGTGTGGCTACTTTTTCTACTCGACGTGTTACTCAATATTGGGTGCCAAAATCACTCTTGATTTACCCCAGTACTGAGACTTTACTCTCTCGTTGACTCGGGTTCGCCGGGCAGAGAAGGGAGAGGTTTGGCTCGTTGACTCCGGGTGTTCCCGGCACATGACCGGAGACTCTCGTTGGTTCTCTTCCCAAGCCCGCGCTCCAGGTGATGAGACGATCACCTTCCAAGACGCTTCGTCTGGGCGCGTCATCGCCAAAGGTACAGTGCGCGTTAATGAGTCTTTTATTTTGAAAGATGTTGCCTTGGTTAGTAAGCTGCAGTATAATTTGCTTTCTGTTTCTTAGCTTACCGATGACGATTTTGAGGTGAGCTTTAAGAAAAACGCTTGCAAAATTATTGATTCTTCGGGTAGTTTGGTTTGCGGGATTTCTCGTTATGGGAGGATCTTTCGTGCTAATTTTTCTGAGTCTTCTAGTGATCCTCTCTGGTGTTTAGTTGCTTCTGAGTCCTGTGACCTTACTTTCTGTCATAGGAGACTTGATCATATTGGATTTGACCATTTGACCCGAGTTAGCGGCCACGATCTCATTCGTGGTATGCCAAAACTCAAGATGGCCAAAGATATTGTTTGCGCTCCTTGCCGGCACGGCAAGATGGTTGCCACTTCTCACCCTACGGTCACAGTGACTATGACCGATGCACCAGGACAACTACTCCATATGGACACAGTTGGACCAGCCCGAGTGCAGTCAGCAGGAGGGAAGTGGTATGTTCTTGTCGTGATCGATGACTTCTCGAGGTACTCTTGGGTGTTTTTTTAGCCTCGAAGGATGAGACATTTACATATTTCTGAGGTCTTTTTAGTAGGCTTTCTGTTGAGCTTCCGGGTGCCTTACGAGTGATCCGCAGTGACAATGACACGGAGTTCAAAAATTCCTACTTTGTGTGGTTTTGCGATGAGACAGGTGTAGAGCACCAGTTCTCTTCTCTGCACGTCCCACAGCAGAATGGTGTCGTGGAGAGGAAGAACCGTACCTTGGTCGAGATGGCCAGGACGATGCTTGATAAGTATTCTACACCTAGGAAGTTTTGGGCTGAGGCTATAGCGACCGCGTGCCACGTTTCGAACAGAGTTTTTCTTAGGGCACACTTGCATCGCACTTCCTTTGAGTTGAGATATGGGCGAAAGTCCAGTGTATCTCATTTTCGTGTGTTTGGTTGCAAGTGTTTCATTTTGAAGTCTGGGAACCTAGACAAGTTCGAGTCACGATCTTGTGATGGTATCTTTCTTGGTTACTCGACTTCTTCGCGGGCGTATAGGGTCTGGAACTACGAGTCTAGTAAGTTGGTAGAGACCTATGAGGTGACCTTCGACGAGGCCAGTCCGGGTACTAGGCCCGACATCTCAGGTTCTTTAGAGCAATCCGAGCCTATCTTTGTGGACAATGAGGAGGATGGAGATGAGGGTTGTTTACCCGATCCAATTCCTCCTCCCCTTGAGGTACCTGCTTCTTTCACTGCACCTCGAGGAGATCAGCCCGTGCCTTCCACATCTTCTGGAGTTAGTGGCTCTGTTCCTACCTCGTCAGCTCATGAGGTAGAGGCCACTTCCTCATCTCATCCAAGACCTCCCCGACATATCCAAAAGGACCATCCTTCCGAGCAGATGATTAGAGACCTCTTTGAGCGAGTCACACGCTCAAAGTCTGGCATATCACATTTCTGTCTCCATTCTACCTTTGTTGCCTCATTTGAGCCCAAGGACGTTTGTCATGCTCTTTGTAATGAGTCTTGGGTCAATGTCATGCATAAGGAGTTAGAAAATTTCGAGAGAAATAAGGTCTGGTCGCTTGTTGAGCCCCCTCGAGGTCACAATATCATTGGGACTAAGTGGGTGTTCAAAAAACAAGCAGAGTGAGGATGTGGTTGTCATTCGGAACAAGGCTAGACTGGTAGCTCAGGGCTTCCCCCAGGTTGAGGGTTTAGATTTTGAGGAGACCATTGCCCCTGTAGCTAGACTTGAGGCTATTAGAATCCTGCTTGCTTTCGCAGCTTCTAAGGGTTTTAAGATTTACCAGATGGATGTCAAGTGTGCCTTCCTAAATGGGTTTATTGAGGAAGAAGTCTATGTGAGACAGCCTCTAGGATTCAAGAACTCCAATACCCAAACCATGTCTACAAGCTTTCCAAAGCCTTGTATGGATTTAAGCAGGCCCCTAGAGCTTGGTATGAGAGGCTTAAGTCCTATCTGTTGAGTCATGGTTTTGAGATGGGTAAGGTAGATAAGACCTTGTTCATCCGTAGGCATGGCACTGACCTACTGCTCGTCCAGATTTATGTGGATGACATCATCTTTGGTGGCTCTTCTCATACTCTTGTTTCACAGTTTTCGGATGTCATGAGCACCGAGTTTGAGATGAGTATGATGGGCGAGTTTGATGTGACGATGGCCCGATCTTCCGAGAGGTACTGATAAGTCGATTGTGGAGATCTCGATGTTGATGATCCAAAGGCTCTGACCAAAACAGATCAAACCCCTTGCAATCACTACACCATTGCTCCGTTGGTTATCAACCGTGCCGAACACGGTTGACCTCGCCAAGAAGGCTATCTCCTGCAAGCAAATCGAGAACACAAGCAAGAGAGTTTAAGATGCAATCTGAAATTGCGAATAATATTTAAGTTCACAAGTTGAGGTTCCTCAACCGAACATGCGGTGAAACTGCTAAGCAGAATAATCTCTTAAGAAAAACCCAAGGAAAACTAAAGGGGTGTGACCTCCTTAAATAGGGGAGGGGGAAGCCACACTTATCTAATGAAAAGGGATGTGGTACTATTCATGGTTACTGTTCATGTGGCCGTGGTACTGTTCACGTGAACAGTCCCGGCCCAAGTTACAAGGCCCTCGGCCCACTTTGACTCGGACTGAAAAAGTAACATGACTTGTTTTGCAGTTTCTGATCTACTCGAGTGAAATTTGGAGGTGAGACCAAATCCATCTGAAAGTAGACTCCAAGAGCTTTCCAACGAGTACTCACGAGCCCCAAGAAGCCTTCTGGATCAAAAGTTATGGCCGTTTGAAGTTGGCTTATCATGCTGAATCCGAATTGATCTGGAGGCCGAATTGGATTCCAAAACCTGTCCAACTTGAACCCTTACTTCAATTGGTTCCAAAGTGATGTGGTGCTACAAATATATATATTTTCATCATTAGGTAGCATCATATTCTCGTTTAAAATGTGTTGAAGTTGAAGAAACGAATTCACCTTTAGTTCAATCTTGATATTGGCCGCTATGGTCGTACGTGTTGGTGACGTGGTCACATCATCCTCCCCTTCTTGACAGAAAACTGTCCTCGGTTTTAACATAGGTGTAGCGTCACGTATTGCATGATCTTGATCATAAATCTTGGTACATGATAACGAACGCAACAAACTCTCATTATGTAATATCATAAGTTCTTTATCAAATAATGTAAAATCTCTATGAAACGAGCTCACCTCATAATTTAAGTAATGCGTAGGAGCTCTTGTAATTGGAACAACAGGTATAGCAAATATGGTGGTATCCATAGGGTACATGTTCTTATTAGAGTTGACCTTCTTCCTTGGCTTCCAGATCAACCAGACTCGGGAGGGTACCTTCTTGCATCAGGGCAAGTACACTCGTGACCTCCTGAGACGGTTTGACATGAGTGATGGCAAGCCAGTGTCAACTCCCATGGCATCCACAGCTTCTCTTGACCCAGATGAGGACGGCGAGCCAGTTGATCAGAAGGAATATCGCAGCATGATTGGCTCCCTCTTGTACCTCACTGCATCGAGGCCAGACATATACTTCTCCGTGTGTCTGTGCGCTCGATTCCAGGCTTCTCCTCGCGCATCTCACCGCCAGGCGGTGAAGCGAATCCTTTGGTACCTTCGATCTAGTATAGACTATGGTATCTGGTACTCTTCCTCGTCCTATTTTTCCTTGCGAGCCTACTCGGATGCAGACTTTGGTGGCTGTAGAATAGATAGGAAGAGCACTTCTGACACCTGCTAATTCATTGGCACTTCTCTTGTTTCTTGGTCTTCTAGGAAGCAGTCCGGGGTTGCACAGTTTACCGCAGAGGCCGAGTACGTTGCTGCCGGCAGTTGTTGTAGCCAGGTACTTTGGATGGTCTCGACCCTGCGGGACTTTGGGTTAGCCATAGACAGTATTCCACTCTTTTGTGATAACACTTCTGCCATTAACATTGCCAAGAACCCAGTGCAGCATTCTCAGACTAAGCACATTGATATCAGATATCACTTCCTTAGAGAACATGTGGAGAAGGGTGACATAGTGTTCCAGTTTGTGGAGAGTGACCACCAGTTGGCTGATATCTTTACCAAGCCTTTGGATAGCTCTAGGTTTTTAGCTCTGAGGGGAGAGCTTGGGTGGTCTGTCCTTATGGACTGTTGTGAGGGGGAGTTTTGGGCTTCATGCTTTATCTTGTTTGTTATGCTCTTACTCCTTTCTGTTGCATTGCATATGGGTGCATTGGGGTTAGTCCTTCTAGTATAGATTAGAGTGTTTTTCTTGTCTAGTTGTTTAGACTTCTTCCTCTCATCTTGTGATTCTAGGATGATGCTTATTAGCTGCTTCACTTCTCACTAGGTTGAGCTCACTCACTTCTTATAGGTTCTAGCGAGGGATGGGCCACCCTCGGGTAGACAGGGTACGTGTTTGCTCCTTAGTTTATTAGATGATCAGTTGATAGTCTTAGAGTCATATGGGGTAGATGAGAGTCAGTCTGAGCCATAGTATCCTCTATATCTTATCTATGCTTTAAGGACTACCTTTTCTGATTTTCTTACCAGTTTCTCGATTTCATTGCTTTGGTTCAGGGGAGTTCATTTGGGAACTTCTAGATCTTAATATTGACATAACTCAATTTGAACTAAAAGTGTATCACATGTTGAGGGGGAGCTGGATTTTCTTGCATTTCAGCATTCAGCATTGTAATATAACTACATGGAGCCTTGATTATTATCCTGTTATGACATGTTTACGATGAATTACATCTTGCCATGATCTGTGCTTACTTGCTAGATTTATCATGACTTTATATGTGTAGTCAAGTCTTTGCTATGATAGGTTGATTAGAAATGCGCAACTTGAATTAAAATCATGACATGTTAGCTCGTGCGACTAGTCTGTCTTTAGTTATCCTTTTATGATTCATGCCATGTCAAATAGGCTGAGTTGAGTCTGGAATCTTTATTGAGCTTTAGATTGAGCTACTAGGTTCTTGATGAAGCATGAGTTAGTACAACCTTTTAAGAAAGCAAAAAGATCTCTTTTGTGCGAAAGAACTGATCTCACCAATTCTTTCTCATGTGACGGCTTGCCATTGCATTAGGCATGAACACAGGGAGAGTTTTGGTTGACCAAGATCATATCCTTAAGCTTCTTGCTTGGAGTGGTCGCATAAGGCTTGAGATCTAGCACATGACTAAAATTTTGGTTGGAAACGACCATGAGCTTTAAAAAGAAAACACGTCAAGTATGCTAAATTTGCTTAACTACCAAAAAGATTAAAGTACTTAAACAAATGATTCATTCTTAAATGTGTAGCACTCTAAATTGACTTAATACTAGCTTCTTGGTTCCACTTAGATTATTGACATGGCCTACATCATCCTTGGATGCCTTTCGCTAGACTATACTCATGGATGACTTGACATGCTAAGAAATCTGACTAATTTTCAGTTTGTGACTTATTTGGCTTAGCTTGATTATACATGTCTTGTCATGATCTTGTTAGAATTTTTATTGGTTATGGCTTGGTGTAATACTTCAAGGTCATTATAGATAATCCTCATGGCTCATCATGCTTAAAATGAATATTATTTAGCCATTCCATCCCTACTCGTGACCTTATTCTCTCGTTTGCATCCTTGATGATTTTATTGCCAAAAGGGTGAGAATAGCAGAGAAAAAGCATTTGGGGACTTTCTGGAGCTTTGGAGAACAATTTGCTCTTTCTTTTGTTGATCTAGTGTTCCTTTTGTTGACATGGTCGTAAGCTTCTTTGATTTCTTTTGGACCATGTTTGACTCTCTTTCTTTTTCAAACTCAACTTTATGCTTTTTCTGTGTTTGTCAATATACTCATCAAGGGAGAGATTGATAGACCATGTGGAGGTGACCCCGTGTGTGTGATGAGTAATTGACATCTGTTTTAGGAAAGTCGAGTTTGGTTTGTGTGGTTTGGACCATGTCGTTGCACGGTGCAATTGGTTTCGGTCGGACTTGGTCAAATTTGGTCGAAGTGTTATAGGTTGCTTATTCTCTTGATTCGACAGGTTTGGACTTTCTATGCTTAAGATATCTCTTAATGCTATTGTTGATTACATTATGTCGAGCGGTGCTATGTGATGTGTTTCTTGTCTGTGATGGCTGCAGGATGTCGAGGCGGAGTCATGGCGAGGAACGGGATGACCGGACTAGGCGCAGGCGGTGCCGAGGTCAGAGCAGTCGAGGTGTGCCGAAGACGGCGAGGACTCGAGGTGGTTGCGAGGCTTGGAAGGCAAGGAATGAGGAAGCTTCCCGGAAGGTGCAGGAGGGGCGTTTTGGTGAATACGCAAAGCAGCACTAAAGGAAGTGGATTTGGTTAGAGTTAGTGGGTAAAGCGCAAAAGCTTAATGGGCAAAGCAAATGTGAACCCATTATGCAAAGGGTATAAATATGTGGTTGTCTCCTGCATAGATTATGGCTTGGAAGAGGGGTTGATGGCTTTGGGAGTTTCTTTTGCTTTTGGGCTTTAGTTGTTGAGAAGTGGGTGAGAGCAGGAGAGGTGGTTTTGCCTGTTGACCATGTTCTCTCGTGTGTGTTCTTGCTCTTGAGAGTTCTTGAGTGTCTTGAGTTTGGGAGAGATGGAATGAGTTGATACTCCATGTAATCATTCCTCTGTAGGGAATCATGTATGGGGACTTCTATTAATCCTTGTTTCACTAGGAATGGATCCTCTGAAGTTTATCTCTCGTGCTTGCCATTTTTCTCAGTTCGTTCTTCTCACTGTTTGTTTTCTTCTTTTTGATGTTTGAGTTGTTTCTTTGAGCAAAGAGTAGTAAAATGGGTTGCTTTGAACTAGGAGATGCTCAAAAGCCATTTGGCTAGTCACTCCTGAGAGCAAACCATTTTTAATCTCAGATTTCTGTAACTCAAACTCCTCTGTTTCACCTTTTTCTAGGGTTTCTCAACAGAGGTTCTTTGGCCCCCCTTGATTCCCCTTTTAAGTTGGCATGATATTTGGGTTTACAAGTCTTAAGAACTTTGCTAAGCTGATTGCAAAAGCTCATGATCAAAGGACTTGTGAATGATGGTCAATTGGGATTTTACCTCATTCACCATTCTATTTTCAAGGTTTTAGTGAAAATCTTCAATTCTTGTTCTTGAGATGGATTCTCTTGGTTCCCTAAGTTCCCTTTGCTATTTTGTTTGGTGTCTTGCTGTTCTGGGCTGAGAACACCAGAGGGAAATCCTAAATTTCTTTGCTGTCTGGAATTCCCAAGTTTGTCTGAAAAATTCAGCCTGCCGTCTGTTTTGAAATTCGAGGGGCGGTCAGGCCGGATTGATTGCGGCGGTCAGACCGCATGGTGGCCGGTGGTCAGACCGGGGTAGAGGCGGCGGTCAGACCGGCGTTAACAGGGCGGTCTGACCGGCCCATGCCGAGCGGTCTAACCGGCCATTACAGAGAGGTCTGACTGGCCAGGTTTTTGAACTACTGTGATTTTTCGTCTTGCTTTGGTTCTTCTCCGTTATTTTGTCCCTCTAATGGATTTGTAGTTTTAAGGTTCCAGAGAGCATATTTCATCCACTTCTTAGCTTATCATAGCTATCGGAGAGGAGAATCTCGCTTGTTCTTTGTCTCGCTTTCACTTCTGCGTATTTAAGGTTCCAGAAAGTTTAAGTTATTTTCATCATTGCTTCTATAGCAATTGGTGAGAAAAGTCTCTTAGTGGATACTTTGGGGAAAGATTTTTGTAAGCAACATTCACCCCCCTCTGTTGCCAATTTCGATCCAGCAGACAAGAAGATAGAGGACATCACAGGCTCCCTCAAGGCGTATGAGGAGTTACTGAAGGGGTTTCAGTCACGTCATGAGCAGAGATCTCAGAACGAGCAGGCGTTGTTAGTAAAGGGAGATCCGAGAGACGGTTGTGGCTTATCAAACAACCACAGGAGGTGGCACGATCGAGGTGGCCAGTGTGGCTGAGGAGGCATGGGTGGCCGTAGAGACAAGGTTGGGCAAGGCGATGGTGAAAGATCCCGTGATAAGTCACATGTCAAGTACTTTGAATGTGGCAAATACGAGCATTACGCGTTAGGATGTCGTAGCCATATAAAGTGTTTCAACTACAACGAGTTTGGGCACTACGCTTCGGATTGCAAAAGCAAGAAGAAGGACAGGGAGGTGAACCTCACCAAAAACAAAGAAGAAGATGACAAATCGCTAGTGCTTCTCTCCTCATATGTTGAAAAGGCACCAATCATGGTGCTTAAGGAGAACATAGTTCAAAAACTACACACGAAGGAAGATAGCCATGATCACACGGATCAGTGGTACTTGAACAATGGAGCAAGCAACCACATGACGGGATATCGCTCCATGTTTCATAAGCTTGACAAGAAGACCTAAAGGTCAAGTTTGGCGACGGCTCCATGATGGAGATAAAAGGCAAAGGGACGATGATGTTGCAATGTAAGAATGGAGATAAGAAGTTGTTGACATGAATTTATTATTGTAGGACCAGACATGCAATGGAGGAGGGTTAATGGTGCCTTCAAATTCTCTCCAAATATTCACTTAACCCTTTTCTCCGATAGCTACTAAGCTATGAAGACTAGGGGGTGGAAAACACTCTTGGAAAACCAGAGCAATAGAGAGAACACTGAGTGGTTGAAACCAACGTGATCGAAAATGGGTGCAGTTGAAAACCAGACCAAAATCAACGTGATCGAAAATGGGTGCAGTTGAAACCAACATGGTTGTAAATAGCATGGCCGAACAACAATGAGTGGTCGAACAACCAACGTAGTCTGAACCAGTCGGCAATCAAAATGATCAACATGGTCGTAACCAATGTGGTCGTAGACCAATGAGATGGCCAAACAACCAACATGGTCAAAATCAGACTGCAACCAAAAGATCAACGTGGTCATAAACCAACAGGTGGTCGAACAACCGACGTGGTCAGAACTAGTCTGCAACCAAAATATCAATGTGGTCATAACCAACATGGTCGTAAACCAACAGATGGTCGAACAACCGACGTGGTCAGAACCAGTCTGCAATCAAAAGATCAATGTGGTCGTAACCAACGTGGTCGTAAACCAATAGGTAGTCGAACAACCAACAAGGTCGAAGGCCAACGAATGATCTGCAATCAGCGTGATCGATTCAGCTCAAAAACCATCCAAAGAGAGCAAGGATCTGTGAATGGTCCGAAACATCATGTGCTAGGAAGAAACGAAGCGGTCAGAAGGATGAATGCTCTCGATACTGGTGCAATGCCATCTGGAACTTGACCGTAGTCGAAACCAACGTAGTCATAAAGTTGATCGACGTTCCAAAGAGTACAACGTCTACTAACTACTTCAGTTCAGATTCAATAGAAGAACACGAAGTAATCGAAAGATCTGAATGTGGTCGAAGACAGTGCGAAGCGATCTGAAACTCGACCGTGGTCGAAACCAACGTGATCATAAAGGCGATCAAGATTTCAGGCAGTGAACAATGTGACTATTTTAGTTCAGATACAAACCAAAAATAGAAGAACTAGTAGCGCTCGGAAGTTACTGCGTGGTCGTAAACAACATGCTTTAGCTTGGAACTCGACCGTGGTCGAAACCAATGTGATCGTAAAACCGATCGATGTTCCAGACCAAGATTTTACTAACTTCCAACTTCTTTAATTCAGACTCAACGGAATAATGAGAAGAGATCGAATGGTCTGAACGTGGTCGAAATGAAAAGCGATACAGTCAGACTTGACCGTGGTCGAATCTGGAGGCGGTCTTAACAGCAAAGGAAGAACAGAGGAAAGCAGAGAGCGCATGACCACTAGATCCAAACTCCACAAAACTTTTGACTAAGAGATCAACTAGCGATGAAACTTTGTATACAACATGATTAAGATCTCAAGAGGTTGCTCTAATCTTTAATTGAAAACTTAGCAACCAGATTGAGAGCTTTATGAGATTTCACTAAGCGCACACAAGAACCCAAACCATGAAATCAAAAGGATAATCAGACCATGCTCGTGGGAATAGAATAGCCAAGATGGCTTTGAGCAAGCTCCCACAACACACAGCAAGTCAGATCATCAACAAGATAAGCAATAACTTCCTCTCAGGTCAAAACGGGAAAGAAACAACCGAAGAACAGAATAAAAAGAAGAACAAAGGAAGAACCAAATTGAAGCCAACTCAATCAGATAAAAATTACACAAGCAGTAGATGGAAACTTGATGTATTTCTCTGATGATTGGTTTCATAGCCACTCTCCTTGGGAGGACCAAGCTCTAACCCTAGAGCCAACACCCACTCTCTAACCTAACAACCATGGAGGGAGGAAGAGCTAGCCACCACCAGACCTACTCACAGTCTTCCTCAAGTCTCAACTATCTCTTGCCTCCTCTCCCCTTTTTATAGGCTCACAAACGAACTCTAGACCTAATGGATCCAACCATTAGTCCAAACTAGGGTTAACCCATTAATCCCACCTAACATCGGGTTTTACTCACACACGCTTCTCAAAGCAGATTACATGTGGCCCTAAAGACTTGCTATCAAGCCTCTCACGCATCCAGATCCCACTGAACGGTCCTCGCTTGCAAACGACCCATGTCACTTGGCGCACCACGTGCTTTTCCTCACGCATGACGGCACCCGACATCCTTGACCGTCTAGACCTCAACTCCTTCCTGAGCCTACTCCCGATCCACCTCACTGTTGCCTATTATGTCCATCTCCGGTAGCTCCCACTCCGGTTCCTCGTCATCCCGGCTTGCAACCACCTCACCAGCCTCGATCATCTTCAGTTTCTCCCTAACTGTTCTGGACCTCAACACCTCCCTATGCCTAGTCCCGGTCCTCCTACGCCTCACCATGACCTAGTTCCGAAGTCCTACAACCAGCACCAACAAGCAAACCATCACATAGCATCGCACATTACACAAAAATCATCAATTTGCATAAATAAAATGTATCCCAGTGAACAATCTCAGCAAACCAACTGGTCTAATAAAATTTATGACTACTAATATGCATAAGACAAGAGGTACTCGTAGCCCATGAGGTCCTACCTGTAGTCTACAACCATTCAGTAAATCGTTACGACCATCACACGGGTCGCTATGGCCATGAAACAAATGCTATGACCATGTAGCAGCCACTACGATCATCGCTCACAGCGGCTATAACTTTACCGAACCTGGTTGCTACGACTTACAACTATCGATCACAGCTAGGCAGAGCTACGACTATCAATCACAACCAGGCAGAGCTACAACTATCGATCACAACCAGATAGAGCTATGACTATCGATCATGACCAGTAGAAGCTATGACCATCAAGTTGTAAGAACTCTTGCTAACCATCAAGTCGTAAGAACTCTTGCTGACCATCAAGTCGTAAAAGCCTCTGCCAACCACCAAGTCGTAAAAACCTCTGCCGACCACCAAGTCATAAAAGCCTCTGTCGACCACCAGGTCGTAAGAGCTCCTACCGACCACCAGGTCGTAAAACCAGAAGCCATAGAGCCTGCCAACCACCAAGTCTTAGACAACGATAGCTCCAAAACTCACATAGAAGCACTCGCAAACCACAAAGTCGTCAGATAGACTAACTCGAGACAGACAACAAAGTCGATAAACCAAGAAGTAATCTTTTGCAAACTTCTCAAAACCAAATTCAACCTCTACACAAACTCTAATCCAAAAGTCAATAACTCATCACAACCATGGGGTGACCTCCACATGGTCTCATAATTATATACCAAGTCTATGCAACAACATTTAGTCTTAGGAAGATGACAGAAAGAGGGTTCAGGGTGGTGTTGCAGAATAGTTCTTGCGAGTATACAACAAGAACAGAGATTTGTTGATGAAGGTGAAAAAATCTCTAAATCAGTTGTACAAGATTTCTTTGAAAACTTGCAAGTTGGTTTGTGTGAAGAGCAGCATGGAGAAGCCAAAATTTGATGAAGATGCAGCCGAGGTAGACTCCTCAATAGACAGCAGCTCCATAGGTGCATGCAACGAGCATGGAGCAGTCATAGCAAGTGGCGCAGGAGGTGCACACGCGTATGCAGCTGACTCTGGACGCGCGCATGCAGACGGAGAGGAGCGAAGCATAGTCGTAGCAGAATGCACGCAACTGATGAGGGAGGTCAAAGCAGCAGCTCGGGAGGAGCTCTCACATGTGCAGCAGAAAGCAGTCATTGTCTTGGTGCATGGGTCCTAAGGAGGCGAGAGAAAGCACAGCGTGGAGAGCAGGAGCAGTGATCGAATGCAAGGTCACACGCTAGAGAAAGATTGGGCAAGCGCTGCAGGTGGAAGATGACTACACATGGAAATGAGGCCAAAGACATAGATGTGGGAGCAGGTGCTCTAGCTCAGGCAAGCATGCAAGGAAGAAACAGAAGTAAGAGAGAAGATCGGTGTAATTAAGAGAGAGAAACAAGATTAAGGAGGTGATTGTTAGAGTTTGTAATTTTGTTTCTCATTTAGAAGTCAGAGTCGGAAGTCGTAGTCGTATTCGAGTTCAAGTATGAGTATAAGGCAGTCTATCGAGTTCAAGTCCGCTTCATAGTCGTAGTCGAACCCGAGTCATAGGCGTAGAATAGGGTATATAGGGCAGAGCATTGTACCGAGAGAGAGCAAGAAGCCAAAGCGATCGGTATGATCGAAAGAGAGGCAAGGAAAAATAGAGAGAGCGATCAGGGTGATCATAGCGATCAGTGTGATCGAGAGAAAGAAATAAAGAAGAGAAGAGAAGTTTGGCTTTGGGAATTATCGAGTATCGAGTTCATCATGATCACAGACGTGATCACAAATGACTTATGACCACGGCGACAAGCGGAGCTGTCCGCAGGTGCTGAAGACGTGGTCGTAAAGGAGTTACGACCACGGTCGTGAAGCAGCTAACGTGTTCATAAGGGTTACGACAACGACAATCGATAAAACTTTCAGCGTGGTCGACAGAATCACTACGTGGTCGTAATCGAGTAGCGACTACAATGATCAAGTCTACTACGTGGTCGAAGAAAGTGCAGCATAGCGGCGGTGAACATTGTCGTAACTTCTGCTAAAGTTACGACTACATGGTCGGAACAGCGAGATGTGATTGGAGAGGTCACAACGTGGTCGTAACGACTGCCAGGATGATCGGAGAACTAACAGAGCAGTCGTAACGACACAGGAGGCAATCGTAGCTTTTTCAACGTGGTCGTACGGCTGCAGTGAGTGATTGTAGCGACTACAAGAGTTTTCAAGAAGCAGATGACAGCTGAGTTTGAGATGAGTGACTTGGGGTTGTTGTCTTATTATCTTGGGATTGAGGTGTCACAGCAAGAGTTTTCACACTCAAACACGTAGGCTATGCAAAGAAAGTATTGCTGCAGTTTGGCATGATGGATTGTAACTCCACAAAATACCCCATGGAGCAGAGAGCACAATTGCACAAGGATGCTGATGGCCAGCCTATTGATGCAACTGAGTATAGGCGCATGATTGGTTGCCTCAGGTACTTGTTACATACTCGCCCAGATCTCTCTTTTGCTGTTGGAGTAGCTAGCCGGTATATGGAGAGGCCAACAATGATGCACTATAAAGTTGTGAAGCAAATTCTTCGGTATCTAAAGGGTACCACAGATTTTGGTTTGGTGTATAGCCGAGGAGGAGCAAAGGAGGTGCTCACAGGATACACTAACAGTGATTTAGCGGGAGATCTTGATGATAGAAAAAGCACGGGTGGAATGGCTTTCTACATCAATGACAGCTTGGTGTCTTGGTGCTCACAAAAGCAAAAAATGGTGGCACTTTCATCGTGCGAAGCTGAATTTATGGCGGCAACGGCAGCAGCTGCACAAGCACTTTGGTTGAGGAGTTTGCTTGGAGAGATCACTAGAGAAGAGCCAAAAATAGTGAGGTTATTTGTTGACAACAATTCAGCTATTGCGCTTATGAAAAATCCGGTTTTCCATGGACGAAGTAAGCATATTGACACTAAATATCACTTCATTAGAGAGTGTGTTGAAGGAGGACGTATTGAAGTTCAGCGAGTCTGCACTGAAGAACAAAGAGCTGATGTTTTGACAAAGGCATTGCCGGCGGTGAAGTTGGCAACAATGCGACATTTGCTTGGTGTTCGCGATCTTGGCACACACCAGGATTAGGGAGGAGTATGTTGGACTTAATCCTAGTTGTGTGCCTCTGGAGTTTTATTGTATTGCAGCGTCAGGTTTTGAGTCAGTTTCAGATAGCATGTAGAGTATGCCGCAGCAGGCGGACAGAGTATGCATGAGTCAATAACGTGCAGTTTGCACGAAGTCAGTCCTTCCGTTTGTTAAGGATCTGTGATCCGATTTAGGTGCTAGACTATTTAGCATTCAGTTAGTAGTCTTTGAGGTATTCTGAAGACATTCAGTTGTATTCGTTGAGACATTGAGTAATACAATTCCAGAGAATTCATATTTCTGAATCTGTCCACATTTCGTTACCTTGCCGTAAGAACTAAAGTGCCGCTCGGTTTCTGAATTTTCTGGGCGCTCTGTTTTGCTTCATTCTGGGCACATTCCTGGGTGTTCTCTGTTTACATTTGGTATCAGAGCTTCTGGTTAGAGTGCCCATTTGCCCCTGTTGAATTCGGATGGCGCTCGTCGCAACAGAGAATGCGCGGGATAGCGGCGGAGGCCAGTTCGTGTACCCGCAGCTAACGACGACAAATTACGCCAGCTGGGTGATCCGGGTTCAGGCGATGATGGAGGACCAAGGCGTGTGGGAGGCGATTGAGCCGGCGGCCGGGGCGGTCATCGACACGAGGAAGGACAAGAAGGCGCGATCGCACCTTCTTCAAGCTCTCCCGGAGGACCTCCTCATGCAGGTGGCAAAGAAGAAGACGGCGAAGGAGGTGTGGGATTGTCTCAAGACGAGGTTCGTCGGCGCGGAGCGCGTCAGGGAGGCGCGGCTGCAAACGTTGAAAAGCGAATTCGACGTGTTGTGCATGAAGGAGGATGAGATGCTGGATCAGTACGCCGGCAAGCTCGCGGCCATGTCCGTCAAGTACGGCAACCTGGGTGGCACGCTCGACGATGCCACCCTGGTGAAGAAGCTCTTCGACACAGTGCCGGACCGGTTCCTAAATGTCATCGCAGGCATTGAGCAATTCTACGATCTCCGCACTCTGGCGTTCGAGGATGCTGTGGGCCGGCTGAAGGCGTACGAGGAGCGCACGCGACGTGCATCCGGCGGCGAGATGCCCGGTCTACAGCCAGTTGCTGCTGCGTTTCAGCCCAGCAGCGAAACTGCAGGGCCGAAGTCTAGAGGCGCATCTGCAGCAACCACGCCACCAGGCGCAGCGACGAGGACGCGGGTTGCTGCATGCATGGGACGTGCGGCAGGGTCATCACCAATTTTTTTAGCCGATCCCATGCACTTGACACCAACTGGGACAGAGCATGCTGTGGAACAAATGACTCCCAGTTTGACAAAAATTAGCAGTTCGGATGAGGGTCCACTCTGATATCGCAGTTTGCAAGATGTATACCAGAATACATCAGAAGTTACACTCAACTATGACTCAGATGGTGAGGCACTGCTTGCAGAAACACAAGAACCATCTTGTTACAGAGAAGCAGCAGGGAACCCAGAATGGGAGAAGGCCATGATGAGAGAAATGGAGTCAATTGAGAAGAATGCAACATGGAGATTGATAACACTACCTGCTGGACACAAACCCATAGGGCTTAAATGGGTTTTTAAATTGAAGAAGAGCTCGGAAGGTGAAGTGATTAAGCACAAGGCTAGATTAGTGGCAAAAGGATATGTGCAACGACAAGGAGTTGATTTCGAAGAGGTGTTTGCGCCAGTTGCAAGGTTGGACACAGTGCGTATGATTCATGCAATAGATGCAAACCGTGGTTGGGAGGTTCATCACCTTGACGTCAAGACTGCTTTTCTGAACGGCGAGCTTGAAGAGGAAGTGTATGTGTCGTAGCCGGAAGGATTTGTTGTGAAAAACAAAGAGCATTGTGTGCTCAAATTGAGCAAGGCTCTTTATGGTCTTCGACAAGTGCCGCGGGCGTGGAACATTAAGCTGGATAGAAGCTTAAAAAAGATCGGTTTCAGGAGATGTGTGCAAGAACAGGCCTTATACACAAGGGGAGAAGGAAGGGCAGCAGTTGTAATTGGGGTATATGTTGACGATCTTATTGTCGCAGGAGGTGATCCAAAGGAGATTGCAGTTTTCAAGAAGCAGATGACAGCTGAGTTTGAGATGAGTGACTTGGGGTTGTTGTCTTATTATCTTGGGATTGAGGTGTCACAGCAAGAGTCTCATTTCACACTCAAACACGCAGGCTATGCAAAGAAAGTATAGCGGCAGTTTGGCATGATGGATTGTAACTCCCCAAAATACCCCATGGAGCAGAGAGCACAATTGCACAAGGATGCTGATGGCCAGCCTATTGATGCAACTGAGTATAGGCGCATGATTGGTTGCCTCAGGTACTTGTTACATACTCGCCCAGATCTCTCTTTTGCTGTTGGAGTAGCTAGCCGGTATATGGAGAGGCCAACAATGATGCACTATAAAGTTGTGAAGCAAATTCTTCGATATCTAAAGGGTACCACAGATTTTGGTTTGGTGTATAGCCGAGGAGGAGCAAAGGAGGTGCTCACAGGATACACTGACAGTGATTTAGTGGGAGATCTTGATGATAGAAAAAGCACAGGTGGAATGGCTTTCTACATCAATGACAGCTTGGTGTCTTGGTGCTCACAAAAGCAAAAAACAGTGGCACTTTCATCGTGCGAAGCTGAATTTATGGCGGCAACGGCAGCAGCTGCACAAGCACTTTGGTTGAGGAGTTTGCTTGGAGAGATCACTAGAGAAGAGCCAAAAACAGTGAGGTTATTTGTTGACAACAATCCAGCTATTGCGCTTATGAAAAATCCGGTTTTCCATGGACGAAGTAAGCATATTGACACTAAATATCACTTCATTAGAGAGTGTGTTGAAGGAGGACGTATTGAAGTTCAGCGAGTCTGCACTGAAGAACAAAGAGCTGACGTTTTGACAAAGGCATTGCCGGCGGTGAAGTTGGCAACAATGCGACATTTGCTTGGTGTTCGCGATCTTGGCACACACCAGGATTAGGGAGAAGTATGTTGGACTTAATCCTAGTTGTGTGCCTCTGGAGTTTTATTGTATTGCAGCGTCAGGTTTTGAGTCAGTTTCAGATAGCATGCAGAGTATGCCGCAGCAGGCGGACAGAGTATGCATGAGTCAATAACGTGCAGTTTGCACGAAGTCAGTCCTTCCGTTTGTTAAGGATCTGTGATCCGATTTAGGTGCTAGACTATTTAGCATTCAGTTAGTAGTCTTTGAGGTATTCTGAAGACATTCAGTTGTATTCGTTGAGACATTGAGTAATACAATTCCAGAGAATTCAGTTTTCTGAATCTGTCCACATTTCTTTACCTTGCCGTAAGAACTACAGTGCCACTCGGTTTCTGAATTTTCTGGGCGCTCTGTTTTGCTTCATTCTGGGCACATTCCTGGGTGTTCTCTGTTTACAAAGTGAACTAATCTAGCTGAAATTATCAGTTTTCTTTCATAGCCTGTGAGTGTAAAAACAACATGGGTAAGCGAAGTTGGGTATACAAATATATTTGTGTACTCACCGTTCATTGTAAGGAAAATTACCTCTGGCATGTCCACTGAGTATCTTATGTTGTTAAAGCTAGGTAACAGTGGTGCAAACGGGAGTACGGAGTACCATCCCCTTCCTGCTTGGACTAGAATCCACACTGCTAATCACAGAGTTTGGTCAGCAATGTGGGACAATTCCAACTCCTGCTTCCTAGATTTCTTTTCCTTATGACCCTCTAGAACTTCACCGGTTAAGTTGGCATGCTTTTCTTTCAGTGCCTGAATGGAGGGAAGGGGGCAGTGTGTGCTTAAGGAAGAAGCTAAAAACTAACCCTGTTGACTGTGGCTTACTGCAGGAAGGCTGTTTTGATTATTGAGTAGGGACTCTAGTTGAGTTTTACAGAAAACTGCCCTTTTGACTGTTGGGGAGTCTGTTCATGTGATCTTTTTCTGGATTGCCTTCACTTATTTTGATGATTTATAGAACATATTCTCCTTTTATTTTTTTTTCTTTTTGAATCTTCCTTCAGAACATATTCAGTACTGAAGTAAACACAGCTAATGTTTGGGCCTGTTTCTTTTGCTATCCTTTTAAGATTGTCTGGGCACTTGAGAGAAATTGTTTGATTAAGTTTCTGATATCAGTGGTGCATCAGAAGTGGACAGCTATTAGGATTTAGGATTTTTTACATAATATTTAAACTATCAGTGGTGTATCAATGAGAGAAATTATTTGATTTGGGATTTTATTTCATGTAATATTTAGGATTTTATTTCAGCTATCAGTGAGAGAAATTGTTTGATTTAGGACAGCTATCAGTGGTGCATAAGAAGTGGACAGATATCAGTGGTGCTAATGGAGTACTAAGTCTATCCAGATCAAGGCCCAGGCTTTTTATTTGGACCTGTGCTGGGCTTAGACCTATCTCCTTTTGGATCAAACTGGATACAGATAAGTCTGTCCAGATCAAGGCTCATGCTTTTTATTTGGACTTGTGCTGGGCTTCGACCTATCTTCTTTTGTATCAGACTGGATACAGATCAATGAGAAGAATAATGGGCTTGGGCCAAACATGTGCTAGGCTTTGGTCCATTAGCACCCCTACTTACAAGTGTAGTCGCACGATTCAAGAGCAGAAAAATGAAGGAAAATTCCAACAATCGGTATCAGAGCCTAAGGGGACGAAGCGATGGCTGACAATACGGGTGATCCATTGAAGTCAGACTCACTCGTCAAAGACCACAAGCAATAAGCTTAATCCATCGAAGTCATGCGCAGTCATCAAGCTGTGCGCATCTTCTAGACTCCTAGGGTGTCTTATATCCATGGTTTTTTTTAAAGATTTTTGGAACCTCCCTAATGTCCCAACCAAATGGGAATGGTCGCCCCTAATAGTAAAATTGTTTTTCTCATCATGCCATATAGTAATTATTTTAAAGAACAATGCATAGAAGGAATCAGGCCTATTGGACATACAAAGCAGGCATTCAGGAGTCTTTAGAAAAGGTTCATCAATTATGAGATGCCAGATAGAATTATCTCAAGCATCTAATAACTCTATATCTGAGAGACCATGTGGTCTTAATCCCATGTTGGTGATGAGTAATTGACACGTGGTTTGGATAGAGTGAGTTTGGTTTGAGTGATTCGTGCCATTTTGGCATTTGGCAAGGTCGGGTTCAGATTAGACAGATTTGACGCGTGTTCGTCTTCCCGATTGGTCGCTTGGGCAATTTCATACTTAAGTGTGATTGTTGATGCTAATTGTGTTTACATGTTTTGTGCAGTGATATGTGATGTGTTTCTTGTCTGTGATGGCTGCAGGACGTCGAGTGGAGTCGTGGCGAGACACGGTGGACTGGACTAGGCGCAGGTGGCGCTGAGGTCAAAACAGTCGGGATGTGTCGAAGACGATGTAGACTCGAGGTAGTTGCGAGGCGTGCGAGGCAAGGAACGCGGAAGCTTCCCGGAAGTTGCAGTAGGGGTGTTTCGGTGAAAGCGCAAGACTGCAAAAGAAAGCGGGTTAGCGGGCAAAGCATGGAGGGTAAAACGGGCAAAGTAAAATGTAAACCCATCAAGGAATGCTATAAATAGGAGTGTGTTTCCTGGTTGTTGGCAAGTCTTGGAGAGGTGGTTTTGCTTTGTATCTCTTTTGCTTTAGTTGGTATGGAGTAGTTGAGGAAAGGGTGGAGAGGACAGCATGTTATTATGCTTTATCTCCTGTGTTTTTCTTGCTCTCTATCACCCATATGAGTGTGGGCTTGTTTGATGAGAGAGTTGTAAGAACACTTACATAATCATTCATCTCTCAGCCTTTCTTGAGATATTCATATGAGATGTTTCAGATTCTTGCTTCTCTTTGGTTGGCCTTAGTCCTGTTTCTTTTCTTGTTATTTAGTTTGCCATTTGCTCCCGTTAAGTCTATGAGTTTTGGTGTCTCTCTCAGTTTAATCTCTCATGTTAACTCTTTTATGGAGAGGAGTTCTTGCCGCAATTATTTCTAGTCCTTTCCTGACTCTTTACTTCATGGGAAAGGAGAGCTATTTGTTATGAGCAGCAAGCTTCATGGTGTGCTTTTTCTTTGGTTTGTTTTTTACTCGGTTGAAGCTTGTAGTTTCTGTCTCAGCTCAATATTTGAAGATTTCGGCCAAGCAGCAGCTCATAGTTTAAATCTTCAAACGTGACTTCTCCTCTTCCTTGTTTAATCATTTAATAGACAGCATCCTCTTTGCAGTTTATGGGAAGAACCGTATGAAGTCTTTTGTTGGCAGGAGTTTTGTTGCCTTCCTTTCGGTTTTGCATGGCAGGAGTCTTGTTCACGTTTTTTCTCAGGCATGCACTAAAAGACGATTGGGTTTTCTTGTCTTTTGTGCTATTGTGTTAGTCTTCCTGTGAGCTTCTTGCACTAAAAGACGATTGGCTTGGTTTGTCTTTTGTGCTATTATGTTTGATTGGCTGCACGTTTTGGTTTTCTCTTCAAGGCATTCCTTACGGCTGGGACTAGTTTTCTTTTGGTGGCAGCTAGCAGTGATTTCTTTCGCTGTTTCTTTTGTTCGGCTGCCTGTGCAAATTACCAACTCTTAGCAGCAGCCAACAGCGGATAGGATTAGATCTTTAGCTTTTAGGATCTCCTAGGTTAGATCTAGCGGGGTTCTTGTTTCTCTAGGGTTCTTGAGGTAATCCGAGAGGGAGAGAGAGAGAGGTACTAACCGTCCGACGTAGAGGAGGAGGGGTTGGCCATCGCGGGTACGCTCGGTGATGCTCTGCGCACGGGCAGCGACGGTCGGGGAAGAGGAGCGGCGTCTCCCTGGCGGCCGGCGTCTCCTGAGCGGATGGCGGTGGATCTTCCCGTCGCTGGAGCGCCCCCTCTTAGATCGGGTCTAGGGTTTTTTCGGTGGGTCTGGCGGCGGCACGGTGAACCTTGGTGTTCGTGCCGCCCCGGCCCCCACCTCTTTTATATGGCGCTGGCGACAGGGGCCCACCAGCCAAATGGGCTGGGCGCCCCCGATCAGGGCGCGAGCAAGGGGGGATTTGGCCGTTGGGCCAAATCCCCTGAGATCATTCTAACATTCTCCCCCCTTGATCTCAATCTATACTTTATCTTTAATTACTTTTGACTTTACACATTCCATCACAGATTAGTGCATAGAACATGTCTCATCGTCACGGTCAATCGCCGATAGATTCAACAGCTACAATACACCTCTCTGTTCTGAAATAGTTACTTTAATCTTTTGGGCCATCTTTTAGTCCAGGAATCATAGGCTTTCCCTTAAACCCATGCCGGCTACATGTTCTCTGAACACGTTGGGTGGTAAGCCTTTAGTAAGCGGATCCGCTAACATCTTTGCGGTACTTATGTGCTCAAGACTTATAATTTGATCCCGAACTTTATCTTTCACAACATAGTACTTTATGTCAATGTGTTTGGCAGCACCACTTGACTTATTGTTGTGGGCATACATTACTGCAGGTTCATTATCGCAGTACAACTTAAGTGGTCTATTGATGTCGTCAACCACTTTTAAACCGGGTATGAACTTCTTTAGCCAGTTCACCTGCCCCGTAGCCTCATAACATGCTACAAACTCGGCATACATTGTGGACGATGTAGTGACGGTTTGCTTTGAGCTTTTCCACGATATAGCTCCTCCAGCGAGAGTGAACACATATCCGGATGTAGACTTTCTATCATCTCCCGCATAATCAGAATCTGTATACCCCACTATATGGAGTGAATCTGATCTTCTGTATATCATCATGAGGCCTTTTGTTCCTTGCAAATAACGCAAGACTTTCTTTACCAATTTCTAATGTTCTATTCCAGGATTGCTCTGGAATCTGCCAACTAACCCGGTAACAAATGCTAAGTCAGGGCGTGTGCATACTTGAGCATACTGTAAGCTTCCGACAGCTGAAGCATATGGAACCGCTTTCATTTGTTCGAGCTCGTACTGGTTCCTGGGGCATTGAAAATCCCCATATCTGTCGCCCTTGACTATAGGTGCAGGTGAAGGACTACTTTTATGCATACCAAATTTCTTTAAGACTTTCTCTATGTATGCCTTTTGTGACAGTCCCAATACCCCTTTGTTTCTATCCCGGTGAATTTCGATCCCTAGAACGAATGAAGCTTCACCAAGATCTTTCATATCAAAATTTGAGGACAAAAACTTCTTTGTCTCCAGTAGCAGACTGACATCACTACTAGCCAGTAGGATATCATCCACATACAGGATCAGGAAGATAAACTTTCCATCTTTAAACTTTGCATAAACACAGTTATCCTCTACATTCTCTTTAAACCCAAATTTTCTTATTGTACTATCAAACTTCAAGTACCACTGTCTTGAAGCTTGTTTTAACCCATAAATCGATTTCTTTAGGCGGCATCCCATTCTTTCATTTCCTTCCACGACAAAACCTTTCGGTTGTGCCATGTAAACATTTTCCTCCAAGTCCCCATTAAGAAATGTCGTCTTTACATCCATCTGATGTAACTCTAAATCATAATGTGCTACTAATGCCATTATGATTCTGAAGGAATCTTTACATGAGACTGGAGAAAAGGTCTCATTGTAATCAATCCCTTCTCTTTGCGTGAAGCCTTTTGCCACAAGTCGCGCTTTGTATCTTTCTATATTCCCTTGAGAGTCAAGCTTTGTCTTGTAGACCCATTTACAGCCTACTGTTTTGGCTCCTTTAGGAATAATTTCCAAGTCCCAGACTTTATTAGTCTTCATGGACCTCATTTCCTCTTCCATGGCCTCAAGCCATTTTGAGGAATTTTCGCTTCTCATGGCTTCTTCAAATGAGGTGGGATCATCCTCCATTTGAAAATCCTCTGTATGATAAATCTGATAATCATCAGAAATAGCTGATCTTCTTACTCTTTGAGACCTCCTCGGGACCTCCTCATTTGGTACATCTTCTGTTTGAGGCTGTTGTTGCTCCCCCTCATCTGTGGCAATAGGTTCTATAGGATCCTGAAGAACAGGTTCCTCATTATCATTCATTGTTGCCACAGGAGGAACAATAACAGGTGCTGACACCACAGTGTCTTGCACCGTCGGTGCAGCGACAGCAGGTAGTGTGAAGAATGGCTCTTGAGTCATCGGAGTGGGCACATACACCCGCTTCTCTTCAAGATCAATCTCACGAGCTACCATGCTTCCCCTCATCATTTCATCCTCTAAGAAGACAGCGTGTCTCATTTCTACAAACTTTGTATATTTATCTGGACAGTAGAAACGAAAACCTTTTGACTTTTCAGGGTAGCCAATGAAATGGCAACTTACTGTTTTGGGATCAAGCTTCCCAAGGTTTGGGTTAAATACTTTAGCCTCAGCAGGACTCCCCCACACACGTAAGTGGTTTAGTGAGGGAACTCTTCCTGTCCACAACTCGTACGGTGTTTTGGGCACCGACTTACTAGGCACTCTGTTGAGAATATGAATGGCGGTTTTCAACGCCTCCATCCATAAACTCAATGGCAGTGTGGAATAGCTCATCATGCTTCGCACCATATCCATCAGGGTACGGTTGCGTCTTTCAGCTACTCCATTTTGCTGAGGTTCGCCCGGTGTAGAATACTGGGCTACTATGTCATTTTCCTGTAAAAACCTCGCAAAAGGTCCAGGAACATGTCCATATGGGGTATGTCGACCGTAGTACTCCCTCCCCACGATCAGATCGGACTATCTTAATCTTTAAATCGTGTTGGTTTTCAACTTCAGCCTTAAATATCTTGAATTTATCCAAGGCTTCATTTCTTTCTTTGATTGGATAAATATATCCATAACAGGAGTAATCATCCGTGAATGTTATGAACGAGTCATAACCATCCACACTTTTCACAGGAAAAGGACCACAAATATCTGTGTGAACAATTTGTAGAACTCCTGTGCTTCTTTTAGCGTCTTTTTTAATTTTCTTTACATATTTTCCTTTAATGCATTCTCTGCATTGTTCTAAGTCTGAGAACTCTAATGGAGGAAGAATATCATTCTTAACTAGTCTTTCTATTCTCCCCCTCGAAATATGGCCTAAACGACAATACCATAATTTCGACGACTCATCTAGAGTTCTCTTTCGTTTTCTGTTTACATTCGTAGACGAGGATTCAATCACTTTCTCGCACGCGACGTTTCCATTATCGCATACGACATTCACATCATCACATAATGATAACAAATAAAGCTCATTCTGTAAGATGGTAAGACCAACACATTCTTTATTAAACATTATTTCACACTTGCCATTTCCAAAATTACAATCATAACCATCTTTGTCCAAATTTGAAACACTAATCAAATTCCTCTGTAAAGAGGGAACAAAAAGGACATCTCTAAGTAAAAGATTGGAGCCATTAGCTAACTCTAATGAAAGATCGCCAACGGCTTCAACTTCAGCTTGGACTCCATTTGCAACTTTAATGCATCTTTCGTTTCTTTGCGTAGTCCTCGTCGAACGGAATCCCGGTAAGGAATTAGCAACATGAACAGTTGCTCCTGAGTCAATCCACCAAGTGGATTTCGAATATTGCACATACAGGCATTCATTTATAAAGGTAATAATGTTCTCAACTTTCTTTGCCATTATCATCTTTAAATAATCAGGACAGTTCTTCTTGTAGTGTCCCGTCTTCTTGCAGTGAAGACACTGATCTTTGTCTACAGCAAATTTATTCTGTTGAGGCTTGATGGACAGAGGCTTTTCCCTTGTTCTTTGAGAAGGAGGTACTGTTAAAGTTCTTTTTCTTGTTATCCTTCACATAGTTGATGGATCCACCATGTGAGGATTTAATTCTTTCCTCCTCTTGCACACACATAGTTATACACTTTTCCAAGTCACATTTCTCGGGCTGCATGTTATAGTTGACAACAAAAGTGTCAAACTCTTTAGGCAAGGAAGCAAAAACCAAATGAATAAGGAACTCATCCTTGAGAGCCAAATCCATTGGTTTAAGCTTGGATGCCAAGTTGCTCATCCTCAGTATGTGCTCTCTTATGCCACTGCCACCACCAGAGTACCTTTCTGTCACAAGCTGTTTAATCAGCTGTGTAGCATAAGTCTTTGAAGAGCCAGTAAACTGACTCTTTATTCTCTCAAGGTACTCTGTGACAGTGTCACACTCTGCGATTGAGCCCACAATAGCAGGCTCAATCGTGTTCTTTATCACAGCCATACATTTCTTGTTGGCTGTGGTCCATTTCTTATGCTCAAGGTCATAAGACATCTGTAAGGGAGCATGATCCCTCTGTCTTTTCTGCCAAGCAGTATCATCCTCATTTTGATCCCTCACTGGTGCCATAGGCTCAGTGGGACGTGCTGTAGTGAGGACCCAGTCCACCTCAGCCAAGATAAACGCTAAGTCTATCTTTTTCTTCCATTCTCTATAATTATCTCCTTTAAGAGTGGGGATCTCTCTGATACAACTCATCAAGTTGTATCCGTCTGAAAAATATTTCAAATAAAGTGAGAACGTAACAGCAAAATTATATGTCTTATTTCCAACGTTGGTCAAAAATACGACACACAATTAAATCAATTTTATTTATACATTAAATCTACATCACCGTTGGGCAGAAATAGAAATAATGCATAAAATCATCAATTAAAAAATTATAATATTGTTATTATCAACGTTGGTCGGAAAATAACAATATCATAATTATCTGGGATTTATCTCTATTTTTTCAAAATTAAATTCTCCCGTTGGTTCGAATTTAATAATGAAAAATCAATCAACATTAACTTTTGCAGCGGAAACTGTAATTATTCTAAAATAATTCATTATACAGAAGCATTATACTGTACACATTTAATCTCTGAAAAAATTAACACGTTGGTGCAAAAATTTACAGAGATTTTGGATCAAATTTCAATCAAATTCATCAAAAAATACTTCTGAAAATCAATAAATCAATTTTCGGGGTTTACTGTTCATCCGGAGCCTGTTCGGCCCGGTCCACGGCCCAAGGCGGCCTGCCCGCGCACGGCCTCGGCGGCCCGCTCGGTCTACCCGCCCGCGGCCTCGGCGGCCTTCTCACGCGGCCCACACAGCCGGCCTCACGCGCGCGCGCCCACTTCCCCGCGCCGCAGCGATCTCAGCCGTTGGACGCGAATCAACGGCTTCAATCCCGCGCGGCCGCGTCCTTTTGCGCCTCCGCGCAATCCTTTCAGTCGTCGGATTCGCATCCGACGGCTCTCGTTCCCCGCGGCTGAGCGCGCTCGCGCTCAACCTGGGCCTGGGCCTGGGCCGCGAATTCACTCGCCCGCCTGGGCCGAAAACCAGCCCGCGCGATCTCAGCCGCCCGATCGCATCCGACGGCTGCGTGGTGATTTCGCCCGATCAAAACCGGCGCGCGGCGGATTCCCCGTAACCCTAAATCATTCTGCCTCTCCCCTCTCTCTCTCCGCACCCGAGCGAGCGAAGCGACGGCGGCGACTTCGTCCGCGCCGCCGGAGAAGGGGAAGAAGACCGGCGCCGCCATGGGCCCTCTCGCCGGCGTGCGCGCTCCCCTGAGAGGGAGCGCGCCGCCGTCGAGCGGCTCCGTGTCGGCGCCCCTCCGAGCGCGCGCGCTCGGATCTGTCCCGCGCGTCGACGGTGGCCCGCACGTGGAGCGCCGGCGAGTCCAAGGCTCGGCCGATCTCCCTCACGCCAGCGATGACGATAGCCCGGTGACGACGGCCAGGTAAGCCCAGTCGTTTTCTTTTCTAGGGTTAGGGTTCGGGTTAGGGTTAGGGTTCGTCCTTCCCCTCTTTTCTTTCTTTTTCTTTTCCCCATCTAAGATCTACGCCTAGGTGCTCTGATACCATTGATAGGATTAGATCTTTAGCTTTTAGGATCTCCTAGGTTAGATCTAGCGGGGTTCTTGTTTCTCTAGGGTTCTTGAGGTAATCCGAGAGGGAGAGAGAGAGGTACTAACCGTCCGACGTAGAGGAGGAGGGGTTGGCCATCGCGGGTACGCTCGGTGATGCTCTGCGCACGGGCAGCGACGGTCGGGGAAGAGGAGCGGCGTCTCCCTGGCGGCCGGCGTCTCCTGAGCGGATGGCGGTGGGTCTTCCCGTCGCTGGAGCGCCCCCTCTTAGATCGGGTCTAGGGTTTTTTCGGTGGGTCTGGCGGCGGCACGGTGAACCTTGGTGTTCGTGCCGCCCTGGCCCCCACCTCTTTTATATGGCGCTGGCGACAGGGGCCCACCGGCCAAATGGGCTGGGCGCCCCCGATCAGGGCGCGAGCAAGGGGGGATTTGGCCGTTGGGCCAAATCCCCTGAGATCATTCTAACAACAGCAGCTTTGTCCCCTCTTCTTTTGCTATTGATTTTCTAATCTGTTTAGTCTCCTTTTCTGTCTCTTGTCGTGGCAGCTGATTTCTTTGCTGTGGTAACGATTCTCTGCTATTTTCGTTCCCTGACTTCCGCTAAATTTCTTTGATCCTAGTTAATTTTCTGTGAGCTCTGTCTTCTCTTCTTCATAGCTTTTCATAGCTATTGGAGAGTAGAGATTTTTCGTGCGAATTTTTGGGGGCAATTTTTAAGACAACATTCACCCCTCCTCTGTCGCCGATTTCGATCCAACAATATCAATAACAACCAAATATAATGAGAATATTTGAACGCAAATTAATTCAATTATCAAAGAACATGTAAAAAAGAATGGATTAAGCTTCACTCCTTTAGGTCGCCACAGAAGTAATACCCCTTTCTGTACGGCTCTTTCCGATTAAGGGGGTCTGGTATTTCTCTAACAACAAACAGATTTGTGATGTAATTTTTTCCACCAACTAAATTATATTTTTAGAGTGTATCTGTATTTAATGCCAAGCTTGCTAAAAGAGAAGTGCTTCCTGAAGGAAATCGAACAGAACCTTTATAAAAGTAAGGAATAGCTTTTCTTTTCTCCCGTATGACCATGTAGCATTGAGCAACTTTCGTATATGAACTACCCTGAAACAAGTTGCAGTAGATCAAACTAGAGAAGGGTAATGGAAACAAAGCAAACATGCAATTATCTACAAAAAATGAGAACTGTGAACTAGATGTACCAAATACATGTTTTCAAAAAGCTTATAAAATTCCTGATCTCTTCCCGAGTTAACAAACCCCTTCCTCGTGTATTGCAAAGCAAAATACATGGACAAAATGAACTAGACCCTGTGCAGTTGCTATTTTAACTTATCATTGCTAACAAAGAAAATGTCCCTATAGGCATTAATCCATGTAACAATATGTAAACATACGATGTTACTACTCAGACTTTGTCACTTTGGATATGCTCCAACCAATAAGACAATAAACTACAATGCTGTCATGAAACAACGCCACATTTTAACAATATGTAAACATACGATGTTACTACTCAGGTCTTTGTCACTTTGGATATGCTCCAACCAATAAGACAATAAACTACAACGCTAACGTGAAACAACACCATATTTTTGGAATCATGTTAGCATCCATTAAGCCTTCTATGGAGCATGTACATTCTAATCTAATTTAGAGCATCTCTCTTTCCAGCTAGGAGTACTACAAGCTGTTATAAAGCAAGTTCTCAAACATAGGAATTTATATTTCACACCATTTCTGTTCAAAATCAACTATAGAGCCTGCTTTCCATTAAACTATTTCTGTACCAGCTGCAAAGAACTTCAGATTCCTCATGCATAATCTCCTCTGTTGGAATATATTGGATTTCATGTTCGATCCAATAACTTCTTCAACTCACTAGTGTTGTGGACACTATACCTAATCGGTTCGGGAACGTGTACCATCGCAGGGCAATGGGGGCGCCAGCTGCGACCACAGGCGAACATGCAGCCAAAGGACAAGCAGCCACACGCGTGCCAGACCAGGAATAGTACTTTCCTTCCGAGAGTTAGTTTCCTTTTGAACTAGATTATGTTAGTTTCCTTCTGGATTGATTATTTCCTTGTTAGTTAAGATTTGCATGATTGACACAGCAACCTCAGACTATAAGAGGATTGACCGAATAATGAAATGGGTAAGCAAGATTACCTCTTCTATCTACCTCCTCTGTCTTCTCCTCTGCCCTCTCCTCCCGTCTACATCTTTTCTTACTGTCTGGGTCAGGAAGCCGCCATCACGGCGTCTTCCCGGCCAGTATCTCCACCCAAGCGCCTTGAACCCCATCCACGCTATAACCTACGACCCAATCCGCAGCATATCACTAGCAAGTAGCAATGCATAGGTAATTCAAATTTCACTCTATCCATCGAGATGGATATTGTTCTCCTTTGCAAGAAAATTCTGTAGAAAGCAAACACCAATGATGTGTTCCAACTTCCATGTTTATCATACTTGTGTTATCTGTAAGTCTCAAAAGATTCACAGGACTGAGTTGCTCCCTTGAAGATTTAAAAAAATTATACGGTCTTGATTCACAATTCATCTTACATCAACTGCGAAGGAAGAAATTGTTGATTGCAAACAATACATGAATTCTAAAATCAACCACTGCAAACATATATTAGGGAACAAAACTTCAAAAATAAGTAAATCCACTACTCACATCGTTACGAATAGCAACATCTTCAATCAAGTAAAAACTTTATTGCATACTCATATTGTCCTACATTTTTCAAGAGCGTTAGTGACCTCCTTAATCAAATCAGGGTTATCTTTCGAACGCTCCAAACGGACATCCTGAATGAACACCTGTAGAAGAGGTAATGATGATTGAATAACTACAAACTTAACAGTGCAATGTTTTAAGTAATATTAGAAAACAGTGACTTTATGCAAGCACAAAGCTAATCCTTCAGAGTTCATATCGGGGAATTACATTGTCAATATACTAGAAACCAAGGATAGAAAAGGGGGGATATTATTAAACAAGGATGCATTGTGTCTAGTGACCTACAACAGAACAGTGCTG
This sequence comes from Dendrocalamus latiflorus, assembly GCA_017311315.1. NCBI lineage: Eukaryota > Viridiplantae > Streptophyta > Magnoliopsida > Poales > Poaceae > Dendrocalamus > Dendrocalamus latiflorus. Next base: position 15,143,725 of record CM029646.1, on the reverse strand, counting down.
GAACAAACCTCAGCATGTTTCATGTCTCCAAGATAAGCGTGGCATATTACTGCTTTTGCCTGCAATTGTACTGGTAATTTGTGTTGAGATCCCAACAGTAGGTGTGCCTTCTCAATCTGCCTCAGTGCTTCACTATGGGCATTATTTCTCATATAAAGGGATATTAGTAAATCTAGAAGACTCCGGTCAATGCCTCTTGCTCGAACATTGACATAATCCTCCAACAAATTAATAGCTTTATCAATCTGACCATAGTCTTTGTACATCCGAAGAGAAAAGGCAAGAAGCAATAAATAAAACTAACTCGACATTCCGTAGAACTGTTAACACAGAAATACTAAGCACAAGAATCCAGGATTATTTAAACCAGAAGCGGTCCTGTTAAGGTTTTCGCCCAGTTTCCGGGCCAAAAATCGGACTGGATTTCTGGGTTCATTTCGAATTTGAAAAAAAGCAAAGGATTTGAAGTTGGGATCTTGGCACTACTGTACACATTCCAGTGGAAATTGAGATCAAGTGTGTGTGGGTGGATGGGGTGGGGGTGGGGGATGTTAGGATGCTGAACAGGGCAAGGTCGGAAAACAAAACCTGGCTGATTCCTAACGGTTTTCCGTACCCTACAAGAATTCATTCATCCAAAAATTGCTATTACCCTGCTCCAGGAGTTTCTTTGGATTACTGCACTAGAGGAGCTACTAAAAGTCCAATGTAACAGCAAATCTATGGTCCACAAACAAAACATCCTTACAAATCATTATCAAATGGCAAACATACAATGCAATAATGTGACATTTATACACAGTGTTCACTCTTAACTCAGGTGCATAGATTGGCCCTCCCTTCCAGTGACCGCAGCCTCTTCCACTGCCGGCGAGCTTCGCCATGGTCGGCCAAGGAAGGAGCGCCCGTAGCAGAGCCATTAGTGCTAATCCCGTTTAATTGGCCTCTAATAATCATTGTTAGCCGGTTTAATTAGGCGTTGATGTGTGGGCCCTCTCTCTTTTATCGTAATGACCGACTGACAAGTGGATCCACTTCTGTTTTAAAATTATGTTAATACCCAATTTTAAAATTTAGGCCACTAACATATAGGCCCATCTACTGTTTACACAATAAAAGGGACCCCACATGTCAGTCGCTGGGCACATCCATTTAAAAGAAAATAAATTTTAAATATAAAGGTCGTCGGCCCCACCTATCAACCCGGTGGCTCTTCCAAATAAATTTAATTCAAAAATTAATTTAAAATATGGCCTCACCTGTTAGAGAGAGAATTCTCTCTCCTCTATTTAATTTTTAGTTTTAATCTAAAATAAAATTTGGAAGTTCCGTTCTTTCTCGTCTTAACTTCAAATTTGATGAAACTTATTTCTAAATTTTTCTAAATTCACGTAACATCCCAAAAAATTGCTTTCTTTTAAAATTAATTCAAAATTAATTATTTAAAATTTTTAGAATTACATTTGGATTTTTCTTGAATTAATTAAAACTTAATATGTAAATTTCTATTATAAAAAAGATTTAATTTAAATAAAATAAACTTCAATTATTTGAAAAACTATTTTATTTGGGTTGCTTGTGTCAAAAGGGATTTTTATGTATTTTAGTAGTTTTTTGAAATTAATTTACTATTTATTGGAGCTCAATTAAATCATTACTATTATGAAAGAATGAGTTGGTGATTATGTGTCCATTCTCCTCCAACCGCTCTATTCTCTTAACTTCTTATCATTCTCTACTTTCCAACCGATCAGAGCAATTCTCTTCATAGTAGGATTCTCTATACATTAAATGAGTTCTGTTGTATCGCACGGGTACACAACTAGTTCATAAAAAAATGAACTTCCCATAGGGTAACACGTCCTCCAGCCTCGGCTGGCTTAACTTGGAGATTCCAACGGACCCAGCCACCAATTGGCCTTCTTTCTTGTTTTCTTTCCACCTTCCTTCTATTTAGTCCTTAGACCTAAGACACTGTCTAACTTCCCAAAAATTCCAACAGACAGCACGCAGCAGAGCTTGGCCATATCTCTCTCTCTCTCTCCCCCCTGTCCATGCCATTTTTCAAACTGATCCTCATCTTCACCTCATGCCAAAACAAAAAAATGCTCCAAATAATGCAAGCAATCAATTCATATATATTTCTTAGCCATTTAATCAATCTTTTCCAGTTTCCAAAGCTTTCAAGCCGAAAACCAACATTGCATTATTTTGGCTGTTTCAATCCATTTCTATTGATTTTGCCCTATAAATGGGAGCTTCATCTCGCATTCTATCCCTTTGCAAGCCCTTGGCCATCCCATCTCACCTTACAAAGCCTAAGTGAAGCCACAAGCTGAACAGTGCGTTGGCCATTTCGTAAGATCGCACCATCTTTTGCTCCGATGAAGTTTTTTGAAATCCTTTCACATCATATCGTGTTCCAGCATCCAAGCAAATCCACCATTTTTATTTGGTTTTTGGTGCAACCAATTTTTCGGAATCATGTTTTCCCCAAAGTTGCCCGAAATTGCTTCCTGACATCAATTCATCGTCTCTAGTGAGCTTTAGCCCAAGCCATCACCTCTCTTAGATTTGTCTCATCGCGTTCTATGTGATTCTTCCCTCCTTTTCCCCAGAAACCCTCCACAAATTTTCGCTTCTAAAACCTAGCCATTGCCTCCTAGGGTATTTTGTGTTCCCATCTATCCGGTGATGTTTTCTCCAATCCTTTCACGTCAAAATGTGCCAAACCATCCTAGGTAGATACCTTCCAAATGGATTTGGTTTTTGTTCACCGAGCACCAAGATATCAAGTTTTTCCTTTTTCTCTACTGCCGTTCAACATCGATTGTGTTGTCTCCAGTGAGTTTCCAGCTTAGTTGACAATTTTTCTAGCTTCACTATACCGCGCTCTAGCCCGTGCTCATCTTACTTCTCTGTGTTCCATGCTTAGATATTGTTCCTCTCTCCAACCCATGTCATTGTTGCCACCCACACCGTCACCATGCTTCGTTTAGTGTGCCGCCACTTCCTATGTGTTCCTCGGGTCCCAGCAACCCATTTTTTTGGTTGCCATCACCTCCTGCGCCTTCTATCGCCGGCACCAAGCCATCTCCAAGGCTTCCTGCTCTCTGCTTATTCATCCCAGCCAATGGAATATTCTCTGTTTTTCTTTTTCAGCATTTTATCTTTCGGCAATCTTCCAAAAGCTCATTCTCCATCGTCCGAACTTCGAATCCAATGACTTAAATTTATGAATTCATCTAAAATCGTGATCTAACTTCCAGTATATATTTTATATTTTTATAATTTTATTTTTATTTATTTTTGTTTATCGTTTTGCACATAGAACCAACGTCGCGAAAGAATTTTCCGATCCACAGTAAAAAGGTCCAGTCAACTTGCAAGAAGGCAAGTCTCCTTTGATCATCTTGTGCATTTGTTTTCAAAAATTATTTTATTATTTCAAATTAAAATGCATTGTTATGTTACATAAAATGACAACTTCTGTCTTAAGGATAATAGTTAATCTAATAATTTTTATACCCTCATTAATTTGACGTTGACAACAATATACCTTTGCCATCCTAGGCTTTTCTTATTTCAGTATTGAGATTATATTACTGTTTGATAATTTTAGAATGGTAGCAACTGCTTAGACAAGTTTTTCGGTAACTGTTTGATAACCCTATGGGTGGGAATAGTGTTATCAAATCTTTAAACAATTATTTTTATCAAGTGTTTGGTAATAAGTTTTGCCATTGATTTATAAAATAAAATAAAATGGTGAAAATTGGTTTTAGACTTGGGCGGATGGTAAGATTGGGTTGGTGCAGATTTAGCACGAGAATTTGTATTGTAAATGTGCCGCCCGAGTCAATTAAGTACTAATGCTTGTGATTTTCCAAACTGAGTACTACCACACAACCACAAGTCTGAATGTGTCGCCCGAGTCAATTAAGGACTGACGCTTGTGATTGTCCAAACTGAGCACTACCATACAACACAAGTTTAAATGGGTATGACCAAGCCGATTAACTTGCAAAGATTTAGTTCAGATATCATTAGTGGTAAGTAAGTACCAGGGTGTACTGGTTTACTCACAATGAGGTGCATGGATTTACTGTACTTATATGGTGTTAGAGGAGGTTTCTGACTGTGGTGTATTTAACCCTTTAGCGGTGAAATCTCAGCGGGTGGTGTCTAGCTAGATTAGAGTGAGGTAAAGGCTTTATGATAAATTATCTGGGTCTCATGTCTAAGGAAACATGTTGGCTATTAAGATAACTTATCTTTTGTGGGTAAAGTTGTACAACCTCTGCAGAGTGTAAAACTATTCAAATAGTCGTGCCACAGTCAAGGGCAGGCAAGGTGCGCTTTCACATTGTAGATATTTAGTTTTGGTTTGAAAGTAAAAGTTTTGGGAATGCGGGAGTGGATAGAACTCTCGGGAGTGTGTCCTGTCAGATGGAGCCAGTGCGGGTGGATGGAACTCGTAGTTCTGATGGTGGTTAGAGCCTGTCTACTAGTATTGATGGTTGGAACCTTCATTAAAAAGTTTAAGTTAGTTTCTATTATTGCAATTACTTTGTTAAAATGATGCTTTGTAAAATATATAATGGTAATTAAAATAAAATCCTCCTTTGTGCAAAAGAACCATATTATACTTCCATTGTTTAGCCTTGCATATAAATGCATTTTTTCAAGACTTGCAGAGTACTTTATATACTCAAATGCTATACTCAAACAAATCTCAAAAGAATATGAAGTCATGGAAGGAGAAGTCTACGACTACTATATATGCGTGTGGATTCGATGAAGGTTTTCTAGAGTTTTAGGTTATGCTTCGCTAGTCAATTGCCTGTGGCGTATTAGTGAGACATCATCGGAGTTTATTTCTGTTTTCTTCCGCTGAGTTTTGTAAGGTTGCATGGTCTTGTAACCTCATTTGTAATAAGTGTCCCAAAGCGTTGTAGTTATGTAATTATCACTGTTTAACTATGTGTACTAGATTTGATCTGGAACTAGTACGTTATTACACAGAGAGTTCGGATTCAGAAATCCGGTCTTGACAATTCAAGATCTATCTAATGTTGCTTGTTTTGTTAGATTGGAGTTCGTTTGAATTTTTTTGGTATTTATTTTGTTCTTGTTTGTGTTGTTTATTTTTTGGTGCGATCGTTTGAGTAGAGTATGAGGACACAGACGAGCTCCAGATCGATGCAACACAAGAATATCAAGACCAATCCGCTTTTGACCCAGACGAGTCAGCATTTTAATCATTTTGATCCTACATTTTATGGAACTTTATGTTCATTTAAATTATAAATTGCATGCTTAATTTATTACACAAATGTATGTCAAAACTTAAGGTAGTTACATGTTTACTTGATGATATAGTAATATTATTATGCCACCCTTGACACTTGAAATACATGATCCTTGTTACCCTTGATAATAAAGTGGTAACTTTACTAGCTATAAGTCGTACTTAAGTACCATGCTAGTCTTGCTTAAGTCTCAGGGCATTAGTTTGCCCTAATCATCATTTTTTAAATATAAAAACTTGTTTTGGGCAGCCATTGGATGTAAATAGCTGGTATTTTTGGGACAACTTAGTTTTTGCTTCTCAAAACCCTACAACTTACTGTTACCACATCTAGGCGGATGGTATGATGGTGGGTACGGATGTAGCATGAGAAACAGTTACGACCAAGGGATAGTCATAGTAAGTCTTACGACTATGTGGTCGTAGAAGAGCTTACGACTATATGGTTGTAGAAGAGTTTATGACCATCCTGCTATATTTTACCTCTTATTGATAAGGGGTATATTCTAGGAATATAATGACGTAATAATTTGAGGATTATTCTATCCTCGTCAAAACCTTTCAAGCATCTTAACATACATATTAGTCTCTTTAATCATTGTTGTCATTAATTACGAAAATAATTTTCAGGGGCCTAGGTGCTTTCAACCGGCGAGGGTGCAAGGCAACCGGGACCAGGCGGCTTCGTGGTGAGATGGCAGGTGAGGGTGGCTGGTAGTGCTGAGTTCTCTCATTCTTCGGTGACCGGTCGCTACCTAGCTTGGTGTGGCTATGCAGTTGATGTGGTGCAGATCTCTTGGCTGACCATGCAAGACGAACAAACGTCGAGGGCAATTGTGAGGTGGCACACTTTGAGATCGATCAAATGGACGCCATGGCCTATTGTAGTCCTCCCTCTTAGGCTGGCTCAAGGGTTGAGGGAAGCGGAGGCTGCTCGTGAACTATTGCTAGATACTAGGAATTTGGACTGCTAGTACTCTCTTTGTTGGGCTTCAAGGAAAAAACGTGTGCACTAAGTTTAGGCTAGGGGGTTCACACATTGGCTGGAGGTGCTGATCCTGCTAAAAAAATTTTTGTACCTAGTGTCCTATGACACCAGCCCAATAACTTGGTTCACCCCTGTTTAGACTTAGGTTTTTTGGTTTATAGCTTAAAGCTATCATTTTTGTTTAAGGAGCTTAAAAGCAATCCACTTTAAAGCCAAGCCAGACTATCTGGTATTCTAGCTTTTTTGGCTTGTGAGAGATGGATAATTGTTGAAATGTCTAAAATACCCTTACTGTAATGTCAGAGATGAATTCCATTATGGTCTAATAATTCCAAAGTTTGTTATGGTCTTATGAGATTTGGCCAACAACGGCATGAATCATTCAAGGAAAAATAGGTCGAATCACAACAATAATGTGTAGAGCACACAACAATCGTGGTAATTCAATTCATTACCATAAACTTGATAATCACAATTCAATTCAAAAAAACAAAGAAAAATATTAAAAAAATCCATGTCCTCGTCGGTCACTACTGTGGTGTCTCCACTGTGGCCGAGCCACCATCAACCTCATCGACGGGTTGTCACTATCGTTTGGACGCCATAGCTCTCACCGTCGAGATCTAGGGATGATTTGTCACCAGCATTGGCCAACATCCCCTCCTCTAGATATGAACGGAGAAAGCATATCCGCTGAGGGCAGTAGACGAGGTTGGCGGAGGGAGGTCAGAGAAGGCCGGTGGTGGTAGAGTACGACATTTGTCAGGTGCGAAGAAGGGGGAGTGACTGGCCAGACGGAGGCGGAGCTGCTGGAAGGGATCCAGTGTGGTGGTGGAGATTCGAACAAAGGTCGCGGTAGAAATTCGGATGAGATGTACGGGGCCACGAAGAAGTGCCGGAGGAGTGGAGAGGATAGGGCCACCAGTGTCGGGCTCGAGGGGGGGGGGAAGTACCGTCGACACCGACGCGGGGACGGCGCAAGCCAAGCTCTAAAGGTGAGCTGTGCGATTTGGTTTGGCGGAAGGGGAAAAATGAGGAGAAAAGAGAATAATTGGGACTCTATAAATAATGGCATTGGTGGGTAAATTTCCACGAAGTTGAGTGGCAAGGCTTATTCTCAACCCGCAAAAGACAAAATAAGCACATCTTTTGTGACTTTTGGCTTATAGTTTTGAAGTGGCTTATGGCTTTTCAAAAGCTTGGTTAAAAAGCTAACTATTTATTTAGTATTTGACTTTGCTTTTAAGCCCAAGGAAAAGAATAAACAGGGCCTTACACATAGACAACGAAACCTACATCAATATAAAATCCGCAAGATACATATACTCCCTCCGTTCATGTTTATAAGACGTATTTTCTCTTGGCACATAGATCAAGTAGACCGTGAAAATGACTAGATTATTGTTATCTCTAAGCACTATATTTAATACATACATATAAGAGCATCTCCAATAGTGACTTATGAGCTAGCTCTAAGCATATTATTTCATATTTTAATAGAAGAGAGAGAAAAGCTATCTCTTGATCAAGAGCTAGTCTCATACACACATTCCAAGATTATGTGAGAGTGTCATGTGAGGCTATTTATGTTATGAGCTATGTGCTAAAAGTTAGTACTATTGGAGAAGTTGTTTTAGAGCTAGTAACTAGCTCATATTGTTGGAGATGCTCTAAGAATAGCAAGTAAAGCTGTATATTTATTAGGAGTATAAAGAGAACATCACACTAATTTTATATTACAATATAAAATATGTTATATATTTATAGATAAATTTTTTTAAAATATATCTTATAAGTTTGGACGGAGTAACTACCATCTCTAATACCAGCGTACTAGTACTGCTTTACACGTAGGCAAGTTTGTTTCGAAGCTAGCTCTCCAACTAGCATGCGTAGCGGTGGCATTTACATCCGTAAACTTCAATCGAAATGCCATGGGCAGGTCTCGAATAGCCTTGATTAGCGTGCCACTCTCTGGACTTGCGAGTTTGCTACCGTGGAATCGGATTCGGCAACGTAATCGATGTAAAATGTTGGAAGACAAAACACGTATGTAGAGAAACAAACCGTAAAGATTTAAAGTGCAAATGTGTTATCAGTTTTGACCAGCATTATACCGCATCAACTGCTGTCCTGTATCTATTAAAATTCGTAAAGGATAATTCTACCTATAGTTCAAGGATCTACCGATTAAGCTGAGCAGTTTCGAGCTAGCTTCCATGCGTTCTTTCTCTTAAAATATATTTTACATAAAAAAAACACCGGCGGCCAGCATTTCCTTGCGGTCAGGTCAGTTACACACGCACACGCCCAGGAAGAAGACAAGTGAACTAAAAAAATAATAATTTTCCCTTGTCCGGCCCTGCCAAAAAGTGTCACAGGGTTGGCCCACAAGTTTGACCATGGTTGCCACAAACGGCCTTTGCCGGGCGTCAATTGTCAAAACTTCCATCGGTAGATTGGACTGGATCACTCGTCAAACTTGTGCTAAGTTTTGACAATTTACTTGGAATACGAAGCGGTAGGATACGGAAAACCCGATTTTTTTTTAAAAAAATAACATATTTTTTATTTATATTACAAAAATAAATGGTCAAAATCAAAATTTTATTTATATTACAAAAATAAATGGTCAAAAAAAGAATTTATAGAAATAATCATCGGTCGTTAAATGAATCGGCGACGAAATTCTATCGCTAAATGAGTCAACCACAGTTGATGTGGCAGCTCCTATCGTCAATTCATTTAGCAATAGGACATGTCACCCCTTCATTTGGTGATAGCTTAATTGGCCTATAGAAGCCTTGCCATCGATTTATTTAGCCTAGATTGTCAATTGACCAACAACCTTTGTCACCAAATTATTCGGCAATAGAGCAATTAGCCGACAAGTTTGGCCTACATCGTTCAATTAACCGACATGCCTATGTCACCAATTCATTTGTGCATAGAAGCTCAGTCCCCATTTCATTTGGTGACGTTAAATGAATTGGTGACTGAGTATTATATTTGTAAATTTCTTTTGACTATTTATTTTTATAATATTAATAAAACAGTCAGCTATTTCAAAAAAAATCATGAAAAACCTTACCATCCTATTTGGCTCCAATGTATTGGATTTAATTTACTCAATTTGATTGCAAATGCTATTTAGAAGGATTTGAATTTGATTCAAGCCAAATAAAATTCCAATTATTCTATTTAGGTGACGTTTGGAATTGGATTTGGACTTGGCTTGGGTAGAGATGGAGCTATGGAGGAGGCACTACTACAAAAAGCCCAATACTACACGTCACATCAAAGATGGTTACTCAAAACTGTCAGTATTAAAAATAATCACAGACGGTTTTAGTTTAGAGATCGTCTGTGTTAATGCCAGCGCTAAAAACCGTCTGTGAAGATGTAACATCATAGACGATTCATGGTAAAAACCGTCTGTGAAGTATCACAGATGGTTCAAATAGAAAACCATCTGTGATATTACCAAAATATCATAGATGGTTTTCTATTTCAACCGCATGTGATACTTCACAGACGGTTTGTATTAAAAACCATCTGTGAGAATTAACTCATCACAGACTATTTTTAACAAAAATCGTCTATCATAATTCCACTATATTAATTGTGCGCATACCCGTCAACCCTCTATCTTAAATTCTAGACCTAGATTGTTGCTTTGAGTTGGAGGCGGGGCTTTAAGGCAGCCATTTGGTGAAAGGAGACTATTTGATAAGAGTTATTGTAGATCCACTCATTTCTTAAGTACCTATGGTTAGTAATTTGTTCCTAATTGAGTTATAATTTTGATCTAGCTTCTGGTGAAAAGAGAATTGAAGATGGTTTAGATCTAGTTATCTTGATGTAGAGAGAAGATTATTTACATCTAGCATGGTCTAGGGTTTAGTCAATTCATAGTCTCTTTGTACTTAATTTAATTAATTATTCTTACTACATATAGCTACTTTAGATTGTATACACACACATACACACACATATACACATATCATATATATACACACATACGGAAAATGTTTCCTATGTATATACATAGGAAGCCTTTTCCATATTCTCAGGAGTACATACTCCCACTTTCAATATACCACTTAAACGACTATTTTATACCTCTTTTATCACTTTCGGTATACTTAAATACTAGTTCTAAGATACTCCAATGCGACTTGGTTGAAAAATTTTTATCGAAACACTTTATTTTTCCTATATACACTTTTTTCTATGTATAATAGGAGTACATACACAAATTATGTTATAAAAGGTCGATTTTCATGAAATTTTTCATGAAACTCACTTTGGAGTATCTTATAATCATTATTAGAGTATGCTCAAATAGATAAAGAAATATAACAACACCATTAAAGAGGTATATTAGGAGTGGGAGTACGTACTCCCAGGAGTATAGAATTATTTTCCTATACACATATATACATGTATATGTATATATATATACATGTATATGTATATGTATATATATACATATATATATATATACATGTATATGTATATGTATATATATACATATATATACATGTATATGTGTATATATATATATATATCTGTGTGTGTGTATCTAGGGAATTTAATGTCTCGTAGAAATTGTTAGTTACGTTAGAATTAGAAGATACTAATTTATACTCGGAGAAACCTTTCTTCACGTGCTGCAAATCAAAGTACACGAGCTTGTCAATCATGTTTGAACTGCTGAGATTGAAGGCAAGCAATGGTTGGTTTGATAAGAGTTTCACGGCATTGTTAGGTCTTTTAGTGGACATACTTTCGGAGGGAAACAAGTTGCCCAAAACCACCTACAAAAGCAAGAAGGTTCTTTGTCCATTGGGCATGGAAATAGAAAGAATACATGCATGTTGAACGACTATATCCTCTACCGTAAAGAGTATAAAAACATGCATGTATGTCCGAAGCGTAAGAATCAATCAGATGACAGCAAGGGAATAGAGGTGAAGAAAGGACCTCCTGCTAAGATGGCATGGTATCTTCCTGTAATTTCCCATTTGAAATAGTTTTTTGTGAATTCAAAGGAGGCAAAACTGCTATGTTGGCACTTGGAGGAGCGTAAGAAGAATGGAATGCTAAGATACCTTCCTGATTCTGCCCTGTGGAGAAACATCGATAGGAAGTTTGTAGACTTCGGTGCAGAATTGAGGAATATAAGGTTTAGATTGAATAAAAATAGAATGGATTCTTTTGGTAACATGAGCAGCCAATATAGCACTTGGCCTGTGACTCTTTGCATCTACAACCTTTCTCCTTGGATGTGTATAAACAAGAGAACTTTACTTTATGTTCCTTATTGTTCTGCATCATAAATGATTATCCTGCCCTTATTAACCTGTCGGGCCAGAGTACAAAAGGGCTCAAAGCCTGTACTCACTGCTTAGATGATACTGAGAGTGCATGGCTAAAGCACTCGCACAAAACCATGTACATGCGTCACCGTAGGTTCTTTCGGAGGGCTCACCCATACCATAGAATGAATAAACAATTCGACGGAGAGAAGGATGACAGTTCAGCTCCAAGGCATTTAAGCGGAAAAAAGATCTATGATATGATTACGGATTTAGATGTTGTGCTCAGAAAGGGACATAAATCGATGACTCGTGAGAAGAACGTCTAGAAGAAGAGATCAATATTTTGGGGCTTACCTTATTGGGAGCACCTAGAAGTTCACCACTACATCGACGTCATGCACGTAAAGAACAATGTATGTGACAACTTGATTGGTCTCTTACTGAACATTCGTAACAAAACAAAGGATGGTGTCAACGCTCGGCTTGACTTAATTGATATGGACATTAGGATTGAGTTAACACTGACAAAGGACAAACTTATCTTTCCCTTGCTTGTTACATTATCTAAGGCCAAGAGAACTAAACTGTGCCAGCGCTTGCATGATGTGAAAGTTTCATCTGGTACTCTGCCAACATGAAGAAACATTTCGATGGAAGATTCGAAGTTAATTGGCATGGAATCTCATAATTGTCATGTGCTGATGACACAGATACTCCCTGTTGCAATTAGAAGTATTTTGCTGATCAAGGTCCGAGAGATAATCATGAGATTGTGTTATTTTTTTAACACAATTGCTCAGAAGGTCATCGATCTCGAATGAGTAGATGCTCTGCAGGATGAGGTTGTGACGACTCTATGTCATCTTGAGATGTATTTTCCCTGTCATTTTTTGATATCATGGTCCATCTCATTGTTCACATTGTGTGGGAGATAAAAATATGCGGGCCTGTGTTCCAACATAACATGTACCCGTTCGAGAGGTTCATAGGAATTCTCAAGTCCTATGTACAAAATCAATCTCGGTCGAAGGGCAGCGGTGTCGAAGGTTATGCAACTGAAGAAGTCATTGGGTTCCGTGTCAATTATATGGTTCAGGTTGAACTGATAAGTGTGCCTCGATCTCGCCATTAGGGGAGGCTGAAGGGTATCGAGACCATTGGAAGAAAAGCAATCACTCCAGATATGGATGCGTATGCTCAAGCCCATTTCATGGTCTTGCAACACATGATTGAAGTGTCCCTGTATATTGACCAGCACAAGGATATGCTTCGGCAAAAGAATCTGGAGTGACTGGATGTTTGGATCACGAGACAACACAACAGTCGGTTCAACCAATGGTTGAAGGAGTGACTCGCTAGGAGCTTGTTAAGTAATATATAGACATGGTTGGCCAAAGGGCCAACATTTATAGTTGTGACATGGCAGAAATATGACATAAATAGGTACACATTCTATGTGTAGGCTCAAGATGTGAAGAGAACTAACTAGAACAGCGATATCTACATAGATGCGTTCAGTACGGATGGATTGAGGAACTCCTACTATGGGTTCATAGAGGAGATTTGGGAGCTCGACTATGTGCTTGTTTCAGTGCTGTTGGGTCCATCTCCTACAGGTGAAGATTGACAAGTACGGTGTCACTACCGTAGACCTCAAACGTGTCAGATACAAAGACGAACCATTCGTACTCACTAACCAAGTTGTTTAAGTTGTCTATGTAACCGATCAGGCAAATAAGAAGCACAACGTAGTTCTTCATGGGAAAATGAGGATTGTCAGAGTTGAGAATGTAGTGCACGAGGAAGAATATAATCAATTTGATGAGTGGCCTCCTTTCAAAAATGACATAAGGGTCGAGGAAGAACAACATGACAAAACTAGCTACATACGCATCGATCATCATGAAGGGCTAATTTTTAAAGGAAAAAAGCAAGTGGAATAATGAATGAAGGGTTCAATTTGTCGTGCTAGTTAATCTCGGTTCTTTTATCTTTGAATCTCGTAAGTGCTAGCACTGGGGGACTTTGCATGATAATTTGTGGGTGCTGTGATTGCTCAATGAAGAATTTGGTCAACGTTAAATTCTTATGTGGCAATTTGTGATATTGAGTCTAGTTATGAGCTAAGTTATTATATTTACATACTAATTCATACTAGACATGTTTTTGGTCAATAAGTCATGTATCTAAACATCTCTATTAGAGAAATTTACTTAAAGTAAATAGTTTTGATATCTGTTTGTAGTTCATTATTAAGTTTACTGCTACTTGTCTTCAGATATTCAGTAAGGTAGTCTAGAGTTCAAAGCTTGACTAATTAGAGAAATTGTCACATAAATACGTGATCATATTAGACCCTTTTGGTGAGGAGGCCTGCTGCTAGTAGGTGCAACCTGATACCTGAGAGCAAACCAATAAAATCAATTGTGCATTATGCAGATCATTGTAGCCCACTTACTTGCTCTGTTAAGCATGAATTCCTATTTTTACAACCTGAGTAGTCCATCTGTGTCAAGAGATGTTTATTTAATACTCATGTCATACATTTGCTGCTAGAATTATTCCAAATTCACTAAGAATTGGCTCAAGAATTGCTCACTTCTATTATCTTTTGAAAATATCATCCGCTCATTCTTCGTCATCGTCATCAGATGCGTGTGATGCACTATCCTCTAAAAAAATCCTAAAATGAAATAGGGCTATCGAAAAGGCCCGAGAGCCAATTTACCATCACAGATATCGATGCATCTAGGACCCCTCTCAATCCTCATAGAGTAGTGTTTGCATTCTAGAGGCTGGTCAGAATAGTTGCACGGGAATGAATTGAGATCATGTTTGATTCGTGGAAGACCATGATCGAAGTTCGAAAAAATGAGCTGCTGGCAGAAGTTTTTAATTCGTTCGAGATCCCAGAAGAACACAAGGCCTTTGTGAAACAACATGCATTGCTAGCAGTGTGCAAAGTATAGAAGAACTTTAAGAGCCTGCTTATCAAGCAATACGTGGAGAAGGATCTGACACCCCTTCATAAGTATCCATTCTTGGAGCTGCAATGGCAAGAGTTTGTGGTGATGAAGACGATAGATAATTTTAGGAGTGAAAGTGTGACGCATAGGGCCCTCCAGGCAAAAAAACAAGCACCCACATACTTGGCACCATTGCGTATGTGGGTACAATCCCGCAATGGAGGAATGTGGATGAGCAGGCAATCCTATGGGATACCTCTCCGCCATTTGTTGGGATCCCTGATGAGTGTACCCGAAACTGGATAAGATTTAGGTCATCTCCTTTTGAAACCCCGCAGATGAGGAAGTGTCTCACCGCGTAGTAAGATATCAAACTATTTAGTTTGTAATTACTTCATAACTTCATAGGAAGTGAAACAACATGTCAGGCTCTTGCAGGAAGCACTGAGTATAGAATCTTCCCAAGGCTCATTCTAGGTAGTCAGGGAGAGAGCTATACTCTCTGTGGTCTTGGGAAACAAGGAGCACATGGGTCACACGAGAGGCTTAGTCTTTGTGTGTTCCTTGGTAACGTTTCTCATAGGACTCCGAAGTGTATCGGAGTAGGAAGAGAGCCAAAACTAAGCACGAGGCATGGCTATCAAAGGACATTATGGCATTCCTTAGAGATGAGATGCAAGGTATGTCAAAGATTAGATGGAAAGGTATAGAAAAAATTAACAGGAAAACCCCGCCGCTCCTATGCTAGGCAGCCCCCAACCATCGGAGTAACTCCGTGTCCAACCCTACCTCAGAAAGTGACCACCGATTTCTTATCGATGACATCCTAGTAATAATTATTATATCTGGAATACTCAATCCATTGATATGCCTATTGGAGTAGCTAATTTTGTATCGTTATGTAGGTGGCTATGAAGTGCAAGCTCCAAGTGAGATATGCCTCTGTTGCCCTATGCGTTGCTTGGGGCCTGGCGTATCTATCTAGGCATGGGGTCTTGGTGCACCGTGTATCTCTAGTGTCAGGTTTCACAAAAATGAATGTGGATGGTGTTCATATAAAATTTTGAGATCGTCCCGCTGCAGATGCCCCCAAACAATTAAGTTGTAACTCTAGGGCAAGCCATTGGAATATTCATCCAGTGGCCTAAGAGGGATATCTTCCTGGAGGCTCTGCACCGGTGCCAAGTCCACGAGAGCTATCTACACTGGTGCCAAGTTCATTCGAGCTATTTGCACCGGTGCTAAGTCCACAGGAGTTATCTACACAGGTGCCAAATCCACAGGAGATATTCGCACCAAAGCTACCTGCACCGGTGCCAATTCCATGGGGGCTATCTACACTAGAACTACCTGTACCGATGTGGCAAGGGCGTGGTGCATCTACATCTCGTGCTCGATCGACTATCGTGAAGTTGACCTACAGCCAAGGCGGCAAGGGAAAACCGAAGAAGACCGATGATGATATCCCTTACTTGTCGTTGGCTCAAAAATTCATGCTAGGTGAGCCATTGGTCATGCCGATAGAGCACTTCCTAACCCTAGGACTGGATTGTCAGAGATTGCATACATACTACATGGAACCGATGATGATATCCCTTACTTGCCATTGGCTTAGAAATTCGTGCTAGGCAAGCCATTGGCCATGCCGATAGAGCACTTCCTAACCTTAGGACTGGCTTGCAAGAGATTGCATACATACTCATGGAACTGGCCAACAAGCCGGAGGGGCAACGGCACTCGGGTGTCACCGTCAAGTTCAGGCCGCATCATCTTCACTAAGGTATTCATGACTATATCTTCACAGTGACCTTGTAGGACTTATTCTTTCTCTTCAGACTCAATGCCCTCGACACCTCACTCATTCAATGCTGGACACTAAGTGTGTACAATCATGGTCTATGTCAATGTAATATCGGTAAATGTTATATATAGTTTATTGCTTTTGTATGTATATATAGATTTATGGTGACTGAAGCTAGATTAACGAAATCACCGGTTGGTTTCCTCGACCCACGCTTGATCGCTATGGATATCATTAAGGAGGATGCATCCTTCATCGAGAATTACATGACGAAGGCATTGGTGGCTAAACACAATAAGGAATTCATACTTATGCCCTACAATCAGAGGTAAGTGCTGCACTAGTGGCTATACTTATTGATTTGTACTTTATAAGCAACATGAACTTAGGTTTAATGACCATGATGACATACTTATATAGGTTCCACTGGATTCTAATTGTAATTATACCAGAATGGAACACGGTAATATACAGTGATTCCCTAACGAAGAACAAAATTGACTACAAAGTTGTCCAATATTAATCGATAGGTAAACGCATTTTCTCCATAGATAACTCTATTGTAGTCTTTCCTTCCTTCTTAATGACCAAGGCTAACTTTTTGGAATCACATAGGTCGTTTGCCGCGTACGTTACAGAGGTACGGAAATCAGGAGGGAGCAATGCTCTGCGACACGATCTAGATTTCCCGGAATTCGCTAGTACATGTTAATTCTATATAACACTTCATAGTAATACCTCTCGAACTAACAAATTCTATTTTTGCAATGCCACTAGCAGCCGTCAAGCAATACTTGTGGATTCTATGTTTGCCACAACATTCAACCACTCCTCGATTCCACGAAGACCAATTATCCTTAAGTTTGTCAATCTTGCAATAATTATTTCATACTTATCAATTTATATATGTATGCATGACATTGATATTCCTACCAACAGGTTGCGTCCATCACTACAACTCCATTGGAATAGGCTGACCTTAAATAAATTCGAGGACAGTATGCGTACTTGTTGATGTCTAAAGTTGTAAAAGAAAATAGGGGAGTTCCACAATGTGGAATGAATTTGATTAGAATAAGATTGAGCTAATTAATTGTACATGTGTGTATTTGTTCATAGATGGATAATTTATTTCATTTCAGTTAATTGATTTGTGTAATGGATGTTTTTGTTTTCGAAATGAATGAATGTGAATTGGATGTATGCTATGTTGATCTACTTGTTTCAAAGGGCATAGCTAGCATTTTCTGAGGCTAGCAAACAAAAAGGAATAGATTTAGGAATAGAAAACAATATCACAGACGGGTTTAGTTGAAACCATCTGTGATATATATGTATCATAGATGGTTTTAACTAAAAACCGTCTGTGACACTATCACAGACAGTTATGATTTAATCACTGTCTGTGATAGGCTGCATCACAAATGATTCGAAAGCCGTCTGTGATAACCTCATGTCATAATTGATCTATAAACTCATATGGCTCATGAAACCATCTATGATGATATTTTTGAACCGTCTGTGATGACCTTTTCTACAGTAGTGAGGTGATAACATGACCACGAACATTGGCGACGGAGGAGGAGGAGATAGGTTTGCTGTACTTGGTTGGGGATAGCAAAGGCCACGGTGGGCGACGACAGAGGAGAACCTACTCCATCCAATCAAGCCATGGTTGAGTTGTGTCTCGGCGATGTGCCCAGATCTATGTTATCGTTGCGTGCTGCCTTCTTTGCAACCAGATCTGGTGGAGGAAGGAGGTGGTAGGAGGAGGCTGGAGTCCGGTGGTGGGCGAGGGGGTGGATTCACCGAAGTGGAGCCACCATTGCCACATGCTGCATAGCCATCGTGTCTACAGGTGGCAGCATCGTGCGGGGGCCACACAGGCAAAGGCCGCGTAGGTGCTCGCACACCTGGTGGCTGACCTGTGGGTTGCGCCCACGGTGCACGGTTGGTCGTGCGTGGTATGCCATGCCATTTTGTGAGGAGGAGACGAACAGATTCCATGTAAATGACAAGGGAAGATGTGAATTGTTTCTAGTTGTATTATGCCTCTTGGAATTCTAGGTGCAAACCAAACAACTTGATCCCTAGAATTCGATTCTAGTTCCATGATTCTACAGCCAAATATTGGTAACCAAACGGTGTGTAAGGCCCATTTGGAATGTGAGAACTTTTTCAGGTTCTTACGAGATTAAACTATTTTATGTGAAATTCATGCATTCCAAATAGACCCTAAATTACCCTTTTGTTAGCCAATTTTAATATTTTTATTGTGGTATATACCTCCAAACTAGGCTCTAGTACCTTCTAAAGACATGTTTGGAAAAGCAAAATGTCTTTTAAGGAACAAAGGGGAGGTTTGGATCCAAATCCTTGGAATTTAAAAATTGAAAAGCAATTCCCCTCTTCTAAACAGGCTCTAAATGTAAAACAAATAATTGACCATGCGAACGAACATCAACCATAGATGTATCTTGCAAAGTAAATTCAACTTTATCTCAGCTGAGTTGTTGGCACAAACTGCATGCTGCTCCCTACATCTCCCACATATGCAGCTTTCTCAGCCTCTTGCAAGACAAAATGATCAATGTGGATTAGACATCATCAGAGGCCACCGTCCCTTTGGCAGTGCATGATGGTAAGCACTTGCTCGATCAATTAGTTGCGTTGCTTCAGCTCTAAGAAATATGCTCAGTCAACTTCACCTGGAGATTTCCTTTACTGATGAGGAGGTTAACTGTATTTGAAAAGGGAGAATTCATACCAGCTCATTACCATTGAATATAAATTAAATTGAAAAGAATAATTATTTTATTGATGTAGCAAATTCCTAAACTAATAACGGATGTAGCGGAGTATGAACTAAGCAGACAGCTTAGGAAGAAGCTTTCAAGAAGATGGAATGCCCCGCCTGACTTGGGCTCAAAACTGAACGGGTAGAGAGGTAAAAACATCCTTGTTAAAAAAAAAATAGAGGCAAAGATGGCTTTCTTGTATTCTTGTAGCCCACATGAGACAACGCCATGATCGATGCACTCACTCACAAATTCGACCGAAGATTATTTTTTGGGAGACATGTTTCTTGCTTTTGGCATAGTCTTCTTAAGAGTTTTCTTTCCAAGTCAAAAGAAACTAACAAGAGCCGCAAGAGAAACTCTTTTTCCTAAAAAAAAAGAGAAGGAAAAGGAAAAGGAAAAGAAAATGATGGGCCGGTATCAAAGCCAAAAGGATCGCTCACAGCCGCGAAAAAACAAGAGCTTTTAGAAGAAGTAGGGTGTTCCCGCACAAGCAAAGAATACGCAAAGGCTAGAACAAGAAATAAATGGGAAGATAATTTAATGGCAATAACAACGGAAAATGACTCCTTAAAATACTTTGTAGCGATCAAATTGGTCAGTAACACAATAAAGATAATACGATTTGGAAATAACATTTTTATAACCAACAAGTGGCCCTAGGCCCCAATTGTCAACCTCACATTAGGTGTGATATTCCAACTGCAATCTTGCAGTGTTACTAAGCCGATTTTCTCTTCTAATAGTCAATCGGTTAGTGTTTGAGTTCTATTAAGCAGTACTCCTAACGAATTTATCTAGCATTGGTATATAAATTTACCATTGGAAAATGTTCATTGAGGTGAACAACACTTTACGCAAAACGTCACGAAGTTTTTATTGTCAAACTAGTTGTACTCCACATAACTAGTTCTATCAATCCTATCATGTTTATGGATACTTATCTTCTTCATAATAGAAGAAAATTAAGCCCGTAGTTTTAAGAGAAAACAAACGTGAAATCGTTTTTCAGAAGGGGACTGCAGTAGTCATTATTTTCGGATAATTTTAAGAAAGGAACCAATGGATACATTATATTGTTGGTCATTTCAAAGAGAAGCCATCCATGTAACATATATATATTGTGCATCCCTAAAAGAATACCATTCAAAATGTGTAGAGCAGCATTTTTTTTTTCAGTTGAGTGCGCACAATTGCATTATTGGGTTTTGATCTTCTTGGGTAAAAATAAGAACGTTATTTTTTTACAGTATAGAAAGTTAAAATTTTTCCAGAATATCTTCGGTCTGACCATATTCTGTACGTTGTTGATTTCACATGGTGAGATTCTTGTATTTGCCCCTAGTTTTATTCTCGCGCATCGTAATAATAATTATAATTAATGGGGACAAACAGGAAAAATGTGCCTTCTGTAGCTATTAAAGCAGAGCGGACACCTTCCCTTCTTTGCTTCCTCGCATCTTTATTTGCAGATTTGTAGATCTATCGCTGCCTGCTTGATGTTGTTGTTGATTTCATGTCAAAAGTCTCTACTTAGGTCCTATGGTGATCGGTGTGCGTGTTCATAAGCACCTCATCGCCATGGCACCGAGATGAGATCCATATCATGAACAAAGGTTAGATCTATCTTTTATGGTTTTGGGTACATGCACAAAGTTTTAGAAAGGGATTGAGTGTGTTCTCCACATGATTGTATTATTTCTTCACCAGAAAATTAGGATTTTTGCTGCCATAAACCCTCTACATGCTACAACACCTAGTTGTGGATCTCATCGTTCAACACTATGCTATTGTTGGTTTTGTGTTGAAGGTATCAGCTTCGATGCAACCCTACCACCATCATGACACCAAAGAGAGGATTATAAACAAATGAAGGTTAGATCTATTTTCCTGATTTTAGACTTATGCGAATACACTATTACAAAAGTGGTTATATCAAACGGTTACATCACAGACGATTCCTATGGATCGTCTATGCTGCAACTATCACAGACGGTTCATACTAACAACCGTCTATGATATTTTCACCAACGGTTATTTATATGAACCGTCTGTGATAAAGTAGAACATCATAGACGGTTCTTATTAATAACCGTCTGTGAAAATACCAGAGATAATTTGTTATACGAACCGTCTGTGATAATGCAAGACATCACAGACGGTTCATATTAATAACCGTATGTGATAATTCACAGACATTTATTTATAAGAACTATCTATGATATGTGCATTATCACAGACAATTTGTATAACAAACCGTCTCTGATAATGTCACGACACTGATCCGTGGCATCTCTCCTAGGATTCTAATCTCACCCGTCCATTCTCTCTGCATCGAACAGCAGGCACCGGTTCCTCCCACTTCTTGCCGTTTATTAATTACTCCCCCTCTCCCTTTCACTCTGAGATTCGTGAGTTCTACCGGCTGCTCCAGCTAGTTCATCCACTCCTAGCTTGTTCCTCGACGATGCCGACTACTGCCGTGAGCTAGTGCCTCCGTTGTGACACCATGATCGACTGCACAACACACTCTTTTCATAAATATCGTAAGAGTGTCTTGTGTACTCTCACCGTCGTGACACAAAGGTGATGCTACCGCCGCCTCTCCTTTGCCGTAAGGCACCACGAAAGCAGATAGCTACCAAGACGGTGCTCAAGTCGACTTCAAGGACATTTAGCTCACACTGCTAGGATCTCTCCCCTTCTTCTATGTTTTTGCCATGGGTTCGTAGGATTAAGATGTGTTCTTGCCATGTTTTTGCTGTGTTAGATGGGTAACCTGCTCATTATATTGTAATGCTGTAATGGTGGATTCTAATGGAATGTACTGTTGTATTTGCTTATTTTTCAAAGGGCATCGATAACATTTCTTGAGACTAGCAAAAAAAAAACAGAAAAATTTAAGTATAGTATGAACTATCATAGATGATTTTGTAGTATAAACTGTCTATGAAGGACTATCATAGACGGATCACAGACTGTTGGTAGTTAGAACCGTCTGTGATGTGTGAGTATCACAGATAGTTTTTTGTTCGAGTCGTCTGTGATAGTGTTCTTCACAGACGGTTCTAGTTATAAATTATATGTGTTGTATTTATAACAGACGGCTCACAAACCGTCTATGATAATCTCCAATTATCACTAACGCATAAATTCAGATGGTTCAAAAAATCATCTGTGATGACAGTTCCGAATCATCTGTGATAATTCTTTTTGTAGTAGTGATAGGATCAAGATCCTTTAGTTTTGTGATTACAAGTTTACGATTGTGCTCTCCAGGCAGTTGAATTGTTTCTTCCGCAGCAAAGATTGTTGGTTTCAAGTTGAAGGTCTCGGCTTGTGTCCTACAACAACAATCATGCTTACAAGCATCTCATCACCATGGCAGTGAGAAGAGCACTATGTCCTAAAAAAGGTTAGATCTAGCCATTTCTGCTTTTAGATTTATGCCTAAGTTTGAGAAGGGGATCTAGATCTCCTCTAATTGTGTAATCACGGATGTGTCCTTCAGGTGGTTGTATTGTATCTTCATCAACAAATTAAGGTTATCATCGGAAAGTTTTACTACCATAATTGGGGGATAATTGATTATTTGCCTTAAAGTTGGAGAGCTATTGATAAAATGCCATCTATTACAGTATTACATGGTAATGAATCTTTTGCCATAAAGTTCATGTGCCAATTGATCATTTGCCTCCTTTTGAATTTTTAAACATTTTTCGTTGAATAGGATCTTAAACCTGAGATGAAATGGCCATCCTGCCCTTGGGACCCACGTTTGTTAGCCTCGGTGAGTCCAGCAAGCCCGTCCTCTCCTGCACACATGAAGAGGTCCCCCGCGGCAACAAGGTTGGTGTCACGCTACACTCCCGTGAGCACAATGTCCTAGTCGCCCATCACCACCACTGGGATGAGCTTGCTCCAACGTCATGCAGAAGGACGGTTGCCGCATCGTCACCCCCTTGTGGCCGAGCTCGTCAGCCACATAAAAGCCTTCTCTGTCATCATTGAGCGGCAAGCCCTCATTGTTGTCCTCCTCCTACTCGGCCCCCTTCATGTCCTCATCCTCCTCGTCTGCTATAGACACAACACTAATGCCCTACAGCCTCCGAATCTTGTTGAGGTCGATGACCTCCTCGAGGAAGAGGTCGTCGGCAAGGTCATCCTCCTCGAGCTATGATGGCTACAGAGGGGATGACTTAATAAGTCCCCACCTAGTGAACTCCTCCTACTTCTCGGTAATGGCATGGTCGATCTCATCTAAGAACTCATCGTCAGGGTCGTAGCTACTGCCACCAACTGAGGAAGGGGACGAGAAGTGCGAGTGTTCGGGGGTGATCTCCGGCTACTTAGTCTACTGCCTATGGCAGGTGTGCTCAACGTGTAGGGGTGAAAACGGATCGGATATTTCCCGACCAATCGACTGCCGAATCCGAATCGGATTGAATTCGGATAGTTATGTCGGATAATTATCGGATTCAGGGTCGGATTCAGATAGTTGTTTTCGGATACGGATTCGGATTCGGAAAAGAACTATCCGACGAATACAGATACTATCCGGGATTTTATCGGATAATATCCGGATATATTTTTCGGATATCTGGATATACTCTGTACACCAAAAAACTTCAAGATTTGGTCAGGAGCTACAGGAGGCAGAACCTTCAATGTTCAATCAAACCGGAATAGGCATGAGACTACAATAATCATTAGTACAAACCATTTCCACCCTCCCGGTAACAGGGGGAAAAAGAGCCATTCACTGAACAAAAAAATCTTTCAATTTTGTTGAATCATTTATAATTAAAGTTACAGGCACACGTTTGACAACTTTCATGTATATGCACAAGCCCGGCTAACCACCCAAACAACTGACATTGAAGATAGGTTCTGGCATCTGACATCTGCCTAACAAACTTAGTAAATCGGCTCCAATTGTGAAACTCAAATAAGCTTTTGTTCATCCTAACGTAGTTGAAGGAGAAAGATGTTCCTGAAGTACCACTTGAGTAGAGTCTTGAGCTTCTTATGACTTGATTCAGTGAAGTATCATCCAGCCTTGTCGCGGAATTTTCACCATTAAGAGGTAGATTATACATTTTAGCAGCAACTATAAGTATTCCTACCCGTCTATATATGCCTTATGCCTTTTGTATTCCTACGTAATATCTGACAAGATATTCGTTATCGTATTCGCATCCTCTCTGTATTCGTTACGTATCTGTGACCGATACTATTCGGATTCGTATTCGTATCCAGCACTATTCGTATTCGACTCTGAATCCGAGAAAAAATATAGGATAGGATATGGAATAAGCAATATCCGACCGAATTCGACCCGTTTTCACCCCTATCAACGTGGCACGCGAGCTAGTCGTACCGATTGAGGCCATGGGACAAGTCCTCCATGGCCTCGGGGTACTCGTCGGTGATGGGTAGGTGAAAGCGACGTGGGGTGGTGGGCGGGATGTGGAGGGGAAGGAGAGGTGGAAGGCGAGGGGCACTGTGGACATGGGAGACTGGGGGATATTGTTGATGCCACAATGCTCGCTTGCCTGCAGTTATGGTTGGAGTTCCTAGCACTACCCTAAATGAATCCCCAGGGCAAGATGGTCATTTCATCTTGGGTATAAGATCCGATTCAACAAAAAATGGTTAAAAATATAAAAAGGGGCAAATGATTAATTGGTGCATAAACTTTAGGGCAAAAGATTCGTTACCATGTAATGAAGGGTATTTTATCCATGGCTCTTCAACTTTGGGAGCGAATAATCAATTATCCCTAAGGCCCAATAGTTCTGAATGTCATTGTTGGTCACTTGACACTTTTGTTGGTTTAATTTTTCTTCTAACAGGGTTGTTGGTTTCATTTTGAGGGTATCAACCTAGGTCCTATGGCAAACATTGTGGTTATAACGGCTCTCTTCTTCTGGGCTTATGGCTTGGATTTCTACAATAACTAGCTTTCAAACGGAGTGTCTTTTGAAGGTGGGGTTTATAAGTTGATTGCAGTAGACACTGCCTAACTTCATCTATATTGGCTAAAATCGCACGCGAGCATCTCTCTCCGTACTCTTTCTCGCGCGCGAAAAGGCAGAATTCAAAATTTTAAACCAAAAGTTATAAGCCATATCTCAAAAGAACTCACCCAACCTTGCCACCATCATGTCACCAGATAGAGGATTGTATAATTATAAAAAAAATTCAAAGTTTAGATTTATGCATAAGGTCAAAGTTTTCTTTAGTTTATATGATTGGTTGGGTTGTTTCTTTGTTGACAAGGAATGCCTTCTTAAGGTTTTCCCATCCTAAGCCACCTACATGCTACAGGTCCTAGCTGCGGATCTCACCGTTGTTCACTTGGTGCTATGTTTGGCTTGACAATGGAGGTGATCAGTTTGGCTCCTATGATACCCATTGTGATTACAAGCTTGCTATCATCATGTCACCAAGGAGACAAGGGAGGGTCATACCGTGAAACAAAAACATGGTTATATCTAATGTGTTTGTCTTTTATATTTATGTAGGATGAGGGTATTAGTTGAAAATGCTAATTTTGTGACTTTGAAGCTTCTAAAAATGCTTAAAAATTTACCAGATGCATGGGAGTGTATGTTGTATATTGACTATTTGCTGCTAAGTATTTATCTTTTTTCGTATCTCACAAATGCGATTGAGTTTAATCTTAAAATTTTGCATAATATAGAACATACCCCCACTATATTTCATATGTTTTTTTAAACTTTTCAAATTTTCAAAATTTGATTTTCATGGAATTTTACCAATTCACACTTACAGGGTTGCATTGCTTCTTCATCAACAAAGATTCACTTCAAAGGAAAATTTTATAACCTGAAATCCTCGACGTGTTATCTAAGATCGTATGATGCAATCAGAGGGGTGAATGATTGCCTCCACTTATTCAAATCTCTACTTAGTGGATGAGGAATCCGAACGCTCGAACGAACACTTGATGCTCAGCTTTGCTCCTAGTCGTACGTTTCGCTTAAACAGCAATCACCAGAAATCACGAACCAGATTAATTCAAGATGTTATTTATTGCTGAATTTCTGTGGATTTATAAAGTGCCCTCACAAGCATCCCTAAAACCCCTTTAGACTCTACCTTCTTTAATATGCTAGAGTCCCAAACCGTCTTTGACTCAAACACATACACATAATCCTATCTCCTCAAATCAAGGGACCCAAAACGCTTGTAAACATAGGTTTTATCTAAACTCTCAATCTTCTCAATTATGGACTCTATCCACAACTCCTAACTCTCCACGTGACGAAGCCTCCAGGAACACATCTCCCGTAGCTCATCTCGCATCACCAACCTCTATGTACAAACCTCTAGGACCGCACCGCCCATAGCTTCTCCACGTAACCTTTGATATCCACGTACTCTAGCATTAGCCTGACCATCTCGCGTGACATCCTCAACTGTCATGACCTTAGATCTTCTCATCCTAGTCCCGGTCCTTCTCATCATTGACCTGATCGTCTTCATGCTCACTTGCAAATGCAAAGACTAAAGAAATGTTTTGCCAGCAAAGTTCTTCCTAACTTGACCGTCATCAACAAACATATGCAAAATGCATCCTTATCCATCCATAGACAAGTACCAAACCATCCATGACCATCGACCAGATCGTCCATGACCACAACCTCATCACTATCTAGAAATCAGCCTTAGATCTCTCAATACGACAGCTAGCTTAATGAGTACTCAAAAACAATAAGTACTTGGAAATTACCATCACTTCACTCCAAACACTCAGGAATACCATACATCGCTACCGACCAGAATGATTGAGTACCGACTACTGAGTACCGAGTATCACCAACAACCGCTATGACCAGATCAGTCAACCGCTGATCCAATACGAGTACTCGAAGTACTCAAAGATATCAAGAGTTGAAGCACTCATACCGACCATGCGGTCTACGAGTACCGACCATGAAATCTATGACAACTGATCACAAAAAGCCTTCAACTACCGAAGACAACGCAAATTCTACAACTATGACGACAAAACTGCAAAGTCTACGACTATGATAGCAATCCACAAAGTCTATGACTATCAACCGTAAGGCCTTCGACTATCGACCAACCAGTAAAGTCTACGACTATCGAGTATCAACTAGTAAAGTCTATGACTATCGAGTATCGATTAGGTATTATGGCTACAACTATGAATAGACAAGTGGTCGTAACCAACAGACAATGTGGTTATAAACAACTCTGAGTGGTTGTAAACATCAGCTGGAACAATGTGGTTGTAACCGACTCTAAGTGAGTGTGGTCATAACCAACAAACAACATGGTCATAAACATTAGCTTGGACAACGTGGTCGTAACTCCCTAAATTCTAAAAAATAAAAAATTTTCCAATTCTCCCCCTTTCTCTATTTTCTCCCTCTTTGGCAATGTAATCATCAAGAACTCCAGAAAAAATTCTAAGAAGGAGCAATGAGAGTAAACATACAGAAGCTTTGTAGATTATCCAAGTTATTTTGTATTAATGTAATAGTTTGACCAAGCCATCTATTTGAGCAGAGCTTCCTAGATCATATAAAGACATATATCATTTAACAATGTCAAAACAAGTCTTTTAGCAGGATTAAGCAATTTATATCAATGACAAGCATCTCAACAATGACAAAACCAATTATAAAAACCACAATGAGATATCACACCGAAAAGTCAAAGCCTAAAAATGAAGTAGATTTTAAATCTAGGCGAGCTAGCAGTCTCATGTAGCAAATTATTATTCCACACTCAAAATCTAAGCATGTCAAAGTGTTCTGCCATGTCATATTTTAGTTCAATTGTAGCAGGTTAATTATCACCAGTCATGATCACAATTACACAACATATGGGTTAATATGATAAAGAAAACTCTACAACTCATTTGATTTCAATGACTTGGACTTGATGAATTATTTGACAAATATAATAAATAAAGCTTCCGAAATTTTAAATACAATGCCCCCCTCAGAATAATCTCATAGGAATGAGTAAAATAAGAAGAATCAAGCAGTTTGGTGAAAATATCAGCAACTTGAAAATTGGAGTCAATGAAGTGCAAAACAGCATCTCCCTTTTCAACATAGTCTCTAAGGAAGTGATAGCAAATATTAATGTGTTTGATTCTTGAATATTGCACAGGTATTTCAGCAATACTAATAGCACTAGTGTTATTACAGAAAAGTGGAACACTATCCAAGTTTAAGCTAAAACCCTTAAGTGTAACGGTCATCCAAAGTAATTGAGAGCAACCACCGCCGTGATGGTCCTTAAGTGTTATTACCGGTGTTCACGACGTGACGCCCGACCCCGCCACCACCGCCGCGACGGTCGACCCCGCCACCACCGCCGCGACGTTCGATCCCGTCACCACCGCCGCGGCGTTCGACCCCGCCACCACCGCCGCGACGCTCGACCCCGCCGCGATGTTCGATCCCGCCGCTACTGCCGCGACGTTCGATCCCGCTACCACCGCCACGACGTTCGACCCCGCCACCACCGCCGCGACGCTCGATCCCGCCACCGCCGGTGCGACAGTCAAAACTGCCCCGCGCATGGTAGGTAACCCCATTGCAGGTACCGCAACAGTCGCCGACAGCGGTGCTCGGGTGGTCGGGGGCGGCAACGCCGATGCCCACGTAGGCACGGCGTCAGCTCCCCCACCCAGCGCAGGAACGGTGAGCGGTTCCGGCGGCAACGCGGGTATCGTCACCGGCTCCAGAGTCCTGCACGCCAGCGTAGCGGGCAATCCGGGAGCACAAGCCGTGGTTGCTACCGCTCCGGTCGCACCCCCAGGCGCGCCAATGGCCCCAACCACGCCCACGGTGGAGAACGCCCTGCTGGCGGCCCTCAGCGCATTTCAGCGGGAGCTAACGGATCTCCGCGGAGCCGTGCGGGACATACAAGAGGCTCAGAGTCAACAGGCCCCACCGGTGATCGCATCGGAGCCCACACCGGAGAGGGCGGATAGCCGCGACGCCCCCACGTCCCAATACGACGCGTGGACCCGGAGTTCCCACTCTCTGCGGGCCTACAGTAGGCGGCATGGCCGGAGGACTTCAAGTTCCCGAGTGTCATTGAAGCGTACAAAGGCGACACGGACCCCCGGGAATTCGTGTGCGTGCATGAGACCGCCATCGAAGCCGCTGGCGGAGATGACACCACGAAGGCGAAGGGGCTCCCACTCGCGTTGCAGGGGGTGGCGCTCTCTTGGTTCTTCACCATCGAGCCGCACTCCATCTACGTGTGGGAGCAGATCCGTGACCGGCTCTACAACAACTTCCAGGGAAACTACGTCGAGCACGTCGACGCAGACCAGCTCTTCGCAGTCAAGCAAAAGCCTTCGGTTAGGCTTCGGGATTACTTCAAGCGCTTCGCGAAGGTACGCTGCCAGGTCAAGGACGTCAATGAAACAACTGTCATCAATGCAGCGATACAAGGCCTCCGCCCGAGACCGATGGCCGAATATAACGCGCGGAAACCAATCAAGACAGTGGTGAAGCTCTTCGACAAGATGGAAGAGTACGCTAGAGTGGAAGAGGACACGCGGCGGAGACATGGCGACGACTCCGACACCAATCAGGTGGAGGGCTCGGCAAAAAACGATGGCTCGCCGAAGGAGGGCTCATCGAAAGGTAAGCGTAAGCAGGAGCCATCGAAGGACACCTCTGAGCGCCAGGAGGTCCAGCACAAAGACTCGTCGGGCAACAAGGCCAAACGTGACCAACACAAATCTCGGAAACCTCGCTACGTCTTCGACATCGAGGGTGGCTCCGAGGATAACGCCCCTGCTGGTCGCGGCGGCAGAGGGCGCCGTGGCTGGGGGCGCAAGCGCGGGCGGGGTCGCGACGACAGAGCCCGCGAAGAGTACAACGACCAGCACCAGGGGCAGTGATGCGAAGTCCACAGTCGGGGCAGCCACGACACGCGTGCGTGCGCCACCATCGTAGCACTCCGGCAGAGCGTCGCCAGAGACAGAAACCCTGAGGTGCGCCCGCCTATCGTGGCCCACGTCCAACACCCCCAAAACAAAGGAATGCAACCCCAAGAAGGCCCCCTGTGGATCCAGGCCCACGTGCAGCAACCTCGGGAGGGCCTCCTACAATTGCAAGCCCCAGAAGGAGCCCATCGCAGGGTCATAAACGTCATCTCCGGGGCTCCTCGTTGGAGTTCGCCTCGGCGTGGCAGCGGAAGGCCTATGCGAGGAGATTACACCACGTTGCGGCATACCCAGCACAGGCGCCACCGGAGTGGGCACAACACGAAATCACCTTCACGCCTGCTGACGCTGAAGGCATGGAATTCCCCCACCACGATCCCCTGGTCATCCAGGTCGTCATCGCAGGATGCGAAGTCAGGCGCATCTTGGTCGACGGAGGAAGCTCCGCGAACATCTTGTTCGCAGCGGCCTTCGATCAGATGGGGATCCCCCGAAGTCGATTGGGCCCTTCGGGCATCCCGCTGCAAGGCTTCGAAGGGCAACCTCTGCGGGCATTGGGCCAGATATGCCTCCAAGTCTCCTTTGGCCGAGACGATAATGTGAGGAGTGAGGACGCCACCTTCGACATTGTCAACCTCTCGTACCCCTACAACGCTATATTGAGGCGGCCAATCTTAAACTCTCTCGGGGCAGTCCCACATCACGGCTTCCTATGTATGAAGCTTCCCAGACCGCGTGCCATCATCACTGTCCACGGCGACCAGGACATGGCTCGGCGCATAGAGCTCGGTAGCAGAAGTCCACACCACGATGCTTGACGAAACACCTAGGCCGAGGGTACAAGTGCGAAGATCCTTGGCGGCTCCGGAAAGCACCCCGCTGGGCCCCCGCGCACGTTACCCCAGCAGCAGAGGCTCCCACCGTGCCCCGCCTCATCACCGGGCGACGACGGCCATAGCCGTTCCCATCCTTAAACGGTCAATGGTCAATATCCCACCTTTTGTAATCGCTCACCCGCGCAAACGGGACTTTAATAAAGTTCATCATTTGCAAAAAATTGTCTTGTTTCTCATAAGAAGCACACGAAGGATTACCTTCGCGCACACTCTTCACGAGTATAAACAAAGACACGCGTTCGCGCGCGCACTCTCCGTGGAAAGCACGGGCATGAGTATAAACAAAGACACGCGTTCGCGCGCGCACTCTCTGTGGAAAACACGGGCATGAGTATAAACAAAAACACAGGCATCTCTAAATAGGGATCCGCCAGCCCGTTGACGTGCTGGCAGCCCTGGTGCCGCAGAAGCTCACACATCAGGCACGACGTCACGTACGAACAGTGGTTGCCGAATGCCGTCGCGGAGCTGCGGGCAATGTTGGCCACATCCCCAATCTGGCGAAGAGTCTGCGACAGCTCTTCGGGCCCAAAGGAGCGGGGTGGCACTTCGGCGATAAGATCCTCAAGGGTGCTCTCCAGGGCCAGCATGGCATCCCAAGTAGCCTCTGAAGCATCGCCCAGAGCCCGATCCCGCTCCGCCAGAGATGCGGTGAGTCCGTCCTTCTCCTTCTCCAGCGTGGCAATTTGCTGGAGCAAGCCATCCCGCTCCTCCGCAACTTCTCGCCGCGCTGCCTCTGTGGCTGACAGTCGCGCCGCGGCCACAAGCGCTTCGGCGTACGACTTCGTCTCCGCGCATTCTACTTCCAAGCGGCGGATACGGTCATCCTTGGCGGCGGGCGTCCACTCGGCAGTATGCAGAGCCTCTTCGGCGGCTCACAACCGGTACGATACAGTGGTCAGCAAGATTCTAAAATGGTCACGTGTTGTCATGAGGTTAAATGCTTACCCTCACTCGCGATACCTCCGATGCGTCCCCAAGGCGCCTCGTCCCGTAGGATGACAGCACCTGCGGATCAATGCTCGCGGTCGTATCGTTCGCGACCCCGCACCACGCCCCCATTACTTCCGAAGGAGGCACGAAGTCCGCTAGGTTTGGGTGCGCGGCGTTCGCGTCGCCAGCCTCGGGTGCGTCGGACGCCCCCATCAAGGGAATGTCCCCGCGTCCCGGAGATCGCCTGTCCTCCGGAATGAGCGTCGCTGCAAGAGGGTGTACTGGTTAGTGTCCCATAGGGGTATTGCAAAGCCACGTCAGGTTATGTCAAGGTAACTTACCCTCGGTGGCAGACGGTGGACTTCACTGGGACGTCCCCCCAACTTCGAGCGGAGTAACAAGGGCGCCGGCCCCCGGGGATGGCACCGGCCCTCGAGCCAGGGGAGTCTCCGCAGTAGGACCCATCGCCAGCTGTTCCCGTGCCACGGCCACTGCAGCCTGAGGGATCGGAGGGACGCGAGACATGGGGACTTCGGCTTCGGAGTCGAAGTCCCACAAGCTCCCAACACAGGTCGCCACGGCAAACCCCCTCGGAGTCCAATGAAGGGGGGATCGCAGGCATGGCCGCTTCGCCCTGGGAGGAGAAGGTGAAGGCCCCGCCTCGATAACCACCATGGAAGGCTCCACGGTAGCAACACTCGCGGGCGAAGGCCCCACCCTAGTAACCTCCGCGGGAGGTACCTCTGTCTCGACCGCCATTGTTGGCGGAGACATTGTTCCACCGGCCTCCGCGAGGGGCAGCTTCGATACTATCACCGCTGCAGGCGGTGACTTCACCCCGGTGCCGCCAGCAGACGGTGGCTGCACCTCAGCAACCGCCACGGGCGACAAGACTTCCCCTTCCCGGACGCCCATGGCGCAATCTCGATCCCTGGCACCACCCGGAGACCTTTCGCCCCCGTCATCCGCGCCCGTCTCCAGGTCCGAATCGGCATACTTCGCGGAATCAGACTCAGCGCCGACCACAACAATGGGGGCAACGGCAGCCGCCGCCAGGGCGCGACCGCGGTAGCCTGAGTTCTCCCGCGAGACGGCGCCCTCTTAAATGTGTTGTTAGACCTCTTTATCCTTTTGAGTATACTCTAATAATAATTATAAGATACTGCAAAGTGAATTACATGAAATTTTTAATCAAAAACCACTTTTATAGTATAATTTGTGTATAATTATGTTTATATATTAAAGAAGGTATATAGCAAAAAAATAACTCTAATGATTTTTTCAACCAAATCACATTAGAGTGTCTTAGATTTAGTATTTAAGTATACCAAAAGTGATAAATAAGTATATCAGTTGTAAGGTATCTGCTCGATTTCAAAGTTTTGAATTAATTTAGATTACAAGCTTTGCTGATTTATATATATAATTAGCACATACCTACAATCAAACCATCATAAAAAAAGACAACTACAATTCAAATTTCAGTTCAAAACTTGTTTGAACTAGTTAAACTCGATATCCAAAAAATTGTAGAATTTTTCACACATGATACATAAAGGAAATACCTATTTTAGACCATACTGGCTAGGCATCATAGTGTCTCAGCATATATATATCAGGGCACCATACTACCTAGGCACCACTGGGATACCAAGGCATCAAGGCACCATGATTTTAAATACGCAAACTGAACCCAAATTCAGGTATATTTTTTGAAGATTTCAATTTTAGGGTATATACCAATCTATAACAATTCAAATGAAATGCATACCTTTGAAAAATATAATCAAATTCAAAGATTTTCAACACATTGTTTTATCACATGATTTGCATATATATATATATATATATATATATATATATATATATATATATATATAGAGAGAGAGAGAGAGAGAGAGAGAGTAAAAATAACGAGTGCTCCTTGGTGCCCAGGCACCATAGTCTAAAGTAGGTATGTATTGTGTGCGAAAAATTTTAAAATTTCTTAGATGTCAAGTTTAACTAGTTTACTAATTAGTTCAAACAAGTTTGAACTAAATTTCGAATCGTAGTTGCCTTTTTTATGATAGTTTGATTGTAGGTATATGCTGATTATATATATAAATCAGCAAAGTATGTGATCTAAATTCGTTCAAAATTTTGAATTTGAGTATATTTTTTCAAACTTATACATTTAATTTGAATTGTTATAAATGAGTATATACCCTAAAACTGATATTTTCAAAAAATATACCCGAATTTATATGGAATTGATGCATTTGAAATCTTGGTGCCCCATTTCAGCGTTTGAAAAATATATCAGCACATACCTACAAACAAACTATCATAAAAAAGGCAACTCTAGTTTGAATTTTTGTTCAAAATTGTTTGCGCTAGTTAGTAAACTAGTTAAACTTGACGTTCAAAAAAATTCAAAATTTTTTACACGTGATACATAAGGAACCTATTTTAAATCATGGTGTTAGGGCACCATGGTGTCCCAACATATATAAAAATATGGTCACATTTATCAACCATATATAGAAAGGTATGGTGACATTTGTGCTTTATTTCCTTTAAATTTTTGGCATGAGTTTCGCATTTGCGAATTCATGTGGTTAGGGCCCTCCTAGAACCTGTTTCAAGCTAATAATGTTCAATAGATGATTTATTTTTTAAAAATAACAAAACTTTAGAGTGGCATTTATTAACTTATCATATTTGGGAAATCTTCTAACACTCCTTGCATTTTCGCCATAATTCGCAATGCTCCTTTATGTCCATATCACCTTCTGACTATTAGTTTGGATGCTAAATTTCTAAGGTCATACGTGGGACATAAATTCTTTCCGTGAATCGCACTAGAGGTCGTGAAACTTGGAGTGAATTGTCATTAAGGTTGATAATTTCCTTAGTAGGTCCCTAAATTTGTAAATTATACCACTTATGTGTTTCAACCTTCACTTAGCTATTGTGCTAATATGATGGTGAAACAAACATTGTAAGCCAATGTGAGTCATTAGGTGGCCCCTAAATTGCAATATTGATCATTCGTAAATAATTAGCATCAATTTCACATCCTCATCCAACTGTTACGTTAACCATCTAATTTAATCAATGCACATACTCCCTAATTGATGCATGGATCGTCTATCTAAAATAATCCACATTAGTTTCACATCCTTTTCCTTTCCACTATCATGTTAATAATTTTAGAAAACCAAAAGGCCGCGATGATGAAGTTAATCTTGTTATTTCCTTGCTTGTTCCAGCCAGGTTTTGGAGTTTTATTTTTTGTCTAAAGCTTAATAAGTAGCTTGAGGTGTTTCTAGTCAGTAGGCAGTAGGTGTTCTACAGTTCAGTTTCTTTCAAAAGTTCAGAACTTGATGAAAACCTACATGTTGATTAGGTTGGCCATGATCTAATTTGTTAAGGGTATGGCCAGGTCATGTGGATTTTTTGCTAGAGAGTCGGATGGGTTTGTTAGCCATCCAGAGAGAGAGAGAGAGAGAGAGAGAGAGAGTGTGTGTGTGTGTGTGTGAGTGAGTGTTTGAGTCTGAAGTTTGTATTGGCTTCTCTGTTTTCACTGTAGCACATCCAAAATGAATAAACAGAGAGCAGAAAACTAAAATGGTGCGTAGTCTGTTCAACACCAACAACTGAGTCTTTCTCTGTGTTCTTTCCTCCTGTGTATACCATTTGTGATCACATCAGTATTATTGATCTCTGTTCCAACATTTGGTATTAGAGCCTTGTTTGCGGAGGCGATGTCTAGCGACAGGATGCCGGAGGGCTCGCCACCAAAGGTGCCATGATGGTCTTTGGATCATCGTTGTCAAGGAAGGCACTGGCCAGAGGTGTCAACATGCCGATTTAGTACCTGATGTTAACTGATACCAATTACTGTGTATGGGTCGCGAAGATGAAGATTCTCATGTGCTTGTTGGGAGTGTGGGTGACGATCGAGGGCAGTGATGCGGTCGAAGAAGAGAAGGACCAAGGCATCCTAGCTGTGATTTCCCAAGTAGTGCCAGATGTTGTGATGATGGCCATCGCAGAGAAAGAGACGGCAAAAGAAGCCTAGGATGCACTCAAGGAGATGCGAGTCAGAGAGGAATGCGTCAAGAAAGCACAGGGTACAAGCACTGAAGTGGCAATTTGACAAGCTGACCATGTAGGAGAATGAATCCACCATGGTTTTCTCTCAGAAACTCACCACGGTGGTGGGTGAGATGCGGTCGTGGGAGCGGAAGCGAAAGAAGGCGCTATGATGGAAAAACTATTTAGTGCAGTTCCAGATAAGTTTCTTCCCATTGTAGGAACAATAGAGCAATGGGGAGATCTATCATTGATGATGGCGATTGAGGCCATTGGACGTCTGTGGGCGTTCGAGGAGAGTTTGAAGGGACGTCGCCACAACAAGCGTAAGTTTGACAAATCAAAAGTCAAATGTTACAATTGTAATGTGTTCGGTCATTTCGTTGCTGACTGTACCAAACCTAAGAAGGAGAGAGAGCTCATTACGTTGAGAAATGCCAAGATGAAGAGCCAGCCTTACTGATGATTGAAACTTGCAAGCTTACTCAGACCATGGAGAGTGGGACTAAATTAGTGCTGCTCAATAAAGAAAGTGTCAAGCCTGAACTTGGCACTGGACCAAGGAACTCAAAATCATGGTATTTGGACACGGGTGCCAGCATCCATATGACCGGTTGTGAAGAAGTGTTTGCGAACATTGATAGGTCAGTAAAAGGATCAGTCAAGTTCGGCGATGGGTCCGTAGTTGAAATACACGGGCATGGTGCTGTGTTGATCAAAGCAGCCAATGAAGAGCACAAGGTACTCACTGGAGTATACTTCATTCCTTGTCTCCGCAACAACATGATCAGTCTTGGTCAATTAGATGAAGCTGGTAGCAAAACTGTGTTAGAAGATGATAGCCTTAGCATCTATGATCAAGAAAGAAAATTATTAGCCAAGGTGAAGAGATCTTGGAACAGGCTGTATGTGTTGCATCTGAATCGTACATGGCATGTGTGCCTCTTGGCAAAATATGATGAGAGGGAGTGGTTGTGGCATGAAAGGTATGGACATGTTGAGAGACCATGTGGACGTGCCCCATGTTTGTGATGAGTGATTGACGGTTGCTTTTGAAAGTTTGAGTTTGATTTGAGTGTTTTCTGCAAACTCGTAGCTCTTTTGCTGTGGTTGTAGGTCTTCAAGAGGGCGTACGACCGGTTTTGACCATTGTCGTAGCTCTCTGGCCGTGGTTGGAAGGCAGCAGCAGTCGCTACGACCACACTGACCGTGGTCGGAAAGCACTAGGAGCTGTTACGACGGGTTTTGCTGTGGTCAGAAGTCAGTCGGAGTGTTTATGACCACTTTTGCCGTGGTCGGAAGGCTGTACGACCACGTTGTGGCATCTACGACCACTCTGGCCGTGGTCATAGGTCACCAGGGAAGTTTATGACTGGTTTGGCCATGGTCGGAAGGCTATTCGACCATGTTGGCTGTGGTCGAAGCCTGTTACGACCACGTTGCTCGCGGTCGATGGTCGTAAGTCAGAGCTACGACTACTGTGGTCAGAAGTCAGCGCTCGAGTGAACAACCACGTTGGCCTTGGTGGAACGCTGCTACGACCACGTTGGTTGTGGTCGAAAACTTTTTTCGCAGTTTACGACCATGTTGTGTCGTTTACGACCACTCTGGTCGTGGTCGAGCGCACTTACGACTACGTTGGTCGTGGTTGGAAGTCGTTAGTCGGAGCTACGACCGCAGTGGTCGAAAGTCGGCGCTCAAAGTTAAGACCACGTTGAGTAGTCATGGCCTACAACCACGTTATCGCAGGAAGCGATCGGAAGCACCGGGTGAAGTTGTAGTGCGGTCGGTTGTGATCGAAAGCCCATTCGATCACGTTATAGACTTAGGCTGAAAGTCGTAGCTTCTGTTGTCTGGTCGTATGGCTTCCAGAAGCAGTCGTTTCAGCTGGGAATCGGTCGTAAAGACTTATGAGGTGGTCGTAGACTTTGTGCATTAATGTTTAAGTGATTTCGATTGATCGTAATATATGTACGACTTTGTGGAGTGTGGTTTGAGCTTTGTTTTCCGACGCAAATGGATGTTATCCTTATCTAGTGCGGTGCTATGTGATGTTTTTTGTCTGTGATGGTTTGCAGGACTTTGAGACTAGTCGTGGTGAGGCATGGATGGTCGAGACTAAGCACGGGGGTGCTGAGGTCGTGAGCGGCCGGGAGATGTCAAAGACGACGAGGTCTGTGAGGTGGTTGCTCTATGTTGAGTTTTTGTTCTGTGAATTGTTTGATTTTTTGTTTGTGCTTTCTCTGTTTTGTCCTTTCCATGTATGTCTGAGATGATGGTTCTCAGTTGTGCTATGGCCTTCTTGATCTGAGCAAGTTCTTTGCTCAAGTTACCTTGCTTTCTTCTGCTCTGAACTGGGATCCATACTTAAGACCATTTGGTCAGGTTCTTCCCGAGAGCAGAGATTTCGATCGGGTCCTAGTACAAA
Source organism: Dendrocalamus latiflorus (assembly GCA_017311315.1). NCBI lineage: Eukaryota > Viridiplantae > Streptophyta > Magnoliopsida > Poales > Poaceae > Dendrocalamus > Dendrocalamus latiflorus. The sequence goes on along the minus strand of CM029646.1, from coordinate 15,105,228 downwards.
TGGTCGTGCGCGCTCTCTCTGTCTTCGGTCGTTACTGTGTTCTTTCTTTTGCGATCGACATTTCACTGTGGAGTCTCAACTGCTCTGAAACTACTTCGGTCACAGCAGGGAATCGTTCGACTACATAGTAAGGTATCGACTACTCTGGGTTTTGGCCAACTCCATCATTCTTGATTAGTCTCAGTTGACTTCCTCTCGGTTTCCAGCGAGCATTCATCTTCTGTCTTCGTAGCTTCTGTAGCTATTGAAAAGAAGTTGGTGCAAATACTTGAGGAGTTTTTGAAGGCACCTTTCACCCCCCCTCTGTTGCCATTTCGGTCCTACAATTGGTATCAGAGCCGGTTAGCTCTTTTCAATAGATCTTAACCGGTCTCTAAGAGCCATGGCGATGGACAAGTATTCCACCAAGCCGCCCGTCTTTGATGGCATCGATTACCCCTTCTAAAAGAGCCGAATGGAGACATACATCCAGGCTCAGGGGTATGCCATCTGGCGGAAGGTGAAGGTGCGATTTGTTGTTCCTGCCGATGAGAACATCAACGCCGGGAACATGGCTGATGTTGAGGCGAACGCTAAGGCAAGGAACATCATAATCCAGGGGTTAAGCCGAAGCGAGTTTGATCGCATCTCTCATCTCACGTCGGCTTTCGACATCTGGGTGACCCTCGACGCATACCATGAGGGCACCACCCAGATCAAGACTGTCCGACAGGACCAATTCAAGCGAGATTACAACAAGTTTGAAATACACGCTGGTGAGTCCTTAGATGAGTGCTTTGCGCGCTTCCACAAGATCTTGAGCAACCTCCGAGCGGTCGGTCTCACATACCCCGACTCGGATAACTCTCGTCAGATGCTCGCGGCTCTCGATTTGCAGGTTTGGGAGATGAAGGTGACTACCATCAAGGACACCACGGACCTCTCGACTTTGACTCTTGATGTGTTGTACTCGCGCCTCAAGACTCACGAGATTGACATTGTCTCTCGCAAGTCGAAGTCACAGTCGATGACTCTAGTCACCGATCCTAGTTCGGCTTCAGGTCTTTCTTCTTCTAATTCGTTTTGTGGTTTCTCTCTCGCTGCTCTCTGTGACGTAACTGATGATCAGTTAGAGCAACTTGAGGATGAGCAGCTGGCCCTCCTAGCTCGGAAGTTTTCCCATGCTTACAAGAGGAGGAGGGACAGAAAGAGAGGAGGACCTGTGATTTGCTTCGAGTGTGGTGGCCCCAACCACATTCGGGCAAACTGTCCCAAGCTGGAGAAGGCCAAGAACAACTACGGTGGTTCGGGCAAGAACGACTACACCGACAAGAATCGCAACAAGAAGCCTCCAGCGCACCCTCAAGGCAAGAAGAAGTTCCGCGACTTTGGGAAGGCCAAGAAGCTCTTCCACCGCGTCCTCACCGCCTTCGACGACCTCGACCTCAGCGAGGTGGAGGGATGGAACGACGACGACGGGACGGGTGACCAAGAACCCAAGAGCGGTGACGACTTCTCTGGCATGTGCTTCATGGCCCTTGAGGGTGAACTGAGCGACAGCGAGCTGTACTCCGACTCGGACGAGGTATGCCCCACCTACGACCAGCTTAATCATGCTTTTCTTAAGCTAGGTGGATTTCATGCTAGAGCTAGGGCTAGGTGTACCGAGTTAGAGAAGGAAGTAGAGAGCTTGTCACGGGAGCTTACTTCACTTAGATCTATTCCCTCCCATGACGATTGTGATGTTTGTTCTGCTTTGCTGGATGACATGGAGAAACTACGGACCTTGCATGATAGTGTGTCCTCTGAGCTAGACATGATTAAGGTGGAGAATGTTAGTCTTCTTGCTGAGCTTGAGATGAGTAGAGTAGTGCCTATTTCATCTACTGTTGTTGAGACTACATCTTGCACCTCATGTGAGGATAAGGACAATGCTTTTAGAGGTCTTTATACCATGCTTCTAGATCTGCCCGAGTCATGTGAAAATTGCAATAACTTGAAGATGAACCTAAAACGGGCAGATCACAAAATTGCTGAGTTGTGTGCTTCTTTACTCGAGCCTGTTGTGTCTTGCACCAATTGTCCAAAATTAACCCTTGAACTTGAATCTGTTTCCAAGCAATTCCAAGAAGTGGTTAATCATAACAACAAGTTGGCTCAGTTTGCGACTAAGGACCCTGTTAGCTCACCATGCATGAGCTGTGAAAAACTAAAACTTCAACTCGTTGCTTTGAATGAAAAATATGTGAAGCTAACTAAGGATTTACTAGAGAAGCCATCAACTCATTGTGATGTGATTGCTGAGGTGGGGAAGGAGCCCAAGGGTAAGATGGAGACGCCTAGCGACGTGAACCAACTAGCTAGTAGTAGGACTGTCCCCTCAGAGTCGGCTGTGCGTGCACAAGCCATTCTTTCCTCTACTGTTGGTTCTCCTTCTACTCCCTTACCTTCTGCTGTCTCTTCTTCCCCTGCTCTTCTTGCACCTCTCTCTTTCGGGAGTGTCAGTACCTTGTGAACACTCTCGAGAGGTTTGTAGGCGGCAAGAAGAAGCTGAATCTTATTCTAAACCAGTCCAAGATTTGCAAGTTCAATCAAGGTCTACGATATAATTTCTATGAGGACATTAGGAAGCATCCACCTGCTATTCTCAGACCCATAGTAGGAGGTATGATCGAGGTTGAGCCCAGATCTGATGAAGTTAAATTCAAGTCTGCGGGCTTTGTCCAAGGGATTTCTGACAGTAAGGTGAGACCACCTGCAGCTTCGGCCTCTCAGAAAGTGAAGCAAACTCATGCTACTTCTGCCTCTCAGAAGGCGAAGTATCATTGCACCTTCTGTCAGAATGATGGACACTTGATCGATCGATACTTCAGGCGCGCCAGGATCGCGCAGAGAGACCATGTTGCAGCTCTTAGGCGTATTCAGGGTCAGCCCCAGACCTTGAGTGCATCTAAGACCAACACGAGGTCTAGGTTTGCTTCAGATGCTTCTGATGGGTTTGGGCAGCATCGAGGACTTGGTTTTTTCGAGTTTTCTGGTTTTCATCCTCATGCTCCCTTTGGTCGTGACTTCCACCGTCCTGAGGGTAGATCTCGTTTCCCCCGTCGAGATAGCTACCCGCGGCGTGATCAGCATGTCGCTGGTGTCTTGACTCGCTCCTCTGTAGCAGTCATGCCCAACAACAGCTTCAGGTCTACACATAGACCGTCTGTTTCTTTGAGTGACAAAGAGCATAGGGTAGATAGAGGTCAGTCGTGCTTGACTACTTCATCTGCTCGACGTGTTACTCAGTATTGGGTGCCAAAATCAGTCTTGATTTACCCCAGTACTGAAACTTTACTCTCTGTTTGACTCGGGTTCGCCGGGCAGGGAAGGTAAAGGTTTGACTCGTAGACTCCGGGTGTTCATGACACATGACCGGAGATTCCCATTGGTTTTCTTCCCTTGTCCGTGCTCCAGGTGATGAGACGATCACCTTCGGAGATGCTTCATCTGGGCGCGTCATCGCCAAAGGTACAGTGCGCGTAAATGATTCTTTCATCTTGAAAGATGTTGCTTTGGTTAGTAAGCTGCAGTATAATTTGCTTTCTGTTTCTCAGCTTACCGATGACGGTTTCGAAGTGAGCTTTAAGAAAACGCTTGCAAAATTCTTGATTCTTCGGGTAGTCTGGTTTGCGGGATTTCTTGTTTTGGGATGATCTTTCGTATTGATTTTTCTGAGTCTTCTGGTGATCCTCTCAGGTGTTTAGTTGCTTCTGAGTCCCGCGACCTTTCTTTCTGGCATAGGAGACTTGGTCACATTGGATTTGACTATTTGACCCGTGTTAGCAGCCACGACCTCATTCGTGGTTTGCCGAAACTCAAGATGGTCAAAGATCTAGTTTGTGCTCCTTGCCGACACGGCAAGATGGTTGCCGCTTCCCGTCCTCCGGTCACAGTTACTATGATCGATGCACCAGGACAGCTGCTCCATATGGATACCGTTGGACCAGCTCGAGTGCAGTCAGCAGGAGGGAAGTGGTATGTCCTTGTCGTGGTCGATGACTTCTCGAGGTATTCTTGGGTGTTTTTCTTAGCCTCGAAGGATGAGACGTTTACACATTTCTGAGGTCTTTTCAGTAGGCTTTCTGTTGAGCTCCCGGGTGCCTTACGAGCGATCCGCAGTGACAATGGTACGGAGTTCAAGAATTCCTACGTTGAGAGGTTTTGTGATGAGATAGGTGTAGAGCACCAGTTCTCTTCTCCGCACGTCCCACAGCAGAATGGCGTCGTGGAGAGGAAGAACCGTACCATGGTCGAGATGGCTAGGACGATGCTCGATGAGTACTCTACACCGCGGAAGTTTGGGCTGAGGCTATAGCCACTGTGTGCCATGTCTCAAATCGAGTCTTTCTTCGGGCACACTTGCACCGCACTTCTTATAAGTTGAGGTATGGGCGAAAGCCCAGTGTATCTCATTTTCGTGTGTTTGGTTGCAAATGCTTTATTCTGAAGTCCGGGAAACTAGACAAGTTCGAGTCACATTCTTGTGATGGGATCTTTCTAGGTTACTCGACTTCTTCGCGGGCTTATCGGGTTTGGAACTGCGAGTCTAGTAAAATGGTAGAGACCTGTGAGGTGACATTTGATGAGGCCAGTCCGGGGACTAGGCCCGATATCTCAGGCTCTTTAGAACAGTCCGAGCCCATCTTTGTGGATGATGAGGATGTTGGAGATGAGGGTTGTCTACCCGATCCAGTTCCTCATCCACCCCTTGAGGTGCCTTCTTCCACCGCACCTCGAGGCAATCAGCCTTTGCCTTCCGCCTCTTCTGGAGCTAGTGGCTCTGTTCCTACCTCTTCTGCTCATGAGGTAGAGGCCACTTCTTCATCTCATCCTGGACCTCCTCGACATATCCAGAAAGCTCATCCTTCTAGCAGATTATTGGAGACCTCTTTGAGCGTGTCACACGCTCAAAGTCTGCCACGTCACTTTTCTGTCTCCATTCTGCCTTTGTTGCCTCCTTCGAGCCCAAGGATGTGTGTCATGCTCTTTCTGACGAGTCTTGGGTCAATGCCATGCATGAGGAGCTAGAAAATTTCGAGAAAAACAAGGTCTGGTCGCTTGTTGAGCCCCCTCGAGGTCACAATGTCATTGGGACTAAGTGGGTGTTCAAGAACAAGCAGAGTGAGGATGGGGTGGTTGCTCGAAACAAGGCTAGACTAGTAGCTTAGGGCTTCTCCCAGGTTGAGGGTCTCGATTTCGAGGAAACCTTTGCCCCTGTAGCTAGACTTGAAGCCATTAGAATTTTGCTTGCCTTTGTAGCTTCTAAGGGTTTCAAGCTTTACCAGATGGATGTCAAGAGTGCTTTCCTTAATGGGTTCATTGAGGAAGAAGTCTATGTCAGACAGACTCCAGGTTTTGAGAACCCCAAAACCCAAACCATGTCTTCAAACTTTCCAAAGCTTTGTATGGACTTAAGCAGGCCCCTAGAGCTTGGTATGAGAGGCTTAAGTCCTACTTGTTGAGTCATAGTTTTGAGATGGGTAAAGTAGACAAGACCTTATTCATCCGCCGGCATGGCACTGATCTTCTGCTCGTCCAGATTTATGTGGATGACATCATCTTTGGCGGCTCCTCGCATGCTCTCGTTTCCTAGTTTTCCGACGTCATGAGCTCGGAGTTTGAGATGAGCATGATGGGCGAGCTGAGTTTCTTCCTTGGCTTCCAAATTAAGCAGACTCGGGAGGGTACCTTCTTGCATCAAGGAAAGTACACTCGAGACCTCCTGAAGCGCTTCGATATGAGTGATGGTAAGCTGGTGTCCACTCCGATGGCTACATCAGCTTCTCTCGACCCAGATGAGGATGGCGAGCCAGTTGATCAGAAGGAGTATAGGAGTATGATCGGCTCCCTTTTGTACCTCACTGCCTCGAGACCGGACATACACTTCGCTGTGTGTCTTTGTGCTCGGTTTCAGGCTTCTCCTCGCGTATCTCACCGCCAGGCGGTGAAGCGCATCCTTCGGTACCTTCGAGCTACCATTGACTATGGTATCTGGTACTCTTCCTCTTCCTGTCTTTCCCTTAGGGCCTACTCGGATGCAGACTTTACCGGCTGTAGGATAGATAGGAAGAGCACTTCGGGCACCTGCCAGTTCATTGGCACTTCTCTCGTTTCCTGGTCTTCGAGGAAGCAGTCCGGTGTTGCACAGTCCACCGCAGAGGCCGAGTACGTTGCTGCAGCCGGTTCCTGTAGCCAGGTGCTTTGGATGGTCTTGACCCTGCGGGACTTTGGGTTAGTTATCGACAGTGTTCCACTCTTTTGTGATAACACTTCTGCGATTAACATTGCTAAGAACCCAGTGCAGCATTCTCGGACCAAACATGTTGATATCCGATATCACTTCCTTAGAGACCATGTAGAGAAGGGTGACATAGTGCTCCAGTTCGTGGAGAGTGACCACCAGTTGGCTGACATCTTTACCAAGCCTTTGATAGCTCTAGGTTTTCAGCTCTACGGGGAGAGCTTGGGGTGGTTTGTTCTTATGGACTGTTGTGAGGGGGAGCTTTGTGCTTTGCTGCTTTATTATATTAATTATGCCCTTGCTCCTTTCTGTTGCATTGCATTCGAGGTGCATTGGGTTAGTCCTTCCAGCATAGGTTAGAGTGCTTCTCTTGCCTAGCTGTTTAGACTTCTTGCTCTTATCTTGTGACTCTAGGATGCTGTTTATTAGCTCTCTCTCTCTCTCTCTCTTCTCTCTAGGTTGAGCTTACTCACTTCTTGTGGGTTCTAGCGAGGGTTGGGCCACCCTCGGGTAGACAGGGTACATGTTTGCTCCCTAGGTTGTTAGTAGACCAGCTGATAGTCCTCGAGTCATTTTGGGGTAGATGAGAGTCAGTCTGAGCCATAGTATCCTCTATATCGTGTCTATGCTTTAAGGACTATCCTTTCGGATTTCTTTACCAGCTTCTCGATTTACTGCTTTGGTTCAGGGGGAGTTCTTTAGGAGCTTCTGGAGCTTAAATTTGACATAACTCAACTTGAACTAAAAAGTTGCATCACACGTTGAGGGGGAGCTGGATTCCTTGCATGTCATTCTGCATTGTAAATATCTACATTGAGCCTTGATTATTATCCTTTCATGACATGTTTACATCGCTTTACATCTTGCCATGACTTGTGTTTAATTGCTAGATTTATCATGACTTCATATGTGTAGACTAGCTTTTGCCATGATAAGTTAATTTAAAATTGCTCAACTTGAATTAAAACTTGTCATGCTAGCATTTGAGTCTAGTCTTTCTTGAGCTATCCTTTTATGATTCATGCCATGTCAAATAGGCTTAGTTGAGCGTTGAATCTTTGTTGAGCCTTAAATTGAGCTATTTTAGTCTCTTGGTGATGCATAAGTTAGTACAACAAGTTTATAATGCTAAAAGATCTCTTTTGTGCAAAAAAAAAACTGATCTTACCAATTCTCTCCTATGAGACTGCTTGCCATTGCACTTGGCATGAACTTAGGGGGAGTTTTGGATGACCAAGATCATTGTCTTAAGTTTCTTGCTTGACATGATCGTATAAGGCTTGAGATCTAACACATGACTAAACAAAAATCTGGTTGTCAACGACCTTGAATTTCAAAAGAAAATATGTCACTTGTGCTTCATTTGCTTAATCTACAAAAAGAACCAAGTACTTAAGCAAATGTTTCACTCTTGAGCTTGTAGCACTCTCATGAGGCTCAATACTAGCTTCTTGGTTCCGCTTAGCTTATTGACATGGTTTGCATCATCCTTGGATACCTCTAGCTAGACTTTGATCATGGATGACTTGACATGCTCACAAATTGCACTAAATTTTATATTGTCATCTATTTAGTTTAGCTGGCTTATACATATTCTATCATGGTCTAGATAGCATTCTATTGAGTTATGGCTTGCTGTAATACTTGTTGGTCATTTCGGATAATCTTCATGGCTCTAAATGTTTAAAATAAACAAATCTCAGCCATTCCTTCCAAGATCATACTTGATTCTCTCCTTTGCTTCCTTGATGTGTTTATTGCCAAAAGGGGGAGAATAGCGGAGAAAAAGCCATTTCGTGGAGCTTTGAGAAAACTTGCTCAGCTTTGAGGAAAACTTGCTCTTTCTTTTGCTCCTCTCGTCGACATGGTCATGAGTCCCACTTGCTCTTTCGTTTGGACCATGTTTGACTCTCTTTCTCAAACTCAACTTTGCGCTTTTTTGGTGTTGGTCAATATACTCATCAAGGGGGAGATTGAGAGACCATGTGGACGTGCCCCATGTTTGTGATGAGTGATTGATGGTTGCTTTTGAAAGTTTGAGTTTGATTTGAGTGTTTTCTGCAAAGTCGTAGCTCTTTTGCTGTGATTGTAGGTCTTCAAGAGGGCGTACGACCGGTTTTGACCGTTGTCGTAGCTCTCTGGCCATGGTTGGAAGGCAGCAGCAGTCGCTACGACCACACTGACCGTGGTCGGAAAGCACTAGGAGCTGTTACGACTGGTTTTGCTGTGGTCGGAAGTCAGTCGGAGTGTTTAAGACCACTTTTGCCGTGGTTGGAAGGTTGTACGACCACATTGTGGCATCTACGACCACTCTGGCCGTGGTCGTAGGACACCAGGGAAGTTTACGACTGGTTTGGCTATGGTCGAAAGGCTATTCGACCATGTTGGCTGTGGTCGAAGCCTGTTACGACCACATTGCTCGCGGTCGGTGGTCGTAAGTCGAAGCTATGACTGCTGCGGTCAGAAGTCAGCGCTCGAGTGAACAACCACGTTAGCCATGGTGGAACGCTGCTACGACCACGTTAGTCGTGGTCGAAAACTTGGTTCGCAGTTTACGACCATGTTGTGTCGTTTACGACCACTCTGGTCGTGGTCGAGCGCACTTACGACTACGTTGGTCATGGTTGGAAGTCGTTAGTCGGAGGTACGACCGCAGTGATCGAAAGTCGGTGCTCGAAGTTACGACCACGTTGAGTAGTCATGGCCTACGACCACGTTATCGCAGGAAGCGGTCGGAAGCACTCGGGTGAAGTCGTAGTGCGGTCGGTTGTGGTCGAAAGCCCATTCGATCACGTTATAGACTTAGGCTGAAAGTTGTAGCTTCTATTGTCTGGTCGTATGGCTTCCAGAAGCGGTCGTTTCAGCTGGGAATCGGCCGTAAAGACTTACGAGGTGGTCGTAGACTTTGTGCATTAATGTTTAAGTGATTTCGATTGATCGTAATATATGTACGACTTTGTGGAGTGTGGTTTGAGCTTTGTTTTCCGATGCAAATGGATGTTATCCTTATCTAGTGCGGTGCTATGTGATGTTTTTTTGTCTGTGATGGTTTGCAGGACTTTGAGACTAGTCGTGGTGAGGCATGGATGGTCGAGACTAAGCACGGGGGTGCTGAGGTCGTGAGCGGCCGGGAGATGTCAAAGACGACGAGGTCTGTGAGGTGGTTGCAAGCGTGATCGGCAAGGCAGGAGGAAGCTTCCGGGAAGGCAGCAGAGTGGCATTTTGGAGAAATGCGGAAAGCTGCAAAGGGAAGCTGTGTCTCTGCAAAGCACCGTAGTTGTTGGCGCTAACGGGCAAAGCAGTGCAGCCGTTGGGTTTAACGGGTAAAGCACTGGAAGCTCGTGGGTAAAGTGAGTTGAAAACCCGGTGTTAGGTGGGGGTTTACGGGTTCCCCTTCGTTGGTGTGTGGCTATAAATAGAGAGGGTAGAGCTTGGGATCTTGCGAGATTCTAATCCCCGAGTTGCTCTGTTCTTCCTTGTTTATTTGTGAGTGCGTGGGTTCTCGGGATGGAACAAGTGTGCTCATGTATCTCCCAGTTGGAGTGGCTGTAGAAACCTCCATTATCAATCATTCATCTCTCTTCCTCTATGTTGAGTTTTTGTTCTGTGAATTGTTTGATTGTTTGTTTGTGCTTTCTCTGTTTTGTCCTTTCCATGTATGTCTGAGATGATGGTTCTCAGTTGTGCTATGGCCTTCTTGATCTGAGCAAGTTCTTTGCTCAAGTTACCTTGCTTTCTTCTGCTCTGAACTGGGATCCATACTTAAGACCATTTGGTCAGGTTCTTCCCGAGAGCAGAGATTTCGATCGGGTCCTAGTACAAATGGTCGTGCGCGCTCTCTCTGTCTTCGGTCGTTACTGTGTTCTTTCTTTTATCGATCGGCATTTCACTGTGGAGTCTCGACTGCTCTGAAACTGCTTCGGTCACAGCAGGGAGTCGTTCGACTACATAGTAAGGTATCGACTACTCTGGGTTTTGGCCAACTCCATCATTCTTGATTAGTCTCAGTTGACTTCCTCTCGGTTTCCAGTGAGCATTCATCTTCTGTCTTCGTAGCTTCTGTAACTATTGAAAAGAAGTTGGTGAGAATACTTGAGGAGTTTTTGAAGGCACCTTTCACCCCCCCCCCCCCTCTGTTGCCATTTCGGTCCTACACATGTAAATTTTTGTACCTTGAAGAAGTTGTCTTAGATGGAGTTGGTTGATGGTCTGCCACACATAGAACACTTGGAACAATTGTGTGAAGCTTGCCTGGCCGGGAAACATCATCAGAGTCCATTCCCTCAAGCATCCACATACCAGGCTGGAGAACCTCTGGAATTGTTGCTTGCATACCTGTGTGGTCAATCAGTCTGGCAACTGAAAGCATCTAGGCCTCTAAAAATGGTTTTGGTGATTAATCAATTTATGTGAATATGGGACTAACATGTTTAATGAGTGTTTAAAGGTTAAGTCCATATGTGGTTAACAAGATGCAAGCCAAAAAATAAATGTGAAGACCGAAAATGGTTCAAAGCAAAGGTATACTTAGAATAGAATGCTTTTTTTATTTTTACCAGTCTTAGGAGAAAAGGTGGAAGACCGGATTATAGGATAAATAATCGTACCATAAATAGGGGTCATGGCAAGTAGCTTGATAGCAAAATTTATGTGCCATTTGGATCAAACTAGGAGCATGCATTCATTAAAAATCTATTTTAAAACAAAAAATGTGCTCTGTCTGAAAGAGCGGTAGTACCGCAGATTTCAACGTCGGAACTACTGTAGAGCGGAAGTTCCGCGGGCAAAATCGGTACTACCAACAACCGGAAGCTCCGAAATCCGAGCGGAGCTTTTTTTCCAAAGAACACCCTCCGGATGCATTTGAGATTTCGCGGGATCAAAAGTACCAACGATTTTAACGCCAGAACTACCGCTGCGTGCAGTAGTTCCGCTGTCTGTAGTGGTACTTCCGGAGCCCGGAAGCTCTGGAGGATGAGCGGAGCCTTTTTCCAGAGAGCGCCAAATTTGGGGAGTTCGACTCAAGCGGTAGTACCACACCGACTTTGCAGAACTACCGCAGAGTAGTAGTACCAGATTTTTCAACGGCGGTAGTACTGCGCCGACTTTCTAACGGTCACTGCAGAACTCTGACATAGCCGTTCTGCCGCGCCAGAAATGGGAGCGGAACTACCGACCATAGGCCGGCGATAGTTCTGCTCGCCCTGAATTTTCTGGAATTTGTTCCAAACAGCTAGTTTTGGTTGGTGAAAGGTATAAATACCCGTACCACTGCTCAAGGACAGTAAGAAGAGACCCATTGAACATTTCTTGAGCATAAAGCATTCACTCCACCCCTTGTTCTCACTTTGTGCATTAAATTTGAGGTGGTTAAGCAAATAGTGCATTGCATTCATTAGTTGATCATTTGGCACTCATTTGCGATCAAGTGAAACCCTGGTTTATTACTCTTGGAGCTTGCCAGCACCTGGACGATTGAGCGGAGGATTGATCGGTGATCTTCTCAAAGGAGATTGTGAGAAGACCCGGTATTCTTGTGAAGGTCGAAGCTCACCTACCCGGAGCGGGGAAGAGCTACCTCTAGTGATCGAGGTGCTTTGGCTTAATTCGTGGAGCCGGTCCGATTTGTTCGGGCTAACCTCAACATGGACTAGGGGAAACCGGCAAGTTTTCGATCACCACGGTAAAATATCGATTGTGTACATCTCTCACTTGTTATTCATCTAGCTCTTATTTGTTGACATTATTGTAATCATTTGCTTGATTTAGAGCTAGCATTATTTATCTCTTGACTAGAATTGTGTAGGCTTAAGTGCTTTACATTCTTGCTATTGAAATTGTAGATAATTAATTTAGAAGAAAAGAAAATTTTAAAAACCTCCTATTCACCCCCCTCTAGTCGGTATTCTTGATCCTACAGCAACCCCTATTGGTAACCAATACTTCTTGCTTGTTGTTTGATGATTATTCACACTTCATGTGGTGTGTTTGATCAAGAGCAAAGATGAAGCATTTGTGGCATTCAAAAGAATCAAGGTAAGACTAGAGGTGCAGACTAACTCCAAGGTCAAAGCACTGTGTACCGATCATGGTGGAGAGTTTTTATAGAAGGAGTTCGCAGATTTTAGTGATGAGCAAGGAGTGCAACACTTCCTAACTACACCCTACAACCTGCAACAGAATGGTGTGGCTGAGCACCAAAACCGAACTATCGTCAATGCTGCAAGGAGATTGCTCAAGAACAAGAGGGTTCTTGGGAGGTTCTGGGGTGAGGCTATTAACACAGCCATGTATCTGCTAAATAGAGCATTGACATGAAGTGTGGATGGTTTGACGCCATATGAAGTATTGTGCAAGAGGAAGCCGAAGGTGCACCATTTTCGTGTGTTTGGGTGTGTTGCCCATGTGAAGGTATCAGCTCCACATCTGAATAAACTTGAATATCATAGTGTTCATTGTGTTTTCATTGGTTATGAACCAAGCTCAAAGGCCTATAGGTTCTATAACCCTGCCACAAGAAGATCGGTAATAAGTCGAGATGTGATATTTGATGAAGGAAGAATGTGGAGTTAGCCTCATTTTGATGTGGAAGAAGATGGGCCCTCAGGTGCTTTTGTAGTGGATTGGGGGACTAACAGTGTAGGCTATTGTGATCCAAGCCAAGAAGAAGGAATGACAGATGCAGCCGCTGTGGTAGGGATATACCTGCCGTGACAGATTCTACAACTACCGTGGCAGCTCCTGTAGCTGCTATGGCAAAGCGAACAGCTACCGCCCCCACCTCTCCAACTACCATGGCAATAGAGGCTCCTTCCTTGGTTGCATCTCCTTCAACTCCATCCATGTCTCCACCAGACCACATGGAGAGATCTACAGTGGCAACTCCCTCAATTCCATCTTCTGAAGGACTGGTACGTTATCGGACTCTTCAGGATATGTATGATAACATAGAGGAGGTGGAGTTGGAATACTCCAGTCTGTGCATGTTGGCTATGGAGGAACCAGTAGACTTTCAGGAAGCATGTTGGAGGACAGCCATGCAAGAAGAAATGGACTCCATTGTAGGAAATAAAACATGGGAGATGTCACAGCTACTTGAGGGCCACAGGCCGATTGGATTAAAATGGGTTTTCAAATTGAAGAAGGACTCAGTAGGCAAAGTTGTGAAGCACAAGGCCCGCCTTGTCGCAAAGGGTTACTCACAGAAGCAAGGAGTTGACTTGAGGAGGTGTTCGCGCCGGTGGCAAGGATGGAAACCGTGAGATTGATCCTTGCACTAACTGCTCATGAAAGTTGGGAAATACACCACGTGGATGTCAAGTTCGCCTTCTTGAATGGCAAATTAAGTGAGGAGGTGTATGTCACACAACCTCCTGGTTTTGTTGATGACAAAAGGCCACAGATGGTGATGAAGCTAAAGAAAGCTTTTTATGGGCTACGAGCCCGAGAGCGTGGAACTACAAGTTAGACAAGACACTCAATGTACTTGGTTTTGAAAAAGTCCTCATGAGCATGCAGTCTACAAAAGAATGCATGACAAGTCGAGTTTGTTAGTACGTGTCCATGCTAATGATCTCGTCATCACAGGGTCACTCATGGAAGGCATTGAAGGTTTCAAGAATCAGATGAAGAAACAGTTCCATATGAGTGATCTAGGCTTGCTGAGTTACTACTTAGGTATTGAAGTCAAGCAATCAACTGAAGGAGTCTCATTGTGCCAAGCAGGGTATGCTATAAAAATTGTGTGTTAGAAGGCATGAAAGGTATAATCTATGCTCAACACCGATGGAAAATCGCCTAAAGTTGAGCAAGAAATATGAAGAACCTCTGGTAGATGCTACTATGTACTGGAGCATTGTGGGGAGCTTACGATACTTGGTACACACAAGACCGAATATTGCCTTTGCTGTAGGGATGGTCAACAGATACATGGAAGCACCCACAACTCAACATCACGCTGTAGTGAAACACATACTTAGGTATGTGAATGGTACTTTGAGCTTTGGTTGTTCTTATGGTAGAAAGGGCAAGGAGGAATCGAAACTTATTGGTTTCTGCGATAGTGACTTGGGGGGTGATACAAATGATTGAAAAAGTACTTCTGATGCTGTGTTTTTCCTTGGATCAAGCCTAATTACTTGGCAGTCACAGTAGCAAAAGGTTGTGGCTCTTTCATCTTCATGGCGGAGTACATTGCGGCAACAACGGCAGCATGCCAAGGAATGTGGCTTGCACGGCTCCTGGCAAACCTACTGGGAAGGGAGCAAGAGAAGGTTGGATTGAAGATTGACAACAAATCAGCTCTCTTTGTACAAAAATCGGGGTACACCATGATAGGAGCAAGCATATTGATATGAGATATCATTTCATCCGAGATTGTGTGGAAAGTAGAAAAATTGAAGTGGAGTATGTTTGCTCTGAAGAATAGCGAGCTGATGTGTTGACAAAAGAGCTTGGACGTATTAGGTTCCTTGAAATGAGGCAGAAGCTTAGCGTGCATGATGTAAACGGAAGATAACAAGATTAAGGAGGTGAATGATGAAGTTAATATTGTTATTTCCTTGCTTGTTCCAATCAGGTTTTGGAGTTTTATTTTTTTGTCTACAGCTTAATAAGTAGCTTGAGGTTTTTTCAGTCAGTAGACAGCAGGTGTTCTGCAGTTCAGATTCTTTCGGAAGTTCAGAACTTGATGAAAACCTGCACATTGATTAGGTTGGTCCTTGATCCAATTTGTTAGGGGTATGGCCGAGTCATGTGGTTTTTTTGCTAGAGAGTTGGATGGGTTTGTTAGCCATCCAGAATGTGTGTGCGTTTGTAGTCTGAAGTCTGTATTGGCTCCTCTGTTTTCACTGTAGCATATCCGAAACGAATAAACAGAGAGTAGAAAACTAACGGTGCACAACCTGTTCAGTATCAACAACTAAGTCTCTTTGTGTTTACCATTTGTGATCGCGTGAGTATTATCGATCTTTGTTCCAACACGCGATGGCCTAATTGATATTATTTTGCAATCTAGAGACCTCCTGAGCTTATTTTTAACGTTTATGTATCTAAGGAGCTCGGATGCAATTTTCTCTTTTAGAAATTTACAATCCAAATTGATAACTAGAGGGTTATGTGGACTTGGAGGGGCTTTAGAAAAAACAAACCTTCCGAGGGCACTGTAGATCACGGTGAAAATACTTGTCATGAAATTCATTTATTATGTTGCATATGTAAAGTTTTTCTTTTAAGATATTACGAATGTAAAGTTGTAACCTAGACTTTGTTTACATTTCCTTAGTTTTTTTGAGATGTTTCTATGTTTTGCTCAACGGTGATTTCATAATTTTTAAAGTACGATATATAGTAGATAGATGTTTTTTTATATATATTTTAAGATTAATACTACTTTTATTAGAGAGTAGCATATAAACACTATTTTTTTCCTAGAAGGTAACATTCTCTGTGTAAGGAAACAAAACAATGAGAGTGAGAAAAGATTGACACAAACCGAAACATGAAGATTTAAAAAAAGAAAGAAGTACCCCGGGATTGGAGGACCAATGTGCAGACATCCATGCATACAAACATACACGGCATTCAATTCCCATTTACCCTCCCCACCTACACTGCCTCCAACCAGAGCTCCTCTTTAATGTCATTCAATGCCTTCCACCTCCTCTCTCTCTCTCTCTCAAGCACTCGCACCACAGCGCAGCACAGGCAGGCAGGCACTCATACGAAGAGGAGAGCGGGAGGAGGAGCGCAAGTGACTCCCACGCGTGGAGGGGAGCCGGCACCGGCCGCATCGGCCAGTGTACGCCGACGCCGCCGTCGAGCTGCTTCGGGAGGCTGTCGTGCGCCGAGCAGCTCCGGGGCACCGCCGGTGGGTTTCTCGGGCAGTCCCAAGCACCGTCTCCGATCCAGTCGCCGCAGGTGCCTTTCGAGCCGCGCTCACCCATCGCAAGATCACTTCTTGGCTTCTTGGTATGTTCACCTTTCCCTTGGGATCAAATGTAGGATCGCTAGAGTTCTAGATTTCCCTGATCTTGGATGGAATTCCCACTTCAACCTGTCTTTCTTGCTTTGTTTTGATCTGAATGTAGAGGGAAGAAAGCAAGATGTTGCACTGACTTGTGCTTCCTTGCTTCTGCGTGCTTGAAGCTAGAAGCAATCTTGGTCCAAGAAAGCATCAGTTCTTGGTACGCATCAACAATTTCTTAGTTGCTTTCTGCTTAGAGTTATTAAAATTCACCGACAAAATGCAGGAAGGTTGGAATGGCTGATGTAATCATTGGTGTTCGTGCCTTCTTCCCCCTTGCTAGTTAGGGAGGAAAAAGGAGGAAATCAACAAGGCAGTTTTCTGTTCAGATGCTGTGCAGTGAGGGTGACTGATTAGCCATTCCACCTTCCCTGTTCTTGCTTCTTGGTATGCACTGAGAAAAGGTTCTCTTTTAGTTATAATAAGACTCACCTGATTTCTGTTGGTACTAAAAAAAGCCCCCAAATTTGCAATCCTTGCAGGAATCTTTTTTGCATTGACCCCCAAGTTTCAAGAAATGGACCATGTGCTAGTTCTAGCATTGTGCTTCCTAGTCTTGCGGCCAAGTGGGGTCTATGGCCTTGGCTCCATGGCATCCATTGCAGTGTCATATGGCGAAGACGGCCCGGTGTTCTGCGGCCTTAGCTCGGACGGCTCCCACTTGGTCACCTGCTTTGGCACAGACGCCTCCGTTGTGTATGGTGCGCCCCTCAGGATCCCATTCCTCGGCCTCACTGCAGGGGATGGGTTTGCGTGTGGCCTCTTGCTTGACACCAGCCAGCCTTACTGCTGGGGGAGTAACTCCTATGTCAAGATTGGGGTGCCGCAGCCGATGGTTGAGGGTGCGATGTACTCTGAGCTCAGTGCGGGGGACAACCACCTTTGCGCGCTGCGAACACCTGTGAAGGGAGCTCGTGGTGCTAATGCTGATACATCGGTGATTGATTGCTGGGGATACAACATGACTGCCACACGTGCTGTCGCCGCAGCCGTGTCAACCATCTCAGCCGGTTCTGTGTTCAATTGTGGCCTGTATGCGCGCAACAGGACAGTGTTCTGCTGGGGCGATGAAACAGTGAGTGGTGTGATTGGGCTGGCACCAAGGAATGTGCGGTTCCAGTCTATAGGAGCAGGTGGTTACCATGTCTGTGGGGTGCTGGAGAATGCGCAGGTGTTCTGCTGGGGCAGGAGCTTGGAGATGCAGCAGGTGTCACCATCCAGTGCTATTGGTGAAGGTGACGTGAACATAGTGCCAATGGATGCAATGGTCTCTGTGGTCGGTGGGCGGTTCCATGCTTGTGGCATCAGGAGCCTTGATCACCAAGTAGCTTGCTGGGGTTTCACACTTCAGAACAGTACAACGGCACCAAAAGGATTTAAGGTGTATTCGATAGTGGCTGGGGACTACTTTACCTGTGGAGTGCCTGCTGAGACATCACTCAAGCCAAGGTGCTGGGGCCATAGTGGGCCACTGGCACTCCCAATGGCGGTATCTCCTGGGATTTGTGCGTCCGCTGCATGCAGTCATGGGTACTACGAGTATGTGAACCATGGCGAGGTTGGCAGCAGCAAGGTGTGTAAGCCTGGAAATTCTAGACTCTGCTTGCCCTGCAGTGTTGGTTGCCCAGACGACTCGTATGAGTCATCGCCCTGCAATGCCACGGCTGACCGTGTTTGCCAGTTTGATTGCTCGAGGTGTGTCTCAGATGAGTGCGTATCATTCTGCTTATCCCAAAAGCGGACCAAGAACCATAAGTTCATGGCTTTTCAGGTGCGCATTTTTGTGGCAGAGATTGTGTTTGCCATCATCTTGGTGTTAAGTGTGACAGCCATTGCTTGCCTGTATGTACGGTACAGACTTCGACATTGCCAATGTTCCAAGAGCGAACTGAGGCTTGCGAAGAGTACAGCATACTCTTTCCGGAAGGATAACATGAAGATCCAGCCTGATGTGGAAGATTTAAAGATCAGGAGAGCTCAGGAATTCTCATACGAAGAGTTAGAGCAAGCAACCGGCGGCTTTTCAGAGGATTCACAAGTCGGCAAAGGCAGCTTTTCATGTGTGTTCAAGGGCATCTTGAGAGATGGGACAGTGGTTGCTGTGAAGCGTGCAATAAAAGCATCAGATGTGAAGAAGAGCTCAAAGGAGTTCCATGCTGAAATTGACCTCCTCTCTAGGCTCAACCATGCGCATTTGCTCAACCTGCTTGGTTACTGCGAGGATGGCAGTGAGAGGCTCTTAGTTTATGAGTTCATGGCTCACGGATCCCTGTACCAGCATCTGCATGGCAAGGATCCAAACTTGAAGAAGCGACTGAATTGGGCCAGGCGGGTCACCATTGCTGTCCAGGCTGCCCGGGGGATTGAGTACTTGCATGGCTATGCTTGCCCACCGGTAATTCACCGAGACATCAAGTCCTCAAACATATTGATAGATGAGGATCATAATGCGCGTGTTGCCGACTTTGGTCTATCTATATTGGGCCCTGCAGATAGTGGTACCCCACTATCTGAGCTGCCAGCAGGGACACTTGGCTACCTTGATCCCGAGTACTACCGTCTCCATTACTTGACGACAAAGTCCGATGTCTACAGCTTTGGAGTTGTTCTTCTGGAGGTCTTAAGTGGCAGGAAAGCTATTGACATGCAGTTCGAGGAAGGGAATATTGTTGAATGGGCAGTCCCGTTGATCAAAGCTGGGGACATTTCTGCCATCCTTGACCCAGTCTTATCTCCCCCCTCTGATCTTGAGGCTCTCAAGAAGATCGCTGCTGTGGCATGCAAGTGTGTCAGGATGCGAGGCAAAGACCGGCCTTCCATGGATAAGGTGACGACAGCTCTAGAGCGTGCCCTTGCACTGCTGATGGGCAGCCCATGCATTGAGCAGCCCATTCTGCCGACTGAGGTTGTTCTTGGGAGTAGCAGGATGCACAAGAAAGTATCACAGAGGTCCTCTAACCAGTCATGCTCGGAGAACGAGCTTGTTGATGGGGAGGACCAGCGGATTGAGTACAGGGCACCATCTTGGATAACGTTTCCGAGTGTGACCTCGTCCCAGAGGAGGAAATCATCAGCATCGGAAGCCGACATGGATGGTCGGACAACCACAGATGGGAGGAATGTCGGGAGCAGCATAGGAGATGGGCTGCGGTCACTGGAGGAAGAGATCGGGCCGGCCTCGCCACAGGAGGATCTGTACTTGCAGCACAACTTCTGATGAAATGTCGAGAGTAGCTGAAAACCCGGAATCCTTCTGCCGTTTCTGGTCAGCATTTTAAGTTCAGACTTTGTGACCTGTTGCTGTGGAAATGCATTGTAGTGTCTATAGATCCTATAGTAGCAGGCCAGTTAAAAAGGAGAGAGAACTAGCTATAGAGTACTGGAAGAATCTTTAGCATCTGGAGGCATTTCTTTGTAGATTGATTTGGTTTCTTCTTCTTTTTGTTGATGCTATTTATCTGTGGATGGCCACGGTTGATGAATTCTCTTCTGTAGCTTACAGATCTGTGTATTTTTGTTTCATCATGTGAAACGTCTTTTCCCTTCCCAGTGTTTGTTTTGCCTGCAAATTACAATGCTATATGCCAACTGAAATGCAGTTTTAGGGCCCAAATTGCATGTCTGGATTATCATATCTAACATTCTTTCAAATCTCTTCTTGAAAAATAATTGTTTAGTTTTATTTTTTCATTTCCCTTGAAACATCAAGATTTGTTTGCCCAATCTTCAGTAACAGGTGAGACGTAATTCTCAGTGGTCTAGTTCAGGAGATTGTAGATGAATGTCGTATTCCATGATCTGTTTAGGTCAGCTTTCGACATAATCAAGACAGGCCGTTACAAATCAATTAATGTTGCAGTGAACCCAACAGGCTTGCCATTATGTTTGCTGTGAATACTTCTTTCAGAAGTAATCTTGTAAGATCGTACTACATGGATTTGCTGGTTTTGTTGCTTTCACAACTGAAACATGCAATCACATTAATGTCTCTTGGTTTGCGTCATGGGTCATTTTTCTCAAATTTTATACACGCACCATACCTCAAATTTTATACACACACACCATACTATTTTATGGTTCTGTTGCTTCTAGGTTGGAACAAGCTATCGTATTAATGGCCCTGTTATATTGAACTGTAGCTTTATGTCTGTGGTTTATGAGTCTAATAAATACTAAATCAGTTTTTCTATTGCACAATTGACTAAAATTTTTTTATTTATCAGTCACCTGAAGTTGTACCTTCAGTCACATAAACTTATAGTGTACTAATTCATCCTCCTGAAGTTGTACCCCCAATCATGTAAAGTTGTGATATTAAAAAGTGATTGAAGATGAAGGAGAAAAATAGTCGTCTGTGTAATAGTCACTCTCATACTAAATAGTGTTTGCTAAAAGAAATCGAAGCCAAGAGCAGACTGAAAAATAAAAAAGAACGGACCGTCTATTGGCTTGCATTATCAAAAGAAAGACAGATTATTTGCAAGTTTTGCACTTTAGTCTGTCTAAATATATTGACAATCAGCTGTTAGGATGGTCCTTTCCCCCTCATTCTTTTGAGTTATTTTGTCAAAAAAAAACATTTGATAGGGAAAAGGCAACTTTTTGTCAAATTTCAAGCCGGAAATCATAAGTTCGACTCAAATGGATGATCCAAATTTTTGGGAGGAAAATTTTCCTTGTTTTGAATGACTGGTGCAACAATTGTCGTTGCTGGACCAGTGGTCCTCTTTGTTAATAAAAACTGTAGTCTCCCTAGTCTCCACTACAGATCGACAAGATCTCCCGTTTTTATTTGCTAGAGATATTCTGTAGGTTCTAAATCTTAAGAGCTACACTACATTCTTCCATGGTGTGAAAATCCAGCTAAAAATTAGAGTGAAAAAAAGACCGAGGGTCCTTTTGGAATGCAGAATTAAAAACACATCAATTATCACCAATGTCATCATTCAAAGCAGAAAATTAGCATCCTAAAATTGGATTTTTGTTAAAGTTGATCCGAATTCGTACTGTATCCGTGTAGGATATTTTATCGCCTCATGTCAGACATGGTATGGCAGGTGCATGCACAGATTGTATCAGACGTGGTGTCAATCTGTAGCAACCGACTCTGATTCGATTCCCTCTCTGTGTGACTCTTTTCTCTTACACAATATATGTATCCAGTAGCCCATAGGAAGAGTAAGCACTTCATTGTAAACTCTCCTCATTTTAGTTATTTGCTTTTGAGCGCCTATGGCTTTTCCCACAAGGGTTTTTCACATAAAAATTTATGTCTCTTGTCTCTATTTTTCTGTGTATTATTTGTAATAAATAGTATCAGAGCACACAAGATTAGGGTTTGAGAGAAAAAACCATAAGGACAGAGCTCCATCGCTGAAATGGATCGGGAAGAAAAAAATTTGTCTCGGCGCTTTTGCCGAATACATCGCGTGGCGCTGTTCCGAGGCTCTGGCGCACATCATCCATAGCGCATCCTCACGTCTTCACCTTGATCCACGTGCGAGAGTAGGCGTCCTCCTGCACCACGCGCACCAAAAGCCAAAGTAAAGCAATCCTCCGAGATGTCGTCCACAGAAGGCGAAGCCATCGATCCAGCGTCGTTCAATCTCCAGCCTCGGTCTGCGCACATACCAAACCAGCAGCAGGAGAATTTTGGACGTTTTTGGCACCGTTGCTACTCGAAATTCCAAAAATAGCCGTGCTGAAAACGAAATTCCAAAAATAGCCCCCAAACGACCGCACGATTAACGGCAACGCGACACGTGTCCAGTGGTGCGGCCGAGGAGCGCACCACACCTGAGTGGTGCGGTCCCCGACCGCACCACACTCCCGCGTCACGTCAAAGGCAGTGGTGCGGAGGGGCAGCGCACCATTTGGCCGGGTGGTGCGGCACCCGACCGCACCACATGTCTGGCCTCCGTCCCGTCGCCCAAAGCCCCAGGATTCCCTCGTGTTGCTGGCTTTTTCCGCTGGAAGTAGCTCCCGTGCTGCGCTGCTATTGCATGTTCTTCTGAAGAATTGTAACACGTGTATATACATGAGAAGAGGTGGCATGGCCCCTACTTCATTCTGTGCATGTGACTGTTATTTTCTCGCGATAAAAGGAAGAGGTGGCATGGCTTTCGAAGGCTCCAGTGCATTTGCATTTGCTCTAGACAGAGAAGCAGCTAGAGAGGGAGCAAGAAAGGGCGCTCATACTGAAGGAAAGAAGAACACAAACACGGGATTTGGAGTAATTTTGGAAGGTATCTGAAGTTCTCGCAATTGTGAAAGTTGTAGATCCTCTCGTGAGCTTCAAGAAAAGGTAAATATCATCTCCATGCGTTTACGATGGTATTATAGTGATTAGCCTGTAATTAGCGTACACGATCTCAATATGTCTATATTTTATGTAATTATCGTGTTGTATTCTATATTTTATGTTAAGAAATGAAGTAATGTTGTTGTAATGTAAAATATTTGTAGTTATTTGTGGTCGTAGTATATTGCAATTTTTTTTGTATAAAATATTTGTAGTTGTAGAGTACTGTAATTTATATTTTATGTGAATAGCTTTTGTACTGATGTTGTAAGCAGTAATCTTGCTGTTTGTTAAGTGGATTATAACTACATTTAAATGGTGTCATTGTGAAGCACATAGCTAGTCGGAAAGGCCAGTTGCGCATGTACTGTTTGTATTAACATGTACTCATTTTGTAACCAAAATCACTGAATAATATTATATCTTGCTGTGCATGTTCATAAAAAAAAATCTATGTTAAAGTGTAACGCTGCATATATGAAGCATGGCACATTGTTGGGTAGTACTAGAAATGTAGAGGAAGTAGTATTACAAATGTAGAGGATCTAACAGATTGGCAAAAAATGTAGTTATTTGATCGATGTAAGAAATCGTAAGTAAGAAATGATGAAAAATGAGTTGCTCGATTAGTGATTTAATTAGTAGAATAATAATACAAAATAGGAGTGAAATTACAAAAAATGTAATTTGATTTGCAGTAAAATTTGAATTTAATGTGTTAGCGCGCTCTGCAAATAAAGTAAAAAATACAATGAGAAGTTAAAAATAAATTAGACTCTATGAAGTTGAAAAAATTGTAATATATGTAGCACAGAATTAAGATTTGTAGAATAGAAATTGGAAAAAAGTGCATTACATTAGTAATTTGATTTATATAGAAATTTGTTAGCGCACTCCATAAATGGTACGCTTGTATGTGGTACGCAGTAGGTTATGTGTGATGGTACAGTTGTTGCCTGTGATATATACTAAGAGGGTTCAGTTTGGGATTATGTTAGGTACGCCATGGGTGACATCCAAGACTTGTTCGTGTTCTATGGAAGTGGTCTCGTACGGGACGGGCCGTACGGGGCAGACCTGAATAATTGTGACCGGATTGTGATCCGGGCACGCAATCTGAACACCATGAGCCTGTTGGAGCTACGGAGATGCGTGCGTTCCGGATTCGATCGGGACACCGCAAGGAACAAATTACGGATCGAGGCAGTGTATGCCACAGTTGGAGGTGCTGCAGGGGAGACAGTGTGGCAACTTATAAAGGTGACGAGCGACGCTTCATGGGTGAACTACATGGAGGTCGTGTGCAACCCAGACGCATTGATATATACCAGGCCAATGGTGTATGTTCAATTCGTGGAGAGGACAGAATCATCCGCCATGGGTGGCTCTGGTGGTGCTGGCGGAGATGTAGAGCATGCATTACTCTCCGGCGGTCATGAAGATGCTGGTGAAGGAGGAGTCCATGAGTCAATGGAAGATGGTGACCTGCAGAGGCGCGTGGAGAATTTTCAGCCGAATGAAGGTGCGGAGGGGTGGTGGGCCGCGCGTGTTGACTGTCACGAGTACCTTGAGAACCAGGTGCAGGAAAGTGAGGAGGAGGACGATGTGGAAACAGAGAGTTCAGGAGAGGAGGAAGAAGGGGAACCTACAGCGGGAGGTGTGGTAGGTGGTGTTGTAACCACGGAGGGTGCGTACGTGCCGTCCAGATTGGACGACATCGCAGCGGAATCCCTAGTTCTGCCACGGGCGGAGGAGGCAGAGTGGGGATTCAATGAAGGCAGACTCGTTGTAGGGCAGAGCTTCCGTAACAAGAGTGCTGCACAGCAAGCTATTGCCACGTACGCCGTCAACATCAGTCGGACATATCGGGTGCACAGGTCCAACCCTGACACCTACATTGTGAAGTGTGTGGACGGCTCCTGCCCTGGCAAGGTCCGTGCGCAGCGGTTCAGAGGCGCTGCCACGGACTTCCGGATAACGGTGCTGAACGATCACACTTGTGAGCTTGCGGCGCCACTACATAGGCACCGCAACATGACGTCGTCATATGTTGCAGAGGTGATAAGGCATCTTGTGGTTGCAAATGTATCCATTACTCCCAAGGTTCTCATGGCGGAGGTAGCGAACACGGTGGGGTTTGCTGTGAGCTACAAGAAGGTGTGGCGGGGGAAACAGAAGGTACTGCGGAGTATGTTCGGGACATATGAGGAGGCATATGATCTGGTCCCGAGATTGTTGTGTCAGATTGCAGCAGCAAACCCAGGCACGTTCATTAACAAGTGCGAGCGGGTTCATGAGACGGAAGGGCCGAATTGTTTTGTGCTTGACAGAGTGTTTTGGGACTTCCATCAGGCAATAGAAGGCTTCAAGTGGTGCCGTCCAGTGCTAACGATGGACGGCACATTCCTATCTGGCAAATACAAGGGTACAATCCTGACCGCGGTTGCAGCAGACGCAAATGACCAGTTACTCCCAGTGGCATTTGCAATAGTAGAGAATGAGAGTACGGAAAGCTGGCTGTGGTTCCTTGTCAATGTGAAGCAGGCCGTTGTACAAGATCGGCCCGATGTGTGTGTTATCTCAGACCGCAATGCAGACTTGCTGTCTGCAATGCGAACGATGCAGAACGAGACACAGCCTCCGTACCAGTGGAATGACATGAAGAACCGGTGGTGCATGAGGCATCTTGCGGCAAACTTCCACAGAAGGTTCCATAGCAAGGAACTAATGAAGATGTTTAAAAAACTTTGTATGCAGAACCAGAAGACGAAGTTCAATGCCCTGTGGAGCCACCTTGATCAGGAGACCAGCAGGCATGTCAGGCGTCTTGAGCAGGCTGAAGCGGGGGCCGTGGAGGGAGGCTCCACAAGACTTGGGGAGTTCACACAATGGGTGCAGTCCAATGCACCTAACCTGGAGATGTGGTCTCTACTGCATGACACCGGCGGAGCAAGGTACGGAATCATGACGACAAATATGTCCGAGGTGTACAATGGTGTTCTAAAGGGCGTGAGATCCCTACCTATCACTGCAATCGTTGAAGAGACCTGGAACCGTTCAATAGGATACTTTGTCAATAGAGCCATGATGGCGAAGCGGCATATGGACGAAGGCAAAGAATTCTCCGAGGTAGCGCGGGCCTACATGGACAAGAAGATGGAGAAGGCTCGTTCGCATATTGCTCAGACCATGGATGGCTTACGGAGGAAGTTTGAGGTTCGTCTCAGACAGAGGTACATGATGGGGCAGGCTAGAGGGGATCGTAAGCAGGTGTGCACGATTGCTGACAGAGCATCTTGCACATGCAACAAGCCGGAGCTTCTACACAAGCCATGCTCCCACGTGACATAACGGGGCAGCTTTGCTCAGTGAGATGACAAAAGATGCCAGCTTTGCCCAGAGACAAGACATAACGGGCAGCTTTACTCAGTGAGATGACAAAAGATGCCAGCTTTGCGCAGTGACATGATAAAACGGGGCAGCTTTGCTCAGTGAGATGACAAAAGATGCCAGCTTTGCGCAGTGACATGACAAAACGGCCCAGCTTTACTCAGTGCGACGACAAAACATGCCAGCTTTGGGCAGTGGCAGTACTAAAGAGGGCATCTGTTCTCAGTGACATGACAACAAGAGGTCAGCTTTGCTCAGTGAGATGACAATTCAGGGCAGCTTTGCTCAGAGTTCGTATACAAAACGAGACCTTTTTCAGTGATACCGCAGCACTCCCATCTTTACTCACTGCTACCACCACGCGGACCAGTTTTAGACGTACGAGTAGAGACAAAACAGCCCCTATAAATTCGTATGCATTCCATTTCCCAGCGAACATTGCCCATCCAAACTCCATACTACATCGCGCTTCCCTCACCCTCACCCAACCGGGATGGACAAAGGCAAGAAGAAGCAATGGGACAAGATGGTGAAGGATTGGAAGGAGACCCGTGACATAGCACGGTCAGCTGCGGCCCGCGATGCCGCACGCGATGAGAAAATAAGGGCGATACAGGCCCGGGTAGAACAAGCCCATCGTGCTACGATGAAAGGTCCCCCCCCCCTAGAGCGCCCGCGTAGCAACAACCCAATCCCGGACGTCCCCACCGAGCGTTCGCCACAACTACCACCTGAGGGGGAGACACCTCCCCTTTGTTGGTGCGGGGACGTGTGCAAGTTCTTCAAGTCTAAGCACCGCATCAGTCTAGGTATGCGTTACTGGGGTTGCGTAAACTACTCCAGTGACTACCCCAACCGCCGCTTTGACACCGCAACCTATCGGCAGCCGGTAACGACCACATGCACCATTTTCCCCTACCTTGTCTCCTTCACAGCACGCACTAACAATATCTCCAATGTATTTACAGTCTCCGGAGCCCCTGTGTGGCTACCGCAAATGGATCGATCTTGAGATCCACCCTGAGGACCAATGGACCCTTGACTTCGAGGAGTGGAATGTCACAAAGGAGAAGGAGTTGCTGGAGGAGGAGCGCCGCAAGCACGAGCACACCCTGCGTATACAGCGCGAGACGCAAGCTCATCTTGAAGCGTGCACGCGTACGGAGCGGGAGGCTCGCGAGATGGAGCGCGAGAGAAAGAGGGAAATTGCGGCTAAGGCAAAAGAGGCCGGAGAGGAGTTCAATGCCGAGCGGGCAAGGAAGGGAAAGTGGCCCCGGTCCACACAGTAGGTCGTACGAGCAGTTGGGTGGGTTAGTCGCATATCATGCTATATGTTATGCATGTAATAAAAATCTACGCGGCATGTTACTCCCAACTGTATTATGAAGTTTAATATCTCGTATTTTCGCATTCCATGATGTAATAGACCTAGCAAGTTATTTCCCCTAAGGCATGCATGTTAGGACTAGTGGTGGAATTCTGAACATTAGAAGTACAGAGTTCCACACATGCCACATGCCACTGGTCACATCACTTACCGCTTTATGTATCGAATCGTTCCTAAAAAAATGTACCCAAATTTTTTATGCATCTACAACTTACATTGAACATAAACTTCTATTACAACTTTATCTTATTTTTACGCAGTTTATAACTACAAAATTGACAAAACATACAAACATGACGCGGATTGCAAACCCTTAAAACATACCAAACCCTAAAAGTCACTTACCACTTTATATATCGATCGTTCTACGCACAATCGTTCCTAAAAAAATTTTACCCAAATTTTTTATGCATCTACAACATATAATCAACATAAACTTGTTTTACAATTTTTTCAAATTTTTTTCTGATTCACAACTACAAAATTAACAAAACTTATAATCATACATGTTCAATATCACTTTCCTTCATTTCCTCCAATTGTTCATATCACATTTGTGCTCGAAAAATTTTTCTTTAAATTGCTTCCAATAAAACAATATACCATGATCGAAATTTGTTATTGTCACTTCAACACATTTTTCACGGTCAGCAATATAGGAAAATCACAAAAACACTAATCGTTACTTCACACAAATTTCGTTCGTACTCTACCAACCAATATTTTTAATTTTCAAAATTGCACAACTAATTACACAAGCAGTAAAGTGGACTCCACTTCAAATTCATATTTTTTCACACATCATTTCATATATACACATAAATTTTTATTTAAAAAATTATCTTTACAAATGCATACAAAAATAACTTGAATTAAAATCCTACCTGTGCAAACCCTAACCGGGGGGGTGGGACCCACGGCGGAGTGGTGCGGTGTGGTGCCGCACCATTAGGGGAGTGGTGCGGTGCGGCACCGCACCATCTATGTGGCACGTACGGCGGGGGTGTGGTGCGGTCGGGGACCGCACCACTCAGGTGTGGTGCGCTCCCCGGCCGCACCACTGGACACGTGTCGCGTTGCCGTTAATCGTGCGGTCGTTTGGGGGCTATTTTTGGAATTGTGTTTTCAGCGCGGCTATTTTTGGAATTTTGGTGTATCAACAGTGCTAGAAACGTCCAAAATTCGCAGTAGGACGCACCCAAGCCAGGATGTGAAGCCTCGTCCCGAGGTGGAAGCAGCAGTGCGTCACCCCTTTCGTCCGTCGACCGCCTTATCCAGTGTAGCACAGCAATGGTCCACATCTTCGTCCATCAGTCTAAGAGCAAGACTAATAATACAGCTGAATCAGCTGGTTGTATAGACACTTACAGCTCATTTATCAGCCTATTCATATAGTAGTTTACAGTCAGCTGAAGGCTGTATAACCCACCCCTTTCTCTCACAAAGTTTTTTGATTTTTGTACTTCAGCTGGCTGTAAACTTACAGCCCACCTCTCTTCTCTCTCCTTCTCTCTCTCCTCCACCTTAGCATACAGCTTACTAACAGCCTCTTATTATACTTGCTCTAAACGCAAAGCTTAGCTCCACGCGTGAGTGAAGACAAGCCAGCGAGAAGCAAGCATAGCAATCTAGCAATCAGAAGATAAAAGCGCACGGAAGCAAAGGCCAAATAAAAAGTGTCCAAAGGCATTTTTTTTAATTCTGGTGGAAATTGCTAAGTACACCCGTGATTTGCACCAGGAGTTTTCCCTTGCGAGATTTTGTTAGGTACACATAAATTTGTGCCAGCAAAATTTGGTTTTCTTCCGCATGGTGACTCTGAAGTGTGATCTTCCGCTATTGGATCGTGACACGAGATTTTCTCTATGGCAAGTTAAAATACGAGCTATTTTTATCACAGCTTGATTTGGATGATGCACTTCTAGGGATCGATCTGCAAGATGCCAGCCACATTATCCACTGATGAAAAGCAACGTAAAGATCGTAAGGTCTTATCTCAAATTCATCTTCATTTATCAAATAATATTTTATAAGAGGTTACATCTGCCGCCGCATTAGGGCTGAAACTGGAGCAAATTTGCATGACTAAGGATCTGACCAGCAAGATGCATCTGAAATATAAACTTTATTCCCACAAGATGGCAGAGGGTGCCTCATTATTGAACCACCTAATAGCTTTTAAGGAAGTTTTTGCAGACCTCGAACTTATGAAGGTAAAGTATGATGATGAAGATTTGGATCTTATTTTGCTATGCTTTCTACCCGGTTCATACTCTACATTTAGAGATATTATTCTACATAGTCGAGATACTCTTACTCTCAGTGAAGTTTATGAAGCTCTATATGCTAAAGAAAAGATGAAACTTATGGTTCTGGGTGAAAGTTCAGGTACGCATGCAAAAGGTTTGTTTGTCCGCGGCAGACAATATGAGAAGGGTTCAAACAACAATTCAAAAGGTAGAAGCAAAAACAGATATAGAGATAGATCTAAATCCAGAAACAGAAAGTCATGTAGGTATTGCAAGAAGGATGGTCATGACTTATCCAAGTGCTGGAAGTTGCAGAACAAAGAGAAGAGGAATAACAATTCCAAAAAAGATCAACAAGATGATGAACCTAGAGCCACCGTTGTCACCAAAGAAGGTTCTGATGGAGATGTTCTCGTTGCCTTTGCCGGTGATTCCAAAACTAATGATGAATGAATTCTTGATTTAGCCTATATATTCCACATGAGCCTGAACCACAAGTGGTTCGTTACCTATGAAGCTACGCTAAGTGAATCAGTGTTGATGGGTGATAATATACCATGCAAGGTTGCAGGCATTGGTTCTATCCAGATCACAATGTCGGATGTTCGTCATATTCCAAATTTGAAGAGAAATCTTATCTCATTGAGTACTCTTGATGCTAAAGGGTACAAGTATTCAGGTGGAGGTGGAGTTCTGAAAATTACCAAAGGTTCTCTTGTTATGATGAATGATGATATGAAGGCTACCAACTTATATCATCTGCGAAACACTACAATTCAGGTAATGCTACTGTTGCCTCAAATAAATTATCTGATTCTGATGCTACTAATCTTTGGCATATGTGTCTGGGGTATATGAGTGAAGCTGGAATGATGGAATTATGCAAAAGAGAATTTCTTGATAGTCAAAGCATCGACAAGTTGAAGTTTTGTGAACATTGTGTCTTTGGCTACCAAAACAAGGTGAAATTTAGTACTGCGACTTACTCTACAAAAGGTATATTGGATTATGTTCACTCTAATTTGTGGGGAGAATCCCGAGTTCCATCACTTGGAGGTGCAAGCTACATGTTGACCATCATTGATGATTACTCAAGAAAAATTTAGGCATACATCGTCAAGCACAAATCAGATATATTCAAAATATTCAAGGAGTGAAAGATTATGATTGAAAGACAAACTGGCAAGCATGTCAAGAAGCTACGTACCGACAATGACGAGTTTTGTTCTGAAGAACTTGAAATTTTATGTAAGTCAGAGGGTATTGTGAGACATTATACCGTCCCAGGATCTCCTCAACAAAACGACGTAGCCAAAAACATGAACAGAACCATCATGGACAAGGTATATTGATTGTTGTCAAACTCTGAATTATCTAAGAGTTATTGGGCTGAAGCTGCTTCAACTGTCTGTTATTTAATTAATCGGTCACCAAATTTGGCAATTGATAAGAAGATTCCGATTGAGATATGGTCTGGCTCTCCAGCAGATTATTTAAACTTAAGAATATTTGGTTTTCCTGCTTATGCTCATGTTAACAATGGTAAATTAGAACCTAGAGCAGTTACGTGCATTTTTTTGTTATAAAACTGGTGTGAAATGATATAAATTGTGGAATCATGAAACTAGAAAGTGGTTATTAACAGAAGTGTTACTTTTGATGAATCTGTTATATTGCATGATAAACCATCTATTGATATTTCCGTTGAGAAGCAATCAAGCGTGCATGTAGAGCATGTTATTGATTCAGGATCTACACCAGAGGTCGACAGAAAATATTTCAGAAGCCCCTATTGTTGAGCCACCAATGCATCATTCCATTGCAGTTGATAGACAGAGGAGGAACATTCAGCCTCCTAAGAGATTGATTGAACAAACTAATGTTGTGGCTTATTATTTAAATATGGCAAAAGAAATTGAAGGTACTGCAGAACCTTCATCTTATTTAGAGGCTATCTCTTCTAGTGATTCGGAGAGATGGATGACTGCAATGTACGATGAGATAGAATCTCTTGACAACAATGGCGCTTGGGAGCTAGTCAAGTTGCTAATTGAGAAGAATCCTATTCCCTACAAATGGATCTTCAAGAAGAAAGAAGAATTTTTACCAACCGAAAAGGTTAGGTACAAAGCAAGGTTAGTTGTATAAGGATACACCCAAATTCCAGGTATTCATTTTATAGATGTCTTTTCCCCTATGGTGAAGCATAGTTCTATTCGCACTTTACTCAGCATTGTGGCTATGCATGATTATGAGTTTGAACAATTGGATGTGAAAACCGCATTCTTACATGGGGAATTAGAAGAAGACATTTATATAGAGCAACTAGAAGATTTCGTCATTTTGGGAAAGGAGAGTTTTGTTTGTAAATTGAAGAAATCTCTTTATGGTTTGAAGCAATCACCTAGACAATGATACAAGGGATTTGACTCCTTTATGATATTTCAGAATTTTAAAAGATCTAATTATGATAGTTGTATTTACTTGAAGACTGTTAATGGTTCAGTTATTTATTTGCTCCTATATGTTGATGATATGCTGATTACTGCAAAAAAAAACAAGGCTGAAATCTCAAAGTTGAAGGCACAATTAAATAGTGAATTTGTGATGAAAGATCTCGGTACAGCAAAGAAGATTCTTGGTATGAAAATCATTAGAGACAGACAGTTTGGCAAATTATATCTAAATCAAAAGGGGTATATTGATGAAGTTCTTCGTCGTTTCAACATGCATAATGCCAAACTTATGTGTACTCCCTTAGCTGCACATTTCAGACTTTTTTTCAGCGTTATGTCCACAATCAAATGATAAATTGAGTACATGTCTAGAGTTCTATATGCAAGTGCAGTTTGTTCGCTTATTTATGCCATGATATATTCTCGCCCTGATTTATCTCAATCATTAAGTGTGGTTAGTAGATACATAGCTAATCTTGGAAAAAAAGCATTGGAAAATAGTTCAATAGATTTTCAGATAGTTACAGGGTACATCTAATGCTTATTTACAGTTTGAAAAGAGTAGAGATGGACTCATTGGTTTTGTGAATTCTGATTTTGCTGGAGATTTGGATAAACGAAGATCTCTCACTGGTTATGTGCTCACTGTTGGAGGGTGTACCATTAGCTGGAAAGAAAGTTTACAAATTACCGTTGCCTTGTTTACTACAGAAGCTGGGTATATGGCTATTTCTGAAGCTTGCAAAGAAACCATTTCCCTAAGAGGTTTATTTACTGAGTTTTATAGAAGTACATCTTGCACTACAATATTTTGTGATAGCCAGGGTGCTATTTGCTTTACAAAAGATCAAATGTTCCATGAGAGAATAAAGCACATTGATATCAGGTATCACTACATTCGAGGTGTCATTACTCAAGATGATATTAAAGTCTACAAGATAATTACTCATGATAATCTAGCTGATATGTTGACAAAGCCAGTTCCTACATCTAAGTTTAAGTTATGCTCAAACTTAGTTGGTATTACTTATTAGTCTTTTGGACTTTCAGCGCTTAAGGTATACATGATAATTTTATTGGATAAGTATCATATTCTTCGACTACTGGAGAGAATTCGGCTCAAAGTGGAGATTGTTAAAATTGATCCGAATTCG
Source organism: Dendrocalamus latiflorus (assembly GCA_017311315.1). Taxonomy (NCBI): domain Eukaryota; kingdom Viridiplantae; phylum Streptophyta; class Magnoliopsida; order Poales; family Poaceae; genus Dendrocalamus; species Dendrocalamus latiflorus. The sequence goes on along the minus strand of CM029646.1, from coordinate 15,072,002 downwards.
TACCGTGTCCGTGTAGGACACTTCGTCGCCTCATACTAGACGTGACATGACAGGTATATGCACATATTATATCAGATGTGTTGTCAATCTGTAGCAACCGATTCTAATTCAGTTTCCTCTGGGACTCTTTTCCCTTATACTATATATGTACCCCAGTAGCCCATAAGAAGAGTAAGCGCTCTATTGTAAACTTTCCTCATTTTAGTAATTTGCTTTTGAGCATCCGTGGTTTTTTTCACAAAGGTTTTCCATGTAAAAATTTATGTGTATTTTCTCTATTTTTCTGTGCATTATTTGCAACAGATTTTGAGAAGGGTTTTGATACAGTTGACCATGATACCATTATAGAAATTATGGAGCACAACGGTTTTGATAGAAAATGGAGACGGATTCAGCAAATTTTAAACTCAGGAACATCTTCCACTCTTCTCAATGGTGTCCTTGGGAAAACTTTCTGGTGCAAAAAGAGGAGTCAGGCAGGGAGACCACTCTCACCTCTTCTGTATGTACAGGCTGTTGATCTCTTACAGGCAATTGTTAATAAAGCTCACAAGCGAGGGTTTTTTCACTTACCTCTAAATCTCCCTCATGACCGGGACTATCCTATAGTTCAATATGCTGATGGCACACTTCTATTTATGCAAGCTTCCACAATACAGTTACATTTCTTGAAAGGGTTACTGCAGACTTGTGAGCAATCTACTGGCTTGAAAGTTAACTTCACAAAATCATGCTTAATCCCAATTAATGTTCGAGAGGAAAAGGTGCCTTTGCTTGCAGGTGTTTTTGGGTGTTAGATTGGATCACTGCCTTCAGTTATCTCGGTCTTCCTCTAGATACAACTAAACCCAGAATCTAGGATTTCACTCTCTCACAAACGGAGTAGAACGCCGAGTCTCTGCTTTTCTCTCTTATGGAGACCGTTTAACTATGGTAAATTCAGTATTATCTCACCTGCCAACATACTACATGATCTCCCTGCAATTACCAGTAGCAGCTACAAATGAGGCTCTACAAAAGTTTGTAAGCCAAAATCAAAAGGAGGACTTGGAGTAATTAATCTTAGGCTACAAATGAGGCTCTACAAAAGTTTGTAAGCCATAATCAAAAGGAGGACTTGGAGTAATTAATCTTAGGCTACAAATGAGGCTCTACTTATGAAAAAACTTTCACAAATTCTATAATAGACATGACTTGCAATGGGTTCATCTTGTTTGGAATATACTATGAAGGAGAGAGACCACATGCCTCCAGAGTGCAGAGAGAGGGTTTTTTGGTGGACGGATATTCTTAGATTAAATACATACTATAGGGGAATTGCAGCTTGTCAAATAGGACATGGATCCACTGTGCTGTTCTGGGAAGATCTTTGGAATGGTCATCTTCTATCCTTGAAATATCCCAGATTGTATTCCTTTGCGAAAAAAAAAGCATGTTCAGTCCAATATTTCTTTGAAAGCATGACAATTCAAGCTCAGTTTCATATTCCCCCCACTTCACAAGTTTTCTAAGAGTACAATTCACTCATGCTAGAATTGGAACAAATAACCGTCTCTGATACTCAACTGGACACATGGAAATACATTTGGGGAAATGGATCTACCCATCATATATGGAAAAGTGTGTGATGAAACTAGAAGAAACGGTTAAGCACTTTTTCTCTTGCCCTCAGTTAATCATGTTGGGCAATGCTTGGAATACAATGGAATCTCTCTTATGATAGTGACAGGAAGATACAAGAAGAAAGGCAGCAATTGTCACAGCCGTTCTTTATGGAAGTGTTCATCATCAGTGCTTGGCACATTTGGAAGCAAAGAAAAGGCAGAGTATTTCAAAACCAACAGCTGTCGATAGCAAATTGGATTTCTCTTTTTAAGAAAGAAGTAGCTCTCCATGTGTAGAGTAAAAGAAGAAATCAAACCTCTAGTTTTTTCCTTTCTAGATAGCATTCACTGATGTTTTACCCTCGGTGAGGGTTGTGCATTCTTAATCGGTATTGCTTGTAAATATGTTTTTTATTATCAATAGGCATGCAAGCGCAAAACAGAGGGTTGGAAAACACAGAAAAATTGCAGGATGACTATTTGGATAGAACGTAGGAAAAACACATAAATCTGCCTCAACCTTACGCGAATGAGTGAAAAAACAGGTTGGAGTGGATGTTTTTTCCCATGAAATTTCTATGGAACTATAGGAAAGCTATCATAATTCTATGGAATTTTATGGGGTCATTCATGTGTTCCAAATGATAGGATGGAATTCATATTGGATTCCTCCGAAAATACTATGACATTTCTTCAATTTAAAGAGGCCCTGAGTAGTAGCCTCTCTGTAGAACTCACCCATTTCGCCAATAAGGTTTACCTAAACCCAGGTTACCACTTCATAAATGTTACCTTTTTATTAAAGAGGGTATATTATATGTTTAGAAGATCCCCCCAATGCAACCCATGTACCAACTAGATAAAGCCAAAAGGAACCATGCACTGGTAACCACTACTAATTGTGAGTTGAAACATATTTCCAACAACACAAAAGGTACATTTGGTATGCCTATCAGAAGGCAAACTCTTCTCTGCCCTTCAATTCTCCATGAGGGTGGTGCCGACAAAGTACAAACTAGACCTGTTAAATCTTGGGCCGGGTCAGGCTTCAGGACGGGCCTGGAAAAGCCTGGTCCTCAATGGGCAGGCCTAAGCTTGGCCCGGCCCGACATAGACCAGGCCCGAGACCCAAAAACTGATATTCACAGTTTCCATGAAATATTTATTATTTTTAATTCTTTTTGAAATAAATATTGATATTTAATTTATTTTCAGAATAAAAATATTAAAATTTATTATTTTATTATTACTGTCGGACTTTTGGCCTTCGGACTGGGCGTTCAGGCTGAAAATCGGGCGGAGCCAGGCCCGAGCCCGGAATCAGGCCGGGCTGACATGAACATGTCTAGTACAGACTCTTTGGACAACCATGTCAAAACAGATGATAATCCTACCTAGCGTTGTTGTGTACTAGGCATGCATCATATCATACCTGTCAGCTTCTTCCGAGACAAATTTCTGAAGTAGAATCACCATGGCTCATAGCTTTGGAAGCTTTCTTTGAAAAGATTTGCAGAACTCACAGCACCTCAATGAGGTTGCGTTTCATTTATATCAATTCACAATTACACGATGCAACAACTTACATATTCAGGATCCGGTTTAGCAGGGCAGTCATGCGCATTACAACAACCTAACCCGGTTTATCAGCGCAACTGTCTAACGTCCTAACAACATCATGTTATTCCTAACATACTCATTCTATTATTTCCAACAGTCCCCTCAATCACAACGGGAAACAACGGACGTTGAGATTGTAGCAATTAGCGACAAATAGAGCTCTCGAGAGCGGCTTGGTCAGGCAGTCTGCAACTTGATCTCTCGATGAAATGAACCGGACTTCCAATGCCTTGCGTGCTACTTGCTCTTGGACAAAATGGAAATCAACTTCAACATGTTTGGTTCTTGCGTGGAACATAGGATTGATTGTCAAATAGGTAGCGCCAAGATTGTCGCACCAGACTCGAGGTGGTTGATGCTGAAATACACCGAGCTCCTTTAACAGTGATTGAATCCAGATCATCTCAGCCGTAACATTTGCAATCGCCTTGTATTCGGCATTTGTGCTTGACCGAGAGACTGTAGCTTGCTTCCTGGAACTCCATGACACTAAGTTTGTGCCCAAGAACACAACAAAGCCATTGGTTGACCGTCAATTGTCCGGACACCCGGCCCAATCTGCATCTGAAAAGCCTGACAGTATTGTTGTCCTTGACTTCTGAATAGTCAGTCCAAAATCCACTGTGCCCTTGATATACCGAAGGATCCTCTTCATAGCAGACCAGTGCATTTCAGTAGGTGACTGAATAAACTGGCATACTCGGTTTACTGCAAAAGATAAATTAGGTCGAGTCATAGTTAAGTACTGAAGTCCACCCACAACACTTCTATATCTGAACTGTTCTTCTTCTAACAAAGATGTCCCGACTTTTAGATAGCTTTTCTGTTGAAGTCATTGGCGTAAAGATCGATTTGCACTTGTCATGTTGGCCTTCTTGAGGAGATCCAGTGCATATCTCTTTTGCGATAGTAATACTCCATTTTCCCCTTGTTTGACTTCAATTCCCAGAAAGTATTCGAGAGCACCCAAGTCCTTAACCGCAAAATCATTGCTCAATTGCTGAATTAACTTCTCAGTGGCAGCATGGGTAGAGCTGACAATTATAATATCATCTACATAGATCAACATGTAGATTGTCACACCACCTTGCCTGAATACAAACAGGGACGCATTGGCTACTGAAGGTTTGAAACCCAAAATCTGAAGCTTGCTAGTTAGTCGATGATGCCATGCTCTTAGCGCCTGTTTAAGTCCATAAAGCGCCTTCTTAAGTCGACAAACATAGCCTAGATTGTTTGAATCTTCATAGCCTGGAGGTTGCCTCATGTGAACTTCCTCCTCAAGCACCCCATGCAAGAAGGCATTTTGGATATCAATTTGTCTCATTTTCCATCCTTGTGAAATAGCTAGTGACAAAATAATCCAAACTGTTGTAGGTTTGACAACTGGGCTGTAAGTATCAAGGTAGTCTACTCCATACCGTTGTTTGAATCCCTTGGCCACCAACCGTGCTTTGAGCCTGTCAACCGTACCATCAACCTATCTTTTTACCTTGAACACCCACTTGCAATCTATGAGGTTAATTCCTTTCTTTGGGACTACTAGATCTCAGGTTTCATTCTTCACCAGCGCTGAATACTCAACATCCATAGCCTTCCTCCATTCTGAACTTTCCAGGGCTTCTTTCAGATTACCGGGTTCTGAAACTGTCTGTTCTGCAGCAAGTGCTGTTGTCGGATTTTCGTCAGTCGCTGAAACAGAAAACCCTCGAACATTTGTTGGATATCTGACAGTTCCATCAGTGAACTCCTTGGGCTGCACTATGTTATTGCGAAGTCGTGTCTGCATTGGATGTTGTCTGACGATTTCAGGCGAGGAAGATGGACCAGAAGATGCTCCATTCTGCTCACCAGAATCACCTTCGGCTGAACCTAAAACAGCTGACTCTCCACCAGAAGTATCTGCAGGAGATAGACTAGCACCAGAAAGGTCGTTGTCGACAACACGATTAGTCTGACTATTCATCATATGAACATTATCAAATGCTGGTTCAGTTTGGATTGGTGTGTTGATGTTTTGTGGATCTATTAAGGAGTTTTCAGTGTAATGCGAACTTCTGACCAGAGTGGGCAGAATAGTGGGATGGTGTGAGGATTTGGGCAGCTGTGTTTCTGATGGCAAGGATTCTGAAAAGGGGAAGACTGTTTCATTGAAAACTACATCCCGAGAGATATATACTCGCCCTGTGCTTCGATCAAAACACTTGTAGCCCTTGTGTGAAGAGCTGTAGCCCAAGAATACACACTGCTTGGTCCTGAAATTCAGTTTCTTGTCATTGTAAACACGCAAATTAGGCCAGTAGGCAGATCCAAAGACTCGGAGTCTTGGGTAATCTGGGTGAGTGCCAAAGAGTTTGTGCAGAGGTGTGTCTTGATGAATAGTTCGGTTAGGCATCCTATTAATGAGGTAACAAGCAGTGTTGAACGCCTCATCCCAGAAGCGAAGTGGCATTTGTGCCTGGGCAAGGAGGGAAAGGCCTGTTTCAACCATGTGTCGGTGTTTCCGTTCGGCAAGTCCGTTTTGCTGATGTGTGTGTGGGCAGGAGATGTGATGATCAATGCCAGCGACATCATCGACGAACCACATGGTGGCGCAACACGGCGTGACAAATGTGGAGAAGCTATTTGGAGAAGCCGCTCTTTTGATTCAGCTTTTGGCTTCTCAAAGCCGAAGCCATTTCAAACTGCCCCTATATGTCATGCTGCCTTTTTCCCATTTCAAATTGGAGTAAATTTGGTTAGTGCCATTGCAATCGCTCGTGAGTTGCGAAATATCATCGCGAACACCACACACTACCAAATACCATCGCAAACCCCTGAAATTCTTTAAAATAATATTGCCATCACATTTTCCATCCAAAGAGCATGAAATGGCTATTGTACCCTAAGCCCCCCTCCAAATACTCATCAATATAGTGTGTGCTTAATTAGAGTTAATCTAATCCAAGTTGTGGGGCCTAATTGTCTGTGAAAAAGAAATGGATCATAGAGCAGGGGAGGCATGGTTGTGCACAACACTGAGCTCGCCAGAGCGAGTTGCTGTGGTGTGGAGGCACATGTGAGCATCAAAATGGGTTGAGGAGGGAAAGGTGAAGCTTCTGGTGGAGGTCTCCAGGAAGAAGCTCATCAGAACTTCATGGCGGCATGGTTTTTGCAGTGGTGTTGGCAACTTGGCATGTCTTCAGCCATGGTGATTGTCCAGAGGTGGCTAGAATGGTTGCAAGGTTGAGACGATGCACAAAACTGGAAGAACATGGTAGGGGGAAGCTAGCCGCAGTGGCACTCTGTACCATATGGTCATCGGAATAGGACAACAACTAGAGTTTGCAGTGGCGCCAGGCACGACCATGACGGCAGCATGGGAAACGATGAGGAAAGTAAAAAACCTAAACAGTGTGTTAGTTTCATTAGGTCACAAGGATCTCACCGATGCTCTCAGATGTAGCAGAGGAGCTCTATGTCGGCTTGGTGAGCACCGAACGGTGATGGTGGAGAGGAGCTCACGACGACAAGCCTCCATGACAAAGGATACCTTCAAATGAACAATGCATCAGGTTTAGGAGTGTTGGAGGGGTCTTACGACCTCCCAGGATCTTCCACGACCGGTTAGAGTCGTTTACGACCAGATAGAATCAAGTACGATCGGTTTGGAGTACTTACGACCAGTTCTGAACGCTTCAAACTCTTCCGATCGCTTTTTCAACGTGGTCGTAAATTTACTGTAGCAATTTACGACCGCTCTGATATATCGCTGCCGCTGCCTTCCTTCAGCCGCTCAAGATACCGTGATTGAAGCCTTCTACGATCACGCAGTGATGCTGGCGATCACTGTTCGGTCGAACACCGGTACGACCACGTTCACTTCCTTCAACGTGATCGGAGTTGCTTCCGATCACGTACTGGCCTTCTCGGTGTAGTCGTAGCTCGTTACGACCACCTTCGCCTCCTTACGACCACCTTCACCGTGGTCGTAGCCTTCCCTGCCTTTACGACCACGCTCTGCACTCCTTCAACGTAGTCGAAGAATCACTGTTCCTTTGCCGTGGTCGTAGCGCCTCACAACCACGCCTGCTGGAACTTTGTCGTGGTCGTAACTCCTCCCGACCACTCTTGCGGTGATCGTGAGTCCTTCCGACCACGTCTTGCACCAATCACACGACAAAACAAAGCTTTGTGTTTCTCCCTCTTTTTGGTATTTTCTCAACTGCTTGGTACAGAATACATGGCTCTAAGCCTCCTTATATACCCGGTTCTACGGGTTCGACTACGATTACAATTCCGACTCTGACTCCGACTCTAATTCGACTACGACTTCTACTGTCTTTCCGGTCTGACCGGGACTCCAATCCGACTTCGTCTAGAACTCGGTCTCAACTTCGACTTCTGATTTGTCCTCCGTCTTGACTTCGATTACTTCCAAACTTTGTATGCGTCTTCTAAAACTAGATTATTTCCAACAAGGAGGTGGTGAGCATGCTATGGTGCCGATAAATTGAGGGGATCTTGCTCGGCGGAGGTGTGGCACATGTTGGGAAAATTAACTCAATTCCAACGATACACCGCATAAATTCAGCAATCAATTGAGGGGAAACTTATTTGGGGAGGTGGAACATAATGTGATGCGAGAGATCGTGGAGGAGATCACGGTATGGATGGGAACGCGGGCGACACTTGATGGACGTGCTTGCTGGAGTCGGAGAAGAAGGTGGTGTTCTGGCCAAAATCGTGCAACATAGGAGCTGAAACTTGACTAGTATGGAGAGGGAAGAAAGGGGAAGAGGATGATGCGGCTGGGAAGGCTTAAAATGTGATGATTAGTCTCTATTTCTTGCGGGATCACTTGATGCATACACTATAACTGCTCGGGCTAAGATAAGACAGTGGCCTATCTGCAGAGAGAAGAGAGAACATAGGTGTAGAATTGGCAATTCTGAAATTCTCTCTAGAGATGACTCTAATGGCAGTTCTAGATGGAAAGCAGTTCTAGATGGAAAGCGTGATGGCAATGGTATTTCAAAAGATTTCAGGTGTTGGTGATGATATTTGGCAGTGTGTAGCATTTGGGATGATATTTCGCAAGTCACAAGAAATTGCCATAGCATCAGAGACAAACTAACGAGAAGATTCATACCTGTTGTCGAGTTCAGCACTGAGCATGCGCTAAGCCGTCTAAATATGGTTCCAACTTACGAGAAGATTTACATGGAGGTAGATTACAAGGTACTATTTGGAACGCAAAAATTAGACACAAATCCTGGAGGATTTATTCGAATCGTTGCAAAATCTATGTGACCAACTTCACATATCACTGCTACAGAAAAAATCATCATAAACGGATCAAAAACGTTATCACAGATAGTTTCATGAGACTTCTAAATTTATAAGTCCGTAATGACATGTGGTCATCATAGACGGTTTTCAAACTATCTGTGAGTGGTAACAACACAGACGGTTTTTTAAAATAATTGTCTGTGTGTGGTAACTACACAGACAGTTTTTAAAAATAACCGTGTGTGATGTGTGCTTATCATAGACGGTTTTTAAAAATAAACGTCTGTGATGTTTATGTATTACAGACGATTTTTAAATATAACCGTCTACAGACGGCTAATAAACAAAACCGTATATGATATTACTAATCACCATTTTTGGTTTTCCATATCTTCCCCATTCACTGGAAGCAGTACATATATATATTTCGTAGTAATACTAACATATATAATCTTGCGCACACTACAATTAAATGAGCACATTTGGGCTTCAAAAGGCATAAAGCAAATCACACACTAGATCTAGTGTGTGATTTGCTTTATATACTTTGAAGCACAAATGTGATATGGGGCCTAACTTTATCTCTACTTTATTTAATTTGTGGGATGTGCAAGATATGTTAGTGTTACCATGAATATATATGATCTGCTTCCAGTGCATAGGGAAGATATGGAAAACCAAGATAGTTATTAGTAATGGTAACATGTGGTTCCTTAGTGTAGGTTGGTGCTATTTAAACTCGAAAAAATAATTTTACACAGCACACACCAAGTATATCTTACAGAATAAGGAATAGACTAAGGAATGAATTAATATTCATTCTTGATCATGTAAGATATACTTGGTGTGTGCTATGTAAAATTATTTTTTCTACTTTAGATATTACCAACTTGCAGACAATAGTCATACGGACCGTGAAGCTAAAGTGGTAGAAAGCATTAATAAATGGTATTAATAAGTGGTAATTAGAGTGCGTATCCCTTCTAAATTCTGCTAGCTTATCGATCTAACTTACCTCAGCATAATGATAGAAACAATTACAGTTCTAACTAGAAGCAGGTAACTGAGAAATGCTACTGCAGAATCAATAGAATTTCGGCAATATTCAGAACAGGACAGCAGTGAACAACACTAAACAAATGTATATAACTAGCAATTAACAAAGCAATAAATTAGCAGAATACTTCTAGATAGTCACAATGATCTCAAATTTGACAATTTGTCCTCATCGAGCAATCTCAATACCCGCAATCTGTCATGCAAAGTCATCCTAGTGCTAGTATTATTCACAAAATTTTAGAGATAAAAAATTGATTTCAAACTAGCACGGCAAACTTATGCACGATAGTAATATAAGAATGCAAAGTAAAACTTACTGGGCGACGGGAATCCAAGCTACCGAGAAGGCAGTAAGGGCAAGATTTGTGTGGTGAGCTCTTGAGTTCCGCTCGAATCCCCAGCTCTCCCATCTAGATTTAAAGGCCCCTCCTAGCATTCTGCCCAAAGATTAGTAAAAAGACGGGATGAGGAGCATGCCCTAAAACTAAATCGGCTCACTGGCCTTATTTGAGCCTTCTGGCAGTAACCAAGGAGGCGGCATGCTCGGGGGAGGAGGCGCGTCAGGGAGGAGACGGCCGACTCGGGGCAGGAGACAATGTGCTATGAGAGGAAGCGGCCAGCTCGGGGGAGGAGGCGGCATGCTCGGGGAGGAGGCGGCTAGCTCAGGGGAGGAGGCGACATACTCGAGGAGGAGGTGGCGTGCTCGGGGAAGAGGAGGCCAGCTAGGGGGAGGAGGCGCGCCAGGGAGGAGGCAGCGTGCTCGAGGAGGAGAGTTAGAGATATATTAAGCCTAAGTGGGGGACACTGACAAATCCTAGAGTCTGAATATAAATAGGTTGGGCACATCACAGACGTTCTAAGGATGTGTTTGGATGCTAGGATGACCAAGGGATGGAATCATCCCGTTCCAATTTCGAGGTCATCCAGCTGTTTGGATGGTGGTATGGGGGAGAATAGAATGGAAGCAAATGGTCTCTCTCAAAAGAATATTCCTCAAATATCCGGTATCATCCCATTCCCAAAAAAAACCCGGACGACTCCATCCCACTCCCATTCTCCCGTGCTCTCACCCCTCTCTCTCCCTCCCTACTCCAGATCCGGGCGGGGGCCCGCGCGGGCGGCGGCGCGGAGGTCGGGCGGCGGCGAGGGAGGCCGGCGCAGGCGGCGGCGTGGGAGGTCGGGCGCCGGCGGTGGTGCGGGAGATCGGCTGCGGGCGGCGGCACTTGAGGCCGGCGCGGGCGGCAGCCAGGGAGGCCGCCGTGGGCGCGACTGAGGCCGGCGGGAGCTCCGGTGAAGGTATCCCCATCCCACCAACCAAACAAGAGATGGAATGGTTCCATTCTTCTCCATCTCACTAACCAAACAAAAAATAGAACCATCCCATACTATGAACCAAACATATCAACGGAACCATCCCGTTCCATCCCATCCCAAAAAACTGGAATCATCCCATCCCAGTCCTCCCCATTCCACCAACCAAACACATCCTAAATTAACTGTCTATGATAATATACATCATAGGCGGTTCTACTTTGTAACTGTTTGTGATAAATATACATCAAAGACAATTCTAAATTAGAACCATTTATGATAATATGCATCGTACATGGTTTACAATTAAAACCATATATGATAATAAATATTATAGATGTTTTTAAATTCGTTCTCACATATATAAATGCAAATTTAGTAATGCCTCAGGAGTAAATATGTATTACTTAATTGTTTACATATATAGAACACAATAAATACAAATTCAACTGCTTGTATTTACATATGGCCAGTCACTTCTTACAAAAGATTAAAAAAAGTAGAAACCTATCTGTTTTGAAGTTTTAAAGTGACAGAGGTAATATGCTATCTCTGTCTTCAAAACTTCGTAGGCGACATGGTCAGTATCAAACGATTCAGGATCATCAGCGAGCGAAGCCCGAAATGCGTCTACCACAAATGACCTCGTTCGAGTGCCTCTTAAACACCCTCCGACTAAATAATTAAGTCGAATTGAGCATATAGGCTCTTTTCTCTTTCTTGAGGGGTCTCGGCAAGATTAACTTGGTCGCCCGTCACCTTGATTAAGTACTCCAAGTGACGGCAAGGTACCTGGAGACATGCAACTTTGTTGCAGAGGACAATGTCGATAGCGAGGTTAGATCACCAGAAGTGGGAGACGAACCAGAAGACGCGGCGGAGGAGGATGCAAAATGGCGGAAGGTTGCCTTCAACTGCTTTGGCAAATCTTCGGACATACGAGGGAGGATACTATTGGCATAGTGTCCTTCCGCAGTATCCGCCAGCGTACAACCGATGAGGTGCTCATACAAGATGGCCAAGTTGGCCATCATGCCGGCAACGAGGCCATATGTTTGTGCTTGAAAGTATATATGTGTATCAGTGATGTGGGGATTCATCTTCGGTACATAGCAGATGATCATTTTTATAAATTCGGCGTGTGAGATAAAGAGACGCATCGAGGAGCTGAAACGATTAGAGACGCATCGAAGAGACGAAACGATCAGAGACATATCAGGTAGACAAAGCATGATACATCACAGATGGTTTGTATTAATAACCGTCTATGATAATATCATAGACAATTCTAATTAAAAACTATATGTGATGTCTCAATTACCATAGACGGTTCTTTTTAATAACCGTCTATGAACTATCATAGACGGTTCTTAACAAGAACCGTCTATGATAATTCCATATCACAGACGGTTCTAGCCATCGCTAGTAACATAGACACTCATTCTTTGTAAAGTCGTCTGTGATAATTACAGTACAGATAATTCATGCTTATGAACCGTCTGTGATAAGGCATCTAGTATAGCCTGTTTTGTAGTAGTGCATAATCCAGTGCGCATACCCAAAATAGCAAATAGTAGACTAAAAACTATATCTATCATAATCCAGCTACGATTAGTAAAACAACAACGTATCTAGCTCGAAAACATTGAGCTAAGTTTTTTTAATTATAGTTATTATTTTAAGAAGCAAGAGTTACAACTCATGAACAAGACAGACCGCATGCATGGCCTGCCTACTGACATGCGTCATATTTGCATATATTTACATGCCATTTTACCCTCTTATTTTTTGCATTTTGGGATCATTTATCATTATTTACACGCTTTTATATAATTAATTGCTCAATTTGGATCATTTTACATTTTTTGTGCTTTTTCCGTAGGCCGACGCAATTGAGGCGTATAAACGACAAATTCGGCATTCTGGGACTGCCCCATACAGATGCACGTGTCGTCTCGGACATGTAGGATCTATCCGCGAAGAAAACGGAGCTCCGAAGGTCTAAATTAGAAGAAATTACAATGGAAAAGGGCTTCATTGCAATTCCTGAAAAGTGGGAGGACTAAATCGCAAAATAGCCAAATCCCCATTCAGCCCTAAAATCCCTAGCCGCAGCCGCAATTTTGGATTGAGCCTGGCACTTCTTCTTCCCTAACTCACCTGCTTCCTTCCTCCCTTCTCTAGCTCCGGCCGGCGGCGAGGCCAGGCCGGCTCGCCACCGCGCCACCAAGTGTACCACCGCCGCCGTCTTCCACTTCCGCGCCGACCGTAGCCACCGCACCTCTACCGCGCCACCCGTGCGCCTCCGCATCCTCCTCTCCGTCCCCATCTCCTTCCACGCCGTCCGAGCGCCGCCACCTCTCCCCGCTGCTCCTCCCTCGGCTGCTCTCCTTTCCGGCCGCCGCCTTGCTCTCCCTCCGGCGCGCCACTTCTCTCCTCTTCCTTTGCCGCTCTCCACAGCGCCTCCCGTCTCCACCTCGCCACCTTTTCCCGGCTCTCCTCCTCACCGCGCACCTCGGCCGCCTTCCTCTCCCTTTCTTCTCCACCTCCGGTGCCGCCGCTCCTCCATCTCTGCGCCGCCGCTCACCTCAGTTCGGCCGCCGCCTTCTTGCTCTGCTCCACCACACCACTCTCTTCTCCACCGCCAGATCCCCTTCTCCGGCAACCGCATCCTCCCTCTCCAGTTCTCCTCTTCGCTGGTGCTTCACCCCACCACTGCCCCTGCTACTCCATGGCGCCGCCGACCTCTTCACTGCTTCCTCTTCAGCGCCGCCGGCCGGCAACCCCTTCTTCCACTACGGCCGACACTTTCACCGAGCCCGCCGCCTACATCCTCTTCACCAAAACCGACGGCCTCACCCTCTGCTCTGCTTCCTCTACTCTGCTCTACTCGGTTAAATTTCATTTCCTCACCCTTCCTCTCTCAGTTCTTAATTACAGTTCAAGTACTTACTGTTAATCGAAAATTGTGATTGGTGATCTATGATGGTGCATTGTGAATTCTGTTCAGAGATCTGTGATGCATGATATCAATGAATATTCTGTTATTGTGAATTATGCACTGTGATGAATGCTTGTGCTCACTGAGATGTTATTTGAGATTAGGTGTTAGTTTGTTCGTGTCATTTTGCAATTTGTGCTGTTAGTAGTATGATGTTGGTCAGTTGTGATCAGTGCTGTGTAGGCTCTATCCTGTGCTTGTCCTGTTGCCCGTGTTAGTTTCCGTGTTTGTCGTTGTGTTGTCCTGCGCGAATTAGCTACTCGGCGACTGTCTCCCTCTCCTCGTGCTGTCTTTACCCCCTAGTGCTTCTAGATCCTCCCTTGCTTCTCGACCTTCCCCCTTTCTTCTTTGCGCGGTTGGTCGGTAGTTAAGTCGTGCGTGCGTTCGTTGTTTTGTGTTGTCCTGCCGCCGTCGTCTAGTTAGTCGTCGACCGTCTTCCCCCTCTTTCTCTCTCGACTCCCCCTGTGCTTCTCGACTTCCTCCTGCTGTCTTGCGGTCGATAGTTAGTTAGATCGTCGATTGGTAGCCGCGTTTGTTCGTGTAGTCGTCATCGTCATGTAGTTCGTTCGGTCGTACGGCGTCCATTCGTACGGTCGTTCGTCCCGTCGTCCTTTGTTTGATCGTTTGTTTAGTTCGTTCATCGTTTCGTCTGTGCGAGTTACAATTCGTTCGGTAGTTTGTTTATTCGGCTAATTTGGTAGTCATTTTAGGTTTAGTTCACCCCCGTTTCGATTGACCTAGCTTTAGCTGAGCATCGGTAGCCTCAGTCTAGTCCCTGTGGAGAACACGACACTCGCCGCTATTTCAGTGGCAACCCGTGCACTTGCGAGTGTGCTATTTTTGCACGATCACCTACCAAGATAATAAAGACAAGCAGGCCCTGACGTCCAGAGCGTCCAACTCGGCCATTCCTAGATAGATACAAATTTGCCTACATGTTCATAGACCCAGAAACCCAAGACCAATGAAAAAGATGTCAATTTTTTGGTTCACTCATGCTCATCATGGTATAGGTTTCGTTTATATGAATCACATAGAACCTGCATATGAATGTAAGTTTACAAAAGTGACTCTTTTTTAAAATTCGGTCACCTAAAGTTCAATGATTATAGTAATGAATTTATGAGCTGGTGATTTTCTCAACTAATATAAAAGGAGAGATTGTCTATTCACCACCCCTCCCCTCCTCGTCCGCTCCTCTTAGTGGCGGACATACCGGTGGGTCAGGGGGCTAGCGCCTATCCTACCTCTAGCCGGAGAGTAGGAACCCCTAGCTCCGGCTGGGGTGCCACCGGCCACCATCAGCCATGCCTCGTTGGCCTAAGTCTGTGGGAGTAAGAGTAACCGAGTTCGAGTAAGCCATGCACAGACAAATGCACTTGGGCCAACAACAACAACCAGCATTGCATTGCAGCAAAGCGCCAAAGGGCAAAGGCCAAAGCGACAAAGCCACCAAAACAGTAAAACAAAATACCATAGAGGCGAAGCCCACATGTGCAGATTGGCCAGATCCAATTTGGCAACACCACCACAGCAACATCAACACAACAATTGATTCGATTTCATCCCCTTGACCCCTTCTCCTCCTGTGGTTGGCGATGGGCGGCGTTGGCGAGTGGGCATGGTAGAGTGTGCGGTGGGTGGTAGGCGGCTTGGAGGCGGGCTATTTCTTGCCTGGCGCCGATGGTGGTCGAGTGGTGCACTAGTGGGGGCGTGGGCTGCTAGATCTAGAGTGGGAGAGCTGACTCGAAGTGGTGAGTCGCCGCCTCACCGAGAAGGAGCCAGCCTGAGCCAAGGAGGTAGGGGGTCATCGGTTGCCTGGCTTGCCAGCACCATGTGAGCCAATTAGGAGGTGAGGCCGTGAGGAAGCCAGGGAGGGGAGTCTCCGAGGCTGGGAGGGGCCAGGGGAAGGATCTATGGTGCCATCGCCATTGTGGCCCGTGGCCGTCAGCCAGCCAGAGGGAGTGCATACTGTCGACCACCGAAGGAGTCGAGGAGTTGGTGAGGTGCGACCCATGCCTATCTATGGTCTTACCTAGACTAGAAGAAGTGGAATGAATCTGGACTTAGGCTGTAGGGCAGTTTGGCATGGTAAGTGGCTGTGGTGGCTGGCTTGGTCAGATGCCAGATGGAGATGGTCTCCTTTATGTTATTATGTATAATGTATTCACTTCATTACTTCGCTATTCAAACTTCAGTATTCATGTATTAATGGTCTCCTTGACACTTGACAGCAATATAAATTCCTGGTGTGGAGTTAGCTGTGAGGGCCTGACCTCCTAAGGGGGTACTATCGGATGCGGCTTTGCATTAATAGGTATCAAACAAAATTCTACTTTTCATTGTGTGCAATTGCGATTGATATGGTATTTTAGTTTCATCTATTGCATCTATCGATTCGTAGAGTTACAAGAAATGGAGAAAAACATTGCATAAATAGTTTTCATGCAATACAAGTAGTACTCCTCATACTAATGAGAGTCAAGTACAGAAAGCTTGGGTGGATTTTAGTCCCGATGTCTGCACGTAGGGAGCATACGGTGACTTACCTTCACTATTACCATGTCAAGATTTTTATTAGTACTATTGATGCCACTACATCAGAGATGAACCATCGGTTCAATAAAGTTTTTTCGGGGCTACTGGTATACATGTCTTGTCTTGATCCAAGACACTCTTTCTCTAAGTTTGATGTAAACAAGCTTGTTCGACTTGCTGAGATTTATGCTAATGACTTTGACATAGCTAACCTTTTGTTGTTAAGAAATCAGCTTCAAACCTTTGTTCTCAATGTTAGAAGAAGTATAGAGCTAGCTCAACAGATGGTTGAAACAGGAAAAAATAGAACATTCCCATTGGTCTATCGCCTCATTGAGCAAACATTGATCCTTCTAGTGGCAACAACATCGGTTGAAAGAGTCTTTTTGGCAATGAATATTATCAAGATATATTTATGCAATAGAGTAGAGGATGAGCGATTTAGTAACTTGATGATATGTTACGCTGAGTGAGAGATTTTTAGAAGCCTTAATGATGATAGAATCAGAAAACGCTTTCAAAGTATGAAATCTCATAGAATACTATTGCCTTGTACTTGTACTACTACTCAATCCTAGCTAGTGTTATGTTTCATTCTTTTTTCAATCTTTATAACTATTCACAGTCGCAATTTCTAATTTCATCTCTAAGTTTGCTAATTTTGGTATACAGATAGCTGCTTATATATATTTACGGGTTTTGGGAGGCACATTACCCATTACCGAGGTACAATCTTCAATGTATTTTGTATTTTTACTATGTCCTTATTTTAATTATGTATGATTTTAGATTACAAAAAATAGTTTGATTTATATTTAATTTGTTTATCTTTTGTTAGTCATGTCATAGTAGCCCCTTAAAATTTGGTTCTAGGTCCACCACTAACTCCTCTAGTAAAAATGAACACCAACATGTGGGCCCGATCATCAAGCTCTCTATTTCATCGCTCCCTGTTACACGAATTACTCGACCCCCATGTCTTCCACCTTCTCCTCGCTTTTACAATGCACCAAACAAAGCCAGACTGAGGAACCCTCCCCTCCCATCTGGGATATCTCGAGCATTCTCCTCCTATTGAACGATGTTGGCAGTGGATTCTTGCTTAACTTGGATCCGGCAGCCCTCCTGCCTAGTCCTCTTCCTTCCTCTCACAATCCACATCATCCCAACCCTGATGGAAGTTTCCACCAGTGGTGGTAGCCATAGAGACCGACGGGAGGAGACATATCAATGGTGGGGCTTCAGACTGGTGCAATAGCGCATGAGCCCAATCTGCAGCGGCTTCACTGATCTTGGCGTGACCTCGCAAGCTAGTGACCGGTGGCGAGGAAGAAGCAAGGGACCTGCAAGCCATCCACCAGGATTCCTCCCTTATTATTGGTCATCATCCCAAGCTGACTAGCATCACCATCACACACATGCAAGCATACAAGAACAACGCAACTCTCCTGCAGCCCTATTTGTAAGATCGAGGAGGTCGACTAGAGAGGGTGAGTACGCATTCTAAGAATACTCTTCTAATTATTAAGTTCTATTTGGCTAAACCAAGTATAAGATGCAGAAACTTAACTCAAATTGGTTTAGCACAAATATCGTCTAAATTAATTATATTCACCTAAGTACACTAATACTTTAAGGCTTATATCATGGTTTGTAATTCTAGGATAATAAGCAATCAATTTAATTTTATGAATGTAAATTGCTTGAATGTAAATAGAGCACAAGGAAACAAACCACAATTGACATGGTTATTTTTTACCATGGTGTTCGGAGACTTGCTAGTCTCCCCTAGTCCACATTGAGGTTAGCCCAATGAATTGGATCGGGTCCATAAATTAAGCCGAAGCACCTCAATCCACTAGTGGTAGTTCTTTCCTGCTCAGGGTAGGTGAGCTCTAACCTTCACAACTTTGCTAAATCTTCTCACAACCTTCTTTGAGAAGATCACCATGCAGGACACCTCCAACGCCATCTAGGAGTTGGCAAACTCTAAGAGTAATAAATCAAGACCCATGCTTAACTCTCACCACGTGCAATGAATGCACAAGCTTGAGTGGATACTCAATCCACCTCTAGATGCAACACGTACAATCTAGAGCCTTTCTCTTTGCTCACAAGGTGCAATAGATGCACAATTGGGAGGAGGACCTCACACTAGCTTAAAGAAATGTCAAGGGATCCAGTGGACCTTACTCCAACCAGCAACAAGGGAGTATGTATACCCACACCACAAAAACTAGCCATTGGAAGCAAAATCCCTAAAAACAGGATTTTCGGAAGTACCACTAGCTTATGACCAGTATTTCCCCTCCCCCTCTGCAATGGTTAGAAAGCTAGCAATTGCAGGCAAATCCAGTAGTTCTAATGTGCAAAGTTCGATACTATCGATCATCGGAAGTACCGCAGCACTCGTGAGGAACTGCCAATTTTCTCATGGACGAGAAGACTTCACACAGGTGTCTCTTTGGAAAAAAACATACTGCTACACAAGCCGGTTGTTCCGCAAATCAGAAGTATTGCTTGCATAGAGCCAATAGTACCGGTCGTTAATTGGACCGCTCACACAAAGCCAATCGGACCGCCATAGAGCTGGTCAAAAGTATTGATCGTTGACTGCACTGGTCCCTAACCACGTCGGATGGTTCGACCACTCAGCTCTCGGACAATGGACTGCACTAGTCCCTAACCACGTCGGATGGTTCGACCACTCAGCTCTCTGACCACGTTGTCCGGTTCGACCACACAGGTCTCCGACTACGCTAGTCTACAACTACATTGGTCTTCAACCACGCTGTCCGGATCGACCACACAGGTCTCCGACCACATTGGTTTCGACCACTTAGGTCTTGACGACATTGACCATATCAGTCTTCGATCACACAGATCTCTTACCACTACGTCAATCTTCGACCATGTTGTTTTAATCGCGTTAGTTCGACCACGTCGATTTTGACCGCATAGGTCTTGATCATATCGGTTCGACCACACTGGTTTCGATCACACAGATCTCGACCACGTCGGTTCTGACCACGCTGATTTGACCATGTTGATTTTGATCATGCTGGTTTTGGTCACACAGATCTCGACTACGTTGGTTCCGGTCACACTAGTTTCGATCACACAGATCTCGACCACGTCGGTTCCGACCACATTGGTTTGGACCACTTCGATCTTCGACCACACAAGTCATCGACCACGTCGATCTTTGACCTCGTTGATTCGACTACGTCGGCTTGACCATGCTAGTTCCTAACCATATTGGTCTTCAACCACATTAGTTCGACCATAATGGTTCTCAACCATACAAGTCTTCTGACCACCAACAAACGTGATAGTTTCGTGATTACAACGTCGGTAGTTCTGACTAGTGGTAGTACTGCAAACCACCCTGCGATAGTTCTGAATTTCTTAAAAATTGCAGATTCTTCAACAGATTTTGCAATACACATTTTCACACTTTTGAAAACATGACACAAGGATTAAATGTGAGCTTCAGCCATTTGCAAATATAAGCCTCATACTACAAGGAGTAGGAAACATGGACTTTAAACACTTGTAAAACACATTCGTAATGTATAGTCCCATGTTACAATGATTCAACACATGAGTTTTAACTATTTGCAAAATACATTCGCAAATACATGCCTCATGTTAAGAAGAGCTAAAAGAGATGAGGTTGAGCTATCAACACATGATGAGGCTCAAACTACTAGACAAGACCACTCTTAATAGAACGGCAACCTATACTAGCAATCCGATCTTCTAACCAAACACCAAGACTGATAAAAGACTAGGAACACATCTTTAGCCCTAGTTAGTCATACCTTTGCCTTATCATCTTCTTGAAGCTTGATGACCCACATCTTCACTTCAAGTCCGAGTCCTTGTCACTTGAACTCCATGAACACATGATGGTTCTTCTCTTGACTTGATGATCAACACATGATCATCTCCTCTTGGATATACATCAACTTATGATGCATCTACCACTTAACTTGATGAACTTCAACACATAAAGTTAAGGTTATGTAAAGCTTAAGCCTCTATTAGCAGAAGAGTCTCACCATACCATTTGGTCATTACAATATAGTATTCCCTCCGTTCTTTTTGACTTTCTAGAATCCATGCACCAATAGATTTAAAACTATTTCGATTGATTATACGAAAATTATATCATTAAATGCATCGTTAAAAATTCTTTCATAACATTACAATTTTATTAGTATATATTAGTGTAAAATTATAAAAATAGCAGTCAAAGTCGCATCTCGAAGACCGTAAAAAGTAAAAATAAACTCAAGTAAAAAAGAACGGAAGGAATAGTTGGCATGCTGATACCACCAATAGGGTAACCTATTTCTACATGCAAAATCCATGTAGACTAAAATTGTTTGAGTTATCTATCCTAAAGAACTGAAAAGTGAATATGAGGCTAGCAATGGTTTAATTCTAAAGCTTTTTGTCTAAAAGAACAAAAGAAAGTAGAATATATAAAAAAAATGGTTCTACGGACTCGGCCTACCCACCTCATCCTCACATCTCTGTTGAGTCGTGATTGCCGGTATCCTCATCTCACCCAGAACCCACCAATCACAGCACTCCTTTGTGCTCTCTCCAAGATGCACCCGTACAAAACCCACCACCTGAATTTTTCACGACACAAAGGCACAAAGACGAAACACACTCGTCTCCACACCACCACCAAGTTCATCACATGTACACACAATCCTCTCACTAAACCCCATCCACTCCTTTATCATCATTTCCCTCCCTTTCCTCTTCCATCCTCAGCTCCAGCTCTTCCTGCCATGGCAAATGCTTCTCTCCAATCCTTTCTTCTTCACCACCACCATTCTTTCCTCAACAGCAGCATCCATGACAGCTCCCATTCTATCATTCTCAAGCTCACCACCAGCACCAGCGTTTCTTTCAAGCTCTTCTCCAACAACTCCTCAGTGACCACAGCCTCAACCCCCAACTCATCAGCTCCAACTCCAGCCACGCCCGACGCAACAACGTCACCCCCGCCCGCCTCCCTAGACCTCCTAGGCCGGCAGCTTGCAGGGGGAGATTACCGCCATGCCGATGAGACCACCCGTGCGCTCCTCATCGACCTTGCCGGCGAGTCTGCACGCCGTCGAGGGTATGTTTTCTTCTCGGAGGTCCAGTTCATCTCCACGGCCGACCTCCGCGCCATTGACACGCTCTGGAGGGAGCATAGCAATGGCAAGTTTGGGTACAGCGTGCAGCGGCGGCTGTGGGAGAAGTCGCGGCGTGACTTCACTCGCTTCTTCATCAAGGTTGGCTGGATGAAGAAGCTGGACACTGAAGTGGAGCAGTTCAACTACAGGGCCTTCCCTGATGAGTTCGTATGGGAGCTGAATGATGACACACCAGAGGGTCACCTGCCTCTCACCAATGCCCTTAGAGGGACACAGCTCTTGGGAAACATACTCACGCACCCTGCCTTTGAGGACAGCCGAGAGGAGGCAACAGAGGAGGAGAATAACACAGCTGCTACCACTGATCAGAGTAAAGATGATAACAAAGGGAGGGAGAGGCCACAGTTGAGAGATTTCAAGCCTGACTACTCCTTTTGAGAAGGGCAAAAAGGCTGGGTGTCTGAGATGCAGAGATGCTGCCATGGTGCAACTCATTTAAAAAATCATGTATCTGTAGTTCTGTTTGCCTTTTTTTTGTCCTAAACATGCATGAAAAATTGCACAATATATTATGAATACAATTGTCTGAGAAGTTGTTTGCTCTGCACATGAATGATGCACACAGACAAGCAAGCCAAAACAGCCTGTGCAGGCCAGAAATATAAAATTCCGAGGAAGGCATGGATGCAATGCATCTTGCACTCAATGGCATGTACATAGAGCAATGGCACTACTGATGCATGCATTTTCAGTGGATATGTAACATCACTCGTTCTTTTTCGCATCCACAACGCTGTTCGAAAACTCAGTGCAGAATGGTGGTGTCGTTTTGAGACAACCGACAAGTAGAAAGGTTGTTCATCACGGAGAACCATCAATTTTGCAGCAGATCATCTCCACTTGTTTCCTGGCAAATGATTGTGACTGATGTGAGTGCGACCAATTTGGTGATATCTTGGGAATTAAATGAGTCTCTAAAACTTGACGGAACTTTTCAGGGAAAATCACCTCTCTTATGAATGTCAATTTTCTTGTCCATTTCACGCACAAGGACAGAGCCTCCGGGTATGTTGATGCGAGCCATCACATGTGAGCCGCTCATCCATCTGCATGTACAAGCATGCTCCTGGATTCTGAAACAGCAGCCAAAAGAAAATTGTAGTTCCACACTAACTGTAAATATGCAATTGTTATACCAGAAATGTAAAAGGATCACAACATAACTGAAATGCTAAGTCATACTGATGTGGCCCCTTGTAACATTAAATGCTTAGCTTTTGCAGTTCCTTGTGTTACTAAAATGAGCATTTCACTAGGGTGAAGGCAAATAGATCACAAGCAAGGACTTCAAATGCCACAAAGTTTGGAAATGTAGAATTCCAGAGAAGATTAAGAATCTAAATTTAGTTAGTTGCACAAAGACTAGTTGACAGAATATCTCGAAAGGCAATGAAATATGAAATACTGCATGAGAAAGAGTGAAGATAATGGATATTTGATCAGGGTACTGGATCAAAAACTACGACAAGAAACAATTGCTGCTTGTAATGAATGACAGCTGAATGGCTTCTTGATACTCCATTATAACAGAGATATATCCATTCCTGTTCAAATTTGCATGTAATTGCAAAGACCTGGAAGGACAGCAGGCTGGGATTTCATTTTGGGAGGTATAAGGTATCAGAATGAAGGATTAACAAAGGAATTCACGCAATTGATAAATTTCTAATAAATGTCACTTCGAGTGATTGCAGCATTGTGGGGGATGGCCAACTAAATATAGTGACGTTGTGTGCAGTTGTGTCAGAACACTAGTAACTGGTTATAAATAGATAGGATATAGCAAGGATTTGGAATTTTCGTAGTCCTCTTAAAACGAGATGCTTTCTGGTTTCTGCTGATAAACAAATTGAATAAAGACAACCACGAGAATTAGGTATGGAAATAGGGTTTTGAGTTCAGTAAGGAGAACAAAATATATGATTTCAGAGGCTTTAAGGCATGATGTTGCCTCTATGAATATTTCAAATATACTACTTCCTGTTAAGGATAGAATATGATTGTTATTCGTTTCCTTATATGCCATGGTTTTCTTATTTGTATATGACATATTTATCTGTATATCCCCTTGTATTCTCTATATATATTGCTCTTTAGGCCTTATAAATATACACACAATATTCATAACATGTTATCAGAGCTAGGGCTCTGACCTTGTTCTTCTGCTGCTCTGACTCCACCCAGGCTGCCGCTGGCGCTACTCAAACCATTGCCGCCGCCATCCGGGCCGTCGCCGCCGCTGCCGCCCTGGCCCCCTCCACCCAAGCCGCCGCCGCCGCCTGGGCCACCTCCGCCTGAGCCGCCGCCGCCGCCCGGGCCGTCGTGGCCCTAGCCGCCGCCAGATCTGGCGCTTCCTCGCTCGATCTGGCGCCGCTCGCCAGATCCGGCCGCCATTTTGCCAACGGCCCCTGAGTCGCCGATCGACGCTCTGCCATTCACCGCTCCGCCGGCCGCCCGCTCCGCCTTCCGCCCTCGGCGACGCCCAAGTGAGTCGGCTGTCTACTTCGGCCAAAGTCGCTTCGGCTTTTTGTAGTTTTGTAAAAAAAAGAAAAAAATATATAATGTTGATCTAACCACCGCATCATCCAACGCCACCTGTTAGACTTCGTTGCCTTGGTCGCCACGCCGTCCAGCGCCGCCTACCGATGGCTTCCATTCCATCTGTTGTGATCCCATTCTCGGGAACAAAGTTCCATGTAACGAACTACAGGTTATGGTCTTCTCTCATAGAGATCACGCTTGATGGTCTCCGCCTTTGGGGATATGTCACCAGTGCACGCCCTTCTCCACTGCCGCCGGTTTAGCCTCCTCCTAGGCAGTCTACTTCTGCACCTCCTGCAGCAGATAAGGCTGCCAAGGAGGCAAAGGCTGCTGCTGATGAGGCTTTTCAGTATGCCATTGACACTTTTGAGCGCTGGTGTGCTAATAAGACTCGTGTTTTGTCAGGAGTGTCACAAAGTGCAAAAGACGGATCATGATCGCCTTCACCTTTATGACTTCGTCTGTCGCCTTCACCTAGAATTTGAGCCTGTCAGAGCTCAACTGCTGAGCCGCTCTCCACGGCCGACCGTTACAGAGGCCCTTTCAACGCTTTGGGCTGAAGAGATTCGTCTCGAGTTAGCAGCACAGTCTATTCCGACTGTGCTTGTTGCCCCTTCTTCGACTATGGCCTCTCCCCAAGTGCCTGTCTCCGCTCTTATTCTTGCACCAACAGGAATTCAGTGCAACTACTACAAGAACTTCGGGCACGACTACCAGAGTTGTGCAGAGCGGAAAAGCGAAACAAGGCACATGGAAGTGGGCGACCAAAGGGCGGCAGGGAGGCTCTTCCTTCACAGGAAGACAGACCAGCTCATCAGTTTCTGCTCAGAAAGGTGACTATTCAGCAGCTCTACCAGGCTCTACTTCAACAGCTCTCTCGCAGCTCAGCAGGTTCTGCCAGTCTAGCTCAGATGTCTCCTCCAGGTACCTCTTAAGTTCTAGATTCTGGTGCCTCCTTTCACATGACACCGGACTCCACATTTCTCACTTCAGTAGGACCTAATTTTCCTATCTCTGTTCAGACAGCTGACAGTACTTCCTTGTCTGTCAGCTGTCAGGACATTCTTTTATCCACTGACTTTTCTGTTCCAGCTGTTTCTCATGTTCCCCAGCTTACCATGCAGCTTCTTTTGATGGGGGTTGTAGGGTTATTTTTGACTCTCACACATGTTTCATCCAGGATCGACAGACAGGGATGGTACTTGGGACTGGTTGGCGCCGTAGGGATCGTCAGGGTCTCTACATTCTCGACCGCCTCCACCTTCCGTCCATTTCAGCTACTCCTGCTACATCTACCTCTACTGCCACTGCTGCCACCACCTCTGGAGTTTTTGCGCAATGGCATCATCGTTTAGGACATCTGTGTTGCGCTATCTTATTGACTTGGTCGACACTCCTGTAGGTGAACTCCATCCAAGGTCACACAAGGAAAGACCAGAACTAGAAAGTGAGGACTTGATAACACTTGTTCATTATTCATTGCTTAATTCCAATAGCATGTGGTAGCCCTCTTATATAGATGTTCCTCTAACAAATAAAAACTAATCGTTAACTTCCTAGTAATGAACTGGCTGAGCGTAGAGGCTACGCCCATGACAGCTGCTGTTTCTCTGCTAGTTTCTTTTGCCGGGTGATGGCACTAGGTGATGCCAGGTGCATTGGTTTCTTCTGGAAACCAAAAAGTTTCAACAGAAATTATTTGTGTGTGTGTGTGTTTTCCCACAAAAAATAGATTAAGCTTACTACATTATCATGGTTTTCATCATGCAGTAAATATTTATCTGCAGCAGCAACAGCAAAGAAAAATGATACAGCCGTGAAATTCAATGAGGCCCATGTTTGTTAAGATGACCACTTAACTGAGGTCAAGGGATGGCAGCAAATGATATGAGCAGGGCTCGTTCTTAGTACAGAGTTCTTAGTCTAATGTTGAAAAGCTAACATTACCTTTTGAAATTTGGAGTATTTAACATTACCTTTTGAAATTTTGAGTATGCATACCAGTCGCTTGCATCATAATCTGTATGAAAATCACCAAGATATAGGGCATGTTCTTTTCCTCTGAAGCTAGCTGCTTTTGGCTTTTGCTACAGTACCTAACTTTTAAATGGAGTATTTTCTCAAGAAGGGATCTACAAGTTAATTGTAGTACATGTTAAAAGCCTAACATCTGTATCAACAAAAATCGCAAGCGAGTATCTCCCTCTCCGTAATCTCTGTCGCAAACAGCTAAAATTCAAAAATTTCAGCTAAAAACCATAAGCCACAGCCGAAAAGAACAGGCTCATAATGTCGTGCAGATAAACAGATTGAAAAAATATTGTTGGTTAAATAGTTGGCTATTTTGAGAAAATAACATATCCTAAGCACAGTGAAGGACACTTTGGAGCAAGGTTTCAAAAACCGGAACCGGAAGAAATCCCGGTCGGCAGCCGGTAACGGTAACCGACCGTCCGGTTACTGGAAAAACAGGTAAAAAACCGGTCACAATTTGAAAATCAAAATTTGAATTTTGAGATGTTTTGAAACCAGTAACCGGAAAAACTGGCCGGTAACCGGAAAAAACCGGTCAAAATTCAAAAATCAAAAATTGCTACCGGCCGGTTTTTTCGGTTACCGGTCGCCACGGGTAAAAACGGTAACCGGCGGTTACCGGTCGGTAACTGCTGGGATTTTGAACCCTGCTTTGGAGTTGGGGCATAACCAGAAGAATACACAAAAGCCCTGTTGGATATAAACTGGGAGGTGAAAATTTCTATTTTTCTAGATAGACCCTCTTGACAATCTGCATGTGGTTAAACAGCATAAATATGCACAGGAGATAACCATTACTCAAATTAGCAAATTCAACATACCAAATTGCTTGGAGCTTCATCTACAACTTCGGCAGGTTGATCTGGTCCAACACTGCGAAAGCAACCACTTTTGCATCTCATATATTTCTGCAAACTGGTTTCGACAATACAAGGTAAGCAAATGTAATGCTGCATAAATTTATGAATTGATATATAATCATTCAAAAAGGCCAGCACCACTCCAGTTCATATCAGCTTACTCTCCACCCAAAAATTATTCTTGTGCTGATGAAGGGACATGGGACAATTTGCATAAAATAAAAGTGAGGAGGTGATGTTACATATTACTATATAGCTAAGACGACAAGGAGAATGATAAACAACACAAATAACTCTAATTAATGAATAAAGTTACTGACAAAATGACCAAAATAAAACTGTTTGGAAAAAAGTCTCAGATGTGGTCTAGAATGAATTTGCTGAAAAATCTAGATAAGTACATATTGACAATACTACTGACAATGTTTATACTTCCTGGGAATTTAATTAAACTCATGTCCATTTTATATTGAAATGTGATGCGTATGGTGCTTTCTTAGCTTCCATGATATGGTCTAGGGTTCGATGAATAGGAAGATAAGTAGCAGATCGCCCTCGTTGCGATCAGGGACTTATTCCCTGCACAGGAGACTCTGATCAAGCTAGAGACTTTTGAGAATTTTTCTTTATTGTCTCCTCTCAACAATAGCCGGCTCCTCTATATCAATAGGTGCCTTCCTAACGATGGAAACTACAAGAGATATCGTACTAATACTAAAGATTACTTCTAAATATAGATTTCCTAATATAGAGATATCATACTAATAGTAAAGATTACTTCTAAATATAACAATAGCTTTTCCTTATCTTTGCTTTCCATCTTCTGATGTTGCCCTTTCTGATTCGGATCCACCTGATCTAGCTGGAGCTGTTGCTTTCTCTGTTTCTGATTCGGTTGATCCCAATTTTGCCACTGCTGCTTCTGTAGCCGACTAGCCGGTCCAGCAACTGCTGCTGTAGCCGGTCTTGCCATTGCCAAGCTAGCGCCAGCTGCTGCTGCTGTAGCTGATCCTGCTGTTGCCGAGCCAGCGCTGTTGAATTGCCGTCGTCAACGCTCATATACTTTGCCAACAACATTCCATCACTCCATTATGTGGATTGCAGCCATGAGAATCCTCATCGCTTCTCCAGTAATGTGTTTCCCTTTATTATTTTCCTAACTACTCCTAGAATTGTTTCATTTAATCAAGTAGCTAATAATATCAAAACTTGGTTGGCTGTGCATGCCTAAATTTCACCAAGAGAGTGATGGTAGTACCACATTCAAATTGGAGGAATAATGGGAATGGAAAGTAACCTCTGTGGCTCTAGGATGGAACAAACAGCTTATAAGCACACCGACAAAGTCTAAGAATTCAGACAATCAAAGCATACAAAATGCAGACAACATGCATTTGGAGTAGAAATTTGGTACATGAGGACCTTGAATTCAGGCTACCAGTGCAAAATGTGTTGGTGCTGGTGGTTTGATAGCAGTTGAAACTTCAGAAGATGATATTTTCATGTTGTTAGTTAGGTTGGTTATAATGTTTCGGTCTTAGCAATCTAATACTGATTGGTTCATGCAAAGAACAGTCTAATACAGACTATTCAACCAAACAAGTCAGGGTCCACATATAATCATGCAAACAATCATTATTTACTTTGAAAACTCAACATAATAATAATCGAGCTTTGCTACTTGACTAGTCAGTTAAACTACAATTATTATAGCAGGACAAGTCATTTGAGGATAATCAATTAAACTGCAATTTTTCTACCATGACATGTTATTTGAATGTATATCATGAAAAAGAAAGACTGTAACTATACTTACATCACACATTTGTTCAGTGCAGAAAGCCTGCTTGGAACACATGATTGTCCTCTTGCTCTGCAAACCGAGCTACAGGATTCCCCCTGCCTGAATTTCATGTGTGATTTCATGAAGCAATTCCAAGGGCTTCATTCACTCTACCTTGATATAGAACTTTAGACAGACCTTACCTTCCCACGATGACGTTAATGCCAGCCAACCTTGATCCAGGATTAGATCCAATTGATCCTGCAAAGTAGTTATACACAATCACTTCCTAATGTATACTTCAAGAACATGGCAATGTGGACATTATTAGTGGACGAAAAGCTAGCAGCTTGTGTGTTCCTTGGGCTCAGCTCAGCTAAGACATAGCTTGAAACTGAAAACAAGCTGAACAGAGCTTTATTTTCATCCCATTTTCATAACTAAGCCATGCCAACAGCTCAAGATAGATCCTAGCCCTCTCTAACTTTAGGCACTTTTCCAAAAAAGAAAAGGAGAAAAAACTAAAAGTTCATCATAAACCAAAGGTCCCATAGAATGCCCAGACGTTGAAAACAACAAAGCCATGAGGCTCCCATCCTTTATGCCAAAACTCCAGATTTCACAACCCAGATTCCCCCTTGGCCCCTTGCCACCATGTCCTCACTGCCTCCTGGCCACACACCCAGCCCCCACATAATCCCCGTCTGAACCGGATCATAGCCATCCGCTCCAATTGGGCTCTTCCTATGATTAAGGTTAAATTTCTACTATCTACTTTATAGATTTTCGTCGAAATTATAATCCAGAAAAATACAATGCATACCAGATGAATTTTGCTGCACCGAGAAGCAATGATGGAAATCACTTGCATAGGCATTTTCGTGAACCTGGTTAATTCAAAGAATATCTTAGATTGAAATAAAATGCTATTTATCATAACTTGTTGGCACGTAGCTGTTGTAATTATAACATTCGAGCAAAACAAGACAATGCAAGGATGGAACTGTGCTGTAATGCAGTTCCTTACTTTAGATGTGGAAAGTAAAACGTGTATAGAATATAAGAATAATCATATTAGCACTCTAAGAAAGAACCAGTACCACACTTGCAGAACTATGGCGGCACCTTCCCATGCAAAAATCGAAGACACTGGTGTAAGTTCCTGAAGAAAAATAAACTGTAAGCTTCTTCCAACACATTCTAGTATTCTAGTTCACCAATCAATACTTCCAAGTTACAAGCATCTTACCAGCAGTAACTGGCTTAGCTACCTTCAACTTCAACACATCTCCTTCCTTGATCTAGCAAAAGGATGAGTAAAAGAAATTATGAAACAACTCAATTCTTTTATGCCAAATGCAGTACTACTAGAAAGAATTTACCGTCAAAGGATTCAAGCAGCAAGAAACACAATATTCATAAGAGTTGCAGCACTGTAAATCAAGTTTGCAGCCCCTGGATGGTGTTAAGAAGACTTGCATTAGATTTACAAGGTTTACGCACTAATGACGATGCAGTTCTGTCATTGATATGGTGCAACAAAGGTAAGAAACTCACTGACAGGAAAAGCGGCCCCCTGTTCTTGGGCAGCAGCGAGACCATGGATTGATTGAAAGGGCAGAACATACGTAACCTGCAAAGGAAGTGCTTATTTAGTATAGAAAAGGTTGTAAAGGAGTGCAGTATTTATCATGCAGTATATCTAAGCAAGAGAAAGGGGCAGGGGTACTACCATTATCATCTGATATCAAATGCTGCCCCTGAACAGTGCTCCTGCACATAATGGGTGCAGCAAAGCCAATGTCCTTCCTGCGCAAGATTAAAATTAAGTTGT
Organism: Dendrocalamus latiflorus; assembly: GCA_017311315.1. Classification (NCBI taxonomy): domain Eukaryota; kingdom Viridiplantae; phylum Streptophyta; class Magnoliopsida; order Poales; family Poaceae; genus Dendrocalamus; species Dendrocalamus latiflorus. Next base: position 15,041,324 of record CM029646.1, on the reverse strand, counting down.
CATTAACTTGATTGAAATAGATATTCCAATATCCAGCTTATATTCAAAATGACAAGAACAACTGAATGTCCTAACACTAGACTCGAGCAATGCTGATACTCATGCTGCCATATGAAATGAAGCCTTTGTCCTGGTCCCAGAAATCAGGTGAAAGCACAATTTAATTAGAGAACTAGTAATAGATATTTAGCTAAATGCCTTGCACATTTTGTAAAAGCTTCTTGTACAAAATCAATTGTTTTGATTTTGTAGGACAGTGAGTGAAAATTAGAAAAAAAAAATTCAAGCATTATACCAAGTCCTAGCCCTAGGCAGGCAATACAGTGTCTGTATTTATATATTGGCTATAAAAATGTAGGTATGAACTTGCTCTTTTGTGCGCATATATAGCAAAGCCCATTGTTACTAACTATAGAAGGTACGTGAGCAAACATCTGGGAGCTATGGATCTTAGCAAGGCACGTACACCCCTAATAGAGCCAACATTTCTCTTCAACCCAAGAACATTTTATTCATGGCCCGTTCCTCCTTATTAGCCTCACCCACCCTCTTCCAACCCACCTGCCCTTATGCTAGTTAAATGAAAAGGTTCCAACCAATTAGGTAAACTTTGTAGAAGATCTATAGCATTTGATTAAAAAAAGGAGAAAAATCAAATAGGCAACAACAACAACAACAATGTATGTTATCTAAAGTCGTTAAGTCTAATTCATAGAAAATATCACTAGGTTTATATGTGTATTGATATGGAAAGCATGAGATCCAACCCCACAAACTTAATTAGACAACAATGGGTATGCCATGAATCGAATACTGGACAGATTAAACCAAGCGATTCCTTACTGATGTAAATACTTGCCATATCTACGAAGACCTTTTAAGTTATAACATACACCGCAGCTTAAACTGATATAGAACTTACAACAAATCAAACTGCTGTGCGCTTGGGGTACTGATCACAAAAAGTGAGAGGAGCACTGCACATCAGCAGAACCCAAATCGCGACAAGAATTCACATTGCGCCAGTCAAGATTTCAATCAGGCCCGAGTATGCAGCCGAGTGAAGACTACTACAAGTCTACAACACGTCGACCATCCAAAAAAAGAAATGGAAACATGTACGACATCTACGATGCAATTATGCAGCACAACAACTGGTCCGCATCAGACTACCCAAAAAAACTAATGGATATCGAAAGAATTTAGCTCCTAACAACGACAAGGAGAGCGGGACGCGATGCTGGACGGGGGTTTTCATCCCAGGAAACGGATCTCACTCACCGGATGGCAGAGACGGGGACGGGGAAGCAAGCGCAGAAGGCGACGGCGGCGCAGACGATCCGGGGGAGGAGGAGGGGGCGCGGGCTCGCCATGGCATTCCTCCTCTTCTTCCTACTGCTTGCGCGATGGTTCTCTGGCGTGATGATGAAAAACAGACTGGTAGAGAGGAGCAAGACTGGTAGAGAGTAGAGGTTTTCTCTAACAAAATCTAGGGCCGTTTTTAGTTGGGGCATTTAATTCTATTTACTGGCAATTGATCATATACCCTCCATTTAGATGGAAATTAAGGATTTACCCTTCTAGCCCACGTGTCAGTGACTTATGATGACCCCATATGTCATTGAGATGTGGAGGGTAAATCCTCAATTTCCCAACTAAAGGGAGGGTATATGATCCAATCTCCCTTCTATTTACAAGCTGTGACCTAGGTGAAGTAGTATTATAATGTGAATTGCTATGCCTGATGTCCGGAGGAACGGACCGAATGGACGCTCTACTTAACTGCATCACCCAAACATTCATTTTTAAATTTTTTAAATTTAATTATGCCAAATAAGCCATCATCAACTACAGTGTAATTTTAGCCAGCTACAGTAAATATTCAGCCATAAGTCACAAAAAATCAGCCCAACCGAGCACCACCTAATTATTCAGATTCAAAAATAGCCGCATGTTCTATCACTCCTCTCTCCCGGCTGTTGCTTCTCTGTACTCTCTCAAGCTCTTTACTTTAACCCTATTCTTTCTCCAAATACACCAATTAAATATTAAAATTAACTTTTGTATACAAGATTCTGGATTTCCCATCCTTCAATCTACCTAAACATCCACACAATTTAGACATATGTGACCATCCGAGAAGTTTTAAATTAGAAAAGCGAAGAGAAAATAGAGTGGCTGGGGACCTATGCTTCGTCCTCCCATGTTCTGCCGCATATCAAGGCTTTTCAACAACTGACTCGACTATAGGGGTGTGACGCATGGGCTGCTACAATTTGATTTAATAGATTAGTTTGTGAGTTTTTTGTGCGAGGTACTGCGAAAGCTTGGGCTACTCGCAGATCAATTAGAATTTTTGCTAGTTGATCCATATCAAAAGCATTGCTGGATTAATCCATCCGGAGCTATGCATAGCAATCAAAAAGCGCCTAGGTCGAGACATAGCTTTCAAGTTAAGTTTCTATAGGACTAAGAATGGCGACTAAGGGGGTGAATAGGAGCCAATACGATTAAACACTTTTCTAAATCTTTTCTAAATGAGAAAAGCAAAGCTCTTTACTTCAATAGCTATGAGAAGTTATGAAAATCAGAGACTAATTGCTCACAAGAAAAAAATCCAAGAAAAACCAAGCAAAATGTACCTTGACAGGTTTCTAGCAGTCTGCCCACCAACTAGAGAGAGGTCTGACCACTACTTAGTTGGCGGTCTGACCGCTACTAGGTTCACAGTCTAACCACTAGTTGGTTGGCGGTCTGATCTCTCTCTAAGAGCATAATAGATTTTTAGCATGATTTCAAAACCCCAAATCAATGAAACTTTTAATCAGTGACTCTAAATTATTTGAAACTTTGCATACATACCTTGCCAAGGAGATTGTCAACCTATCCCAACAAGAAATTGAAGCAAATCCTTGCAATAATTTGACCTTTCTTGATTCTAAGGAAGGCTGCAAAAAACCAATCCAAATATGAAAACGGTAACTGAGAGAAGCACATAGGAGGAATCAAGCCAAGATGACTAAGGATGGTTTCCCACTTTCCATAACATCCTCAACACAGTAAGAATCAAGCCAAAAGCCCTTAAGAGTAAAATCCCAAAATTACCCTTTCTTTCATCAAAACCAAGCAAACTTAAGAACTTGCAAAGAACAAGTATCCAGATGGATGTGATCGGTCTTCAAAAGATATCTCCATCACATACACATCATTGGCATCAAGTGATACTTGGAGATGAATATTTACAGTCACTCCATAACTACATACAAAGCCCAAGGATGACAAAAAGCTCACACATAAGAGCCTCTCATATCTCTCGCAAGTTCTTTCCAAAAGCCCTAACATCCTTCAAGCTTAAGCCTAAAGTCTTCCAAAACTTAACCCTAACCAGCTCTCTCTCTCTCTCTTTATATATGGAGACTCACAAAGAAAACCCTAAGCAACACCTTTAGTTGGGTTTCATATACTTACATAGGCTAATCCAACACCATACCGGGTTTTACACTTACGCATGCTCGTAGGGGTGGAAAACGGATCAAATATGAATCGAATAGTGCCATTACCACATTCGTATTCATATTTTCTAAACGAATATGAATACAAATTTGAATATTCTTAAATATGAATATGAATCGAGTATTGTAACGAATATGAATTCAAATTGAATATCTGCTCAATTCGATCAGATCCAGATATCCTCATAAATTATGAAGTATAAATATATTATTGATATTTTATCCTTGTACAATCATCTTTAATCATTCTAATTCATTTACTTACCTAAAGAAACATGAATTCACATTGATTAAAAAAATTTGTCCAATTAATTAGTTGTATTGCAATAAAATATGTATATTGCTTCGCCATTATGAATAGTCTAGATAAAATAACATCTTGGATGGTAAAAATCTATACCATATTTGTATCCATATTTTTATGCGAATTCAAATATGAATAAGAGAGAAATTGTTAATCGGATAGAAAATCTATATCGTATTCGTATTCTATCGAATACGGTAACCGAATAATACGGATAAATAACATTCATTTTCCCACCTTTACATGCACACTTCTCAAAGTGCGCACAACTATTAACCCATTACTGAATCAACACTTGATCCACTTAACAATTTTAGCACAACCATGACTTAAACCACTTAGGCTACCGCCACGGTATTGCACACCGTCACTTTTTTGGTATTGGATAATTCACCATAATGCCCCTCTACCACCTTCTGCGAAGCTTCCCGCATCCTTTGCCTTGAAGCAACCCTATGCTTCATCTTTACCATGACCACATCCAACTTTCTTGACCGTTTAGGACCTCAGCTCCTCTCTAAGCCTAGTTCAGACCTCAGCTCCACCTTGAGCCTAGTCTCGGTCCACCTTGCCATTTTCCGTCATGTCCACCGCCAGTAGCTTCCGCTTTAGTTCCTTGTCTTCCAGGCTTGTAACCACCTCGCTAGCCTCAGTCACCTTTGACAGCACCTTGCTCGCTCTGGACCTCAACTCTCGTAGCTTAGTCCTGATCTCTTCCACCTCGCCACATGACCTAGCTCTGGAGTGCTACACCCAACAACAAGAAGTAAATAGTCACGTAACACCACACAATCCACAAAGTTATCAATTGACATAGTTGATGAGCCACGGACACTTACCTTATCACATACACCAACTCGCCACTCTAGACTTCAGACCCCTACCTAGTCCTAGTCTATTGCCACCGACCGTTATATCATCTAATCCACATGCACGTCTAAGGACTAAGCAACATGACGAGCACAAGTTCTATGCACTTGACTTATGTTAGTCAAAACATTGTATCGTGCAACATATATGCACCTATATCACTGATTATAACCTTTAGGACCAAACCTTGAACCACAGAGTGCATTCCCAACACATTGCCCGATAGCACCGGTTAGACAGCCCCATTCCACGTCAGGAATAGGGGAGCAGTCTGACCGCGGTCACCATGGTCGGTCAGACCATCGGTACCTCAGCCGGTTAGATCGCTAACTCCCAACCGTTCTAACCGTTCCACTCCCTTTAGTTGGACCATCTTTGCAGGTTGGTCAGACCATCTCTGCAAGCCGATCAGACTGCTGTCTCCCAGACAGCAAAACCAGAAAGCAAATGACACAAAATCAAAGTCAAACTTCAACATCGAAGCACATGCAAAATAAAATACTCATCACACACATCAAGTGACCTTCACATGGCCTCACAATCTCTCTCTTGGTAAGTAATTTGACAAACACCCCAAAAGACAAGGATTTGAGTTTGAACAATAAAAGCAAATAAGTTGTGAAATGGTCCATTTTCAAGAGAAAGAAATGAACGTGACCAAAATGGTAGGATGTGAACTGGTGCTAATACCAAGAAAGAGTAAGCTTTCAACAAAAACTCTAATCCATACAAAAAGCTTCTCAAAATGCAAAATCTTGCTCATAGTCAAAATAAAAACAATTGTTCAACATGATTAGTTTCATACCAATACATAGCACCAACAAGTTAAGAAAGAACAAATGCAATGTAAATGAGTTTTCCTTCAACTCAAGTTCTCATTTATGGCTCAAAATAAAATTTTCTCACTCAATAGCTCATTTTGCTCTTTTTCAACCATAAAATGCTCTCATTTTCATATTTTTAGTTCATTAACATTTGAATGAGCATTCTCCCCCTTTTAAGATCATTCTCAATATTTCCCCCTTTTTTACTACAACCAATGTTGCCTTAATCATTCTCGCTCTTCAGGTAAAATAGTCATCAAGGATCAATGGGCTATGCAAGCTCATTGAAACTCACCATTCCTAATTCTCTTCCTTAAATAATGTATGTTAACAAGAAAAGCATAAGGGAGCCAAAAAAAAAGCATGTATGCATGAATGAAAATGTGTAACCTAAAAAAGCTTTGAAAATTATCCAAATTGATGATCAAATTAAAAAAGTACTACTTGAAGTCATAGAATTCATAAAAGCTTTCTAGATTATGATAAGATATATTTAACTAGTCTAGACAAGATAACACAGTTTAAAGTATTCAAATTAATTTCAAGATAAGTAACATTTCAAAATTGACAAGTTTGTCTAAATTTATATAAGCTAAGCCACATCAAGAAGGCTAAATGGAACAAGAAACTATAATTGAGTCAATCAAAGAGTTAGAAGTTTAGTTTTAACCAATTATGTTGAAATACTTGATTAAAGCCAAATTTGATATTTTGAGGATTATTTTAAGGTCTTAGGTTTCAACCATTAATCACAATTGTATGGTCTATCTCAATAATGTATGTTCTAGACTAGGAGTCATCTACAACTATCTCTTAAATTTCAACCAATTTGAATTAATTATATTTTGAATGATCTAAAGCCATTGTCAACTATCCTAAGTATTACACTTAAAAGAATGATCTTGCTCACACAAAATTCTCGCTGAATGTTTACCAAGTACAATGACAAGATGTCTCATGAAGAAAAATTGTTGAGATTCATGATTAAGCACAAAAAAGATCATTTATTTAAGTTTAGCAGTAGTTCATTTAGCAATGATATGATTCACCAAAGAACTAGCATAGCACTAAATAAAAGTTCAATTTTAGACTTAAGATTCAAAAGAGTATTTTTGACATGACATATATCATAAAAGGATCACTAGAGAGCCAACTAGTCAAAAGATCCATCATTGCAAACATAAAAAAAAATACCAATCGCAATAATTGATACCACTTGTGAATTTTAGTTCAAATTTGCAAATTAAGTTAGCATGACAAATATTCAATCATACATACAAAAACATGATAAAGTTAGCTAAGTAGGCACAATAAAATGCTATGTATGCATGATAAAAAAAGAAAGCAAGAAAAATAAAAAATCCCTCGAACTACAAGAAGATACCAATTTTAATATACCACTTTGGCAACATATTCTTTGGTGAGTTACAACTAGAGATTGATTGCGTTAAATGCTTTAATAGTTTCATTAACAAGCTTTAAACAATGATATTAATAGTCACGAATTAGCTTAAGAACAATTAGATCAAGACTAATTAGAATGCTGATCAAATTAATAGTCACAAACTAGCTTCCTCCCTACTTTTACCATTCTATTAATCATGCTATTGACCATTTCCGATGAGTGTGATATGAGCTATTTCATGGGCGTCGAGACATCTAACAAAGCCAACACGTCTAGGTCTATAGTATCTCTACTCACCACGTGTAAATGGCCAGACTCTTGAGGTTTTCTCATCCAACAGACCACAGCTTGTAGTGCAGTGACGTAGGCTCTCTTCTTTTGGGCTTATGGTTTAGCTTTCTACAGTAATTAGCTTTCAAATGAAGTATCTTTTCAAGGCAAGGTTTACAAAGTCGATTGTAATAGACATTGTTATGATTTCATCTATATCGACCAAAATCGCATAGGAGCATCTTTCTCTCGTGAACAACCATAATTCAAAATTTTATGCCAAAAGCCATATACCAAAAGAACCCATAGCTAGATGGATCCAATCTAGTTGATATCCTTCCTCCTATCCCTAATTCATTTCTCCTAGGAGTGGGAAATGTGAATGAGACTCAAGTAGTGCGTTGGGGAGAACTAAGCATTGCTCAGGGACGTCAGTGTGCGTCCCACCTGTCCACGTTCGACTCTCAGTCGATGTGTGCGCTGACCAATAATTTGTATGGGTACACGAGTGCACATTAAGTGGGACAGCACGTGCCTGCGCTTCGAAGATATTGGAATCTTCAATTAATTTACTAATGCATATAGAAGGCGCGCATGCATGTGTGTGTGGTGAGAGTGACATGCGTCATTTTTACACATATTTACCTGTCATTTTGCCCCATTATTTTTCGCATTTCAGGACCAATTATCATCATTTACACGCTTTTCTATATTTAATTGCTCAATTTGGATCATTTTACATTTTTTGTGCTTTTTCCGCAGACCGACGCGAGCGAGGCGCATAAACGACAAATTTGGCATTTCGGGACTGCTCCATACAGACGTGCGTGTTGTCACGGATGCATAGGATCAAACCGCGCTGAAATTGGACTCCTGGAGGGCCAAAATAGAAGAAATGAGATGGGGGAAGGATCTGTTTGTAAACCCTAGAAAGTTTCGAGGGCTAAATCGCAAATTTCCAAAAAATCCCCTTCATCCAGCCGCCGCCGCCTGTGGGAGGGCTTGAGCCCGGTTTCCTTCTACCTCTGCCCCCGTTTGCTTCCTCCCCCGATTCTCCTCCTCCACTCCGGCCGCCGGCGAGCGCCGGGCCGCAGCTCGTCGACGCGCCCGCCGCTTCTCCATCCTCCACCGCACCACCTCTTCCTCCACAGCCTCCCTTCTCCACTGCCTCCCCCTTCTCTTCACCGCCGCCTCTCCCTCCGGCCGCTTCTCCCTACCGCGCCGCCGCCTCACCCCACTTCCCGTGCGCCTTCTCCCTCCGGTCGCCCCCTCCTCTTCTTCAGCCGCCGCCTCTCTACTGCGCCCCCTCCGGCCACCCCTCTGCTCCCTACTCCTCTTCCGCCTCCCTACCTCACCCTTCCTCCTCCTCTCGCCATTCCCCCCACCAGTGCGCCGCCATCGCCTCTTGCTCTCCCTCCGGCCACCTCACCGCCGCCTTGCTTCATCTCCACCGCCGTCTCCCTTTTCCTCCCTGCTTCCACCCGCAGCTTCTCCCTACCGTGCCGCCGCCCTCCAACTGCTGCGCCGAAACCAGTCCTCCACCGCCCGCATTGGTCGCCTCTCCAGATCGGCGCACCACCGGCGAGCGCCGCCGCATCTACTTCACCGAGAGCGAGCCACCGTCGTCTGCTTCACCAGCCGTCGACGCCAACCTCGGCGACCGCGACTCCGACCTCTCCTCTGCGTCCCCTTCAGCGCCCCGGCCGCCAACTCTCCATCGCCACCGACGCCGGCCTTCTCCGACTTCTTCCTCTTCTCCGACGTGTGCTTCGCCGCCGACAGCCTCACCTTCTCCTCTGCGCCCTCTGCCCCTTCTCCTTCTTCGGTTCATGCTCCAATCCTTCTTCGCATTTCTACTTTCTGTTCTCAATTACTGTTCTACTGAATTACTATTAGTGTTTGTTAATTTCTATTGCCCAATGGATGTTTACTTTTGATATGTGATCTGTGTGATGGTGAATTGTGCACTGTGAATGTTTGGATAGCATGTTGTCTATGTCTGTGAATGTGGTTGATGTGCTCACTGAGATGTATGCACTGTGTTTATGGTTAGTTTGTGTTCAGTGCTGTCTAGTGTTCGTGACCTGTGCTTGTCCTGTTGTCATTGTTAGAATATGTCTGTGTTTGTGTGTTGTCTAGCACGATTTAGCTAGCCGGCGACTTTTTCCCTTCCCTTTGCTATCTCAACCCATCTAGTGCTTCTAGACCCTCTCTTGTGCTTCTCGACCTCTCTCTTTTCTTTCTCGCGGTCGGTCGGTCGTTAAGTCGTGTGAGTGTTTATAGTAGTTCGTTGTTGTGTTGTCGTGTGCCGTCGTCGTCTAGGTAGCCGTCGACCGTTTTCTCCCTCGTTCTCTCTCGACTCCCTCTGTGCTTCTAGTCTCCCTCAGTCTATCTTGCGGTCAGTAGCTAGTTAGATTGTCGATTGGTAGTCTTGTGTCCGTTTAGTCGTCGTGTCATTCGTGTCGTCTTTTGTGCGTCGTTCATTTAGTCTTTTGTCGTGTTGTTCGTTCGGTCGTACGACGTCCATTCGTACGGTCGTTCGTTCCGTCGTTTTTGGTTCGTTCGTTTAGTTAGTTCCTTCGATCTTTTTAGTAGCTGTTTTAGGTTTAGTTCTCCCCCGTTTCGATTGACCTAGCTTTAGCTGAGCATCGGTAGCCTCAGTCTAGTCCCTGTGGAGAACACGACACTCGCCGCTATTCAGTGGCAACCCGTGCACTTGCGGGTGTGCTATTTTTGCACGATCAAGTATTTTGGCGCCGTTGCCGGGGATTAGCTTAGAGCGACAGTGTTAGGCTATAGACTAGGTCGTTTGTTTTCTTTTTCTTGTTTTGCGTTTGTGCTGACTTGTCTTTCATATTATCATTGTCCATATTTGTGATATATTGCTAATCCCTAACCCTTTCCCTAGTTCTCTCTTTTGCGCGATTTTCGTATCCATTCTCGCAGGTTGATTGATATTGGTACTTATTGAGGCTATGGCTTATTATTCTGATTCTCTTGGTTTTATGAGCACCCCTACTTATGATATTCTTCAAGAGCAGGTAAATCTATTGTCTCGTCAGTTAGAATGCTATGCTTTAGAGCGAGGAGTTGTGTTAGAGAGCGGGCATTGTCAGTATAGTTCTTTATCAGGCGCTCGCTCTCTAGTTGTTCCTATATGCCAGACTTGTGGTTTTCAGTGCCATTCACCCGCTGAGTGCCAGCGTGGTTATTTGTCCACTCCAGAGTGTTACGGGATGAGCTTTGCTCAGTCGAGTGGGCCATACCCTGACACTTATCACCCTGGATGGCCTGAGCACTCGAGTCTGTCATATGGAAACAACCCTGATATCTCATCATTTTCTTCTAGTACACCATTGCAGGGTTTTACGTATAGAGATCAGGATATTTCTCATTGTTCACATCAGCACTATCCTGTACCTCAGCATCCGCCTCCTATCCCTCAATCTGATCATTTGTCCAAGATGGAGGAGATGTTAGCATCATATATTACTAGGGTGGACACTCAGTTTAGTGATGTAAAAAACCAGTTGAGGGCATTGAGCACATTGATATCAGAAGTGGAAGATAGTAGAAATTCACTTCAGTCATTGAGTAGTTCTCATGCCACATCACAGTCTTCATTTAGTGCCACTGAGACGATCCCGATTCCCTTAGAGGTGCCTCGCTTTGATGATAATCCTTCTATTGACGGACCCGAGCTAGAGTTAGTCACTTTTGATGCCATGGACTCACCATATATGGACCCTGATACTTGTATTGATGAGCCCGAGCTTGAGACTCAGAGATTTGATGTGATAGACTTTCACTGCTTTGACCTTGATCCTGTTCTTCTTGAGCTTGATATGGAGAGATTCACCTTTGAGGATGTGGGCCACTTAGATGATTATTTGATCTTTGAGCCTGAGATAGAGATATTCATTCTTGATGATGAGGGGGCTGCTTCCGATGTTGAGGAGCACATTTCTATTGATCCACCACCAGCTACTTCCCTCGTCGACATCGCACCTCTGGAGGTTTCTACTACTGTACGCTCTACTTCACCTACATTTCAAGTAGTGTGGAAACTCTTCCCCGACCACCTCAGGTTTGATTTCCTTGGCTTCGACGAGACATATGTTATTACTAGTTGTGCTCATCTCACTGATAGACCTCATGATGTACTTTATCGATATACCTACATGATTGGATATTCTATTGATGACTTAGAGGGCGTCGACCCTATCACACATATTTGCCATGTTTTTGAGTCTATTTGCAGGGTTACGCTTGTGTACCATCGACTACGAGTGTACTTGATTCGAGTCGACATCCCTTGGGATCCAGGTGGATTTCGAGGCATGCTGCATCATGAGGAGGGCGGACATGTGCCTTTTCCATGCCCCGCCCTTGGCCCTCCTCCCGCTACATCCAAATGAGCTTCTCTTTTTTCCTTTTATTTCCATTTTGTTTGTTAGTTTCTCCTCTTTTCTTTTCTTTCTTTTTATTTCAGGTCCCGTGCTAGATCTTCATCCTTGTACATGCGAGAAGTCATGGGATGATTAGTCTACTTCCACTACATCATATATACCCGGTGAGCTATTTCTTACCCCCTTTATGCGCATTCTTGATTCATTGCTCAATTTAAGCTTGGGGGAGGACTTGTATGTGTATGGATGATGTTCTAGCATGTTTGTTTATATTTGTGAGCATTTGAGCTTATTGTCGTGTAGTTGATGATATATGGTCATTCTTATGCTTCATATTATGCTTATGTGATGACATATGGCCTTTACTATTGCTCTCATGTTATGCTTGATTGTATATTTTGGTCATGTGAGCCCATGCCATGATTAATTAAGAAAGGTCATGCTGAAATTTTCATTGAGCTATATTGTCACTAGTTCCTTGTATATCTTAAGTCACTTGGCATCATATTAGAGCTTGAGTTTTGTTTATTATCCATGATGTGCTTAGAAACCTCGTGATCATATAGCATTTGATTCATTGCGAGTTACACATGTGTTTTGACCATTTGCGGATTGAATTGGTTCTAGTCATCACTTCTTGAATGATCATATCTTAGTTTCATGCTTTGGCATATATTATTTTAGATATTGATACTTTGCTTGAATGAAAATTTTGTGAAAGGGGTAGTCCTATCTTGAGCCAATAACTTGGTTGATTTATCTAGGTATCCATGTCTCAGGACACGTGTTACTTAGCATTAATGAAAACCGGTTAAAGATCCTTAATCTAAAAAAGGAAAAGAAAAAAATCGTTTTGCAATGTGTGAGTGTGTGAAATAAGTGACTATGTCACATTGGTTCGAAAATGTGTTGAATAAGTGGCAAGTTTTGCCCAAGTGAAGTGTGAGTGTAAATAAGCGGCAAGTTTGCCCAAGGGTTTGAATAAGTGGCACAAGTGCCCATGTGTGTTTTAAATTTGCTAAAAATCAACAAAAAAAAGTATCATGGCTCAAGTGTGGACTTTTTCATAAATATCATGCGAGTATTAGTCTCTTTGTCTCAAATAGCATATGCCTTAACATGACCCTTTGATATGCTCATTCTTGATGTTATACCTAGTTCCGATGCTTTACAATTTTGGTTGGATTCATGTGATCACGTGAGTGTATCTCGACACTTGAGTGTATAACTTGATTTGATCGAATGCTATATTTATCACTTAGGCGTCTTTGCTTGAATATTCATTCTCATCTTGGATGGTCCTCAAAACTCGAGTTACATGATCTCATTTTACATTGCTATATGCCTTTTGGCTTATCATATGCATTTAACTAGTCTTTTACTATAATGACTTGTTGTCCGGGTTCGATAATATCATGCCATTTACTTGAGGACAAGTAAAAGTTTAAGCTTGGGCGTATGACATGCGTCATTTTTACACATATTTACCTGTCATTTTGCCCCATTATTTTTCGCATTTCAGGACCAATTATCATCATTTACACGCTTTTCTATATTTAATTGCTCAATTTGGATCATTTTACATTTTTTGTGCTTTTTCCGCAGACCGACGCGAGCGAGGCGCATAAACGACAAATTTGGCATTTCGGGACTGCTCCATACAGACGTGCGTGTTGTCACGGATGCATAGGATCAAACCGCGCTGAAATTGGACTCCTGGAGGGCCAAAATAGAAGAAATGAGATGGGGGAAGGATCTGTTTGTAAACCCTAGAAAGTTTCGAGGGCTAAATCGCAAATTTCCAAAAAATCCCCTTCATCCAGCCGCCGCCGCCTGTGGGAGGGCTTGAGCCCGGTTTCCTTCTACCTCTGCCCCCGTTTGCTTCCTCCCCCGATTCTCCTCCTCCACTCCGGCCGCCGGCGAGCGCCGGGCCGCAGCTCGTCGACGCGCCCGCCGCTTCTCCATCCTCCACCGCACCACCTCTTCCTCCACAGCCTCCCTTCTCCACTGCCTCCCCCTTCTCTTCACCGCCGCCTCTCCCTCCGGCCGCTTCTCCCTACCGCGCCGCCGCCTCACCCCACTTCCCGTGCGCCTTCTCCCTCCGGTCGCCCCCTCCTCTTCTTCAGCCGCCGCCTCTCTACTGCGCCCCCTCCGGCCACCCCTCTGCTCCCTACTCCTCTTCCGCCTCCCTACCTCACCCTTCCTCCTCCTCTCGCCATTCCCCCCACCAGTGCGCCGCCATCGCCTCTTGCTCTCCCTCCGGCCACCTCACCGCCGCCTTGCTTCATCTCCACCGCCGTCTCCCTTTTCCTCCCTGCTTCCACCCGCAGCTTCTCCCTACCGTGCCGCCGCCCTCCAACTGCTGCGCCGAAACCAGTCCTCCACCGCCCGCATTGGTCGCCTCTCCAGATCGGCGCACCACCGGCGAGCGCCGCCGCATCTACTTCACCGAGAGCGAGCCACCGTCGTCTGCTTCACCAGCCGTCGACGCCAACCTCGGCGACCGCGACTCCGACCTCTCCTCTGCGTCCCCTTCAGCGCCCCGGCCGCCAACTCTCCATCGCCACCGACGCCGGCCTTCTCCGACTTCTTCCTCTTCTCCGACGTGTGCTTCGCCGCCGACAGCCTCACCTTCTCCTCTGCGCCCTCTGCCCCTTCTCCTTCTTCGGTTCATGCTCCAATCCTTCTTCGTATTTCTACTTTCTGTTCTCAATTACTGTTCTACTGAATTACTATTAGTGTTTGTTAATTTCTATTGCCCAATGGATGTTTACTTTTGATATGTGATCTGTGTGATGGTGAATTGTGCACTGTGAATGTTTGGATAGCATGTTGTCTATGTCTGTGAATGTGGTTGATGTGCTCACTGAGATGTATGCACTGTGTTTATGGTTAGTTTGTGTTCAGTGCTGTCTAGTGTTCGTGACCTGTGCTTGTCCTGTTGTCATTGTTAGAATATGTCTGTGTTTGTGTGTTGTCTAGCACGATTTAGCTAGCCGGCGACTTTTTCCCTTCCCTTTGCTATCTCAACCCATCTAGTGCTTCTAGACCCTCTCTTGTGCTTCTCGACCTCTCTCTTTTCTTTCTCGCGGTCGGTCGGTCGTTAAGTCGTGTGAGTGTTTATAGTAGTTCGTTGTTGTGTTGTCGTGTGCCGTCGTCGTCTAGGTAGCCGTCGACCGTTTTCTCCCTCGTTCTCTCTCGACTCCCTCTGTGCTTCTAGTCTCCCTCAGTCTATCTTGCGGTCAGTAGCTAGTTAGATTGTCGATTGGTAGTCTTGTGTCCGTTTAGTCGTCGTGTCATTCGTGTCGTCTTTTGTGCGTCGTTCATTTAGTCTTTTGTCGTGTTGTTCGTTCGGTCGTACGACGTCCATTCGTACGGTCGTTCGTTCCGTCGTTTTTGGTTCGTTCGTTTAGTTAGTTCCTTCGATCTTTTTAGTAGCTGTTTTAGGTTTAGTTCTCCCCCGTTTCGATTGACCTAGCTTTAGCTGAGCATCGGTAGCCTCAGTCTAGTCCCTGTGGAGAACACGACACTCGCCGCTATTCAGTGGCAACCCGTGCACGGGTGTGCTATTTTCGCACGATCAGAGAGTAATCTTCAATTAATTTTCTAGCATGTGTAGAAGACGTGCACACGTGTATGTGCATATGGTGAGAGTGTAGGGTGCATGAGTTGTGTGTATTTTTCTTGTATCCCTAAAGAAACATAATGCGTTGGATGATTTAGATGATGAGGCCAACCAATCATGCCCTCTCAAAAGTTGAATTTTGGGTCTATTTGGTTTGAGTCCATCGAAAGCCTTACCAAAATTTGGTAATGCTAAGAAACTTTGACCAGCATTTGGATTGCTAGCAATTTGGAGTGCCTAAGAAAATTTAGCAAGTTGCAATACAAATGTTGCCAAAAGGTGGCTTGTTTGTGGAAGAAAGAGTTCGCCAAAATTTTGGCACAGTAACAGTGCATTGCTTTAGTCAGTTGCAACTAGAGATTGGTTGTGTTAAATGCTTTAATAGTTTCATTAACAAGCTTCAAATGATGATATTTCCTAAATCGGGTATCCGACTAATAATCCATTTAAACTACCATATTCTTTGTGATGGGATCAATAAATAAAGACCCATGTTGACTATATTTCGATGCTGCAAATGTTAGGTGCCATGTCAGACCCACATATCATGACACAACCAGGAGAATTTGGTGGCCTATTGGCTTAAAATCAAATGTGAGCCTAGCTATTTTGCCTCATATGTGGCAACTACTAGGATTGTAATCCAAACACCTCCACATTACCAATGTTCTGGTCATACCCTAGTCGTGACCAAATTTTGGCAAGAAAAATTAGTTATTTGTCATTTTAAAGATTGTCCACATTATAAATTGGCACTCCGTCACTTAATTCATGAAAATAGTCGGTGCTTGCCGTTTCCTGGTATTCTCTCTATTTTTGCTTTTTTATAACCCATAATTATGATGTGCAGATGTAAGAACCATTTAGCTAGTTTTTTAAAACTAACCGTTTAGCCATTTAGCAACAGATAGAAATAATGATGACAATACTGCATTCCACTTTAGAAATTTGTACTGTGTGGTTATGTGTCATATTTATTGCGTGCATGAGCACCTTTGTAGAACTTTTAAGCTGCACCTTCGTAGAGCTTTTTAGATTGATGTGACCAAACAAGCACTACACCTCTATAGAGCTTTTCATATTGATGTGACAAAAAAAAGCACTGCACCTCTGCAGAGCTTTTTAGGTCAATGGGACCCGATGCGACCACACAAGCAATGCACCTCTGCAGAGCTTTTTAGGTCGATATGACCACACAAGCATTGCACCTCTACAGAGCTTTTTAGGTCGATGTGACCACATAAGCACTGCTTCTCTGCAAAGCTTTTCAGGTCAATGTGACCATACAAGCACCGCATCTCTGCATGGCATGAAGCAAGCATGAAAGCAAGTTTAAGATATGCCAAAGGAAATTTTCACACGTAATTAGGCTTATTAAAAATAATGATTATAGAACAAATAATTACAAGCATGAAAAAAATGATTACAGAACATCCAATACACAGAAGAAATAATTAGGGAACATCTAATTACGCGTATGAAATATTGATTATGGAACAAATAATTACACGCAAGAAATATTTTTTGTAAGAATTTTTAAATATACCATATGAGCTTCAAAAATTCAAAAAAAATCGTGTGGGAATCAATCGGAGGAACGCGTATGGGCCTCCTGCCGCGCCTGGCACCGGGGATAGGTCATTTGCCGCGCCCGACGCTGGTGTCACAAAAAAGAAGAAAACGACAACAGCACGTGTGGTGCACGTTCGCAGAATCTTCACCTAAAGCTGCATGGTGAACGTGCCGATGACACTATAGCAGCACTGCAACACATTTTCTGGAAGATCTCATTAAGGCATATTTTTGTAGGAATTTTTAAATATATCAAATGAGCTCCAAAAATTTAAAAAGAATTCTAGACTCTCCCCACACAGTGCTCTTGCCTGTGTAATTTTTTTATAATTTTATCCATTCTGAATTGTTCTCGAAAATTTATTCAAGTATACTATTTGTAAGAATTTTTTGAAAAATTTTTTAGAAAGGATAAATTATGGAAAAATTACACAAGCAAGTCACTATGTGGGGACGCACCATAAAAAATTATAATTTTTGAAGCTCATTTGCTGTATTTTAAAATTTCTAAAATATATTTAAATAGATTTTCTCAAAAACGTGGTACTGTAGCACCCGCCTCCTAGCGCCGGGGTAGGTGACATGCCCCGCCTGTGGCCGAAGGCAGGTCCTTGCCGCGCCCGGTAGTGGGTGCAGGTGACCTACCCTATTTGGAAGGCGTGATAGACCGTATGGAAAAGGCTAGGTTCATAATTTCTACTGTAAAAAAACTAGTTTTATAAAAACTGAGTTTTAAGAGACCAAGAAATAAAAAAAATAAGCAACCAACTACCACCTGAGGCGATGGAATACCCCACGACACAAACCGCAACACCACAAGCCAAAAGCCACGCATCAGAATCGAAAGCCACAACTCTTAAGGGAAAAAAGAACAAAACCCACCAAAAAGAGGGGAAACCAATGAACACGCAGCAGGGTCCTTCCTCGCTGCCCCCCGTTGCTAAAACCCTAACGCAGTGAGCACGCGCATGCCCCTTGCTCTCCTCTCCCGCGTTGGCCTCTCCTCCGTCGCCATGCCCAGGACGCGCTCCTCCTCCAGGCTGATCCGCGGCTCCCGCGCGGAGCTCACCCCAGGTGAAAGTTTGCTTCTTGTTTTCTTTTTTTGGGGGACTCTTTTCTTAATTCAATCCTGTATTTTGTATGTTTTCTTGCTCTATTTTCCGTAAGAGTCCAAGTACTTGTACATTTAGGCTATTGCTTGTTTTAGCTGTGGAGAAGAAGATAACAGTTCCAGCCATTCGACCTTGCTGAGGTTATTTCTTGAAATGCTACGAATGATGGAAATTCCCCCCATTTTCTCTCTTTAAACGTTTTCTTGCAGGGTTCGCTATTGTTTAGAGGTCGGAATTGTGCATTTCATTTCGTAAGCTGTGTGAAATAAGTTTGTTCTCTTGAAAATTTGGTGATATGCTTGTGCGTTTCAAACTTTTAGCTGTCATGTGCTCGTTTGTGGAATGTAAGGGGAAAACAGATTTTAAAGAAGAATGATCTCACTTACTATTATTTTTTTCTTATATTGGTGGTGGAAATAAGATTTTATTATGGTTTCAGTAATCGGTATACTAATGTTCTTATTGTAGATACGGTGAAAATTTCTTTCTCACTCTGCTCGGGATAGATTTGGCTGCCTGCTTTCTTCTTGTAGAAGATATTTGGACTATAGTTTGATGAGAAAAATTTAACATGGTTACAGTTGATGCCTTGATGGCTTTTGTTTAGTTAGTTTGATTCATCAAGCTGCCTAGGATTACTTCGGAGCTAATTTTACTCTGTTCCAGTGCTTAACTTGTTATGAATTTGAGGCTGTGATTAGTGCCATGACAATGTTCAGTGCTCACATAATTTGCTTGTTGTAATGTTCCCTGAAAGTATAGCTTTAATTTCAAGGAAATAAACGTAAGTTCAAGTATGCCTTTCCCCCCTCGAGAATACACAAGAAGTTGCTTGTCATTCCATTGACAAGCTGAAAAGTTCAAGTATGGGCGCTAATAGTTTTCAGGCCAACTTTAAAAAGTATCCATCCACTTCAACTTTTGACTTAATCTACCTACCAATTTAAGTCATCTATGACCGATGATATCTATATGTTCTTTTTTCCAAAGCAAGTTTATTATTATTCTTCTTTTTGTCAAGAAAGCATGAGTTTGATGCCTTTTCAGGTGTAAGAGAAGTGAAGCGTGAATCCAGTATTTCTTTTGACATATCCAAGTCTGAAATGAATGCTTCCTTGAAGAGGAAAAGGGTGAAACGGGTGCTTGAAGTAAACAGGGAGCATTCTAAGAAGCAGGTGCCTCCTGACTAACTACAATGTCTTCATATTAATAGAGGAAGCGTCATGCATTTCTAAGTTTTCTTTCTGGACTTTTCGTATCCTTCATTCAAATTACTTGCCCCTTAGGAGTTCAGTTATTCTGAGATGTAAATATTCTTTCTCTCTTTGAATGCATTTGTGCATTCATGCTGTCACTTTAGTAGTTTCTCCCTTTTCTTGTTTTGGTTTGGTTCAATTCACGTCCCACTGAAGAAAATATTTTACACACATGCAGGTTGGTATTGTTCCTGACATTGAAGATTTTCGATATGACAAGATCAAGGCAAAAACATCAGCGTCTACAAATGGCGCATTAACATCTTCAAGTAAGGACAGTTCACTAGATAAGTTTCAACGTTTTACTCTAAATGGTTTGATCCCTAAGCATACTCCGTCAGCCAAATGCTCTACAACCAATGTGCTTAAAGTTGCAAAAAGGACTACCATGATTAAGAGTTAGTCCTTTGCATGTTGTGGATTTTTTTGTTGCTTCAAATGGGGCTTGTTTATCATTAGTCAGTGCAGTAATAAGTGTTCGACCATACTCTGTTGTTGTTGTTCTCTCTTTTTTTTTTTTTTTGCTTCATGGTATCTTGCATATGGATGATCTTGTAATTACGCAGTGTAAAATTCCCCCCATGTCCTGCACAAAGCTTACCTCTTCCCTTTTTCAGTCAGGTTGGAGAAAAAGGTCAGAGTCTCGTCTGTTTCAAAAGGTAATCAGACGACAGAAGACTATCAGGAGAGATAAACTATGGCATTTTTGTCTACGATATTCTTAATGTTCTTATTATGTGATTATTTCTTTTGTTGCAAGCTGATGTCAAGTCAAACTTGTTCAATCTATACCAACAATACTTTGCTCGACTTTTACATTATGGATGATATCACTTTTTTCTTGTAACGCTCAAAATTTTCTCACACACATCATTACTAAAATGAATGTACTGGATTAGGATTTCTATTCTCCTAACTTGATGTCAATCTAATCATACACAATGCATCCTACATAACGGCCCTTTGATTCCTGCACACGTCATTCATAAGATCTCTAATCTTTTGTTAAGTTCAAACTCGTTGAATTTAAATTTGCGATATTCTGCATGTTTTCCTCAACTATTAGCAGTTCTAGCTACAAAAAGCAGTTGTCAGATTAAATTCTCAACATCAGATTCACTGTTCCTCATTCCAAACATCAGTGAATATGTGGCCGATCCAATACTTCATTGTTGCATCACAACAAAATTGTGTCAACACCAGATTTGTTGACTATTGTGTTAAGAATTTTTGCTGCTACATTTAACTTTGTAATGATCCTCCTTATGTCCAAGAACTGATCAGAAAGCTAACATAGTCATTTATGCAGTTGGGGCTCCAGAAAATTGGGAAGCACTTCTTGGAGGCATTAAAAACATGAGGTTATCTGGCGAGGCCCCTGTGGACACGAAGGGCTGTGAAAAAGCTGGTTCTCTTCTTCCACCCAAGGTAGTTTTGGTCATCACATCCTCTTTTCAGTCAGATAGTTGATCAGAAGTGCAGTATACAAAAGCCATTTATTGTGACCAGTTAACTTGAGGATAGGGTGCTCTTTGGGTTAGGTCTTGCATAATGTGGGCCTGTGGGGTTATGCAATTCTCCTTATCTTCTTGTACTATGTTGCCGTATGAAAGATGCAATTCTCTTTCCTGTCTAGGCAGAAAATGCAGTCTGTACATGAGTGTCATGCCTATTAGATTGCAGGTTTGCTACAACTATGAGCTTATGACCCTTTACTTCGTCATTTGCTTTTAATAGGACACAGATCATGTTTCTTGGAAAATAAATTTTCACATTGATCCATCCTGTTTTTATTTTGAGGTGGATCCATCCATTTTCATTCTTTCACTGGTAAAAGGTTTAGCTCCAATTACATTCATCCCATTAAGGAACCATAAGTTACATTTCTTCTTGCACAGGAAAGAAGATTTGCAGTTCTGGTATCAACTATGATGTCAAGCCAAACAAAAGATGAAGTTACGCATGGTATGCCTCAGGAAATTCCTCTTTTTTCGAATTGGTTATATACTATATATATATTCTTTTTTCAGTTTTGCATTTAGTTTTGTAATGGTTATGAAAGTAACTGCAATGAGTGGCTCTTTTAGTTAGTCTTCTGCAATGAGTGGCTCTTTTAGTTAGTCTTTATTCTTGTTTCTCCTACAGAGCTTTGTTTGTTGAAAACCCTCGGGAATTCATATCACTTATATCAGTTCAGTCACATCATGCATGTTGAGACCTAGTTCTCATGCAATTACCGCTAGGAGGCTAGGTTCAGATTTGGTGGAACTCGACTCAACTTATCATGTCCTGCCATTTAGTGCTAGGAATCCTGGAAATGCTGAAACTGGTGGTAACCCATATTCTGGTGAAATATATTCAAATATGGTGGAATTCTTATGTAGATGGTTTGACAGCAATTCCATACCATTGCTGGAATACACAGTTGTCTTTTTCTTCTCATCTTCTACAGACAAGTGTATAGTTTCACCTGATATTTACTTGGCTATTTTCTGTAGTTTTTTTTTGTTCTTAGTAGCGTTTCTCCTTCAGAAAAATGATGATTCTTTGTTGGAGTCGATTGTTATCAGCTGCTGTGGAGCGTCTCTCTGAGAACGGTTTACTTGATCCTGATGCCATCGTCAGAACAGATGCGGCCACACTAGCAAACCTTATCAAACCTGTAAGTTGCAAGGGCTGTTCACTTGATTAGGATAATAGGATCCATACTAAGGGCACATTCCCAATTTATCACAAAGCAATAATTACTGCATTATAAGTACCCGAAATAAAAGATGAGCCTACAAACATGCAAATAGAATTTCATACATCTACTTTTGTTATCACATCGTAGGCAGTGGCAAATGGCAATAGACTATACCAAATTACCAACTATAAATTATGTCAAACTTAACATATTACTTGAAACATAACCTTGCTTTGGACTCCATTACTATTCCATGTGGATAATTGCACTTGTTGCTAAAAGAGCTACTCGAAGGCGAGAGCCTTACCAATGTTGTTAGTTTTTACTGTCATCTTGCTCTGCTTAGACGAAACTATTCAGATCAGCTATTCATACCATATTGTAATTTAATCAGGTTGGCTTCTATCAGAGAAAGGCACAGTTCATAAAAGAAGCTTCTAAAATTTGCCTTGAACGATTTGGAGGGGACATTCCAGATTCTTTGAACGAGCTGCTTGCTTTGAAAGGAGTTGGCCCTAAAATGGCTCATCTGGTAATTTATCTACCCATTCCGTCTTTCATAGTTGAAATATAAACTTAATTCTCTCCATAGCTTTTTTTCACTTAACAGGTGATGAGCATTGCGTGGAAGAATACTCAAGGGATCTGCGTGGACACTCATGTGCATCGCATTTCTAACCGTCTTGGATGGGTCTTCCGAGAAGGAACAAAGCAGGTAGTTTGTTAAGCTTGTTTCGTTGCTCTTTCCAAAGAAAACAAATTATATTCGCAATGTATTTTGCACAGAAAACTACAACACCAGAACAAACAAGAATGTCTCTTGAGAAGTGGTTACCGAAGGATGAGTGGGAGCCTATAAACCCATTACTGGTATGCTCCACTGAATAAATCCATCTTTTTTTTTACAAGAAATGTATTCTTTTCTGCTTTGTAAATAATTCTCGGATGCCCTTGTTTGCTCAAGCAATTCGTGTTTGAGTCATACCTTAATTGCACAAGTGCTAATCTTTTGTTGAAAATCGAAAATGTCTTGCAGGTTGGATTTGGGCAGACAATCTGTACTCCACTATGGCCCAAATGCAACATATGTAGCATAAACAACCTTTGCCCTTCTGCTTTTAAGGAATCATCAAGTCCAAATCCAAAGCAAAAGAAAACGAAGTCTACGTAGAACTTTGGGGATGATGCCCTTTTGTACTTATTTACATGCACTGGCTACTGATCTGGCATCGAAGGAAGACTTCTCTGGGTTGTCGTTTGGTTGATCTATTGTTTGGATCGCCTTTGTGCGAGCTCCATCGGAAAAATTATGTCAGTTTGTATAGCTGTAATGTGTTCAAGACAATGGGTAGGAAGTAGGAACATATCGATCTTGTCTGTTGCAAATTAATGGCAGCCATTGAAAACAGCATGGAAAAGCATCAATGTTTAATACCATTCTCTTGTATGAAATTGCATGTCAATTGTCACGGTTTTGCCAAAGGGTTCTGCACGAAGTTTCATTGTGGACAACATTATCAACCGGTCTGTAGCCAGTCCAGAGAAAAAAAATAAACCTAAAACTCATTTTCGTTTACGAATTATGACCCAGCATTAGCTGAGACGATCAATGCACTGTTAGATTGTAGCGCTCGCGTCGGATGTACACGACCAAGCATTGTCGAAATTCGGAAGGAAAAAGAGCATGTGCTAGAGATACATGACTGCACTTACCCAAGTGCATAGTTTTTTAAAAATAAATTGCATTGTAGGCCATTGCCGTGTTGGTTCAAATAGCCAACCGAACTCTCAAACTGCATATTTAGATTACTAAACGTGTTTAAATAATTGACCACTGCGCTTGGGTCGGTAACCCACTTAAACATGTTTATGGATCTAAATATGCAATTTTGGAGTTTGGTGATGTACTTAACTAACACGACGACGAGTTCGATAATGTGAAACGCAATTTACTATACTCCTCCCTCCAAGGGTAGAAATCGTATAACTGGTATACAAATTCACACAAAAACATGACGCCGTCCTTACCATCTATGAAGAGACTTTTCTTTCAACACTGCTAAGACAACTAACTTTGCCAACTGCCTCCCTATGCTAGTCTTTTGCTCATGCGTTACAAGGAAAATAAAGTTTATACATTTACCGTATTTTGAAAACAAAACTTTTCAAAATACTAGAATCCACATCGCTCAAAAAATTGAAGATACTAGAATCCCGAGTGTGTTTTGCCATGTGTATTCATCAAATATGTTTTTTTGGGACAGCAGATTTTTTTTCATACATAATTTAACATAAACACTTTTCAGAGAAGACAAACATAAACATTAAGTGAAGAGAGTGGATAACAAAAATAAAACTCATTCTACTGTGCTAAGTCAATTGCTGCTCATCAAAAACTCCCAGACATTTCTTTAACCGAAAAAAGAAATGTTAAGGATATTCCCGTATTAGAGTTGTTACAAAGATGGTTACTAACTTTATGCACCTAGCTACTGACATGGAATGTCCACACATCATTGTGTATGAAGATTTTACAAGTATTACCATAGAGTATTCTTCTGAATCAACTTCCAGAGGTGTAAAGTCGCAATGAAGTAGCTTGTATCAAGCGGTACAATGGATCATCCTACATTTCAAAACATGTTGCAGTTATGTTCCAGCATGTGCAAGGGTATACAAGTACAAATAATGTTTTAGTTACTTAAACAATGAAAACAAATTAAGCAGCAAGGATAAATTTCATATTACAGTTACGGTTATCAATGATAGGCTGAAAGCATCTTACACATAATAGAAAAAACCACAAACTTGGAAGATTACAAGATAAATGAAGATTTTGCAAATGGGAAGAACTCATAAACTCATGAGTTCCATATTTATACACCACATTTATTTGTTAAATGTCATACCTGATCACTTGAATTACCCTCCAGAAGCTTGGTTGCAATCCCAATCTCACCAAGGGCTTCAACCTTCCAAAAAGCAAGAAAGGTAATAACGTGAGCAGATTACACACAAGCATGGTTATAGAGACAAAGGTGGAATTAGTACAGGGAACATACATTATACACTACCTACACATTAATAATATGAATGTGAATGTTCTCAGAAAAAAAATCTGAATGTGAAATTAGAATGCATTTCAACAATTCTGATAGAACCTGAGAAGAATGACAGGTAAGTTTCGTCACTGGACGTTATTGTACAAGATGGAGATTAGAACACAAGGCCTGACATAGATATTAGAATATTAATACTGGAATGGGCCAAAGGAGGCTCTGGGTCTGAATCTGAAAGCTCTCTTCAGAAGAATCATTGTCCGTAAGTTCATTTGTTCTAAAAGTTTTCTTCAAAAGAATCGTCGTTTCTTATCATAATATAATATTTCAAAACAGTTTAATGCGTAAGCAAAAGAAAGTGCCAATAATAAATTCAAATATTTCAAATTACCATTTTCAACTTAGCTTTTAGTTTTTGAGGAGTGTCGATAATAAATTCACCTGTCAGATGAATTTGTTAGGATCAGATACTCCTACAAGGTCCAAAACAGAGATAGATATGGTAAATCGTGACTGTTAGGGCAATTAAGCTAGAAATTTGAAACTCATGCATCTTTTTGAAACCAAAGTCATGAGGAATCATGGTGTAGAATTCCCTGCAATCGGAGGTAACATAAGAAAATCTCAGTATATACAAAAATATTTCTAGGCTTCTAGCCAACTTAAAGTACAAATATAGTACTGATGGTGGATGATGTCATGCATTGCACAACTATCAAAAATTCTGGTGAACGAATGCAGATGTTTCCATTACAGTCTTTTGCTATCTTGAACATAGGCAAACAACTGCCACAAGTCATCACTCCTATTAACAAAACCATTTCAACAAAAATGAAACCAGTAGATTTTTTATCATTCAAATCCTCAAATTTTAACTTTCATTAAACAATGGTCATGATGCCATTAATTAGAGAGTGAAAAACAGTATACAACATGTGAAGTAACAAAATGTTAAACTTTCAGTATGTAAAGAAAATGAAATGGCTGGTGACAAAAATATTAAGATGTGCAATAGGATGTCAACCCAAGCATCTGATTCTTCGTTATATTCTATGTTTGCAGTCAAATAAAAAGGAAATTATGGACTCACCTAGTCAATTGTTCAAGCTGTCTCCTGTCTGCTCTTCAAATAACATTGGAGATCATCTTTAAAACATCATAACCCTCTGAAAAGCTAGGAAACATCATCATCAAAGCAGATAGAAAAGACAAGAAGAATGGAATATGAAACCAAGACCATGAAATTCAAACTTTTACTGCATACAACATTGAAATGTACATCTAACAGAACTTTTAGAGGGCATGGTACATTTACGTTATTTACTTGTCTATAAATATGCATCCTTATGTTAAGTGCAAGTTGTTTATGTGCATTGTTTTTGGTTGCCAGCCACACTTTGCCACAGGTTGCCATGCCTAAGGTTAGGCAAGTTTGACCAACTTGGCAGCTGTTTGGTTGCAGCCACAGTTGTGGCAAGATTCCCTTCCAGCAAACTAGGTCCCACGCGTCAGTGACTCAAAAAAGTGTGGCAAGATTCCCTTAGGCTTGCTAAGGTGTGGCAAAGAATTTGAGCACCTCAACTTAGGCAAGTGTGGCAATTTTTGTTGGCAAATGGTGGCAAAGTGTGGCTAGCAACCAAACAGCCCCGTAATCTTATAGCCACAGTGAATTAATAGTTCCTGACAGAGAAGCATCGAAATAACTAACCTTTAGTATTGTAGATTTGCTTAGCTTTCCAAGAGGAAGTTTATCAGCATTATAACCTAATTGGTTAGGGAAGATGAATTAGTAAAGCAAATGCTACATGAATAAGCAACAGGAATCTATTTTTCAAAATAAGCAAATACAAACCAGTGCGACAACATGGAACATACAAAAGACTTGTTTAACTGAGTTAATTCAATTTAACTGAGTTAATTCAACTCCAGTATATGAACAGATAATCGTAAGTATTTGGCTATTAACTATGTTTAGCCCCTTGTTTTAGTCTTTCTTTTAAAAAGTAGATCCCCCATTTAAAACTCCCACATTATAGGATCTAACACGTATCAATTAATTATTCCATGAAACTCAGCCTATGAAGGTGGTGATACATCAATGAAGACTTTTTAGTGGTAACAATATCTGACGTAGCATAAAAACACTGCTAAGTAGCTAAGTATAAACAGGTTAACATGATGCAAGACCTTACGTAGATTGAACAAATAATAAACTGCACAAGTAATGTATTGGCACTCAGGATTCGACTGCGTATATTTCAATCTCCTAATATAATCATGAAAATTCTATGTAGACAAACCACCTCAGGAAAAGTCTTGATAACCAGATTTGCTAAAGAAATCTCTAGTCTGAATAAGTAAAAAAATCTATGGTCACCTCGCTATGGCGAGATCTGTCGCCGCGCGACTCAATCCGGAGCTTCTTGGGTGGCTTGACCTGCTCCTCGCCGCCGCTGTCGTCGTCGCCTGCCTCCTCATCCCTGTGGCAGGAGTCTGAGTACGAGGGGTCAGGTGGGTGCTAGAGCCTGGAGTCCACGGGAGCGTGCGGCCTGATGAGGCATGAGGAGGAGGAGGAGGAGGTCGGGAAGGGGGAGGCGAGGAGGAGCGCCGCGTCAGCCCACGCCGACATCGGGGGCGGGCGAGAGGGGATGGGAGAGGAGGGTAGCGAGGCTCTAGGAGATGGGATTCCGCCGGGGAGGGAACCGCAGAGGATGTCAATGGAGGCGATAGTGGAGGACGAGACAGCGAGGGAGATGGGGTGGGGGATGGAGGCGGGCGACGGCGGCGGTGGGCTGTAGGGTTAGGGATTGGGTGAGCCGCGAGCAAGGAGAGGGAGAGGGAGGCTGCCTGTGCGTTGGGGTGAGGACTCGACGGTGGAATGGGCGGTGGGAGAGGAGGATGGGCGGCGGCATTCGGGAGGGTGGGGAAGTTGTTGGAGCCGGCCGGGTGGGGTTGAAGAGGAGTCGAGGAGACAGGAGAGAGAAAATTGATACTTTGCCATCCTATTCGGTGGGCTTCGACAAAATGCCACTCTCTAGAATGATCACTGTAAAATATCACTCTTAACATTGACACTTTGATTATTTGCCATTTTGAGAGTTTTTTAGATTCTTAATTATTTTTTAACTATTTTCAGATTATTTGTCATGGGAAAAGACACATTTGCCCACTCAACGGTTGGAAATTCATCTTCCTCAACGACGTCAAGGTATCTTCACTCGAAGCTCCCAAGAATCAAGCCATTAGCCAGAATTCATTCATGGTCATTATTAACACGGTGGGCTAAACGCCATTGTTGCATTTATGTAGGTCCTCTGCGAGCTCCCGGAGTCGTACCGGAAGCAGCAGCACCGGTGGCACTCCGGCCCCATGCAGCTCTTCCGCCTCTGCCTCCCGGCCGTCTTCAAGTCCAAAGTAATCTAATAGACAAAAGCACCCAACACATCTCCTCCGTTGCCATTGCCATTGCGGATGCTTTGCTGACAGCCATGTTTCTGTGTCGGTGTGCAGATCCCATTCTGGAAGAAGGCGAACCTGGTGATGCTCTTCTTCCTGCTGCGGAAGTTGGTCCTGCCCTTCTACTCCTTCACGCTCTTCTGCGTGATCCTGCCGCTGACCATGTTCGTGCCGGAGGCGGAGCTGCCGATCTGGGTCATCTGCTACGTGCCGGTGATCATGTCGGTGCTCAACATCCTGCCGGCGCCCAAATCCTTCCCCTTCGTCACCCCCTAGCTCCTCTTCGAGAACACCATGTCCGTCACCAAGTCCAATGCCATGGTGTCCGGGCTGTTCCAGCTGGGGAGCTCCTACGAGTGGATTGTCACCAAGAAGGCCGGCCGGACCTCGTCGGAGTCCGACATCCTCGCGCTGGCGGAGGCCGACGCGGTCCCCGGCCAAGCTCGTCCACGGCGTGTCAGATTATTTTGTAAACATTGACACAAGCAAGAGATATGGCCCAAGGGTAAATGTGTCTTTTCCCATGGCAAATAATCTGAAAATGGTTAAAAAAATAATTAAGAATTCTAAAAAACCTTCAAAATGGCAAATAATCAAATTGTCAATGTTAAGAGTGTCATTTTATAGTGGTCATTCTAGAGAGTGGCATTTTGTCGAAGCCCACTGAATAGGATGGCAAAGTATCAATTTTCTCGACAGGAGAGGAGGATGGGACGGTGGGTAAAATTTTTTGCTTTTTAGCTCAAAATTTGAAAGTTTTTTACATATGGACTTCTGGAAAAAATATTTGCAAAAATAGACCCTTACCACGGCGCCAAAGTATATGGCGTCTAGGGTGCATGTCACAGCGTCATATGCTTTGGCGCCGTGCGTGGCCACGTAGGATCCACGGTGGCATAGCACGACGCCAAATCACATGACGCCGTGACATGCATATGCGGCGCTTACGGCCGTGGCGCCTTGCTATGGGACTTAGCCCGAACTTTGCAGTTTAGGTGCAAGTTCAGCTATCACGGCGCCAAACCTTCTAACGCCATATTTAGCTAGCACGGCGCCAGACCCTTTGGCGCCGAGATGTTTATATACGGCGCTATATTCTTTGGCGCCTCTTGCGGCGCCAAAGATCCTGGCGCCGTATATAAACATCTCGGCGCCAAAGGGTCTGGCGCCGTGATAGCTTCACCTGTAGAAAAAACAGCAAACCTTGCTGTTTTTTCCGCAAAACATATGCACATACACACACATATACATTCACACATAAAACATCTGAACAACTTAAATGACAACATCGCATAATTATCAAAAGTCTCAAAATATCACATAACATCATATAACTATCAAAAGTCTCAAAACATTACATAACACGTCTCAGCGCACAAAATAGTCACTCTCACTGCCTCTTGGCCTTTCCCTTGCCCTTGGCCAGGGCATCAGACCCTGGAGTGTACGTGCTCGGGGGACGGGCCGAACGACGAGGCCGCTGGGAAGCTTGAGTAGATGGTGCGTCGGGCATCTGCGACATCCCAATCTCGTCGTGGGTAGATGCCTCCTCGTCCTCGTGCTCCTCCTCCTCGTCATCCTGCTCCGCCTCGTCGTCGTCGCCCTGACTGAAAGTCGGAGTGCGTGACGAGCTCCTCGTGGACTGGCGCGTGCCGACGTGTGACGACGAGGCTGCAGCGGCACCCGAGCGCTGGGAGGCCGCCGGTGGTGATGCGACGTCCGTGCGTGCGCGGCAACCACAACGAGCTGCCGCCCGACCGATGCGACGTCTAAGTCTCTGCAAGTAATGATATGTCATTATAGTATACATGCTGAATGGCTCTAACTTAGCGAATTATCTTCGAACCTGCAAGAAATCCCTCAGGCGGCTCTCGCTGTCCGGGGCGCCAGCTGGGTAGGAGAGAGCCTCATCGATCTCATGCACCGAGGTCCGCAGAGAAGTCCCCTAAAGAAATAAGATCCACATTAGTGCGAGATAAACGTATTGAACCAAAGTATTGAGCAAATATCATGCTTTCGTACCACTCGATCGAGAATCGGGGCAGCCTCGACAACTGTGCCCTCCCTCGCACGCCTGTCGTACGCAGTGTCCTCGTCCTCGGACGAAGCGAGGTCCGCGTAGTCGACATCAGTCCACTGCTGCCTCAGCCTATAGCGGGTGGCAGAGTGGTACCAGGACAAGTACTCCCGGAAGCTGGCGTTGTTGTGGGGGGTATTGTCCCGCTCGCAGTTCTCCTCCATCCTCCTCCACCACTCGACGTACTGTCGGTGGTGATGAGCGAAGTCCGTCACCTTTCGTTGGCGGACCCTGTCGAACCTGTACATATAGTAGATGTCATCAATAGGTGTTAGAGTACAAACCAACAAAATTTAAAATAAAGCAAAAATTGGAACTTACTTGTGCAAATCAACAGAGGTCGACACCGCCTCAGGGGGATAGAACTGCACGAGGCCAAACTGCCGCGCAACTCTGTAGGGGAGGTGAATCTCTACAGCGTAGAACCAATCAGCGGACACCTCATCCTCCAAAGATGGTCGTCCCTGCGGCACATGGTGCTGAGCGGTAGAGCTGCAACCTGTGGCTCGGAGTTAGGCTCCCACGAGACCTAGCAAGCAAACATACGGGCAAACACACGATTAACCATGTACAAAAACCAAGAACTGTAAGAAAAATAAATGCATTACCAATTTCTTACCATCGTGGGAGACAAGGTGTCCAGCTCGTTGATGAAATCCACGTACGCCCGCTCTGTGGTCGCGAACGGGACAGACGTACCATCTAATGTGGACCCCCGAGACGCGGCCTCGCCTGGCATTATCTGGGATAGGAGGCAATGCCGTGCCCAGAAAGGCCTCCACACGTGCCCTCCAGCCCTCAAACACCGCCGGGCCGACCACCGGCTGTCCCCTAATGGGAAGTCCAAGAATCATCGCCACGTCCTGCAACGTGACGGTCATCTCCCCACACGGAAGGTGGAACGTGTGAGTCTCTGGCCTCCACCTGTTAATAGTACACGGAGAAAAGAATTAGTTACGTACGTAAGAATATAAAAACGAAAACAAACGGACCCAATAGAAAAATGCACCTGTCGACGAGTGCGGTCAAAGCTGCGGGGTTAAAGACCGGCATGCCCCGTCGTACTAGGTTGGCGACCGTGTGAAGCCCAGCACGGCGAAGCAGTGGGGTATAGCGGTCGTCGTATTGCATCAAGTGGAACCCATCATGGGTTCGACAACGAAGTATGTGAAGTTCCTGAAAATTGCTATAAAAGTTAGCTGCGTGATGAAAACACATGTATATTTCGACAACACACGTACCTGGCCGTCCTCCGTGAGCCTGCCGCGGTGCTCCCTCTCGTAGAACTCTTCTAGCAGCCGATACCTCGCCATCATGTGCATTCAAAAATACGTTAATGATAAGAATAACAAAAAACCGTAAAAACATATGTATTTTTAAATATTCATCAATCTCGCTCAAATCAAACCCTAAAAACATATGTATTTCTAAATCAAACCCTAAAAACATATGTATTTCTCAACATTCATCAATCTCCCTCAAATCAAACCCTAAAAACATATGTATTTGTAAATCAAACGCTAAATCTAAACTTTCATCAATCTCGCTCAAATCAAACCCTAAAAACATATGTATTTCTAAATCAAACCCTAAAAACATATGTATTTCTAAAATGGACCTTAAAAACATATATATTTCTAAAATGGACCCTAATAACATATGTATTTCTAAACATTCATCAATCTCCCTCAAACCAAACCCTAAAAACATGTGTATTTCTAAATCAAATCCTAAATCTAAACATTAATCAATCTCGCTCAAATCAAACCCTAAAAACATATCTATTTCTAAATCCAACCCTAAAAACATATGTATTTCTAAATCAAACCCTAAAAGCATATGTATTTCTAAAATGGACCCTAAAAACATATATATTTCTAAAATGGACCCTAAAAGCATATGTATTTCGAAATATTCATCAATCTCGCTCAAACCAAACCCTAAAAACATGAGTATTTCTAAATCAAACCCTAAATCTAAATATTCATCAATCTCGCTCAAATCAAACCCTAAAAACATATGTATGTATAAATCAAACCCTAAAAACATATGTATTTCTACAAATCAAACCCTAAAAACATATGTATTTCTAAAAATCAAACCCTAAAAACGAATCTATACACATTACTACTCTTACATTACGCATATATATTGAAAATCCAACCTAAAACCGAGTCAAATTGAACTAATTTCATCTAGGGTTTCAAATCTTCCCACACGAAATGTATCTCAAATAATCCATATATTATTGCATAAAATCAAGGGAAAGGAGGGGGTTCACCTTGCTTACTCGATTTGCAAACAAAATCACGAGAAAAACGGTTGGATTTGAGTAGATTTTGAGGGGGAAGGGAGTGGCGGCGGCGGTTGCTCTCGGCAAAGGGCTGAACAGAGTGAAGGGGTGGGGGGCCGGGGGGCCGTGCTCGGGCTTAAGTCCCAGAGCACGACGCCACGGCCGTTAGCGCCCAACGTACACAGCACGGCGCCATGGGCTTTGGCGCCGAGCTGTGCCACCGTGGATCCTACGTGTCCACTCACGGCGCCAAAGCATATGGCGCCGTGATGTGTACCGTGGGCGCCATATACTTTGGCGCCGTGGTAAGGGTTCATTTTTGCAAATGTTTTCTTCAAGGGTCCATATGTAAAAAACTTTCAAATTTTGGGCTAAAAAGCAAAAAATTTACGGACGGTGGAGGGTACTCTGGTGCGGAGCAGCAGCGGAGTCCGGGGATGGAGGCTAGGGTTTTTGTTGTGGGGTTTTCCCTTGGTTCTACGTGGCCCACATGTTGGTATTGTAATTGATCGGGAGAGGATGGGATCAAAAGGGAGGGGAAGCAGAAGATGCTACCACTATCAACTTTTTTTAAGTAGTAGAGATATTTATCTAAGCTCCCGATTAACAACTAGATAGCAAATAGCCCCGACAAGCCATCACGCCAGCCGAGCACGACGATGTTCCCCTCCGAGTCAGCATCGACAATCACCGAGTCTCCTCACCTGATCTCTAAGGCGAGTGTTGTGGTTACAGACCAAACACAGAGAGAGAGTATGGTAGTGGAGAGTTAGGTGAGTAATGGCTTAGGGTTTTCCCCCCATGGCCTGTGCTGTATATATATCCACATGGGGAGTGCTTTTACAATTATACCCTTACATCCAAGTATTCCCTTCAAGGGCACTTATGTCATTGTACATGTCCCATTCTGGGCCTTACATTCTTCTAACAGGCCTGCTGTGTTTAGGTGGGGGCCACCTCTACAACAGGAGCCTCTCATGGTGAAGGGCTTCACGGGCCGAAGCCATGCTGCCGAGTCCTTTGGCCCCCTCCGTCCCTGCGGCCTGTGAGGTTTCCCAACACTTCGGTGAAGCCTTATGGGTCGATGTAGAACTCTTCCCAGTGCGAGGTACGACGCCAACCTTACTGCCGAAGCCGAGGCCGAAGTCGATGTGGAGGGGAGGGCCGATGTTGAAACCGAAAATGGAGCTCGAAGTCGGCAGCGGGGTCGAGGGCAAAGTCGGAGGCGATGCCCGCTCGGCCGTGACAACGAAGTTGAAGCTGGAGCGGAGGTGGACCTCGCGCCGGTAGGTTCTTCCAGGCACGGGGTGTGCGCGGCTCCGCATGCCGGTAGTGCGCTTTAATGACTCCTGGAAATGTGCTGACCTCTGGGCTGCCAGGAGCAGGCTGCTGCGATCGTGCACGCGGCGGGCCCTGATTTGCGCGCCGTGGGCTGCCTGCGGGTGCACGGCCGTAGCCGTGTGCCCCTTCCCCAGAAGGGCGGGACGCGTGGCGGTGCGCTATAGGTGCGTCATGTGCTGTTAGCCCACCTACCAACGCGCCCCCGGTTGTTAGCGGTTGTGCTTCTCGACGCTGGGTAGCCGAACCGTCAGGCTCCCGCCGGTTACGCTGCGCTGGTGGGGGGCTGGAGTTGGCTTTATAAGGCGTCGCCATTGGCATGAGACGCTCTTTCGCTCTACTTGTTTCAGCCCGTGTTCCCTCTTCTGCCAGCCGCACAACCCACCCTTGCTCGCGTTGTTTTAGCATCCCGTCGCGGAGAGGGATGGCTTGCCGGGACGATCCCGCTTGCCGGCCCAGCGGTAGCGCCTCCTCCGATCGTCACAACCTGTCGCCTCCCCCAGGGGTATGCTCGCTGGTGGTGCGAGGAAGGGCGCATGCCAACAAGCGGTGGGACGCCATGGAACACTCGGGGGGCCGCTGCTCCCGTGTGCTGGGGCAAAGCCGCGCCACAGAAGAGATGCTCCAGAGACTCGTCCGGGAGGGGAAGATCGCGGAACGGGGTGGGGCTCGCCTGCCCGATCCCTCCGATATGGAACCGCATCCAACGGAGGAAGAGGCTATTGTCTTCGTCGCATTCTTTGATGCCAGTCTTCGGATGCCCTCGACACTCTTCGTCGGCGAGGTCCTACGGGCTTACGGGCTGGAGCTGGCGCAGCTGACCCCCGGTGCCATAGTCCGCCTGGCCGTGTTTGCTTGGGCCTTGCGAACGGAAGGTTGTCGTCCCAGTGCGAGCCTGTTCGCCATTCTACACGACGCGCGTTGCCAGCCGAAGAAACTCGAGGGGGGAGAAGAGTCAAACTTCGGCAGCGTCAGCTTCGTGCTGAGGAAGTCGTGCACGGGGCTCTTCCCTGCATGGGCCGCGCGAGGGAAGTGGGAGTCTGGCTGGACGCGACGATGGTTCTACTACCTTGTGACGAGCAGGAGCGGCCTGGCGTGCCGAGGACAGTCGATATCTTTCACCATCTCGCCAGACGTAGAGTCGATGGCCGACGACACGCAAAAGGCACGGCGGCTTGCTGGCATCGCCCGCCGGTTCAATATGCGCGACCTTGCCGAAGAATTTACCATGTACGGGGTATCGCCGCTCTCCGGTCGGTGGCAGTACGAGGTACATGGTGACGTCCGGAAGGATGGTGTGAGTCCGACCGTGTCCTGCCTCCGGAGACCCCCCGCTCCTTGTAAGTTGTTCGACCGTTGGGTGTGTGCGCGTTTGCATGGTCACGCGCTTCCTTACGGATGATGCTGCATTTTTGTGCGCAGTGCCCCGGCTGGAGGATGCGGAGCGCGCAGTTGTTGCGCTTCTTGGACCGTACTCGGCCAAGGAGCATAAATTGCGCGAGGCCGCGACTGCCTCGGCAAAACAAGGGCGGTTGAACCGAGTGTGCGAGGTCCTGGGGATTAACGTACCGGACCGCGCGGTGCCGGTGGAGGCCTCGGGTGGCGCCGATGACGACGGCGAAGTGGAGGCGCAGCCCCGCCGACGTAAAGCTCGGGTTGAGGCCACCGCACCCGGCCCTCAGGCTGGCGCCGGGTCTGAACCCGCCGCTTCGGGGGGAGCGCGGCTCCTAATGAAGGCTTGGATGGCGACGAGGTGGCGGGCATCGACGTTGTTGGCCCTGGGGACAAGGTGGTGCCACCCGCGATAGCCACCAAGGGTCTGCCGCCTACGACGGCTGGTAAGGGTCTGCCGTCTACAACCGGAGCGACTGGGGAGGCGTCGCCCGCGTCTCCGAGGGCGAAGCGCCCCAGGGTACAGTCACCTCCGCCTGCGAGGGGGCGGTTCGGTGTGGCCGGCGTGATCACTGGGATCCTGGCGCCCCGCGAGAAGGTCGGTGAGGCCGGGGGAGGGGGCGTCGCTCCTCAAGCCGACGAAGTCCCTCTACCTTGCACGGAGGCGGCGCAGACACCCCCCCGTGCCCTGATAGGGGGTACCGAAGGTAGGCGCGACTCCTTTTCCTCTCGCGACTTCGCGAAACTCTCTCCGCTTTGGTCGCTCATTCCGTCGTCGGCCTCAGGCGAGATGAGGTCTCCTAGACGCGGTCAAGGATCGAGCAACGGAGGTGCGCACGAAGTCACTGATCTTGTTGTGCAGGGCGAGGCGTGGGCGTCCCGTGCTGCGGAACCCGCTGGGCCGAGGCCCATCATCTCCGACTTCTTCCCGCAGACAGAGATGCTTCGTGTCCTCTGGCGCTTGCCTTGGGTGCCTCGGAGATAAGGGTAAGTGGTTTACGGCCTGCGCCGCTGTGTGAGGTTGTTCTAACGTACACTCTCTTTCCCAGACACTCGCCCTCAGCCAAGCTTTGGAGAGGAATCGCGTTTAGGAGCGGCGGGTGTTACAAAGCAAGCTTCGTGAAGCAGACGACGCTCACGCCGTCAAGGACGAGCAGATCCACGCGCTGGAGGCGGAGAGGGCGCTATTAGCTTCTGAGGCGAAGGACGCACGGCGCGCTACGGAGGATGTTCGGCGCGCTGCGACAGAGGAGCGCACCGTCTTTCAGCAGCAGATTGCTGCGCTGGAGGAGGAGAAGGACCGCCTCGCCGCGTCCCTTGCGGAGAAGACCGCGGCCTTGGATCATGCGTTCGTAGCAGCGTGGAAGGCGATGGAGTCGCTGGAAGGGGCCCTCCGGGAGCTCGTCGTTGACGTACCGGAGGTTACACATGGCTGTGAGAACCTGGCGGAGAGCCTTGGGCGAATCGAGGAGGGCTTGAGTCTTGTTCGCTGCGGTGCCAAGGCCTTCAACGATCATTGCGGCTACATAGGTGCCTCCTTCACCCTTGCCTTGCTTCGCGCCCGGGGATGCGAACATGCCGGCGAGCTGGCGGACTCCCAGCTGGATCTGCCAGTCGAGCCCGAGGTGATGTCTGATGCCATTCGCTTCACCGAACTGGCTGCACAGAACTTCTACGATCGAATTTGGAGCCACGTCAGGGAGGATGCAGCCAGGATCGCAGTACGACGAACTCTGCACAAAGAGGGGGACCTCCTCCAGTGGCTCGAGGAAATTCCTCGGCGCAGTGGAGACGATGCGGACAGAGCATGACACCGGGTCTGGGTGCGTTGCGTCGTGTATACCTTTTTGTATGGCTGCTCCGCGGCCTATACTTTTACATGAATGAGGAAGCGCTTGCCTGATGTCGTCACTGTATGCCCCTATTTGACGCGGTTGATACGTAGTGTTGATTTTCGCGCTAGGTATCCGTCATTGCCTGGTCGGAGTAGATTCGCGAGCGGTCCGCCCTTCTCCTTCCGGAAGAGTGGCAGCGGATCTGGTGCCCAACCGAAGTAGACGCGTGAGCGCTCCGTCCCCTACCTTTCGAAGGGGTGGCAGCGGAGCTGGCGCCTAGTCGAAGTAGACGCACGAGCGCTTCGTCCCCTACCATTCGAAGGGGTGACAGCGGAGCTGGCGCCTAGTCGAAGTAGTCGCGCGAGCGCTCCGTCCCCTACCTTCTGAAGGGGTGGCAGCGAAGCTGGCACCTAGTCAAAGTAATCGCGCGAGCGCTCCGTCCCCTACCTTCCGAAGGGGTGGCAGCGGAGCTGGCGCCTAGTCAAAATAGTCGCGCGAGCGCTCCGTCCCCTACCTTCCGAAGGGGTGACAGCGGAGCTGGCGCCTAGTCAAAGTAGTCGCGCGAGCGCTCCGTCCCCTACCTTCCGAAGGGGTGACAGCGGAGCTGGCGCCTAATCGAAGTAGTCGTGTGAGCGCTCCGTCCCCTACCTTCCGAAGGGGTGACAGCGGAGCTGGCGCCTAGTCGAAGTAGTCGCGCGAGCCTACTGGGGATTACATGCGTGGGAACTTCGACCACGTCTTATTTATACTCCGGGGAGTACGCGCAAGGACAGTGCCTGCACGTGCGTGGGGGTATCCGCGTCTTGTTTATACTCTGTAGAGTGCGCAGGGACAACATCCGCGTCTTATTTATACTCCGCAGAGTGCGCGCGGAGGCGTCCCTCCGCTGCGTCTTGTTTATACTCCGTGGAGTGCGTGCGGAGGCGGACCTCAACGCTACGTCTTGTTTAGAGTCCGTAACCTACGTGTGGAGGCGAGCCTCCGCGCATTGCGGGCGGTGAGGGTGCGTGCGGAGGCGGACCTCGACGCTACGTCTTATTTAGAGTCCAGAGACTGCACGCGGAGGCGAGCCTCCGCGCGTTGCGGGCGGTGAAATTGCGTGCGGAGGCGGACCTCGACGCTACGTCTTATTTATACTCCGTAGAGTGCGTGCGGAGGTGGACCTCGATGCTACGTCTTATTTAGAGTCCGAAGACTGCACGCGGAGGCGAGCCTCCGCGCGTTGCGGGCGGTGAAATTGCGTTCGAAGGCGGACCTCGACGCTACATCTTATTTTATACTCCGTAGAGTGCGTGCGGAGGCGGACCTCGACGCTACGTCTTATTTATACTCCGTAGAGTGCGCGCGGAGGCGGACCTCGACGCTACGTCTTATTTAGAGTCCAGAGACTACGCGTGGAGGCGTCCCCCCATGTGTCTTTAGTTATGCTCGTGGATAGTATACACGAAGGTAACCCTTTGTGCGCTTTTGGTAGGAAACGAGAAAATTTGTGTGAACGGTGTATTTTATTAAATTCCCGTTTGCGCGGGCGAGCAGTTACAAGAGGTGAGGCACTAACTGCTGGCCGCTTAAAGGTGGAGACGACCTCAGCCGTCATTGCCCGGTGGTGGAGCTGCACGCGTTTGGAGCCTCTAGTGCCAGGGCAGTTCGCGCAGGCGCGTGGCGGGGCGCTCCCCGAAGCCGTGGAAGGTTCGCACGCTCGCACACTCAGCTTAGGCATAATACCGTCGCAGTCTGTCTGCATTCCACGTGTGGCGGAACATCTGCCCATCCAGGGTGGCTAGGCGGTATGCTCCCTTCTGTAGGGCTTTCACGACGATGTATGGGCCTTCCCATCTGGATTCGAGCTTGCCTACCGTCTCTGCGTGGAGTGCCATCTTAAGGACGAGGTCCCCTGATCTAAATTCACGTGGGTACAGCGAACGATCCCAACCACGCACCATCTGTCGCGTGTACTTTATGACGTGCTGTGCCGCGCTTGCCCGATCTCCGTCAAGGAGGTCCATGGACGATTGGCGCTCCTCGTCTGGTGCTTGGACAAGGACCCTTCGTGAGCCGGCCTTTATTTCCTCAGGTGTGACTGCCTCGTCGCCAAAGAGGAGCTTGAATGGCGTGAACCCCGTTGGGCATGTGACCGTTGTACGGAGGGACCAGAGGACGCTGTGGAGCTCGCCCGATCACTTCCCCTTTAGTAGCCCTACAAGGTGCTTCTTGATCGCGGCGGAGATAGCACTGTTCGCCCGCTCCACCGCACCGTTGGACTGTGGGTGTCCAACCGAGGCGAACCGGAGTGTGATGCCCATGTTGCCGCAGAATTCTTTGAATGGTGCTGCGTCGAATTGCAGACCGTTGTCGATAGTGATCTCCCTGGGCACGCCGAACCGGCATATGATGTTCTGCTAGAGGAAGCGTTGCATAACTGCCGATGTAATCTTGGCCAGGGCTACCGCCTCCGGCCACTTGGAGAAGTATTCCAGAGCGACCGCTTTGAACCGCAGGTCACCTAGGGCCCTGGGAAGCGGTCCTACGACGTCGATGCCCCACCGCGCCAGCGGCCATACCGGGGGTATGGGATGGAGGCTTGTCGGGGGCCTGTGGATGGCCCTTCCCATCTATTGGCAACCCTGACAACGGCGCACGAGATCTTGGGAGTCCGCGACAGCTGTTGGCCAATAAAACTCCTGCCTGAATGCCTTGCCCACTAGAGATCTTGGTTGAAGATGCGAGCCGCAGAGCCCCGCATGAATTTCTGCGAGGAGGCGCTTTCCTTCTTCGCGTGAGAGGCATCGCCGGAGCGGTGCGCAGACTCCCTTTTTGTAGAGCACCCCGTTGAGCACCTAGAAGGACCTAGCGCGGTGCTGTAAACGCCAGAGCTCAGTGGGGTCGTCCGGCTCCGCGATGCCCTGCAGAAAAGCGAAAAGGGGTTCCCGCCAGTCACCCTGCTGGGTGATCTGGTGGACGAGGGCCGCATCACGGTTATCCTGTGCGATGGCTGCCGCTGGCAGGACCTCGTAAAATGCCCCCGGGAGTCGGGAGCTGCTAACTGGCAGCCTTGGCGAGAACATCAGCTTGCTCGTTGTCTGCCCGAGGGATGGCCTTCATCGTGACACCCAAAAAGTGCCGTTCTTTTGCTCGTATGGCTGCTAGGTACTTGGCTAGCTCCGAGTCCTTGGCTTGATATAACTTGTCCACATGGCCCGCCACTAGCTGTGAATCAGTGCGGACGAGGACGCGCCTCGCTCCCATCGCTTTGAGCTTCCCGAGGCCAAAGAGTAGCGCCTCGTACTCGGCCGTGTTGTTCGTAGCAGGAAATGCTAGGCGCGCCGATTACAACAAACGTTGCCCCTCAGGTGTGGTAATAACTGCGCCAACCCCTGCGCCCGCAACGCCGTAAGCTCCATCAGTGTTGAGCATCCACACCGGGTCTTCGGACTGGAGGACAGGCTGAGCTGGAGGGGTCCATTCCGCGAGGAAGTCCGCCCGAACTTGAGACTTGATCGCTGTTCGGGAGGCGTATGTTAGGGAGAATGGAGCGAGCTCGGTCGCCCATTTGCCGATTCTTCCCGTGGACCGTTATCTCCGCCAAAGGGAACAAGGATGGCACCGTTATCGGGTGTGTCAAGAAGTAATGCCGAGCTTTCTTGAGGCCATGACCAACACGTAAGCAAGCTTCTCGAGCTCCGTATACCGCATCTTGGCACCCTGAAGGGCTTCGGAGACAAAGTACACTGGTCGCTGGAGAGCGCCCTCTTCGAGGACGAGGACGGCGCTGATCGCCGTTGCCGAGGTAGAGTAGGAGTGGAGCCTCTGGTGCTGGGGCTACCAGAGTGGGAAGGGTTGCGAGGTGTTTCTTGAGGTCGTCGAAGGCCTTTGCGCAGTCGTCGTCCCAATGAAACCCGTCGCAACCGCAGAGAGTCTTGAAAAATGGCAAGCCCCACTCCGCTGCCCTGGAGAGGAAACAACTCAGGGCCGCCATGCGGCCGGCCAGCCTCTGGACCTCCCTCGTCGTCTTGGGTGGTTCCATGCCCAGGATGGCGTCGACCTTGTCGGGGTTCGCTTGAATGCCTCGCCCAGACATGAGAAAGCCCAAGAGCTTGCCTGCCTGCACGCCGAAAACACACTTGCCCGGATTGAGCTTGATACCCGCCTTCCTGAGGTTGTCGAAGGTCTCCTGAAGATCCCGACCGTGGAAGGCGAGCTGCTTGGTTTTTACTACCACGTCATCCACGTAGGCCTCCACGTTCCGCCCTAGCTAGGCGGCTACGGCCAGCGCGACGAGGCGGGTGAAGGTTGCGCTCGCGTTCTTCAGGCCGAAGGGCATCCTGACGAAGCAGAAGGTCCCCACCGGCGTAATTAAGCTGGTTTTATCTTCATCGTCCTTGGCCATGTAGACCTGATGGTAGCCGGAGTAGGCGTCCAAGAAGCTCATGAGCTCGCACCCTGCGGTGGCGTCGACCAGTTGGTCTATGCGCGGCAGAGGGTAGTCGTCCTTCGGGCACGCCTTGTTGAGGGCGGTAAAGTCGATGCACATACGCCAGGCGCCGCTGGCCTTTTTGACCAACACCGGATTGGCGAGCCAGTCCGAATGTTGGACCTCACGGATGACCCCCGCCTGAAGGAGCTTCGCCACCTCCACCTTGGCCGCTTGCTGCCGGTCCATGGACATACGGCGAAATTTTTGCTTGACTGGCTTGGCGTTAGGGCGGATCACCAGGTTGTGTTCGATGAGGGTGCGGTTCACATCTTTGATATCCTCCGAGGACCATGCGAATACATCTGTGTTGGCCCGAAGAATTCGGAGCAAGTCTTGCTCTACGTCCTGAGGGAGGCCCTCGCCTATGGATACGAACTGCCCCTCCGCCTGGAGAGGTACTCTCTTAACTCCGCCCTCCGGGTGGGGCTTAGGTGTCCACCCTGGGGCGGATGGCATGTCCGCCTGGTACTTGTCAGCGAGGACGTGCACCTTATGGTGCAGGCGTCCAGCTCTGGTTTCGATGCTCCTAGCCATATCCTGATCGCTAAAGACGGTGATGACGCCCCGCCGGCCTGGGAGCTTCATACATGGAAGGCGTAGTGTGGGACCGCCTTGAAGGAGTTGATGGCAGGCCGGCCCAGTATGGCATTATATGAATACGGGACGTCGACGACGTTGAAGACGATATCTTCAGTCCTGGCGTTGGCGGCTTGGCACAAGGAGACTTAGAGGCGTACCTGACCCAAAGCCTTCAGTGGCTGGCCTCCGAGGCCCTGGAGGGGGGCTTCCGATGCTTTCAATAGACTCCGAGGTACCCCCATGCGATCAAAGGCCTCCGCGAGCAAGATGTTTGCGGAGCTCCCTCCGTCGATGAGGATAAGCCTGACGTCGCAGCCTGCAATGTCGGCCTGGATGACCAAGGGATCTTGGTGGGGGAATTCCATGCCCTGGGCATCGGCTGACGTGAAGGTGATGCTGCGATGCGACGTCCCCGGAGGTAGTTGTGCTGGGGAAGTGCTCAACGAAGAGCCTCCAGTGATGACGTTGATACCATAGCACTAGGTCTCTCTCAGGGGCCCAGCGCGCGAGGGACTGACTTGCGTACGCTGTACGTGGGCTACTACGGGGGTCAGCGCCTCCGAGGCCCGTACGTGTGCCACCGCTTGCCGCAACGCCGCGAGTTTGGTGCATGTCCATGTGAAATGGCCCCCGTAGCCATGCACCTCGCACCATCTACCGTATTGTAGGATTTCCTGCTCCGCACGCGGCTTTTCCTCGCGGCTTCCTTCGCGTCC
The DNA here is from genome assembly GCA_017311315.1 of Dendrocalamus latiflorus. Classification (NCBI taxonomy): domain Eukaryota; kingdom Viridiplantae; phylum Streptophyta; class Magnoliopsida; order Poales; family Poaceae; genus Dendrocalamus; species Dendrocalamus latiflorus. Next base: position 14,998,260 of record CM029646.1, on the reverse strand, counting down.
CCCTCCGGCGCACGGGGTTAAAAGCGATTTCCCGGGGAACGCCTTGCGCGGCGAGGACGCGGCGAGCCTTTTGGGGTCTTCGCTGGTTACGCTGGGGCTTGCGCCTGTCGTTTGGTGGGTTTTGGTGCACCCCAGCGTCGACACGCTCATGAGTATCACCCGCAGACGCTTGCTGGTGTTTTGTCCTTGGGTTGTCTCTTATGCTTCTCCTTTGCGACAACTCCTCCGCCTGACCAGCATCGGAGCTGTCGCCGTTGCGTCTCTGCGCATCCTCCTCGGCCCGGGCGTACGCTTCCATTTTGTCGAAGAGCTTTGCCATCGACTTGAGTGGCTTCCGTGCGTTATACTCAGCGAGCGGTCCCGGGTGGAGACCTTGTACCGCTGCATTGATGACGGTTGTCTCGTTGACGTCCCTGACTTGGCAGCGTACCTGGGCGAAGCGTTTGAAGTAATTCCGGAGCCCCTCCCCGGGTTTTTGCTTGACTGCGAAGAGCTGGTCCGCATCGACACGCTCGACGTAGTTTCCCTGGAAGTTGTTATAGAGTCGATCGCGGATCTGCTCCCACGCGTAGATGGACTGCGGCTCGATGGTGAAGAACCACGAAAGCGCCACCCCTTGTAGCGCGAGGGGGAGTCCCTTGGCCTTCGTGGTGTCGTCTCCGCCAGCAGCTTCGATGGCGGTTTCGTACACACGTACGAATTGTCACGGGTCTGTGTCACCTTTATATGCCTCGATGACACTCGGGAACTTGAAGTCCTCAGGCCAGGCCGCCTACTGCAGGCCCGCGAAGAGCGGGGACTCCGGGTCTACGCGTCGTAGTGGGACGCGACTAGACGTAAGAGCGTCGCGGCTATCTGCCCTCTCTGGAGTGGGCTCGGACGCAACCACCGACGGGGCGTGCTGGCTCCGAGCCTCTTGTATGCTCGCACGGCCCCACGGAGGTCCGATAGCTCCCGCTGGAACGCGTTGAGGGCCGCCAGCAGGGCGGTCTCCACTGTGGACGTGGTTGGGGCTATCGGTACGCTCGGGGGCGCGATCGGGACGGCGACGACCACGGCCTGCGCGCCCAGGCTGCCTGCAGCGCTGTCGTGGAGGACCCTGGAGCCGGTGACGAAGCCCGCGTCGTCGCCGGGACCGCTCACCGCTCTTGCGCCGGGTGGGAAAGTGGACGCACCTGCGTTGCCACCGCCGGGGTTGGTCGTCGGGGCGGTGGTGGCGGGGTCTGGCGGCGCGACGACGGTGGCGAGGTCGGGCATTGTGTCGCTGGTGGCGGGATTGTTCGTCACGACGGTGGCGGGGTTGGGCGTCGCGTCGCTGGTGGCGGGATTGGCCGTCGCGGCAGTGGCGGGGTTGGGCGTCGCATCTTGTACGCCGGTGCTCACAGTCGTCGCACCCGCACTGCCACCCGTACCTGCAGCTGCTAAAGCCGAAGCCCTGGTATTGACGCTTGATTTCGCCGCTTCCGCCTTCTTCTTCTTCTTCGCCGCCGATGGTGAAGCTTTCTTTGGTGCCATTCTCCTTCGGATCTGGAGGCTTGCTCTTGTCCTCCCCACGGACGGCGCCAACTGTTGTGTTATAGACCAAACAGAGAGAGAGAGAGAGTATGGTAGTGGAGAGTTAGGTGAGTAATGGCTTAGGGTTTTCCCCCCATGGCCTGTGCTGTATATATATATCCACATGGGGAGTGCTTTTACAATTATACCCTTACATCCAAGTATTCCCTTCAAGGGCACTTATGTCATTATACATGTCCCATTCTGGGCCTTACATTCTTCTAACAGGCCTGCTGGGCTTAGGTGGGGGCCACCCCTACAACCGCGAGCATCTTGTCTGTGAGTGTGTCCGCGAGTAGCCTCATGATGGCACTCCTAAGAGGCTGCGCGTTGTAGCACGGGTTGAAGCCTTCCTCGATGACGAGATCCTTGAACTTCTCTGTCACTTGCAGCTCGATCCCCTTTCCCCTGATCTGGCCAACCACCTCCCTAAGCATATCAGGATCACACCAAGACGAGAAAGGGTCTTGTTTGCTTCGCACCAGCTGAATGGACCCGCATCAGAGTGGTGGGGTACTTTAACCGCCTCTCATGCCGACCCGCAAGCCATTACCTGGAATGAATTTGTGCAAAGTTTCCGCAAGGCTCACATTCCATCGCGTACCATCACTCTAAAGAAGAAGGAATTCAGAGCTCTGCATCAAGGAAGTCGTACAGTGAATGAATACCTGCAGAAATTCAACCAGCTTGCATGCTACGCACTAGAGGATGTGTCTACCGATGAAGCAAAGCAGGAAATATTTTTGGAAGGCTCAAACGACAATATCTCCATACAGTTGATATCCAATGACTATGCAGATTTTCATCAGTTAGTCATCAAGGCCATTCGCCAAGAGGGCAAGCTTGTGGCTACAGGCCAAACAGTAGAGAGGGGGACTAGTAGAAGAGGAAGAGGAAGAGGAAGAGGAAGAGGAAGAGGAAGAGGAAGAGGAAGAGGAAGAGGAGAACCAGATCTATGGGAGAGTTGGTGAGAATGAGAGGATGTCCCCCCTTTGCCCCTCCTAGGGGTTTATATATATATGAGTGGGGTAGAATGGGAAATCCCCATTCTACCCCATATTACTTACAAAGGATGAGGGTACATTGGTATATTTACACTGGTATATTCCTCTACACTATTGGGCCTATTACATGTTGGACTAGTTGCACGGCCCAATCATGGGGGGTTGGGCCACCCCCACAATAGTACTCCCTCGACAGCAAGCGCTGAGGTCCCGATGGGCGAACTGACGTGATCAACCACCCCAGCCCCCCGTTCCCCGACAGCAAGCGCGAGGGCGCCGAGTGGTGAGCCGATGCAACTGGTAGCTTGCAGACCCCAGAGGCAATGCCTACGAAGAAATCAGCGGACTCCTACGCTGAATCCCGTGTCGTCCCGCTGAGGCAATACCTACGCGGCGAATGGCGAAGTCTTGCACCGGAGCCATGCCGTCCCACCGAGGCGATGCCTACGAGGCGGACGGCGAAGTCGAGCTCCGAGGATGTGCCGTCCCGCCGAGGCGATGCCTACGAGGCGAACGGCGAGGTCATGCGCCGGAGCCATGCCGTCCCACCGAGGCGATGCCTACGAGGCGGACGGCGAAGTCGAGCGCCGACGACGTGCCGTCCCGCCGAGGCGATGTCTACGAGGCAGACGGCGAAGTCCTGCGCCGGAGCCATGCCGTCCCACCGAGGCGATGCCTACAAGGTGGACGGTGGAGTCGAGCGCCGAGAACGTGCCGTCCCGCTGAGGCAATGCCTACGTGGCGGACGGTGAAGTCTTGCGCTGACGACATGCCGTCCCGCCGAAGTGATGCCTACAAGGCGAACGGCAAAGTCGAGCGCTGACGACGTGCCGTCCCGCCGAGGCGATGCCTATGAGGCGGACGGCGAAGTCCTGCGCCGGAGCCATGTCGTCCCGCCGAGGCGATGCCTACGAGGCGGACGACGAAGTCCTGCGCCGGAGCCATGCCGTCCCGCCGAGGCGATGCCTACGAGGTGGATGGCGAAGTCCTACGCCAGAGCCATGCCGTCCCGCCGAGGCGATGCCTACGAGGCGGACGGCGAAGTCCTGCGCCGGAGCCATGCCGTCCCGCCGAGGCGATGCCTAAGAGGCGGACGGCGAAGCCGAGCGCCGAGGACATGCCGTCCTGCCGAGGCGATGCCTACGAGGCGGACGGCGGAGTCTTGCGCTGACGACATGCCGTCCCGCCGAGGCGATGCCTACGAGGCGGACGTCGAAGTCGAGCGCTGACGACGTGCCGTCTCGTCGAGATGATGCCTACGAGGCGAACGGCGAAGTCGAGCGCTGTCGACGTGCCGTCCCGCCGAGGCGATGCCTACGAGGCAGACGGCGAAGTCCTGTGCCGGAGCCATGCCGTACCGCCGAGGCGATGCCTACAAGGCGGACGGTGGAGTCGAGCGCCGAGGACGTGCCGTCCCACCGAGGCAATGCCTACGAGGCGGACGGTGAAGTCTTGCGCTGACGACATGTTGTCCCGCTGAGGCGATGCCCACAAGGCGAACGGCGAAGTCGAGCGCTGACGATGTGCCGTCCCGCCGAGGCGATGCCTACGAGGTGGACGGCGAAGCCGAGCGCCGAGGACGTGCCGTCCCGCCAAGGCGATGCCTACGAGGCGGACGGCGGAGTCTTGCGTTGACGACATGCCGTCCCGCCAAGGCGATGCCTACGAGGCGGACGGCGGAGTCTTGCGCTGACGACATGCCGTCCCGCCAAGGCGATGCCTACGAGGAGGACATCAAAGTCGAGTGCTGACGACGTGCCGTCCCGCCGAGGCAATGCCTACGAGGCGGACGGCGAAGTCTTGCGCTGACGACATGCCGTCCCACCGAGGCGATGCCTACAAGGCGAACGGCGAAGTCGAGCGCTGACGACGTGCCGTCCCGCCGAGGCGATGCCTACGAGGCGGACGGCGAAGTCCTGCGCCGGAGCCATGCCGTCCCGCCGAGGCGATGCCTACAAGGCAAACGGTGGATTCAAGCGTCGAGGACGTGCCGTCCCGCCGAGGCGATGCCTACGAGGCGGACGGCGGAGTCTTGTGCTGACGACATGCCGCCCCGCCAAGGCGATGCCTACGAGACAGACGGCGAAGTCTTACGCTGACGACATGCCGTCCAGCCAAGGAGATGCCTACAAGGCGAACGGCGAAGTCGATCGCTGACGACGTGCCATCTCGCCGAGGCGATGCCTACGAGGCGGACGGCGAAGTCCTACGCCGGAGCCATGCCGTCCCGCCGAGGCGATGCCTACAAGGCGGACGGTGGAGTCGAGCGTCGAGGACGTGCCGTCCGGCCGAGGTGATACCTACGAGGCGGACGGTGAAGTCGAGCGCCGAGGACGTGCCGTCCGCCGAGGCGATCCCTACGAGGCGGACGTCGCAGTCGAGCGCTGACGACGTGCCGTCCCGCCGAGACGATGCCTACGAGGCGAACGGCGAAGTCGAGCGCTGACGACGTGCCGTCCCGCCGAGGCGATGCCTACGAGGCGGACGGCGAAGTCCTACGCCGGAGCCATGCCGTCCCGCTGAGGTGATGTCTACAAGGTGGATGGTGGAGTTGAGCGCCGAGGACGTGCCGTCCCACCGAGGCAATGCCTACGTGGCGGACGGCGAAGTCTTGCGCTGACGGCATGCCGTCCCGCCGAGGCGATGCCCACAAGGCGAATGGCGAAGTCAAGCGCTGACGACGTGCCATCTCGTCGAGGCGATACCTACGAGGTAGACGACGAAGTCCTGCGCCAGAGCCATGTCATCCCGCCGAGGTGATGCCTACGAGGCGGACGGCGAAGTCCTGCGCCGGAGCCATGCCATCCCGCCGAGGCGATGCCTATGAGGCGGACGGTGAAGTCAAGCGCTGACGATGTGCCGTCCCGTCGAGACGATGCCTACAAGGTGGACGACAAAGTCCTGCGCTGGAGCCGTGCCGTCCCGCCGAGGCGATGCCTGCGAGGCGGACGTCGAAGTTGAGCGCTGACGACGTGCCGTCCCGCCGAGGCAATTCCTACGAGGCGAACAGCGAAGTCGAGCATCGTTCCCCTAACTTCAAAAACTCGCGCCCGCGTAGAGCGGGCGCTTGCTGGGTAGGCCGAGAGCGTTACGCGCACGGAGGCAGGGAGGCAGAGCTGCCATTCTCCTACCTTCAAAAACATTGCCCGCGGCGAGCGGGCGCTTGCGGCGTAGGCCGAGAGCGCTTCACGCGCGGAGGCAGGGAGGCAAGACCGCCCGCGGAGAGCGGGTGCTTGCTGGGTAGGCCGAGGGCATTACGCGCGCGGAGGTAGGGAGGCGGAGCCGCCGTTCCCCTACCTTCAAAAACAGTGCCCGCGACGAGTGGGCGCTTGCGGCGTAGGCTGAAGGCGCTACGCGCGCGGAGGCAGGGAGGCGAGACCGCTGTTCCCCTACCTTCAAAAACAGTGCCCGCGGAGAGCGGGCGCTTGCGGCGTAGGCCGAGGGCGCCACGCGCGTGGAGGCAGGGAGGCAGAGCCGTTCCCCTACCTTCGAAAACAATGCCCGCAGAGAGCGGGTGCTTGCGGCGTAGGTCGAGGGCGCTACGCACGCGGAGGCAGGGAGGCGGAGCCGTTCCCCTACCTTCAAAAATAGTGCCCGCGGAGAGTGGGCGCTTGCGGTGTAAGTCGAGGGCGCTACACGCGCGGAGGCAGGCAGGCGACACCGTCGTTCCCCTACCTAAAAAAACAGTGCCCGCGGAGAGCAGGCGCTTGCGGCGTAAGTCGAGGGTGCTACGCGCACGGAGGCAGGGAGGTGATGCACTCCCTAGTGCAACGCGCACGAGGGAGCGATATCCAAGCGGTGCGCCGCTTAAAGCGAGGCACTCCGTGGTGTCTCGGCCATGTCACAATTTTTTGTACTCTGTAGAGTGTGTAGGAACGTCATCCACGTCTTATTTATACTCCGGAGAGTACGCATATGAACAACGTCCATGCGTGCGCGGGATCCGCGTCTTGTTTATACTCAGTACAGTGCGCAGGGACAACATCCGCATCTCATTTATACTCTGTAGAGTGCGTGGGATCAACATCCACGTCTTATTTACACTCCGGAGAGTATGCACATGGACAACATCCATGCGTGCGCGGGATCTGCGTCTTGTTTATACTCAGTAGAGTGCGCAGGGACAACATTCGCGTCTTATTTATACTCCGTAGAGTGCGTGCGGAGGCGTCCCCCCGCTGCGTCTTTTTATACTCCGTAGAGTGCATGCGGAGGCGGACCTCGACGCTACGTCTTATTTAGAGTCCATAGAGTGCGCGCGGAGGCGTCCTCCCGCTGCGTCTTATTTATACTCCGTAGAGTGCATGCGGAGGCGGACCTCGACGCTACGTCTTATTTAGAGTCCGTAGACTGCGCGCGGAGGCAAGCCTCCGCGCGTTGCGGGCGGTGAGGGTGCGTGTGGAGGCGGACCTCGACGCTACGTCTTATTTATACTCCGTAGAGTGCATGCGGAGGCGAACCTCGACGCTACGTCTTATTTAGAGTCCGTAGACTACGCGCGGAGGCAAGCCTCCGCGTGTTGCGAGCGGTGAGGGTGCGTGCGGAGGCGGACCTCGACGCTACGTCTTATTTATACTCCGTAGAGTGCACGCAGAGGCGTCCCCCGGCTACGTCTTATTTATACTTCGTAGAGTACGCGTAGGGACAACGTCCACGCGTGCGCGGAGCATCCGCGTCTTGTTTATACTTAGTAGAGTGCGCAGGGACAACATCCGCGTCTTATTTATACTCCGGAGAGTACGCCAACGCTCGAGGCGATCATGCGATTTAAATCAAAAACGAGGACCAAAACAGAGGCATCAAAGAAATGGCCGAAATCTTGCGACAACAAAATGCTCCAGAATGCAGTACTGAAAAAGCATTTGATACTACGGTGGCCCAGAACAGGTCAAAACCGGAGAAGCAAACGCAGCGAAATCAAATGCTCTTATAACGGAACTGCAGTCGCAATACATGGTAGGATGAACAATCATTTCTCACTACAAGAGATCTGGCCTTCTATGACAGTCAAATTATGACGTTAATAGGCTTTTTCATGTCACAGACTACATTTTATGACACTGCAGTGACAAAGTGACTGTCGTCACAGAAGGTGGGTCACTAACCACCTTCTGTGACCAACAGAGAAAGCTGTCATAGATCTCATGACAGCTGTTCTTCTGTCACTAACTTGTGACGGCAATATCTGTCACTAAATATGTCACAACATATTGAACAGGATAGCGACACGTGTATGTTGACGTGGCACATCTGATGTGGCACGTGACGTGGCATAAACAGTATGACGAAAAAAGCATCATAAAAACGAATTTAACCCATATAACATGGGCTGTTGTTTTCACTAGTTAATTGGGCTAAGCCCAGTTAGGCCACATGTTGTGGCTGGCCTTTTTAGGCCTAATTTATTATCATTTTTTTCCTGTGAATTTTTTGGCCGACGTGTTGTTGTAGCCCAATCTCATATTGTGGGCTACCCCATTTAAAAAATCGAGTGAACTAAGAGATCAAACACTGCCAAACCGAGTGTACTAGAAGTGCAGTTTGGGCTGGGAACCAAAAGATCAAACACTGCTGAGAGAGAGAGAGATAGAGAGATAAAAACAATAAAAACAAAATCAGCAAACAGTGAATTAAGTTCTAGCCGAAAGTGCTAGTAGCATTGTCGTAGGGGTGGCCCCCACCTAATTTCAGCGGGCCTGTTAGGAGGTTATAAGAACCAGAGTAACGTGTGTAATGACATAGGTGCCCCTGATGGGGAGGTACGGATGTAAGGGCATAACTGTAAAAGCATATCCCATGTGAATATATATATCAGGATGAGGGGGAGGATGAGGCAGAACACTCCCACCTCTCCACTACCATCTCTCTCTCTGTTTGGTCTGTAGCCACAACAGTTGGCGCCGTCCGTGGGGAGGACAAGGACAAGCCCGAAGACCGAAGAAGAAGGATGACACCGAAAAAAGCTTCGTCAGCGGCGGCGAAGGGAAAGAAGACGGCTGGGTCGGAGCGGCGCGTGAATACCAGGGCTTCGGCATCGACCGCCGAAGGAGCTGGTGGCAGCGCAGGCGCCGTGGTCGCGGACGTCGACGCTGGCACCACAGCGACCGACCCCGCCAACGCCGCTACAACGACACCCAACCCCGTCACTGGCACCACAGCGACCGACCCCGCCAGCGCCGCTACAACGACACCCAACCCCGTCGCTGGCACTGCAACGACAGCCCCCGCCACCCTCGCCGGCAGCGCGGATCAGGCGGCCGGGGGTAGCCACAATGAAGCATCCGGCGGATCTGGAGATCGTGAAGCGATGATCCCTGCACCGACCCGTCCGCTGGGTGTTCCGGCGGCCCCGACAGGGCCTGCGGTGGAAAGCGCCATACTAGCAGCCCTCAACGCGTTCCAGCGGGAGCTGGGGGACCTTCGCGGAGCCGTCCGCGATATGCAAGAGGCTCAGAGCCAGCAGGCCGCGCCAGTAATCGCGCCCGAGCCCACGCCGGAGAGGGCGGACAGTCGCGAAGCCCCCACGTGTAGCCCTGCGCCGCTGCGGCGCGTAGATCCGGAGTCCCCGCTTTCGGCAGGGCTGCAGCAGGCGGCGTGGCCTAAAGACTTCAAGTTTCCTAGCGCCATCGACTCGTACAAGGGCGACACGGACCCCCGCGAGTTCGTGCGCGTGTACGAAACCGCGATCGAAGCCGCGGGCGGAGACGACACCACGAAGGCGAAGGGACTTCCCCTCGCGCTGCAAGGGGTGGCGCTCTCTTGGTTCCTTACCATAGAGTCGGGCTCCATCTACGCGTGGGAGCAGCTCCGCGACCGTCTTCACAACAGCTTCCAAGGAAACTGCGTCGAGCGAGCCGACGCGGACCAACTCTTCGCTGTGAAGCAAGGACCCTCGGAGAAGCTCCGGAACTACCTCAAGCGCTTCGCCAAGATTCGATGCCAAGTAAGAGACGTTAATGAAACCACCGTCGTTAATGCAGCCATACAGGGCCTTCGTCCGGGCCCGATGGCCGAGTACAACGCGCGGAGGCCAATCAAGACAGTCGCCAAGCTCTTCGACAAAATGGACGAGTATGCGCGGGCGGAGGAGGATGCGCAAAGACGCAGCATTACCGCCCTCGACCTCGCCCATGGGGAGCGCCACCCGCGCGAAGTAGGGGCGGGTGGTCCCTCCTCGAAGCAGGGTCGCGGCCGAGAGCCCCGGGGAGGCCCTCCCCGAGGCAGCGACCCCGGAGTACGGGAAGGCTCCTCAAGGAGCAGGCATAAACCTCGGCGCCGCCAGCGCAGGTCACAGGCGGCCCATCATGTCCTCGACACCGAGAGCGCCTGCCAAGGACCCAACCCCGCCTCACGAAGGGGGGACCGGGGATCGGAAGGCGGACTTGATTGCGGCGGCCAACCCCACGCAGAACAAGAGCTCCTACACTATGGCAAGTGGTGCGAGGTACACGGCTACGGTGATCATTACACAAGGGCATGCACTGCAGTTATGGAGCTGCGGAGGGTGACGGCCGGGTCTCGAGCTCTGCCTCCTCGGCCCCCTGCCGGAGCCCACGTGGAGCACCCAAGCGGTAGCCCCATACGAGCCGCCGCAACGGAGGGCGCGCAGCATCGCACCGTTAGCATCATCACCGGAGGCTCCTCCTCAAGGGCCCCCGGGGAGCAGCCGCAATTATGGATGCCGCCCCGCAACATCACCTTCGACGTGAACGACGCCAGCGGTGTGGAGTACCCTCACCAAGACCCTCTAGTCATCCAGGCCCACATAGCACGCTGCGACGTCAGGCGCATCCTTGTCGACGGGGGAAGCTCCGCGAATATCTTGTTCGCCGAAGCCCTCGATCGTATGGGGATCCCCCGAAGCCGGCTAGAGCAGCCAGGAGCTCCACTTCAAGGCTTCGGGGGTCAACCACTGCAGGCCTTGGGGCACGTGTCCCTTCCGGTCACGTTCCGTCAGGAGGGCAACAAGGGTAACATCCGGACCGAGCAGGTCACCTTCGACGTCGTAGATATCCCACATCCCTACAACGCCATACTGGGCCGGCCCGCCATCAACTCTTTCGGGGCGATCCCGCACTACGCGTTTTTGTGTATGAAGCTCCCGGGTCCAGAGGGTGTTATCACCGTCTTCGGCGATCAGGACCTGGCCAGACGTGCTGAGGACGGCAGCCGCGTTCTGCATCGCCCGGTGCACACCCTCTCCGGCACGCTCGGCGATGGCCCCTCCGCCCCTGGGTGGACGCCCAAGCCTCGGCCCGAAGGCGGAGTCAAGAAGGTGCCGCTCGAAGCGGAGGGGCAGTTTGTGTCCATCGGCGAGGGGCTCCCACCGGGGGTCGAACGGGATCTGCTCCGAGTGCTTCAGAACAACGTTGACATTTTCGCATGGTCCCCGGAGGACATCAAGGGCGTAGACCGAGCAGTAATCGAGCATCCCTTGGCGGTCCGCCCCGACGCCAAGCCGGTCAAGCAAATGCTCCGGCGTATGTCGATGGATCGGCAGTAGGCGGCCAAGATGGAGGTGGCGAAGCTTCTTCGCGCCGGGGTCATCCGCGAGGTCCACCATCCAGAGTGGCTCGCTAACCCGGTACTAGTCAAAAAGGCCAGCGGGGCCTGGCGTATGTGCATCAACTTCACGGCACTCAACAAGGCGTGCCCAAAGGACAATTACCCCTTGCCGCGCTTCGACCAGCTGGTCGACGCCACCGCAGGGTGCGAACTCATGAGTTTCCTGGACGCCTATTTCGGCTACCAACAGGTGTACATGGCCGAAGACGACGAGGAGAAGACCAGTTTCATCACACCTCTTGGGACGTTCTGCTTCGTCAGAATGCCCTTTGGCTTGAAGAACGCAGGCGCTACCTTTACCCGTTTCGTCGCTATTGCCCTAGCCGCCCAGCTTGGGAGGAACATCGAAGCTTACGTCGATGACGTGGTGGTCAAAACCCGGCAGCTTGCTCTGCATGGCCGGGACCTCCAGGAGACCTTCGACAACCTCCGGAAGGCGGGCATCAAGCTCAACCCTGACAAATGTGTCTTCGGGGTGCAGGCGGGCAAACTCCTAGGTTTCCTCGTGTCCGGACGGGGCATCCAGGCGAACCCCGACAAAGTAGACGCCATCCTGGGTATGGAGCCGCCCAAGACAACGAGGGAGGTCCAGAGGCTGGCGGGCCGCATGGCAGCATTAAGCCGCTTCCTATCCAGGGCGGCGGAGCGGGGCCTGCCATTTTTCAAGACACTCCACGGGTGCGACGGATTTCGTTGGGACGGGGATTGCGCGAAGGCCTTCAACGAGCTCAAGGAGCACCTGGCAAGCCTCCCCACTCTGGTCGCCCCAGGACCAGAGGCTCCCCTCCTGCTATATCTGGCCGCGTCCGTCACCGCGGTCAGCGCCGTCCTCGTCTTAGAGGAAGGCGCCATGCAGCGGCCCGTATACTTTGTCTCTGAAGCCCTCCAGGGCGCCAAGACAAGGTACACGAAGCTTGAGAAGGTCGCCTACGCGCTGGTCATGGCCTCCAGGAAACTTCGGCATTACTTTCTGGCCCACCCGATCACAGTGCCTTCTTCATTCCCCCTGGCGGAGATGTTACACAACAAGGAGTCCACAGGGCGCATCGGCAAATGGGCCGCCGAGCTCGCCCCCTTCTCCTTGACGTATGCTTCACGAACGGCAATCAAATCCCAAGTCCTGGCGGATTTTCTCGCCGAATGGACCCCGCTGGCCCAACCAGTCCAGACGCACGACGACCCCGTCTGGACGCTTACCATTGACGGAGCTTACGGCGTCGCGGGCGTAGGCGCGGTGATCGTCACGCCCGAAGGACAGCGTTTGCTATACTCGGCGCGCCTCGCTTTCCCCGCCACCAACAACACAGCTGAGTACGAGGTGCTGCTATTTGGCCTGGCGAAGCTCAAGGCAGTCGGCGCGAGATGGGTGCTAGTACGCACCGACTCGCGCTTGGTGGCTGGTCATGTGGATAAGTCATATCAAGCCAAGGACCCTGAGTTGGCCAAGTACCTCGCGGCTGTGAGGGCAATGGAAAGGCACTTTTTGGGCGTCACCGTCAAGGCCATCCCCCGCACGGAGAACGAGCAGGCCGACGCCCTCGCTAAGGCGGCCAGTCAGCAACTGCCCCCCTGGATGGATAACCGGGACGCGGCACTCGTCCACCACATTGACCGGCCGGGTGATTGGCGAGAGCCCATCTTCAATTTCTTGCAAGGCATCGCCGAGCCGGAGGACCCCGCCGAGCTTCGGCGCTTGCAGCACCGCGCAAGATCCTTCCAGGTGTTCGAAGGGATACTCTACAAGAGAGGGGTTTGCGCACCGCTCTTGCGTTGCCTCTCGATTGAGGAGGGAAAGGAGCTCCTTGCGGAGATCCACGCGGGCGCGTGCGGATCCCACCTAGCGCCGAGGTCATTAGTTGGCAAGGCGTTCAGGCAAGGCTTCTACTGGCCAACTGCCATCACCGACGCCCAGGACCTCGTCCGTCGGTGCCAAGGATGTCAGTGGATGGCGCGCATCATCCGTAGGCCCCCGACGAGCCTCAACCCTATTCCTCCGGTGTGGCCACTGGCACGCTGGGGCGTCGACATAGTAGGACCGCTTGCCCGAGCTCCAGGGGACCTCCGGTTCGTGGTGGTCGCGCTGGAGTATTTCTCCAGATGGCCGGAAGCGGTCGCTCTGGCTAAAGTAACTTCTGCGGCCATACAGCGCTTCCTCTGGCAAAACATCATATGTCGCTTCGGCGTGCCCCGGGAGCTCATGGTTGACAATGGCCTGCAGTTCGACGCCACCCTATTCAAAGACTATTGTGACAGCATGGGCATCACCCTCCGATTCACCTCGGTAGGGCATCCCCAGTCCAACGGGGCGGTCGAACGGGCGAATGGCGCCATCTCCGCTGCCATCAAAAAGCGCCTGGTCGGGTTGCGAAGGGCAAGTGGCCGGGCGAGCTTCACAGTGTTCTTTGGTCGCTTCGCACAACGGTAACGCGCCCGACGGGATTCACGCCGTTCAAGCTCCTTTTCGGCGACGAAGCAGTGACACCCGAGGAAATCAAGGCCGACTCGCAGAGGGTCCTCATCCAAGCACCCGAAGAGGAGCGCCGTGTGTCCTTGGTCCTCCTCGACGGGCTACGGGCAGATGCAGCCCACCATGTCGAGAAGTATGTGCGGCAGACAATGCGTACTCGGGACCGCTCTATATGCCCGCGGGGATTCAAGCCTGGGGATCTCGTTCTCAGAGTGGCGCTTCAGGCGGAGACCGCTGGCAAGCTGGAGTCCAAGTGGGAAGGCCCGTACATTGTGATGGAGGCATTGCCAAAGGGGGCGTACCGCCTCGCCACGCTCGAAGGGCAAACCCTCCGACACACATGGAATGCGGACAGGTTGCGGCGATACTACGCCTAGAAGTAGGACAACAAGCGTAGAGCCACCAGCCCTTTGTTATACGATGCTCGCCCGCGCAAACGGGAGTTCAATAAAGGTTGCTGTTCCCGGAGCAGTCCCTGTTCGCGCTGAGCAGAACAAAGTCTACGGACTCTAAATAAGATGTAGCGTTGAGGTCTGCCTCCGCACGCGCGAGTCTTCGGACTATAAAGGAAGTCGTAGCGTCGAGGTCCGCCTCCGCACGCACCAGTCTGCGGACTTTAAATAAGACGTAGCGTCGAGGTCTGCCTCCGCACGCGCGAGTCTCCGGACTATAAAGGAAGTCGTAGCGTCGAGGTCCGCCTCCGCACGCACCAGTCTGCGGACTTTAAATAAGACGTAGCGTCGAGGTCTGCCTCCGCACGCGCGAGTCTCCGGACTATAAAGGAAGACGTAGCGTCGAGGTCCGCCTCCGCACGCACCAGTCTACGGGCTTTAAATAAGACGTAGCGTTGAGGTCTGCCTCCGCACGCGCGAGTCTCCGGACTATAAAGGAAGTCGTAGCGTCGAGGTCCGCCTCCGCACGCACCAGTCTGCGGACTTTAAATAAGACGTAGCATCGAGGTCCGCCTCCGCACGCACCAGTCTACGGACTTTAAATAAGACGTAGCATTGAGGTCTGCCTCCGCACGCGCGAGTCTCCGGACTATAAAGGAAGTCGTAGCGTCGAGGTCCGCCTCCGCACGCACCAGTCTGCGTACTTTAAATAAGACGTAGTGTCGAGGTCCGCCTCCGCACGCACCAGTCTATGGACTTTAAATAAGACGTAGCGCCGAGGTCCGCCTTCGCACGCACCAGTCTACGGACTTTAAATAAGACGTAGCGTCGAGGTCCGCCTCCGCACGCACCAGTCTACGGACTTTAAATAAGACGCAACGGGGGGACGCCCTCGCGCGCACCAGTCTACGGACTCTAAATAAGACGTAGCGTCGAGGTCCGCCTCCGCACGCGCGAGTCTACGGACTATAAAGCAAGTCGTAGCATCGAGGTTCGCCTCCGCACGCACCAGTCTACGGACTCTAAATAAGACGTAGCGTCGAGGTCCGCCTCCGCACACGCGAGTCTCCGGACTATAAAGCAAGTCGTAGCGTCGAGGTTCGCCTCCGCACGCGCCAGTCCACGGACTTTAAATAAGACGTAGCGTCGAGGTCCGCCTCCGCACGCGCGAGTCTCTGGACTATAAAGAAAAGCGTAGCGTCGACGTTCGCCTCCACTCGCACCAGTCTGCGGAGTATAAGTAAGACACGGGTGTCCTCCCTGCGAGCTTTGCAGAATATAAACAAGATGCAGAGGTCTTCCCTTCGCGTTCGGCGGCAGGTAACACCAAGAAAGGTACTACTTGGTTTCGTTATAAAAGCAAAGGGGCTACATGGCTACAAGCATACGAACCAGTACATCATCCCCTCGCCCTACCCGACCAACCGCTCAGCCTTGGCGCGGTGCGGACGAACCCGTGCCATCGTCGCCGTGACGCTGAAGGACTCCTTCGAGCCAGTGGAGGAGGTCCCCCTCCCCATGCAGCGTCTGCTGCACGGCGACCCTCGCTGCATCTTCCCCGAAGTGGCCCCAGATCCGTTGATGGAAGTTTTGCAGGCTAGGCCCGATGGAGCGAATGGCGTCCGCCATAACTTCTGGACGGCCGGGAAGATCCAGTTGAGGATTCGCCAGCTCATGGGTGTGTCTGCACCCACGAGTGTGAAGCGCGGCGAGGGCGAAGCACGCACCAAGATAGCCGCAGTGCTCGCCAAACGTTCTGGCGCCACGAAGAGCAACCCCAGCCCCCTCCTCAATCAACCCGAGCGTCTCCGACAGGGCCTCCGGCCCGTGCGCAGGGTCCGGCACTCTGACGCACAGATCTCGGAGGGCCTGGTTCAGAGACTCCATGGCCCGCCACACCGACGTGGACGCATTTTCCAAGATGAGACTATTCCCTGCAGCAGACTCCGCCAGCAGGGCGTTCTCCCCTTCTAGGGCGGCGATCTGCTGCAAAAAGGCGGCGCGCTCCTCAGCCGCGGCGCACTTGGCCTCCGTGACCTCGAGTTGTGCGGCCGCCATGGCGCCCCCCAGCACGCGGAGTTCTTCATCCTTCGCTGTGAGAGCATCGTTTGCTTCACGTAGGCTGGCTTCCAGAGCCCTCCGCTCCCGAATGCGGGCCTCATCAAAGGACCGGCTAAGGGCAAGCGTCTGGCAAAAACAACAAGTCAGCAGGCGCCCAGCAAGTATCTTGCAAGCTGAAGCGCACATGTTTACCCTCATCTCGGAGGCCTGCAGCGCGAGCGCTAGGAGATCCCCCTCGCACGACGATAGCATCTCTCGGTCAAGGCCGTTGTCGGCACGCTCTGCGGCTGCAGCGAGGACGCGAAGTATCTCCAGGCGAGGGAGGAAGTCCGAGCGAGCGAGCCCCGGCCCCAACACGTCAGGATTTACCGAGGCCGTGGCCACGTCAACAGCAACGGACATCTGCAGGGCACCCTGCACAGCTCTTTGGACTTCGCGCATACCTCCGCTGCTTGATCCTTCGCCATGTCCGGGAGACCTCGTCTCACCTGATGTTGGCAGAATGAGCGAGCAGATCGGAGAGAGTTTCGCGAAGTCACGAGAGGAAAGGGATTCACGCCTACCCCCTGCGCCTCTCGTCGCGGTAGGAAGTGGTGCCGTTCCGACGGCCAAGCGAGAGGCGGGCGTCTCGGTGGTCGGCGAGGAGGTCTTCTCGGCCGCGCCAGACGCCGTAATCCCGCGATAAGGCCCCGCAACGGCGTATCGACCCCTCGCTGGTGGCGGGGACTGCGTCCGAGGGCGTTTCGCCGGCGGCGGCACAAGTGATTCTTCCGGGGCAACACCAGCTACGGTTCCCGTCGCCCCCACGGTTTCCTCTGTAGGGGGCGCGCCCTTGCCGGCCGTCGCGGTTGATAGCGCGCCATCAACCGTGGTTTTTTCGCCGGGAACGGTGCCCCCCCCGGGTTGGCGAGTTCCAGCTCACCGATGGCCGCAAGCACGGGTTTGTTGGCGTCGGCGGAGGGTGCCGGGGGATTCGAGGCGGCGCGTTCCTCCGAAGCAGTGTGGCCGGGCCCACCGCCGGTTGCACGCCCCGTCCCAGCTGTGCTAGTCGCCGAGGGGCCTGCGGGGTCGCATACGGCGGACGGGGAACGAGCCCAGCGTCGCGAGGATAACACCCTCGCAGGGCTATCACCGTCCTGAGTGCCCGGAGTCCCGGCGGGAAGCTACTCCGGCACCAAGCGTTCGGGCACAGTAATGCCTAGAGCTTCGCATGTGCGGTTTACCCGCCCTTGCTTAGCCGCCTTGACTGCGGCCTCGCGAGCCTGGTGCTTTTTAAGTGTGTACGAGCCGAGGAGCGCCGCAACCACGCGCTCCGCATCTTCTAGCCGAGCCACTACGCAGGAGATCACGTCAGCCAGGCGGAGACCAAACAGATACAACGGCGCGCGTAAAACGTACTGGACGACTTACAAGGAGCGGAGGGCGGAAGCAGGCGAGATACGGATGGGCTGAACCTGTCCTCGCGGGGGCCGTTCTGTCCAACATACTTCCCCCGGGAGGAGAGGGGCGCCGCCCCATACATTGTGAACTCCTCGGCTAGGTCGCGCAGGCTCATTCGACGGGCGACACCGACAAGACCCTGTAGCCTTCGCGTGTCGTCAGTCTCTACCTTCAGACTCGGCGTGTTGTTAAACGAGATCGGCCCACCTCGGCACTGCATTCCGCTCTTGTCGGTCACGGTGTAGTAGAACCACTGCCGAGTCCAGCCGGACTCCCATTACCTCGGCGAGGCTGGCACGGGGAACAACGTCGCGCACGACGCCCGGAACACGAAGTCCACGCCGCCGAAGTTGGACACCGCCCCGTCAACTTTTCGGGGTCGACAGCGTGCGTCGTGCAGGGTGGCGAATAAGCTCGCGCTGGGACGCCACCCCTCTGTCCGCATCGCCCACGTGAAGACAGCTAGGCGGAGTATTGCGTGGGGCGTCAGTTGGGCTAGCTCCAACTTGTAGGCCCGCAGGACTTCGCCCACGAACAACGTGGAGGGCATTCGAAGACCGGCGTCGAAGAACGCAACAAAAACAATCGCCTCCATTGCCCGGGGCTTCGGCTCCGCCTCGTCCCGACGGGGTAGGCGAGCCCCATCGCGATCCACGATCTTCCTCTCATCCACGAGTCGCTGCAGCGTCCCTTCAGTCACACGGCTCTTCCCCAGCACACGGGAACAGCTGCCTCCCGAGTGCTCCACGGCGTCCCACCACTTGTTGGCGCGCGAGCTCCCCCGCGGCACCAGCTCGTACTCCCTGGAAGGAGGGGACACCTCGCCTTGGCTAGGCAAGGAACCGCTGCGGGGATGGTAGGTGGCGGCGTCATGGCTAGCCATCGCTCTTCGCGACCAGCGAGAAAGAAGCAGGGAAAAGAGCAACTGGCGTTACAATTAGCACGGGCGGAAGCAAAGCCGCAAATCAAAAACAGTCAAAAAACAAGCAAGGGCGCCTCCACCTCAACACTGGCACTTTATAAAGGCCGCTCGCCTCTCATGTGGCTCGAAGCGCAGACAGATCAAACGCGCAGCGATTCGGCCGCCCACGTTTTGGAAAGAAGAACCGCCGGGGCTTGGAGGGCCGTGCCCGGTAGGTGACCAAGCAGCGCACAACGCCTCCACGCCTTCAACACACGTCCAACTTCCCTGGGGAAGAGGCGAACGGCCGCGGTCACGCAACCGCTCACATCCCACGACGCACCAGTCGTGAGTCGCCGCGTGTCCCACCTGCAGAATGGCAGACGGCACGACGTGACAGCCTGACTTCTGCCAGGCCAGGCGTCGGCGTGATTCCAACCGCCATTAAAAGCGCACTACCAGACTGCAAGGTCACAACAGCTCCAACGCGCAACAATATCGGCGCCAAGCTCCAATTTTAGCGCGGGGACGGAGTGCGCGCGTCTACTTCGACTAGGCGCCAGCCTCCGCTGCCACCCGTTCGAAGGGTAGGGGACGGAGCATGCGCGCCTCAGCTTCGACTACGCGCCAGCCTCCGCTGCCACCCGTTCGAAGGGTAGGGGACGGAGCGCGCGCGTCTACTTCGACTAGGCGCCAGCCTCCGCTGCCACCCGTTCGAAGGGTAGGGGACGGAGCGCGCGCGCCTCGGCTTCGACTACGCGCCAGCCTCCGCTGCCACCCGTTCGAAGGGTAGGGGACGGAGCACGCGCGTCTACTTCGACTAGGCGCCAGCCTCCGCTGCCACCCGTTCGAAGGGTAGGAGACGGAGCGTGCGCGCGTCTACTTCGACTAGGCGCCAGCCTCCGCTGCCACCCGTTCAAAGGGTAGGGGACGGAGCGCGCGCGCCTCGGCTTCGACTAGGCGCCAGCCTCCGCTGCCACCCGTTCGAAGGGTAGGGGACGGAGCGCGCGCGTCTACTTCGACTAGGCGCCAGCCTTCGCTGCCACCCGTTCGAAGGGTAGGGGACGGAGCGCGCGCGCCTCGGCTTCGACTACGCGCCAGCCTCCGCTGCCACCCGTTCGAAGGGTAGGGGACGGAGCGCGCGCGCCTCGGCTTTGACTACGCGCCAGCCTCCGCTGCCACCCGTTCGAAGGGTAGGGGACGGAGCACGCGCGCCTCGGCTTCGACTACGCGCCAGCCTCCGCTGCCACCCGTTCGAAGGGTAGGGGACGGAGCACGCGCGTCTACTTCGACTAGGCGCCAGCCTCCGCTGCCACCCGTTCGAAGGGTAGGAGACGGAGCGTGCGCGCGTCTACTTCGACTAGGCGCCAGCCTCTGCTGCCACCCGTTCGAAGGGTAGGGGACGGAGCGCGCGCGCCTCGGCTTCGACTAGGCGCCAGCCTCCGCTGCCACCCGTTCGAAGGGTAGGGGACGGAGCGCGCGCGTCTACTTCGACTAGGCGCCAGCCTTCGCTGCCACCCGTTCGAAGGGTAGGGGACGGAGCGCGCGCGCCTCGGCTTCGACTACGCGCCAGCCTCCGCTGCCACCCGTTCGAAGGGTAGGGGACGGAGTGCGCGCGCCTCGGCTTTGACTACGCGCCAGCCTCCGCTGCCACCCGTTCGAAGGGTAGGGGACAGAGCGCGCGCGTCTACTTCGACTAGGCGCCAGCCTCCGTTGCCACCCATTCGAAGGGTAGGGGACGGAGCGCGCGCGTCTACTTCGACTAGGCGCCAGCCTCCGCTGCCACCCGTTCGAAGGGTAGGGGACGGAGCGCGCGCGTGTCTGCTTCACCAAGGCACCTTCCATCCCAGACCTCGGGCTCCTCAACCACAAGTTCGGAGGAATTCTCAGGCCGCAGGGGACGGAGGGGGCCAAAGGACTCGGCGACATGGCTTCGGCCCTGTGAAGCCCTTCACCATGAGAGGCTCCTGTCGTAGGGGTGGCCCCCACCTAAGCCCAGCGGGCCTGTTAGGAGGTTATAAGAACCAGAGTAACGTGTGTAATGACATAGGTGCCCCTGATGGGGAGGTACGGATGTAAGGGCATAACTGTAAAAGCATATCCCATGTGAATATATATATCAGGATGAGGGGGAGGATGAGGCAGAACACTCCCACCTCTCCACTACCATCTCTCTCTGTTTGGTCTGTAGCCACAACAAGCATTTAACATCATACTGACCACACAAAAACATGCATACAAAATGCCTCACATCAATTTCCAGTACAGCCCACCAAAATACATGTATCAGCCACCAAAATACAGATACCAGCCACCAAATCATAGGTGTCAAAGTCTTCAACTACAATAACAGCAGGCACACCAATTTAGTTCAACCATACACAACCTCAGGCACCATACACAACCTCAACCATACAGCAGGCCACCAAAATATCAGCCACCACATATGGATGCAAAAGAGGCACGGAACAAGTAGAAGCAAAAGAGGCACAGCAAGCTCAGGGAGGAGTGATGTGACCCTGTCCAAATGTTATCATTTGCCGAATGAGGTTCTGAGTATCTGTTGTCGTCTTCTTCAGGCTCTCAATCTCGTCAGCTTGTTTGTCCATTTTTGCATCAGATTCTTGTGCCTGCGCCTTCAATGTTTCGACCTCCTGTCAAAGTCCTGCCGCCTCTTGCTTCTCTGCCTCCAGTTCGGCCTGTAGCTCTTGCATCTCTTGTGAAACATTGTTCGTCTTGGCAGCAGGCTGCTGAATTCCGACATTACGAAGGAATGTATTTGACTTCGGCAGGACTTGGGAAACAGCTTCTATAGAAGTCTTTTGTTGCTGCCTGATGGCTTCCATATCATCCTAGCAATCAAAGCAGTGTTTCAGTTTTGCATTATTATGTAAAGGTTCATTACACAATGTACTTAATAAAAGAAGAGGTAATAGTTTAGTACTTACTATAGCTTTCTTCACAGATTCACTGAAACCTTTAGTTTTGCTGCAGTGCATCTCCTTGAATAGATCAATTGCAGTGGGCTCAGTGTCTCTGTATTTTTCTTGCTTCTGAAATGTTGAGAGAAACAGGATGACATGAGTAATGGATATGTTGAAATACACACATAACACAAAAAACATGTTCCCCAGCACATGCATGGTCTCATTCAACTAGATGACATGATAGTTTTTTCTTTCTTACCATGATGTAGGCTTGTGCAATGTAAGACCGAGATCCAGTGCGCTGCTGAAACTGAACTTGTTGACGATTCAGTTGATTTTTGCCACATTTCTCCTGAACATGACACAATTGTGTAGCATAAGTAACATAACCACTATGCATCTATTTCCATGTAATTAGCAGGTCTTTGCAACCTCATTTTCATTTGTTTTTACAGATGGAAAGAGTATTATCCTATAAAGGTAGTAAATTAACATCACAGGCCACTACTACATCAAAAATTCAAATAGAGCTGATACAAATACAGCTGCAATCTGCAATCTGAGGCTATCAAATTTTATGTTGTTGTATCTTAGGAAGGTATGGGGTTGAACATTACATGAATTATCATATCACACAATCTCAAAACTGCTATAATAAATCTGGAATTATCATATGTAGCTGCCATGTACCAAGCCCTACTAACAGAATCAATAGATCTCAAATCTACCTCGTATCAGAAATGTATATACTTAGCCAAACATGAAACTGTGCTCGAATCCAACTACAAAGGCCACAAAATGAAATCTGTTATAAACATTACCTTGTGCTTTGGGCTTGACCACATGGCTACCAATTCTCTCCATTGTTCATCAGTCATAGACTTCAAGGGAGATGTAGTCCTCACTTGATTTGCCGGCACCCCATCGAAGTAGTCCCTTTTGAGCCTATACCTCATCTGGCGTGTTCCACCCTTTAGCAAGTCAATACATGCAGATGTTACAGGCTCGCTGTTGATGTCCATGGTGAATTTTCCCTATCCACCAAATAGCATAACATTAAGATTTGACAAAGTAGAAAGTAACTATAATAATTTTATGTACTGTTCAATATGGCTAATGTATTTTTGCTGATGATTTTAATTTTGCTACTAACCTACATACACATATGACTGACTAACACACAATGTAGAAACATGTAAGCAACAAGATTAATTCCAACACAACAGGGCCAAATATGGTTGATCTATTCATACTGACTATTTAAATTGTACACTAACATGTAAGTCCGCATAGGTGAAATACCAAATGAAACATACATAAATCATGCTGACATCACATCAGTATGTTACTGCATGTGCTTTCATCTTAGGCACAGAAAATACAGATTACACTGACGAGTTTATATCAATCAAATTAAGCTTTTAGCCTTTTAGGACACGATTTCAAAATGCAAAGGACACGATTAGCATAGATTAAATTAGTTGAACAGTGTCTTACAGCGAGTTTGCCAATGTAGTTCTTAACTTGTTCATTATGCTTCTTGTACTCTTGCCAATTTGTATATATTGGTATATGCTGCCTGATTATGATCCCACCCTCTGAAGCTAGCTTTGCGGCTTGCATAGGCGCCTCCGGCCTTCTTTTCCCTTTGTTTACATGGATTGGTATCCTAGTCCCTAAACCTCTGCTTATGGTATCAAGTTCTCTGCCCATGCTTATTCCCCTTCGCTCCACTTGTGCACTGGTAGTGAGGGTGCCTAAGAAAACATTTAGAAACATAAGTGTCAAAAAATGAATCCTGCACTTAATAAGAATGAAGCATACCACATATATTGATAATAAAAAAATAGCAGTCGAATTCACTTGCCTTGTTCAGTATTGTTCAATCCCAGTTGCTCCAATTCTGTACTTGCAGTGAGGTTGCCTAACAAAATACATTTTGAAACATAAGTGTTAAAAAAATGAATCCTGCACTTAATACGAATGAAGCAAACCACATATACTGAAAACAAAAACAGTAGTTGTAGTCACTTGCCTTGTTCAGTATTGTTGATCTCTTCCTGATTCTGGTTTGCAGACGAATCAGGTACGAGTCCACCTTCTGTGGCTTCAACCAGGCTTAGGGTGGCCACTTGTTTTTCTCTCTTAGCCCTTTGCCTTGTGCATCTTATTGTTTCTTCTGAAAAATTCTCAGGTGCCAGCACTCTCTTGGATGATCTTCCTCTTCCAGCAGTGACATGATCAACAGGTGGTAATGTACTGTTGCCCACATCTCCCCCAATTGCCGAAGCCTCACAAAGCAAACAAAGACAAGCCAAAATCAGGTACAGAAAGATTTCAGATTCAATGGTACTTACAAATATCATTCATATATGGCAATCATATTGTTTAGTACAAGAGTCGGTACCTCAAGTTTATTGCCGTGACTTTGCTGGCGATCATCCACACTCTGTTTAGTAGATTTCTTCTTTGCATGTGCATCATGTAAGATTGCTGCTAGTTTACGGACACCTAGCTGTGCCATCCTTTGATTGACCCTCATTATATTCAGAGCCCTCTGGTTTTCATACTCAGTTCCTGGTGCTTCTGCACATACATTGCAATTCTATTCAGGGGGTATGAAATTAGTTACGAACCTATAGTATACATAGAACATAATTCGTTCCTAACATCCAAGCACATGGTGCAAAAGGGCCAGATTAAGAACAGTGCAGAGACAATAACTAATCTTAGATTGTGGACTTAAAATTATTCTTTAATTCCCGCAGCAATGCGAAGAATAAAAACTTGACGTCTACTGTATACATGTGTAAGAACACTAGCATCAATAATTCGGCCCTGCCGTCGAGCCTCCTGCCGTCGAGCCTCCTGCCTTCTTTGTTGCCTCTTGCGCAGCCGCAGCCGACGACTGCAAGCTTGAGGCCCGCACCCCCAACCCGACCCCCACCCCAGTATCCACGCTGAATCCACACCTTCCTCACTCCCTCCCGCACCAAACAGCCCGAATCTGTGCCTCCAAATCTCTAAACCCTAAGGCGAATGAGCTGAGAAGTACCTGGGATCTCGTTTGGACTTGCTCGCGTCTTCTTCCCCGGCGGCATCGTCTTGCTCGCGGGAGGGAGGCAAGGGTCGGCGACACAGGGAGGGATGGCGGCCGCGGGATGTGGAAGGACGAAGGAGGGAGGGAAGGTGTTTTCTTCCCGGCGGCTGTGGAGATTTGGGAGTGGGGATGGATTCCTAGGGTTAGGTACGTATATGTGTGGCACTCGGCTGACTACAAATAAGAAATTGACCTCACATGGGATGAGGCACTTGCACAGCTAGTATGGACAGGCGTGACTTTTCGCTTCCAAAACAGTGACGGGCAGGGGGTGATTTTGCGGGAATGCCAAAATTTTCTATGTACAGTAAGCGGGAAGGCATTTTAGTCTATTTGGTGGGCGGGACTGCCAAAATTTTCTATGTCAAATTATTTGGAACACATAAAAAGCATCTATTTGGTACCGAAACATTGCCAAAATTTTCTATGTACAGTAAGAGGGAAGGCATTTTAGTCTATTTGGTGGGCGGGATTGCCAAAATTTTCTATGTCAAATTATTTGGAACACATAAAAAGCATCTATTTGGTACTGAAACATTGCCAAAATTTTCTATGTCAAATTATGTCAAATTAATTTATGTTTCCCATTGTATATCTTTTTGTGACATGTGTATACGAGGAAACAATATGTACTCCCTCCGTCCATAAAAGGATGCAATTATTTTCCCCATATACTTGCGAATCCCATATACTTGCATTCTTTTTGGGACGGAGGAAGTACTCCCTCCGTTCAACAATCCACGTCGTCTGAGCAAATTAGATTTTTCCAAGAGTCTTCATCGTATTAGGTGGTCCTCTATGCAATCGCGCCGCTGCATGCCATGGATCACCAGAGATTCACTACTGAGGATGAGCTCATTCATGTGAACTGGGCACCAGATTCATGCGACAAAGAAGACGATCACCAGGCCGCCCCCCCGGAGGAGAAGCTCGTTCGTGGAGTGAACTGGGCGCGGGACATGTCCGAGAGCGAGGTGCATTTTGTGGTTGATTCTTTTGCCGGTGAGATTGATGTGCCAGACTCCCAAGTGGCCATTGCGGAAGGGGATGCACCTGATGTCGCGCATGCCCTATTGCAACAGTTGGCGGTGCAATCTCATATAAAAGATAAAAAAACATACATGAAGACCAAAATGTTTCCTCGTATACACATGTCACAAAAAGATATACAATGGGAAACATTAGAAATTTTCAGGCGACTGTGGTATAGTTAGCCCCAAGATTTAAGGGGAGTGTCTATATAACATTCGACTGTTTTTTAGGGCAAAAACAGTCAGATTTTGAGCCGTTAGATGGAGATCCAATGCTCTAGATCATTTTTTTAGAGGGGATCATTTTTTTTGGAGGGGGCATGTATGGGTGGATCCGTTGAATGAAGATCTAACGCCCCAGATTAATCTAACTGTTTTTATCCTCAAAAACAGTCGAATGTTGTATAGCAATACTCTTTAATATATACTGTGCACTGGGTGGGCATATAATTAAGTACATGCCGCACTCTGCCCGCCCTCTTTCTCGCCCCATCCGCAGCTTTCCGCCCGTCGTCGCTTCCTCCGCCGCCGCCTCCGCCCGTCCTCACTTCCTCCGCCGCCGCCTCTGCACCGTCAAGGCTCGGGGAAAGCACGCGGCTCAAGCTCGCCGCCAGCAGCGCAACGCTTTCGGCCAAATGGATTAAACCCATTGGTAGCGAGGCCAAGTCGGACATTCCTTGCATCTTTTGCAAACCAATCATGTTTCCTATCAAAATCCTTCCATGCCTCACCATCAGCTGGATGGCTAAGCTCATTGTCCACTGGTTTCCTCTTCAACTTGTGCCATTGTGCCTGCTCCGAAAGTTTTTTGGATGCAAACATCCTCTGCAACCTTGGAACCACAGGAAAATGCCTCAAAACCTTGTTTGGAATCTGCTTTCTTCTATCTTCATCCTTCCATCTTGAAGCACCACATACTGGGCATGCATCCTTTTTAGCCAACTTCTTTCTAAACAAAACACAGTTATTCGGGCACACATGTATTGACACATATCCAAGTCCCAATGCACGAATAACTTTCTTCGCTTCAGCATAAGATGCAGGAATAGAACAATCTGGAAATGCTAAACTTAACAACTTCAAAATAGCAGTGAATGCAACATTGCTCATTCTGTAAAACGACTTGATGTGTAGCAACTTCACCACAAAAGAAAATCTGGTATAGGGTGCACCGGGGTGTAGTTCCTGTTTCATCTCTTCTAATATGGTTGCAAACTTGGATTTCGTTGCTGGACCATGATCTTCAGCTGTGTATAGCTCATGTACCATGTGAGGGATTCTATCATCATCTGGGTCATCTTCAGGCTCATTCATGCCAATTTCCACATTCAAGCCAATATCTTCATTCACATGTTCCGCATTTTCATTTAATCTGACCTCCAATGCTTCTCCATGATGTATCCACTTAGTGTATGTGCTAGTCATCCCGTAAATATATAAGTGATCCTCCACTTCTCCTTTATGTCGATGTAACCGATTCAAACACCTACGACATGGACATAATGTAGAGACCCGAATATACAAATCCGGACTCTCCTGTGTATTCTGCACTAGTCCAGGATCACGCTAGTGCACACAGTATAAACAAAGATGAAATATCGAACATATCACGATTTACTAAGAAAAGACTCGAATATTATTAATAATCATCAGAGTGCGACCTTATGGCCAAGCTTACAATTAATAGCCTGAAAGGCTTAAAAGAAACTAGCAGCGGAAATCCAAAAGAAAGCGCAGCATCCAATCGACACGCCCACAGGCTATCGAGTGGAGAACGAAGCCTAATCCGCGAAGACGTCGAAGTACTCTTCTTCAGGAACCTTCTGCTGGTGATTCTCCTCCTCCTCAACTGAGCAACAGGGGCATAAAGCCGTGAGTACATAGAGTACTCAGCAAGTCGTTTGTAACAAAGAATGCAATATAGTATGCAAGGCTTACCAATGGATGGCTGAAAGGTTAATTTTGCATAAAGCAACAATTTAAGGTAAATACAATAAATAGATTGAAAAGCAAACTTTATAAATGATAATAAATAAGTAACCAAAGGAATTGAGACCAACCACAAGTGAACTAGCCATTCACCCAAGGAATCCACCATGAACCAAGATCCATGAAATGAACACCCGTGAACTAACCATTCACTTCCCAACTTAACCCAACCAGGTTTTTATGAAAACTCTACCCCTCGTGTGAAATCACCGAGGATTGTCCATGACCGAGGACACGGCTATTCGAATAGTTTTACACTCTGCAGAGGTTGCACAACTGTACCCACACGATGTGATTAGCCTCAGCTTAAGGTAATCACAACAAGGCCTTTACAATGTTCAATTCCAACCCAATCCCGCCCGCTAGGGTTTCGCATCACACCCCCCTTGCGCCCCGTGGAATGTATACGACACCCACTGACATCCCAATGGCGGAACCAGAATTGAAACATCACAAATTAATCAGCCAGGTCTGTCCCATACCAGACATGTGGTTTGCACGGTAAGACTCAGATCAATGGCGCACAAAGTTAAGTCCTTAAGTGTTCTCGGGCGAGACTACCACATCCCTCGAAGTGCTCCAACACTTCCCCCTTTACTGCACGATCATTCGCCCGAGTGAAAACCAATTTTGTATAACCACCGCCAATGACGCACCAACGTCA
Source organism: Dendrocalamus latiflorus (assembly GCA_017311315.1). NCBI lineage: Eukaryota > Viridiplantae > Streptophyta > Magnoliopsida > Poales > Poaceae > Dendrocalamus > Dendrocalamus latiflorus. The sequence goes on along the minus strand of CM029646.1, from coordinate 14,970,165 downwards.
CGGCACAAATTTTATAACAGTGGCACCAACCACGATTCAATATCTCATTAGGTCAAATTAATTAATCACATATGATGATGAAACCTTTCGCAAAATAAGCAAGGCTAAGCATTCTAATCGTACCAACCCAATGTGACAAATAACATAGCATCACTAATTAAATTCCCAACCTAAGGTGACAATGGCATCAAGGTATTCCAAAATATCAAGGAGGGAAATAACCAATTGGGACGATAACTACCAATACAAGGGTTTGAATAAAAGTAGCGATGCAATGTAATTTAAAACAAAATATTTAAATAATAGATTGCAAACTGGGTTCAACATGATCAAAGGACACGACTTACCTTGGCCTTGCTCAGCTGAGGGCTCTTGATCTTCGAATCCAACTTCCGCTCCCTCGAACACGCGATCTAACGAGAGAGAAAGCGAATCGAAAAGACAAAATAAAATCAAATAAAATTCAAATGAACTCTAAAAACTTTCAAACCTGGACCAAAAGGTAGAGCTCAATTTTAGATGAATTTAGGAAAAAGAATCGGGTCAATCGGAGCTAGGACGAGGGAGAACGGGCCTCTGGAAAATTGGATCTAAAGAAAAACGGGGAAAATAGGAAATTGCACTGTGCTGTGGACCGGGCGCACGGGAGAACGGGTCTACGGTGAACCCGGCTCACGAAACAGTGCGGGGGCGGCGGCTGCTGACGCGGCGGGTAGGGCTGACGTGGCGACCACGTGGCAACACGTGTGCGGGTAAGGCTGACGGGGCACAGCTGACGTGGCCAGCTCGGCTCACGGGTGCACGGTGGACCTGCGGGACCCACCGGCAGAGGCACGGTGCACGGGGACCAGGTCTACAGGAAGGCGAGGGGTCCGGGTGACGCCAGCGCTGACGCACGCCGGCGCAAGGGCCGAGGGGACGCGGGGCGCGACCGAGGTGCGGGCGGCGAGGCGCGGGCGGGTAGCGGCGGCGGCTGGCCGGCGAGGTCTGGGACGGCGGCGGGGTCTGGCCAGCGGCGACCGAGGTGGCGGCGGGACTCACCGGCGGCGTTAAACGGCGAGCGCTCTCGGCGGCGAGCTCCGGCGACGAGCGGCGAACGCCAAGCGACCGGTGGCGTACGGGCGACGGTGACGCACCGGCGGCTCCGGCGATGAGCGGCGGCGGAGGCGGCGGCTCGGGACGGTGAAGAAGCCGAGGGGTCGGGCGCTTTTATACGCGGACGCTGAGGCGGCCGGGTCGGGTGCGGCGAGTCCGCGGCGCAGACGGCGGCGGCATGGCAGAGTTCGGAACGGGGACGGGGAAGAGAGTCCCGGTCGGGAACGAGGACCCTGACAGGTGGGCCCCACCTGTCAGTGGCTCCGGGCGAGCGGGCGGCACGGATGGCGCGCGGGCGAAGCGGCTGCGGCGAATGGGCGACACGTGGCTGGCATCCAACCGAGAGGCGCGGGCGCGGACTGGGCGCCGATGCGAGACACGTGGCGTGAGCGGGCGCGCGCTGGCTGGGCTGGCGGCCTGCTGGGCTGGGCCGGCTGGTGGGTTTTCGGCCCACTGGCCGGTTTGGGATTTTCTTTTCTTTTTCTTTTCCAGAAATTCAAATAAATCTTTTTGAGCTCTAGAAAATAGCAAATAAATCCAGAAAAAACCAGAAAAATTCCAATAAATTCCCTGAGACATAGGGAACTCAAATAAAATAACATTGGCAAATGTTCATGTTCAGATTAATCATATTAAACCCTTTTTAATTAATGAAAATCCCAATTAAGCTTTAATTAATTCCAGAAAAATTCAAATGGTGAATTTTATTTTAAAAAGCTTCAAAAAGGCTCTGAAAATCAGGATGTTACACATAATATCTCCTGATTGTCACCCAAATTCTCGGAAACAAAGTTCATAAACTCAGTGACCCCATCCAGATGTGCCTTGCTAAATAGCCTAGTATTCACCCAACTTCTCTCCATCTGCGACACAGTGAAATAAGACAATAATCAAGGAATCAACAAAGAATCATTGACCATAACAGACTGCTAGTCCTTCTAGCTTTCTATCATTGACCATGATTCACTACAAACCTATGCATGGACTATCATGAACTTCACAAATATAAACTGAACTTTACAGTACTACATCAATTCAATTGATAAAACCAAACACAAGGGGTCATATCCAGTGGCGAAGCCAGGAGGAAAATCGAGGGTGGGCTCAAAGACTAAACTAAAGTTTGGGCAAAGTCATGGGCTATAAATAGTAAACATAACAAATAGTTGCATCATGAAGATCACTCAAAGAGAGCATAATGATCTAACACAATAGTATAGAAGTAGTAGGGTTCTTAGAAAATGCACTCAGATTGTGGTACTACTTACCTTTTTAACTTGATGATGAGGAACCGAGGATGAAATAAGCTGAGTGTCCTGAGCCACTGAGGTTTTCCTAGTTGAATGATTGAAAGAAAAGTGCAATTTAGTATTTCAGTTAATAAAATGCGCTCAGACTGCAACCATTAGCTATGAATGAAATAACTAAACTATAGAACTATAAATTCCAGGATTCACTTTTAAAAATTTTGGAGTATATTATTTGGTAACTTTATAGTCTTAAAAAACTAAGAGACTCTGCAAAAGTTCTTCTAATCTATATGGCACTATAAAACAAAAATACAAGTGGTTAACATATGAACTATCACAAGACTTATGTGCTAAAGCAAAAAAAATGATGGATCAATACTACGAATTATACAACAGTGCAAAAATTAATTTGCTCTGAACCAAAAAGTGATTCAATACTACCATTGATGTGCATATGAATGACATCAACATATTATTAGCATGTATGGATCAGCAGCTACCATTGGTGACCACTGACCAATAGCTACACAATAGTACATACTTCCATGTTTATAGAGTTATAGCAGCACATTGAAAAAATTTCAGAAATCGTTCAAGCGTAAGATAAAAAAATTGCCATATGTATACATGTTGATTGACTGATAGGAACACTACTGAATAATTCCTTAGCCATATATACATGTTAATTGTTTTTTTTTTGTTGTACAATTGACTAATAGGCCGAGGCATGGATGGCATGCATAAAGAGAAGATTGTTATCCCACCAGGACCATATTGCTTAGAGGGAAAATTAGTGCTGCCACCCTACAAAGTCTTCCACAATTTGATATAGGTGGGGAGCAAACATGAACTGGACACTTATTATTCAAGTTCCGAGCCAAACAAACACAATTAGATGACTACAAACATATGGGTAAAAAATCAGGTCAGAGGTACAACTGACCTTGTGGATCGTAGATCAGATCTGGAGAGGACCTTGCGGAGAGGACACCTTCTGGATCTTGGCCTTAGAAGAAGGGAACAAAAATAGGGTAAGGAGGGAGGATTCCCACGGTTGCCACCGGCGCCTCGCGCTCAGCATGGCCGCCCCTCGACGGGCCTTCCGCGCGCTCAGCTGGCTCGGCCGCCGCCACCCATCGCGCGCCTGCGTCGCTCGGCCGCTGCCTTGCCACGAAGGGGACAACTGGATCCAACGAAGGCGCCCTCACGGCTCGAGTGCTTGACGGCGGAGCGGTACTAGGGAGCACAGCGCTAGGTGGACCCGTGGAGGCGACGGGGCTAGCTGAGGCGGACCGGAGGTAGAGGGAGACGAGGGGAACCACGGAGGCCGCCAACAGCGAAGGGGGCCGTGGGAGGCAGCGGCTCCATCGGTGAGGGAGAGAGAGGGCGAGGCAGTCAATCGCATGGAGACAGCCACGCCGACCCCCCAGCCACGCCGACGTGGGACCCACAGCCACATAGGATAACAAGGCATTTTTAAAAAATATATAATGGTTTTATATTTTATGATGATTCACTATTGTCATGATTTATCGTCACAAAGCCCATGCAAAGCATACTATGATGTTGTCAACTGACTGTTTATGACAAAGGCACAGCTTGGTCATAAACGCTTGTCATCCCATGAACAATTGTCATAAACAAAACCTGTTTGTGACAGATAAGTGCTCTGTCATTCGAAAACTGTCATAGAAGGCCCCATCTCTTGTAGTGTCTTTAAGGCCATGCACGCAGTAATACAGGGGCTATTATCAAAGCCTCACATGTAATGACATGCAGTACATACTGGGCGAGACGGTGACGACGTGGAGCAGACTCCTCAGGTGTGGAGACCCTAGCTACATGAAGCTAGCGGAGGCCCCATCATGGGGTGCGGAGCCACCAAGACGGTCGCTGTGGATCGCTCGGACTTCGGTGTATGTCCTATCAATACATGCGTGCGTGCATGTATATCACTTCCTGCACCTTGCTGCCGTTCCACACATGCATGCATGCATGAATGCGCGCATGCGTTAGTACGAGCATGTGCATCACTACCCTCGAGCGCAGCCCAGCGGCATGCGGAGGCGGGCAGACGCGGAGGGACACGCCGAGCGAATGCCGGCGAAGTCATCGTGGCGTGGAGGACGCGGAGTCTTCGTCGACATGGAGGCCGTCGCGGAGGCCGGTGTAGATGCCGACGGGGCCGGGCGGAGGTGGTGGCGCAGACGTCGCAGGTGCGGAGGCTAGCGGGACCGCGCGGAGGCGGTGGCGCAGACCTCGCAGGCGCGGAGCCGATGGCGTAGACCTCGCAGGCGCGGAGCCGATGGCGTAGAGCGCGGAGGCTGGCAGGACCGCGCGGAGCCGGTGACGAAGACGTCGCAGGTGCGGAGGTTGGCGGGACCGCGCGGAGGCGGTGGCGCAGACTTCGCAGGTGCGGAGCCGCAGACCTCGCAGGCGCGGAGCCGCAGACCTCGCAGGCACGGAGCCGATGGTGTAGACCTCGCAGGCACGGAGCCACAGACCTCGCAGGCGCGGAGCCGATGTCGTAGACCTCGCAGGCGCGGAGGCTGGCGGGTCCACGCGGAGCCGGTGGCGAAGACGTCACAGGCACGGAGGCTTGCCCTTTGCGCGGAGCTCCTTCACCGTTTCGCTGGAGTGGACGGCTCTGGCGACAGAGACGCCGAGCATGGCGGCGTACCTGCCTCCGTATGACCCAGCGACGAGGAGCGTGGTGGCATCCTGCGGCCGCCCGCCAGTTGGGGCCGCCTGCCGGTTGGTCGTCACCAGCGCGCTTGGGCCCTCCGCTTAGTTGCGCCCGACGTCGACCCGAAGCCGTGCAACTCGACGTGGCTGTAGATGGACGATCTCGTCTTCGTGGAGTCACCGGGACCTCACCAATGTGCACGGCCTGCTTTGAGGCTGGAACCTGTCTTCGCTGACAGGTGCGCGCCGCAGCGCCATCACCCGCGGTTGCCGGCTCAAGTCGCGCACCTCGACGATGGCGACGAGGGAGTCACACCAGGCGTCGCGTGCCGCCACTACGTACTCGACCGCGTGAATACGAAGCAGGCGCGGAGGCGGAAGGAGCGAAGCGAAGCGGCCAGGGTCGTCTGCTCGCGTCACGCGCCTGCCGGAGCCACGCGAAGTCCATGCAGAACGAGCATCACTTGTGCGCAAAGAATGTTGGAAGGAGCAGGCGCCGAGTGATGCCGAATGACGCAGCGGATGGAAGCTTTTAAGTGCATGCATGCAGCCTTCACGGGTGGGTGGTTTTCCATGCATGCATGCATGGTATTCCATGCATGGATGGATACGTAGAGTACACATGCAATCGTGGGTGCTTTGTACATGCATTGATATGCATGCAAGAATAGATATTTGGATGGATGGATACTGTGTATGTATCTTGCGGTGAACGCCTGCGTGAAGATTTCTCATATTTCCTGCACAGTTCGTGGATGGGTAAATTTTTGCGTGGATGGATACGCTGGGCTCGCGGATGTGTGGAGACTTGGCGGAGGCTAGCGCGAAGGCACGCCTGGCGAGGTGCACTCCGCGTGGGGTCTGGCGTGGGGGAGTCGAAGACACACGAGATAGCTCCATGAATGCCTGCGGGGTCGGACACTGTGCACGCGAAGCCGAGCGAAGACCAACACTTTGCACTTTGCGAGCCCGTATCATGCATGGATGTATATACTCTATGTACGCATGCATAAATGGGTATTCGGATGGATGCTTTATACACATACCTTGCTGCGAGCGGATGCATGGAGATTTCATGCATATTTCATGTGTAGTTCGTGGGGCCTGCCTTCAGCGCAGTACCGCAAGACAGGGGCGCGACATCGAGCTGGGGCTTAGCGCGGAGGCTCGACATTATGCGGAGACTCGGCATGGAAAGGTGCGAAGGCATGCTTGGCTGGGTGCACTCCGCGCGGAGTCTGGCGTGGGCGAGTCACGGATGTGAGCGTACCACTGGGTCATCTGAGACATCACTTCTCTGCATGACCATCCCCAGTAGAGCGGAGATAGCAACAACACAAAAAATAGGCAGTTCGATTAGATCTATTCAGTTCTGCATCCACAAAACAGAGCAGAGCGTACAGATAAAGCCCATGCGACTAGATCTACTCTATACGCCATCTACAAAACATGACGATGTACGCGGGTAAAGCCCATACACCTCCATAGTCAAGATGGTTTAAACTTTTAGCAAGCAAACTACTTATCTGCCATCCACGCTCCCTAGGAGCAGAAAAGATCCATATGCTACCGCTTTTGTTGAATGCTGGAGAAATCCCTTCCATACATAACTTCTAGTCGTCCCCATGGACGGCGCCATCTGTTGTGGCTACAGGCCAAACAGTAGAGAGGGGGACTAGTAGAAGAGGAAGAGGAGAACCAGATCTATGGGAGAGTTAGTGAGAATGAGAGGATGTCCCCCCTTTGCCCCTCCTGGGGGTTTATATATATGAGTGGGGTAGAATGGGAAATCCCCATTCTACCCCTTATTACTTACAAAGGATGAGGGTATATTGGTATATTTACACTGGTATATTCCTCTACACTATTGGGCCTATTACATGTTGGACTAGTTGCACGGCCCAATCATGGGGGGTTGGGCCACCCCCACAACACTTTTAAAATCCTAAAATACCCAAATCTAGACACCTTTTGAATTTTATTTGTTTGGTTCATCGCGCGTAGATTTCGACGATCTAGGAGAGAACGACTTCGACGAGTCGCACCAGGACTTTGAGCAAGGCAAGTTACACCCTTGACCATGTTGATCCCAATATTTTAAATTATTTATGTTGTTTTAAATTGATATGCATGCGTAATTTTATTCAAGTCTAGTTTAAATTCAATTTTGAACTCTAGTTATGCCTAAAATCCGTTGGACAGCCAAATTTGACATTGAATACCTTTATACCTTATCAACCCTAGATAAAATCTAGTTAGTACATTAGCACTAACTAAAATTTTTGTAAAATTACTTAGCCATGCTTAGACTAATTATGGGTTGAGATAATCTTTCACATGAAATGGTAAACTTTTCATGTGAATTCTTGACTTTGGTGTGTCAAGAATGATTATGAAATTATTTCCAAACAAAATATAAAATTTGGTTTAGACTTAGGCATTGGTGTGGTGGTGGGTGCTTGCTGGCATGCATTAATGTTTGGTGACTCAATATCGATTGCCAGGCACAAGTGGTAAGTGATTAGGCCTAAGTCAAGTTAAGGACCGGTCTGTGAGCTACTGTTGTAAAGCCCTATCGTACTACCATAAGTCCGGTATGGGACAGACCTGGCCGAATAATTTGTGAAGTTCCAACTTGATCTCGCTATAGGCTGAATGTGAGTGCGGCGTACGCCGTGAGAAGTCTCACATGGCACAAGAGGGGCTCCAACATGTGGATTCATGTTGTGGTGAAACCTTAGTGGCGGCATGATTATGTTGACAACGGATCATTCTAAAGTCCTTGTCATGATCTCCTCGTCGCACACCTAAGGAAGTGTGTTAATCCGGTGGCAAAAAGGGATAATTATGTCTTGTGGGTAAAGCTGTACAAGCTCTACAGAGTGTATAAACTATCCTGGATAGCCGTGACCACGGTCATGTGCAAGATGAGTGAAGTTTTTCATGGATTAGACTTTGTTTTTCAAAATGTTTTATGAAAATCTTATGGATGGATGGAATCCAAGAGAGTTTAAAAAAACGTATGGATGAATGGAATCCATACGAGTTCGTTTTGGAAAAGATGGTCCGGGTGGGATGCTCGTGGTTAGGTTAGTGTGGGGGGATGGAGCTACACTAACGGTAACTATTTTGCTTACACTATTGTTTTATTTACTGTATCAAATTTAGCTTTTGCACTTTACGATATTTACTCTAATGTTGCCTTTTATGCAAATTAACCCTATTATGCCTTCCTTTGATATTTCTTATGCATGCATTAATTCTGTTAAATTTCTGGTGTAACTTGTGGAGTACTTTATGTACTCATGTTGCTCAATCTAACTTCTTTCCAGAGGAAGCCTTCGACGACTACAGAAAGGAATGCGAGTAGGCCACATCTTACAATCATTCACTTTGTGGGAAGGCCGGATGGGCTGCTCCTATTTATCTTCCGCTGTCTTTTTTTGTTGTTATTGTAAACTTTAGCCATCAGACTCATATTAGCTAAATAAAGTTTGTCATTACGCATGCTATTTGTCTTTGTAATCACTGTGTGCACTAGTTTTTCCTGAGATAGTGTGATTAACACAGAGGGTCCTGGAGTTGTTGCTCCGGGATCCGACAGAGATGGTATCAGAGCAATAATGACCCTAAGACGTGACTGTAGATAGAATAGAATGGTTGGACCTTAAGGATTTATTTTAAATAACCAAGTAATTTCAAAAAGATTTTGCTTATTCTTACCTCTCAATCTTTTGCTTATCCTTATCTCCCAATCCTTCCTCATCTTTATGTCATTTTTGGAAAAAAAAACCTATTTCTATATCTTCCCTTGTTCCAAGCAACTGTAGATGGCATCAACTAAAATTCTTCGACCTTGTTGCCACTTCAATCTTTGCCTTAAAGGATCATGCTTCAGACCTCGAGAGTTGTGAAGGATCACACCAAGACAACCCTTACCTCTTTAGGATAAGTTGTTAAGCTAGACAGTAGACAAGATTATGAGCTGTCATTTTCCTCTTTTGTTGGTAGCCGTAACTATTGCTTGTTATTTGCTTAGTAAAAGGTGTAACATCCCAAAAATTTGAGTTTGAAAATGTGAAGCTTTCTTGAATTATTTTTGCAATATATTCTATTTGAATTTTGATTTTTATGGCGTTTTTCTGGAATTTTGTGAGGTTCCAAAAATAAAGAAGCAGCTCAAAAAGAAACAAACATTAGTAATACCCTAAAAGAAAATGTGCAAATAATAGAAAAATAAAATTTTAAATACGAATCTGAAAAGATGATCTTGTATAAGGAGAGAGAAACCTGAGTTAAAATATAAAAATCTCATTTTGGAAATCATGACATAAATAGCAATAAAAAGCGAATGAATAAAATGCAAACACATATGTATGTATATATATATGCATATACAAATTGTGCAAGGAAGAGATTAGCAATATAGGAAATAATAAATAAATAAAATATATGCAATTATATACAAAAGGACTAGTATGGTAAACAAAAGCATAAAAAATGTATATATATATACCAAAATAATGATATAAAGATATATATATATATATATATACTTGTACACATGTATAAACAAAAAAATGAATAGCAATGAAAAAAAGAAAAAGAAAAAAATGGGGCCAGGCCAGCCACCACCCCGACCCAGCCCAACCTCTGTGCGTGCGCGCCTCCCTTTTTCCACCGGCGGGCCAGCCCGCCCGCGCTCCCTTCCCTCTGGCGCGTGGCCCCGCCTCCACCCCCGTGCATTCTCTCGCTGCCGCGCGAGCCCCGCGCGCCAGTTCTCTCTCCCTGGCCACTGGGCCAGCCCGCGCCTCCCCTCCCTCTCTTTCTTCTCTTCTTCCCCAGTGCGCCCGCGCCACTCTGATTTCTTCTATGCGGTGCGCAGCTCCTCTTCGCCCCGTGGCGTCCATGTGCCTGCCCCCGCCCACTGTTTTTCCTGCCGTCGCCCCCAGTTTCCCATGCGTCGCCCCGTCTCGTCCCGTCGCGCCCTCCCCGCGTGCCCAGCCGCCCTCAGTCCTGCCCGCCGTCCCATCACGCCGTGCCGGCCATGCTGCTGCCCCAGCTCTCCACGGCACCCCTCTCCGCGCTATAAGTTTCCCCGGTTTCCCCCTTGCGCCCGTGCTCCACGCTTTCTCCCCTAACTCTTCCTCCTCCCTCCACCCGAGACCGCTGAGCACTCCCGCCTGCGCCTCCACGCCATCCCGCCGTTCCGGTGGCACCCCAGCAAAACCGACCGCGTCACGGTGTGCCCCTAGCAACCTCCTCCCTCCCCCCTCGAAGAATCGGACTTCGGTGCCCCCATCTCGTCGCGCGGCCGACCTTCCTCGCCGCCGGCCAAAACGGCCATTTTCGCCGCCGTCTGCAACTTGGCGCAAAACGGCTCGATTCCTCGGGTGTGGAGCACCACCACGCGGCCTTGAAGCTACCCCAAGCTCCGCTCCGGATTCCCCCTCACCTCGGCTCGTCGGCGCCGTGCTCACGCCCGCGCCGCCGCCGGCTCCCGGTGCCAGCCCATCTCCGGCTCTCTCTTGCCCGATGAACCGCATGGTGAGACTCCCCTTGACCCCGTATGGCTTCTGCGCGCCCCACTTTCTTCCTTCTCCCCTCCGGTCGCCGTAGCACCAAACCAACCTCACCGCCGGCCGCTCTCGGCGCCGCCACCCCTTCCTAGCACTGTCCCGAGCCGCGCCACCTCCTCCACCGGCCTCCGCAACTCCTGGGGAATCCGTTTTGCCAGCTACCCCGCCGCTCTGGCCGCCGTCCGCCGCCGGCAACGCCAGCGCCGAGCGCCGGCCTCTTCCCCTGTTTCACCCCAGCCGCAGCTCTGCTTCAATTGAATTGATCCCACCCCCATGTCACAGAGGGGCCTCAGCCCAGTTGGCCACCAGCACCCGACCCTACGCTCCCTTACTAAGAGGTCACGAGTTCAACTCCCACCTGGTGCATTTCTTTCTTTCCTTTTTATTTGGTTTTGTTAATCACTCCAACTAAGGAAAAGCTAGGGATAATAGGACATAAAATAAGATTATTCAAGCTTTAATATTAGATTAAATGTCACACATGAGTGAAAGATTTCATGGCATGGAATTAAATAGGTCTATATATAGGTATATAATCTATCAACTGTTACTATTTTTCTCAGACTCAAACTTTAATTAAAGATAACATTAGTGTACTGTTGATAAATAAATCTTAGCAGTTAATTTAGTTAAATATCATAATTTGATACAACAAACCAGATCCTCCTTAAATGAATTTATCCCTAGAATTAAACCGCTCTGGATAATAAATAAAGATACACAGAATAATGATGAGGGTTAAGTCAAAGGGCACCTTTAACTGCAAATTATGTTGGCATATCTACTAAAACCTTTTTGGATCATTAGTCATTAAAGTAACCTTGCTAAATTACATTTTAATAAACATGGTGATACTAGAACCACATAAAATAATACATCTCAAATTACCAGCAGTAAAAATTGGTTCGATAAAGCTAAATATCAAATACATTGCCTAAGGAACCCCTATTCATAAATGGCCACACTCGACCAATAAATTAAACCCTGGTTAGATTTATACATCTGTTCGTAGGTCTAACTCGACTCATGGAACTTCCTTGATAAATACGAAAATAATAAAAGAGATTATTAATAGAAAGATCAAGTCATCACATTCTACCATCGAACTTGCACCAACTTTGCCTCAAATCACTCATTAACTCATAATAAAACTAAATTAAGTTTATTCGGATTTATTTGGATCTTTTGAGTTACTTGCCTTTATTTGTATTCAGTCATTTAGCACGTAATTAGATATTGGAGTCCTGAAGAATCCAAGGATCAGGCGTGATCAAGAGCGAAGCAAAGATAAAGACCAGAAGCCCAAGAGAAAGCATTGTGTGAGCTCATGACCGCGGTAAACCACGCCAGATGAGTCAATACTTTGATCATGTTGAACCTACGTTTTCTGCAAACTACTTTGGTTTAAATTATCAAATTGCATGCTATTATTTTATATGCAAATACATGTTAATTTAAGATTTTAGTTATATGCCCATTGTTTGCTTGATTAATATTACACCTCCTTTGGAATACTTGAATATGTGAACCTTGTCGCCCTAGCAAAATTATAATGGTAACTTTTGAAAATAAGTCCCTAATTATATGCCATGCTTAGTACTGCATAAATACTCAGGGGCACTGAAATGCCCCAAACATCATTGTCATTTTAAATCATGAGAACTGGTTTGGGCAGTCATGGTGGGAATGACTGGTATGTTTTGACATGATTATTTTATGCTCCCAAAAATCCTAACTTGCTTAAATATCTGAGCGGATGGTTTGGGGGCTGGTATGTGGTGCGGTGGGAGCACAAATTATGGAGTGTGGTAGAACCGCTCAAATACCACTAAGGACTGAATCTTGTCATGACCTCCTGTGTAAAACAGTACAACCACAAGTCTGTAAAATACAACTTGGCTAAGTAAATTTATCGAAACCCCCGGACTCATCTCACCGGTAGTGGACAGGAGTGGATATGCAAGGGCAAGGGGAGGCCTAAAGGGACACCGAGTGGAGGGTGAAGTTTCCCAGTCGTACTAGCGCAGAGGGGAGTGGAGCCTGTACGCTAGTAGCCGTGGGGAACATCCCGTGCAACGTATGGGACCCACCGCAAGTGCGAACGGCCCATAGGGTGAGATGACAAAAGGGACTAGATACTTTCAAAAGTCACTGTGATGGTCTGCTCAACCACACTTCTAAGGAATCGTGTGGGGCAATGAGTTGATTGTCTCTTGTGGTGAAAGTGTACAAACTCTGCAGAGCCAAAACTATTCGAATAACCGTGCCCACGGTCAAGGGCGGACATGGGAACTTAACTAGATATAGTTCTATTTCAAAAACTTTGTAGGTGGTAATGGAAAAAGTGGAGGGCAGTGGATAGCCCTGATTTGAATTGTCCTGGGTGTCGTCCCAGTGGTAAGTTAAGCGGCTATAACGCTGAAAGATGTTATATGGTGCGGATGCCATGTAAAGGTGGATGGAATCTGGATCGCTATTATTATTGCATTTTCTTGAACATTATGTTTTTGTTCAAAACTGCTAGGTCTCAGAAAATTTTTATGTATCATATTGCAAAAGTAAAATGTTTTCTATTCTCGCAAAGTCAAATATATGAGGAAATAAGTAGAGTCGGGAGTAATGAAGATGGAAGTTTGTGGTAAAAAAATAAATATATTGGTGGACTCATGTCGATTATAAAAAGAAAACGATAGTGTGGATTCTGGGAGAAATGAGCCCAAATGGATATCTAGACTAGATAGATGATTTATATGATCTTTGGAGTATTAGGAAGTGCAAGGGTATTGGTTGGATTACAACACTGATATTTGATATAAATTCTTGGGAGATGTTGACAATACTAGGATTAATAGGATTTGAACAAGCCCTGGTGGATGAATACTAGTGAATCGTAGACCTAATCAATAATATACTTGGTGGAAATAAACTAGTGAATCGTATACTTGGTCAATGATATTCTTGGTGGATGTATACTCATGAATTAGTTAGAGATAGATAATGAAAAAATAAGATTGATTATTGAAGAATTATGGTTGTGGATCAATAACGAAAGGATTGTTAATAATTTAGAATGCAAAGGATACTGGTGGATTAAATAAATGATATTAGATAAATGATGTCGCTAGCTGTTTGGAGTTTTAGGCAGTAATTGATCAGTGGATTATATAAGTTATGATACTCGCTATTTGGGGATTTAGGCAGCAATGAAGGTATGATTGGTGGATTGCATTATTGATGATAATTGCTGTTGGGAGTTTTAGACAGCAATCAATAAAGAAAGTGTATTTTGGTGGATTAAGTCGATTGTGGTAGTCGCTAGGTGGAGTATAGGCAGTAACAATAGCACTAGGATTAAATAATGACAATGCTGCTAAAAGTGATTTTTGGCAAATAAAATAACCCGAGCCTCTCCTTTGTTAAGCCATGCATACTATTTATTTGCATTCTGTGTATTGGCTCGCGGAGCACGGGGTTGGAGTGCTCACACTCGCTTTTGCGACAAAATTCAGCATCAGGAATCAAATCACCTCGCCTCAGCAACAAGATTGGACAAGCTGGCAGAAAAGATGAAGATGTCAAGGGTTAGGTCGCGCACCTCCAGTTGGCTGCCTGTGGGCATGTCCTGAAGGTCCCACATGTGTGCTTCGTTCTTCCGCTACTGCAATTTATTGATTTCGGCCTAATCGGCCCATGAGTAAGTTTACTATTATATTTACATTTTCACATGATATGTACCTTGATATTCAGAACTGTAATCTGTGAGGACTGTCTACTGATCCAGGGAATAGTGCGGTGGAATCACAGAAGATTCCGGATTGTAAAATCTGGGTCTGACAAAAGGTTTTGCTAAGTCAGTGTTTTGTATTGGGCAAAACAACCCCTTCCCATCCTTTGTCTTAACTCCCCTCACCTAAACTGAGATTCCATCCATCCACAAGCTTCCAATCTCCCATGGATTCCATCCATCCACAAGGTTTTCATTCTCTCATGGATTCCATCCATCCATAAGGTTTTCGAAAATCATTTTTGAAAACAAAGTATAATCCATTAAAAACTTTTACTCAGCTTGCCCATAACTGTGGGCACGGCTATCTAGGATAGATTATACACTTTGCAGAGGTTGTACAACTTTACCCACAAGACATCATCGTCCCAGATTGCCACGCGAGTTACACACTTCCTTAGGTGTGCGGCAAGGAGATCATGACAAGGTCTTTACAATGTAAAGCCTTTAACCTAGCCAATCCGACTCTAAGGTTTCACCCCAGTAAGGAATTCACCAGACCGGGATCCCCTCTTGAGCCGAGTGCGACTTCACATGGCACACGCCACGGTCAGTTTCAACCTACAACATGACTCCAGTTGGGACTAGCAAATTATTTAGCCAGGACTATCTCATACCAGCCTTATGGTAGTACGCTAGGGTTTTGTAATAGTAGCTCAAAGACCGGTACTTAATTGACTTAGGCTCGACCACATACCCACTGTGCACGACAATCAACATTGTGTCTCCCAACAACAGTGCATGCCTGCACCCACCACCTAGTCTAAACTAGATTTTATATTTTATTTCAAAATATTTCATTATCTTTCTTGACGCACCGAAGTCAAGAATACATTTCAAAAATTTATCATTTTATGTGAAAAGGTTATCTCAAAACAAAGATTATGTCTAAGCAGGTCTAAGCATTTGATGTAAAACTCTTTATACAATACTAGTGTATTAACTAGAGTTTAATTCTAAGGTGACAAGATATCGAGGAATTCAATGTCAATGGAGGAATTAACAAGTAGGCATTAGCTATATTTAAAACCAGAATTGAAATACATTGAATAAAAATATGCATGCAGAATAATTTAAAACAACATGATTTTATTTCACAAACTGTGATCAACATGATCAAGGTGTGTGACTTGCCTTGCTCCGCGAATGGGTGCAAATCTTCGTCCAAGAACTCTCCCGAATTATCATAGTCTACACGTGAAAACAACCCACCAAATTCAAATAAATTCAAATCAACTCTAAATATTTAAATTGAGGGCAGAAATAGATGGAGGGGAATTTTTCATGAATTTAGAAATTTGAATGGGCTCAATCGGAGTTAGGATGAAGGAGAACGGGCTCTCGGAAGTTTAAAATCAGGGAAAAAGAATAAACTGGATTTTTGGAATTATTTTTCTAAAAGAAAATGGGATTATGACGTCAGCACTGGATTTTATTTTTCAGCCAAATTATTTTTCTACTGAAAATAGAATTATGACGTCATGTTGATGTCTGCCCTGGGGTGGACCGACTGACAGGCGGGCCCTAGTCTATATGGACCAGGTCCATGGACTAGAGGGGAGGTTGAGGTGGCAGGGGTTGCTAACATGGCTTGACACATGGCTGTTTTGGCTGACGTGGTGTAACAGCCCAAGTTTTTAATAAAATAAATAAATAAAAATAAATAAATAAAAATTAACTAAAATAAAATTTAAAATAAAATAAGTATTTTTGTGCCTAAATTTTAATTTTGGATTTGCTCTGAATTTCTGTTTTAGAAAAAGCTGGATGTGAAAAGTGTTTTGAGTAAAACCATAAAATAATTATTAGTAAAATGATATTTTGATTTTCTATAAAAATCCTAATTCAAATTAATTCTTTGGATTTATTGGCTTTTATTTGGTTTTCTGAGTTTTCAGGAGTTTAAAATCTATTTTTGAAATTAAAAAGGTATTTGGAGTATAAAAACATAATACCAACATTAGATGGAAATATTTTTAATAAGTCCAAAATGTCTCCAGGAACTTCTGTGAATTTTTCTGGAATTTTTGGAAGTTATATTGTATTTTTCTGAGCTTTATAGAATTTATTCGGGTTTTCTGAAAAGGAAAATCAAATTTAAAAACTGAAATCCCCTCCTCCCCTCCTCCGCCCGCCACGTGGACGGCCAGATGCCGGCCACGTCGCCCGCCCGGATCTCGCCTAACCCTTTGCTTCGCTTGACGCGTGGACGGCCCAGATCCTCCTGCCCCGCGCGCCCGGCCCGACCACCAGTCCGCCCGCGCCCCCTAGCCACCCGATTTCCCCTGTCAGCCACGCGGCCTCATCTCCGCCGCCCGCGCCTCCTCTCTCCCTCTCTCTCTCTACCACCGGGGCCCACCTGTCAACATCATCTTCTACCCCGCCTCCTCCTTCCTCCCGCCCTCCCTCATGCGCCACAAGCCGTGCGCCTAACCGCCTTCGCCCTCCGCACGCCCACGCCCCTACTTCCCCTCTCCCCACGTCGCACGGCCCCCATAACCGCCGCCCACCTCTGACTCCTCCGGCGACCGATTCACGTCAGCTCGGCCCCCCTCACCCCTATTTAAACCCCTCCCGAGCACCTCCTCCCTCCGCCCTCCTCTTCCCTCCTCGGTGAGCCAAGCGACCCCGCGCCGCGTTTTCCCCACCACCGCCGCCGCCACCAACTCCGATGAGCAATCGCCCCTCACCTCGGCCACCCTCGAGCTCCGCCGCCTCTTCCCTCGGCTTCCTCACCTCGCCGCGAAGCTCGTGCGCCCCTCCGCCTAGCTCGAGCCCCACCGGACGGCCGCCGCGCCGTTGGACCCGAGAAGCGCCGCCGCCGTCCTCGTCGCCGGCCCATTCCCAGCCCTCTCTGGTAAGCCCGCGCCCACCGCTGGACTCCCCGTGCGCCCCTCATCCTCTCCCACCCCCGCCGCCGGCCGCCGCGTCACCGAGCGCCGGCGAGTCCCCGGTCCCGAGTGCCTCCCTCGCCGGCCGGCCATGTCAGCCTGGGCGCACCTGCATGGTAGCTGACATGGCGCCACATCCTCGACCGCGTCGGCCCCTCCCTGCCCCGTCAGCGCCATCCCGCCACCCGTGCCACCTCGGCACTCCCTTCGGTCTGTGGGCTCGGTCCATGGACCAGGCCCACTGTCAGCCTCTTACTCGATTTTTCAGTTGGAAAATAAAATCGGCCGAAAACAAAAAAAACCCAGGGCTAACGCAATGCTGACGCCATAAACCCATTTTTCTTTAGAAAAATAATTCCAAAAAATTGCTATTTTTCTTTTTCTCTGAATTTAAACGTCCCGGAGCCCATTCTTCTTCGTCCTAACTCCGATTTAGCCCATTCAAATTTCTAAATTCATCAAAAAAATTCCCCTCTATCCATTTCTGGCTTCAATTCAAATTTTTGGAGTCAATTTGAATTTATTTTGAATTTATTTGAATTTGGTGGGTTATTTTCACGTGTATACTTCGCCGATTCGGGAAAATTCTTTGACGAAGATTCAAACCAATTTGAAGAGCAAGGCAAGTCACACTCCTTGATCATGTTGATCCCAATTTTCAAAATAAAATTATGTTGATTTAAATTATATTGCATGCATATTTTTATTCAACGTATTTCAATTCAGTTTTAAATTTAGTTATTGTCTACTTGTTAATTCCTCCATTGATATTGAAATTCCTTGATACCTTGTCACCCTAGAATCAAACTCTAGTTAATACATTAGTGTTGGCTAGAGAGTTTAAATTAAATGCTTAGCCATGCTTAGACATATTATTTGGGTTGGAATACCTTTTCACATGAATGATGAACTTTTCACATAAAATGATAAGCTTTTTAGATGTACTCTTGACTTTGGTGAGTCAAGGAGGTTTATGAAATATTTTGAAAACAAAATATAAAAACTGGTGTAGACTTAGGCAATTGGTTAGATTGGTGGGTGTAGGCATACCCTGTTGGTCGAAGCCGCAGTGGTTGACTGTCGTGCACAGGGGTATGTTTTTATTTACTGTATTAAATTCAGCAATTTCAATCTATATATTGTATTTCATTAAATGCTGTTTTATGCAAACTAACCCTATAAGCCTTCCATTGAAGCCTTTATTATTATGTTGCATTTCTCCGTGTGACTTGCGGAGTACAAGTTTGTACTCACCTTGCAATCTTCATACAGAGGAAGATGATGTCGACTATGGTGAAGATCTGGACGAGTAGGCCACGTCTTACTGTCGTTTGCCTGTGGGCAGGTTTGGGCTTCGCTATTTATCAGTTTGCTTCTGCAGTTCTTTGCTTTATTTATTTTGCCAATGGGCGTTGATGTAAGACTGGGCCATAAGGCTGTACCCCTTTTATTTAAAATTTGTTTTTAATTCTCAGAAACATTTGGAAGTTTTAAAAATAATTATAAAATAGCAAATAAAGTCTAAAAATTCCAAACAAAATCACAGAAGTTCCTGGAAATGTTTTAGACTTATCAAAATTATTTCCAACCAAATTTGGTATTCTAGTTTTATATTTACAATACCTTTTAATTTCAAAATAGATTTTAAACTCCAGAGAAACATTGAAAACCCAATAAATCCAAATAATTAATTTGAATTAGAATTTTTTTATAGAAAATTAAAATATCATTTTATTTAATAATATTTATAGGTTCTTACTTAAATTACTTTTTAAAATCAAGTCTTTTAAGAACAGAAATTCAGGGCAAGACTAAATTAAAATTTATGCACCAAAACACATATTTTTGGTCAGAAAGGTTGCCGTGGTCGAATACGGTAATGGTCGAGCAAGGTAGTGGTCGAACAGGTAGTGGTCGAACATAGGTGTGGTCGAAAGTGGCGGTGGTCGAAAGCGGTTGTGGTTGAAAGCGAAGGTGGTCGAAAGTGGTTTCGGTTGAAAGCGGAGGTGGTCAAAAGTAGCGGTGGTTGAAAATAGTTGTGGTCTAAAGCGAAGGTTGTCGAACATGGGTGTGGTCGAAAGCGACGGTGGTCAAAAGCGGTTGCGGTCAAAAACGGAGGTGGTCAAAAGCAGTATCAGTCGAAAGCCGAGGTGGTCAAGGGAGGTAATGGTTGAAGATGACTGTGGTTGAACAGCCATGGTCGGAGCGGCTATGGTCGATGCGGTCGTATCATGCTCTCCTGAACCGTATGATTCGGGTGCTACGGTGTAAGGGCGTGAAACTACACACGTGTCGATCGGGCGAAGTCCCCGCGTTTGGAAAGAGAGCCAAAAATGATATTCCTTACAACCAAGACTAGGGGTGCAAACGGAGTGGATACGGACAGATATTACTCATCCCGTATCATTTTCCATATTTTTTGTCAGAGTCAGAGTTGGATACGAATAGTGCTGGATACGAATACAAATGCGGATATTCTCGGTCACGAATACAGAGCGAATACATGCCGCTCCAAATATGGTTAGTTTTGGTCACGAATATTTAATCGGATAATGCACGAAAGCAAATTTCATATGGTGACAGGGACAAGTTAAGCAACTAGTAAATTCTAGCTAACAAGGTAGCAAGTAAATGATAGAGGCTAGTTAAACAAGTAGTAGCTAACTAGTTACATGTCTCATGGTTCAAAAATACGAATTGTCCATAGCCCAGTAGTTAAGAACATCACTAGTTCATTTAACTTTATTACATTTAGCAAATGATTCCACAAGACCTTCGTACCCCTTGAGGTCTCACATCGAGATTTGTGAGGACATTTATTGCACTGCACCCAAAGTTGTTTCTCCTTTTTACTATTTTTGTGTCAACAGTCACCGTGTATTTAATATAGTGGTCCCAAACCTTTGAGGTACACTTTTTTTTACTTCTTTTCAGTAGGCTCAACTTCTCCGGTGCAAGTCAAAATTCCAGTAATAACCGTATGCTTATTACTTAACATAGATTTTTAATCAGAAAGCATTCTATTTCTTACTGAACAAGCGTACAATATAAAGGGTGCTGTCACTAGCCTTTACTAAACAAGCATTCTATTTCTTAACCATATACTTCACATAGATTTTCAATCAGAAAGCAATAAATGATGACAGAACACATGATAAGGAAAAATTTACTCAGAAATTAAGCACGCAAGTAAAATAACAACAAACAATTCTATGCTAATCAACTACACAACAAACTGAAACATGGCACTCCATGAGATGCTGAGGAGAGTGATTTTTTTGACAGGATCCAAACTAGAAACAACTAGTCAGTCAATACCATGGAAAAACAACTTTCGATGCATTTGATTTTGATCTCATAAGTCTGACAAAAAAATCACTCGTCAGTCAATACTACTAGTATACTACCCGTACACCACTAAGGCACAAACCCAAACTGAGATCTAATACAAGTGTACAGCCCACCGACGTGTCAATAGCTACCAAAACAAGCAATTTTAAATAAATAAATGATGCTATATTTCAAGAAGACGCGGAGATCCTACCTGGTCAGCGAAGAGGTCTGGTATCCGACTCTATTTCCGTATCCGGTAACTATCCGGAAAAATACCTAGATAGTTCCGTATCCGTAGGATAATACTTTTTCGAATCCGTTTCCGTATTCGATAAAAAATATCCGATTTCGTTTTCGTATCTGATGAAACATTCAGATATCTAAATATTTACTAAATTATATCTGAATTAAAATAGATGAATAGAAGTAAGAAAATATCCGCTCCATTTGCTCTTTCCGAGACTACTTCTGCTAGGCTATGCTGCACAGGACCACCAAAAACTACCCGTTCCCCTCAAGTTCCCACGACGCCAAAACATCCCAGGCCCCGCGCCGCGGAGCAAAGCCGTCCCCTCCAGGCCTCCTCCCGCCGAGCACGCCGCCACCTCGAAGGAGTTCGTTCCCTCTCCTCGTCGTCGTCCTCCCCTCTACTGTATTGGCGTGGAGCGGGGATCCTCTTCTGCTGGTAAGAACCCTAATTTTTTTTTGCGGGGAAGCAAGAAACCCTAATCCGCCTGGCTTTGTTCTTCTTTGCTTCGAATCGAATCCAAATATTTCCTTCTTTCGTTCTGGGATTGGATACTCCAATCCGTCCAGTTAGTTGCGGATTTAGTGTTTAGGGCTGATACTAATCTAATGCATCCATCCGCGGTTCGATTGGATAAACGTATTAAGGAGTCTTACCGTAAACTAAGTTTCCCAGAAAATTTTGGGGGTTTAATTAAACCCTAGAATTTCTTGCCTCGTGTGCAAGCACAGCCCGTGGAGGTGGAGGGAGGGCTAATA
Source organism: Dendrocalamus latiflorus (assembly GCA_017311315.1). Lineage (NCBI taxonomy): Eukaryota > Viridiplantae > Streptophyta > Magnoliopsida > Poales > Poaceae > Dendrocalamus > Dendrocalamus latiflorus. The sequence continues at coordinate 14,948,543 of CM029646.1, read as the reverse complement.
TGTAGCAGCTGGTCGGGTTTCTGGGCTCGAGTCGAGCGCCATCAGGAGAAAAGGGCATGATCCATAGTCTGTAGCCGTTCGTCGGAGCCTTATCCAGCTCCAAGTTTCGCTCACCAACAAAAAAAATCAGGCATGCTTGTTTACTTTAATCAGAAAGGATGTTTCTTCCCCTTGTTTCCATGGGGGACGGGAGGTGCAAATCTACAATTTCTTCTTGCCCTATGTGCAAACACAATGCGTTCATAGATAGATGGATTAGATACATAGCACTCACTGAGGAGATTTTTTTCTTGAGTTGAAGTTAGCGGTTGCAGTTTTTTTAGTAGCTGATTATTTTATCCGCCTATTATGTTCTAACCACCCTTTGTTTTTCCTCTCGTTTTGGCACTTGCCACCTGCGCCAATCTCCGGAAGACGCTCTTCCTGTTTTTTGTGTCGTCGTTTGATGCGGTTTAATGGCGAGTAATATGCAGCCTTCTGGGCCGCCGCAGGTAAGTGCTGTCTCCTCTTGTTTGTAAGATGGTGATTTTCAGTGTGGTTTTTTTTGTTGTGTGTAGTACTGATGTTATAAGCCCCTTTATTCTCTTCCAACATCCAAGCAGCCTCCCAGGCCTCCTATGATGGGTTCTAGCGCTCCACCACAAAATTTGGGACCACCAATGGCCATGCAGGTGGACTTAGGAATGTTTACTTCTTTCTGCAGAATGTACCTTTGTAATCTTATGTCAGGTTTCTAATATTGCTATTTTGTGTTTCATTTTCAGTTTAGGCCAGTGGTTCCTCCACAACAGCCTCCTCAGTTCATGCAACCGGTGGCACAACAGTTTCGTCCTGTTGGTCAGGCCATGCCAGGAGGTAATATTGGCATGCCAGGGCAGATGCCACATTTTCCACAACCTGGGCAGCATTTGCCTCATTCTGGTCAAGTTCCACCTGCATCACAAGCGGTTCCTATGGTGTATCAACCGGTTAGACCAATGTCATCAACGCCTATGCAGCCGCAGCAGCAAACTGTGTTCCCCGGTGGCCATTTGCCCACCATGGGTGCCCCTATGCCGCCTCCATCTTATACAGTAAGTATTATTATTTTTCTTGCAGTTGGTACTTGCAAAGTTCACTGTTTTTCTTTGATGTGTGTATGTCGAGTTTTGGCTATCAATATATATGGAATGTTTTTTTTCTGCTGATAAGTTATTAATACTGAAATGTTACTTTTCAGTATCAACCAACATCGGTTCCTCCTCCTGTAGTTCAACCCTGGGGTGCAGCTCCCGGTCAGAGTGTACCTCTGGTGACACCGCTGGTGCAGCCTGGGCATCAGCCCATGGCAGCTTCAGCCGCATTGCCTTCAGTAAGTACTGCAAGACCTCTGGTAATGTCGATCACTTTTTTTTGTCTACCATATAAAATTTAAGACCTCTGCTGCATCATTCAATTTTGTCTACTATGTAAAAATTGGATATCCTTGACCTTTCAATAATTCAGTTTGCAAATGCCCAGGTCAGCTCCACTGAACCTAGCTCTTCGGATTGGCAGGAGCACACTTCAACTGATGGAAAAAAGTAAATCATCTTTGTATTACTTACTGTTTCAACTTCGTTAATCACATTTTAATTATTACATGTTTTGGTCTTTTTTGCTTATTTGCTATGTTTGCTATTTTTCTTTATCTAGGTACTATTACAATAAGAAGACAAGGCAGTCAAGTTGGGAGAAACCTGCTGAGTTGATGACACCTTTGGAGGTTAGTTGTGCTGTGTGCTTATATGCATCATTTATTTTACAAATTTCTGGGAACTGTAGTTGCAGAATAACCATGGGAGTATCATATAATGTTTAGCTGGTACAATTCATATATGATATTGCTATGTTCAATGATGCTATGCTTCAGCAATTAAGCTTTAGAACTTTGCTTATGTAAACTGAATATTTATCTGCATCAACAACATATTCAACTTTTGCATTTTGCCTCTGCATTTATCTACAAATTTTTAACAGGATTCATATCTAAAGATTAAAAATTGGTAAACATTAAGGAACAATACTTATATGATTCTGCTTTCTTTTATCAGCAGCATTAGCATTTTAGCACCCTGACTTCTTTCATGTGATAATTGCAATACGTTTTATTCCCATTTTGCCTATTTTTGGTTTTCTATCTCTTTACCATAATTATCTGTTTTTTGTGGAAGAGCATTTACAATGAACCAAGAATGCATTCTTAATTTTTCCCTTCCAGAGGGCAGTGCATATTCTAATTGAAGAAATGAATTGAGTGGAGTTTTCCTTTTCTTCTTTGGTATATTAAATGCGCTTGAATGGTTTTCATTACATATGTATGTGATGCAACAGAGGGCTGACTCCTCGACTGAATGGAAAGAATTTTCTACCCCAGAAGGACGAAAGTAAGTTCATACTGGAAATAATTTCCACTAATGGTTTGTTATTTGGCGAGTCATGGATTTTCTTTCTTGCATATTCTCACTATTCTATTGTTCCAGGTACTATTATAACAAAGTGACAAAGCAATCCAAATGGTCTATTCCTGATGAGCTGAAGGTTCTTGTTCTTTTAATGTGACATCCATATTTTTCTAATTGGAGATTGTAAATTTCTTCAACTACTTTTGTCTTTCTGTTTAGATTGCACGTGAATTAGCAGAAAAGGCATCAAATCAACAGCCTGATCGAGAAACAGAAACAACTCCTGGTGCTCCTGTTGGATCTACTTCTGTTTCTGCGGAGCCTTCTTCTGTACCTGGCAACCAGTCTTCATCTACAGTAGGTATAGTTTCTTCAAGCACACATAATGCAACAGCAAACTCTGTTCCTCCTAGTGCTGGCCCATCACACAATGTGGACAGCACTTCTTCCTATGTTGCCATGCAAAACGGTGGTCCAAGTAGTGCTGTTGTTGCCCCTGTTACAATGGGCACAGAAGTTCCATCAGTTGCAAATGATGCAGGGCCAAGCAGGTATTTGCAGATGTTTTAATGTTTCCCGTCAATTCTTTCTCACACCATTCCAATGCAGCTGATACGCTTTTGTTTGTTGAATTGTACAGAAACAATAATGAAAATTCATTTCTACCAAGCACTACTGACAAACAAGATGCATCTGCTGAAGATTTGGAGGTCTGTTTTGGTACCTTTTTACATTTTTTGTTATGTAAAATTAGCAAGTGTATGGTAACCAGTCAATCTACTTATTTTTTTATAAAATAATTCCGTTCCTCCATTTTGTGCAAGGCCTGCATTGTTACGATTTGTCTCTGATTGTCTTACTGTCATAATATTTGTGTCATTGCTTAGATTCGTGTGCGAACTATTATCCTATACGACATCCTTGCCTTCTTGTTACATGGTTCTTAGCTTTTTTTGGTTTCCTCTATTCACTAAGAGGGTATTGACGAGGGGGATTGCTTTGGGAATTTTTGGGATTTACTTCAAAGTATCCTAAGGATCTTGATCCACATCCCTCTGTCTAAACAAGCTGTAATAGTTTTTTTTACTTTGCCTATTTGTTTTAGGTATTCCAGGAAAAAGTAGTAATGAGGCATACCTTGTACTTTTAACATTTTTTCCCTATGAAAAAAATAACCATGATCCTTTACAATAACTCTGAAGCATTTACCTGATAGATTGATTTAGAGATTTTCAGAACATTACATAGCTTTAGTCTATGGTGGGATGTTCCCCTAATGGTGAAGGAGATCGTTTACACTGGATGACTGGAAAATATCTGGTGTTACTGGTATCACCTTGTCATTTACTGGTACTCGAGCAAAAGTGTACAAAGACTGCATAGTACAAAATCCCATATCATGACTCAATTTATATAAAGGAGTAAGAAATTCTCCTTTGGTTCCTTGTGTGGGTGCAGATGTCTTTTGAAAAACTAGAAATCATGTAGTGTGTATATCAGTTGTGCCCTCTTCTCTTTTTCGTCAAAAAAAGTTTCTTGGATAATCTGAGGGGCCCTCTTGAGTTGGATGTGGCATCCTGAGTAGTGACAGCAGCTGCTATTTTTACACATGTCGACAAATTTGCAAGTTTTAATTTGATTTTTTTCTTTGAAGGAAATTTGAATAGGATAGATTGGGCTATTCTTTTTTAGCGCATGTAATTGTATTTTCTTCTTATATTTGTTACAATTGGCCTGAGAAGCATCTCTTTCTCTCTCTACATTAATGCTGTTTCCTCTTACTGCCTTGTAGGAGGCGAAAAAGACCATGCCAATTGCAGGGAAGATCAATGTCACTCCGCTGGAGGAAAAAGCAAGTGAAGAAGAACCTGTGGTTTATGCTAATAAGTTGGTGAGGAACATTAGTAAAGAAGTACATAATAATCGGCCATTTAATTTACAAGTGGTAATCTAATTTATATTTTCTTATTTTTTTGAAATGTAGGAAGCAAAAAATGCATTCAAGTCCCTGCTTGAATCAGCAAATGTTGAGTCTGATTGGACATGGGATCAGGTGTGTAACTTTAATTGAATCAATATCAATTATTGAAATGCCTGACACATAATATTCCCAGGCTATGAGAGTTATCATAAATGACAAAAGATACGGTGCTCTAAAAACTCTTGGAGAGAGGAAGCAAGCTTTTAATGAGGTTAGCCTTTCTTTCTTATAAGATAGTATCATGGAATCCTTCAAGTCTGCAATATAAATATGATTATTAAGTTTTGTAGTATATGGTTCACTGATTGTCATATATGTTGTTTTTGCAGTACTTAAACCAGCGGAAAAAGCTTGAAGTTGAGGAAAGACGTGTCAAACAGAGGAAAGCACGTGATGATTTTCTCATGATGCTGGAAGTAAGATAGTTCTACTAAGCTTTCCCCCTTTTTCTTTTCTTATTACTTCTACCATATTGAATGCTTTATTGTGTATTTCAGGAATGCAAGGAGCTTACTTCATCGACAAGATGGAGGTATATTTCTCCAACTCAAGGATGCTTTTTGGATATGACAACTATACCTGCGCTTTTCATAAGTTTTTCTAATAATTACTGTTTGATTTTCAGTATTGCTTTCTTTTGTTTCTGTTATGGACACACTTAGCCTTTTGTTGTTCGTTGTGCAGCAAAGCAATAACTATGTTTGAAGATGATGAAAGGTTCAATGCTGTTGAGCGTCCAAGGGAGCGTGAAGATTTATTTGAGAACTATCTTGTGGAACTACAAAAGAAGGTTATATGAGCTAGAAACTTATAATTGTGATAGTTCTTATTGAACTTGGAAGATTTTGATAACCCATGCTGTTCGTCTGTTGAGAGTGGAGACTATTGGTGAAGCCTTTGTTTGTTTCATGGTTTACATTCCTAGGAATACATGTTTTACAAAAGCTTACTTCTGCTATTTACTTCTACTTTAATGGCTTTATCTCACAGATTTTTCAGTAAGCTATGAATGTTGTCAACTTGTCATATATAGGCAGCTGGATATTTGTTCATTGAAATAGGTAAACTGGAGCAATTTGTAATTTGCTTTTGATGTAAAACTATTTTTTCTTGGATAGGACATCATATGCACTATCCTAGGATGGGGTGGTCCCAGGTTTTTGGAAACCGGAACTGGCTTTAAAACCGAACCCTTGTTGGTTTCGCTTTTTTACTGAAACCAGCCGGTGTTTGGCCAAAAAACTGTGTCCCTCCCATGCACAACAATCAAACATGAACTGGAGTCCTGTTTTTAGTTTTCAATTTTCAAATTAGTTTTTAAAATATTGGTTTACTGGCTGGTTCTTGGCGGTTTTCTGAGAGCTGGTTGATACATCATGGGATCATCCCATGATTATTGTGGCATGATCGTATTCTTCATCTTCTGTTGGCATTGTAGTAATTGTGAATGGAGTGGAGAAGAACTAACCGATTCCATTTCTTAAACCAAAGAAGAAGAAGAATACGTTAGGATTGGATGATCCTACGACCAACCCATTCCTCAAACCAAACACATCAGTTTCCCAAAATAATAATGGACTTCTGGCTTTTGAATTTGCACATGTTGATAATAAATTAGCTTTATGACATGAATGCCACATACTGATCTTGATCTAACAACTTCTGTATTGTAGGAAAAAGCCAAGGCTGCTGAAGAACTCAAAAGGCACGTGGCGGAATATAGAGCCTTTCTTGAATCATGTGACTTCATCAAGGTTATTTCTTTAATATTATTGTTTAGTCAATTAGTATGCTGAGAATTTCATCACTGAGAATTCTTTTGATATGCCTGCAGGCAAACACCCAGTGGAGAAAAGTTCAAGATCGGCTAGAGGATGATGAACGCTGTTTCCGACTTGAAAAGATTGTCCGTTTGGAGATTTTTCAAGTTAGTATTTTCTATGCCTTATGTCAACTTTTGTCATTTTCTGGTTCAACTAAACATTTTTGTGCATTACAGGAGTATATACGAGATCTGGAGAAAGAAGAGGAAGAGCAGAAGCGGATTCAAAAGGTATTTCAGTCTCTTATCACTTTTATAATTCTAATTTTTGACTCCTATGGATGTAAGCTATGATAGTATACAAATGCAGGAGCAAGCAAGGAGACAAGAGCGGAAAAACCGTGATGAGTTTCGTAAGATGTTGGAAGAACATGTTGCTGATGGCACACTTACTGCAAAAACTCATTGGCGTGACTACTGTGCACAGGTTCTTGAAATATTGTTTTTGGTAATAAGATAAAATGATAAAACAATTGTGTCCTTGTTGTTTACATGTTATCAATTTACAGGTCAAGGATTCACATGCTTACTTGGCAGTAGCCTCAAACACATCTGGTTCAATGCCAAAAGAGCTCTTTGAAGATGTCATGGAGGAGCTTGATAAACAGGTTACTTTCAGACAATTCTGAGTATATTCTTGTAATAGTTTATCAATGTATAAATTATTGTACTATATGTTTGTTTATCTTTGAATGAAACCTTGCTCGTTGACCTCTTCCACCCGTCCAAGAAACAATAAGTGCAGTGGGGTTTTGGAACAGTGTTTTGATTTTTGAAGGTGGTGTTATAACTTAGATCATGTCATTCGTGTCATGTTGATTATTGAAACGGCTTACTCCAGCATCTCACCATCTTTCATCTTACTGATTCGTTCCAGTTACTGGTCATTATTGTTTTCTGGTCATTATTGTTTTCCTTTCAGTTAGTGGTCAGTTTTTCAGTTTTTAGAAGCATGTTAATGCAAGGCATTAGTGCTGATCGTGGGATGGCACGTTAGTGCAAACTGCCGTTGTTAGCTCTTGAAGTTTCCCTTTAAATATGAGTCTAATATACAAAGAAAAGCAGCCAGTTGAGGCAGCACCAAGGATTGAAGAACCGGAACCGGGGCAAATCCCGGCCGCCGGGCGGTACCGGTAACCGGCCGGTTACCGCCCGGTTACCGGAAATCCCGGATTTAAACCGGATGAAATTTGGCAAATGAATTTTTTGTGTGGGGCGGGAGTAGACTGGTAACCGGACCAGTAACCGGCCGGTTACCGGAAAAACCGGTGAGAAAACCGGAAAAACCGGTGGAATGAAGAGGGGTTTGGCTAGATATTTGGATCCAATTTCTCAACCCAAAGAAGACCAATTAAAGTTGAACTATCATAGCAAACTCAGTATGGAAGTTGGAGCTCCACTTTTGTTGCCCTAAATTGAAAGTTATGGGTAGATATTTGGACTTCTAGACTGCTATACAATAATTCAGGAGGAACAATTCAAAATGGCTGATGCACACACTAAAGTAGCCACTATGAAGTGTCCACAGCCCCCCTCACCTGCTATAGCGCACTACTTAGAACAAACAATGTTATCGATATTAAAACTATATAGGTAACTCTATATTTCTATTGCATGAAAACTTGGAATGTATGTGCTCTATCAAGGAGGATTATCTCATAATCTAGGCAACATTGGACCTGATCTAAGCTTACAGAATCCTTTCAAATGTTTTCTCTGCTCCAATTCCTTGTGTTGTTGCAAGTGTTGTACACATGAAAGGAGGAAGAGTTTGTTTGCTCACTCTGGAGCTAGTGTCCTTACATGTGCTTTTAGCCCTTTACAAGGATTGGCTGTCGTGCTATCAGTATTTGTATAATTCACACTTGAGTCAAATATCTTGGCTGCAGTGTTATCAAGGATACATCTAGCTCTAAGTCATTTCACATATCGCTTCACTGTATTACAAAAAATTCACAATATGACACCATCTGTGAAAAGGTTATTCCTTAAAGTAGTTCATCTACCTAGTACGTAATCTTCATAACACATTTTCACCCAAATATCTTACATGTGAAGTAATGAAGATGTAACCATTAGAAATTTATATAAGCATCTCAAGTCATCGATTATGGAGATCTCTAATCAGTGGAGATCTCAAGGCATACAGGGCACATAAGTAAGCATCCAATGCAGGCTACAGTGCATCTACAAATTCAAATTTTCGCATTTCATATTTCGGGCGGTTTTTTAAATCCCGGTTCCAGGCGGTACATCTGGTTACCGGCGGTTACCGGTCGGTAACCGCCGGTAAACTGATCCCTGGGCAGCACCAAGACATCTGAGTTCTTACCTGTTCCAAGTGTTCTTGAGTGCGCCATTGTCGGTGAATCCACGACAATTGGTATCAGAGCCTTGTCAACATCCAGGAGGTCGCCATGGCCACGCCGCCACCAAGCTCGAGTGGCGGGAGGATCACCGGCAACAACACTGGTGGGAACCAGTCGTCTGATCGCTCACGCACGCCACCTCGACGCCCAGGTCGCTCGCCATCACGCTGTTCGCGCAACCGGAACGCCAGGCCGCGCGAAGTCGTCGTCGAGCGCATCGTCGAGAAAACCTCCGCCGCCATCTCCTACCCGATGCTCACCCGAACCAACTACCAGGAGTGGTCGCTGGTCATGACGGTGAACCTCCAGGCGCAGGGATTGTGGGAGGTGATAGAACCGGGCGGCGGTGATGCACGGGAAGACAGGCAGGCTCTTGCTGCCCTTCTGCGTGCCGTGTCGCACGACATGTGGACGAGTCTGGCCAGGAAGAGGACGACGAAGGAGGCATGGGATGCGGTGAAGACCGTGCGCATCGGTGTCGAGCGTGTGCGGGATGCGAACGTGCAGCAGCTCCATCAAGAGTTCAACTCCATCATCTTCAAGAAAGACGAGTTCGTCGATGAGTTCTCGCTCTGTATCACCGGGCTCGTCGACAACCTCCGCACTCTCGACAACGAGATTTCCGACGCTGAGGTCGTGAAGAAGCTGCTGCAGGTGGTCCCCGAGAAGCTGAACCAGGCGGCTGTCGCAATCGAGATGCTCGACCTCAACACCGTCTCGGTCGAGGTCGTCGGTCGCCTCCGCGTCTTCGAGCAACGTGCAAAACTGAAGCCGTTGACCGACGCCATGGGACGGTTGCTACTCTGTGAGGAGGATTGGGAGGCGCGGTGGAAAGCACGTCGTGAGCAGCAGAGCTCCGGCAGCGGATCAAGCGGGGGGGGGGGGGGGGGGGGGGACGGCAAGATGCGTGGGAAGACCCGGCGCGGTCGTGGCGGCAGCAGCTCGGCAACCCTAAAAGGCGCAAGCGGGGTGGCTCAGGAGTTCACGGCGAATCATTGCCGTAATTGCGTGAAAGTGGGCCATTGGGCCAAAGAATGCCGCAGCAGGCCCAAGAAAATGGCGCAGGCCCACGTTGTGGAAGGAGAGGACCAACCAACCTTGCTGTTAGTGCACGCAACTTTGCCAGATCCGCCCACACCAGCTGCAGCGCCACCGCTCGCTCAACTTGCTGCGTCGCCGGCCGGATCGGCATCTCCACCTGCTCCACCATCCTCTCCAACTGCAGCGCCGCCTACCGGATCGGGAGATCAGCCCACACCGGACGCTCCGTCCATTCCGTCCGCTCCAGGCATATCGCCCTCTCCGTCTGGTCCGTCCGTTCCTTTCGCTCCAGGCGCAGCGCCACTCTGTCCCATTTGCAGCACCGCCGACCGAATCGACAGCGCCTATGCGCCGCATCGAAATCCATGAGGCCACAGTCTTCGCCCAACTCGGCTCAAGGGAGGACCGCGACGATCGGCGATGGGTGCTTGACACCGGGGGCCACAAACCATATGACCGTGGCTCGGTCGGCCTTCTTCGACATCGACAGCAACATCTCCGGCACGGTTCGCTTTGGGGACGGTATGTGGTCGAGATTAAGAGATGTGGAACCGTCGTATTCAGCTGCAAGAACGGCGAGCATCGCGTGTTGACTGGAGTATATTATATTCCCTGACTGACGGCGAATATCGTTAGTCTCGGTCAACTTGAAGAGGCGGGCTGCCGCATCGAGCTCTACTCTGGGGCTCTGCGGATCTACGACCAGCAGAGTAAGCTCCTAGCCCGGGTCCGTCGCTCTGCTTCGCGCCTCTACATACTGGAACTCTGTATTAGCTGACCTGTGTGCCTGTCAGCGCGCAGCTCGGAGGAGGCTTGGCGCTGGCACGCGAGATATGACCACATCAGCTTCAAGTCCCTTTGCATGCTCGCCCAACGGGAGATGGTACGTGGGTTGCCGCTGCTTGATCAGGTGGATCAAGTGTGCGACAGCTGTCTCATCGGCAAACAGAGACGCGCACCGTTCCCTAACAAGGCGCAGCGGCGAGCGGAGCACATCCTCGACCTCGTCCACGGCGACTTGTGCGGACCCATCGCGCCCACAACTCCAAGCGGTAACAAGTACTCTTTGCTACTTATTGATGATGCAAGTCGGTACATGTGGCTCCAACTGCTGTCAAGCAAGGATCAAGCATCGGTAGCAATTAAGAACTTCCAGGCGGCCGTGGAGGTTGAGTCAGGGAGGCGCCTCAAGGCCCTCCGCACTGATTGGGGGGGGGGGGGGAGTTCACCTCCGTGGAGTTCGGCGAGTACTGCGCCAAGCGTGGCATCCAGCGGCAGCTCACCGCACCCTATTCACCACAACAGAATGGGGTGGTGGAGCGCCACAACCAGAGCATCGTCGGCATGGCGCGGTCTATGCTCAAGGCGAAGCGGCTACCCGGCTACTTCTGGGGTGAGGCCGTGAACACCGCCGTGCACATCCTCAACCGTGCGGCCGTGCCCCGACACGTGCGCTCGACGGCAAAACCCCCTGAGGTTTGGCACGACGAATGCCCCACCGTCCACTACTTCAGGACTTTCGGCTGCGTCGCTCACGTCAAGTCGACACGGCCGTGACTCAAGAAGTTGGATGATCGCAGCACGACAACCATCTTCGTCGGCTATGAGCGTGGCTCCAAGGCCTACCGCTGCTACGACCCCTCCACCAAGCGCATCGTGGTGTCCCGCGATGTCGTCTTCGACGAAGCTGCTCAGTGGAACTGGGGTGATGATAGCGGCGGTGATCCGGGCAATATTGAGCCCTTCATTGTCGAGTACACCACGGAGTATGTCACCAGTATGTCTCGAGTTGACGTTGCATCACCAGCTCGTATGTCTCCATCGGCCTCTGCACCCATGACGCCGCCGGAACAGTACGCGCCCACGACGTTACCCGTGAGTGCGCCGATTGAGTTTGTCATGCCACCAGCTGATCCTGATGAGAACCTGAACGCGGACCATGCTGATGATCCACTTCGGTTCCGCGCCATCGATGCCATCATCTGGCCTGCCTCGCCGCCTGGGCTTGTGCCCCGGGTGCTTGATGAGGAATTGTTGTTCACACGGCGGATGAGCCTGCCTCCTTCAGCGAAGCAGAGCGCGAGGCGAGCTGGCGCCAAGCGACGTGTGAAGAAATGAAGTTGATCGAGGACAACAACACCTGGGAGCTCGCTACACTTCCCGCTGGGCACCGTGCAATCGGGCTTTAGTGGGTCTTCAAGGTGAAGCGCGATGAGCACGGCAACGTGATCCGGCACAAGGCACATCTAGTCGCCAAAGGCTACGTGCAGTGCGTGGGCATCGATTTCGACGAGGTTTTTGCCCCGTTCGTGTGAATGGAGTCCGTGCGGACGTTGCTGGCTCTAGCGGCGCATGAGCGCTGGGAGGTCCATCACATGGATGTCAAGGGCGCTTTCCTCAACGGCGAGCTAAAGGAAGAGGTGTACGTGAGTCAGCCGCCGGGTTTCGTCGTCAACGGCAGCGAGCATAAGGTACTGCGCCTTCGCAAAGCGTTGTATGGTCTACGTCAGGCACCGAGGGCCTGGAATGCCAAGCTTGATGCTTCCATGGCATCATTTGGTTTCCAAAGGAGCAGCTCCGAGCACGGCGTGTACATGCGAAGCAGAGGGGCGTCATGGCTGATCGTCGGAGTTTACGGGCCTGTTCTTTTCGGCTGCGGCTTATGGCTTTTGGCTGAAATTTTTGAATTTTGGCTGTTTACGGTACAGATTACGGAGAGACAGATACTCACTTGCGATTTTGGCTAGTACAGATGTTGGGCTTTTAACGTGTAGATCGTTTAACCTGTAGACCCCGTCTTGAGAAAATACTCCGTTTGAAAGTTAGGTACTGTAGCAAAAGCCAAAAGCCGCCGGCTTCGGAGGAAAAGAACAGGCCCTACGTCGATGACTTGATCATCACTGGCACTAGCAGCAGTGAGATCGTGGCGTTCAAACTTGAGATGAAGCGCGTCTTCCTAATGAGTGACCTTGGGCTTCTGTCATACTACCTCGGCATCGAGGTGAACCAGAGCCCTGACGGCATCACACTCTGTCAATCCGCTTACGCAGCCAAGCTGCTAGAACGGAGCGGCATGAGCTCCTGCAACCCTAGCTCGGCGCCCATGGAGCCTCGGCTCAAATTGAGCAAGGTCAGCACCGTGCCGCTGGTAGATGCCACCGAGTACAGGCGCGTCATTGGCGGACTGCGCTACTTGTTGCACACCCAGCCAGATCTAGCTTATTCGGTAGGCTATCTGAGTCGGTTCATGGAGAAACCACACAAGGACCATCTCAATGCGGTGAAACGCGTGCTGAGGTACGTGGCGGGAACTCGCGACTATGGTCTTCACTACGCCAGGCGGGAGAAGGGATGAGTCCGTCTGGTCGGCTACAGCGATGCCGACATGGCGGGCGACATCGATACGCGCAAGAGCACTAACAGCATCGTCTTCTTCCTGGCCGGCAACCCTATCACCTGGCAATCTTCCAAGCAGAAGGTGGTGGCTTTGTCCTCATGTGAGGCAGGGTACATTGCAGCAGCTACAGCGGCCTGCCAAGGCATCTGGCTAGCTCGGCTCGTAACTGACATGCTAGGAATCGAGTCTGGAGCGCCAGAGCTCAAGGTGGACAACCAGTCCGCCATCACTCTTAGCAAGAACCCCGTCTTCCACGACCGAAGTAAACATATAGATACTCATTTTTATTTTATTTGGGGGGTGTATCGACGGGAACAAGATCGTCCTCCAGCATACCTCGACGGAGACACAATTGGCGGACGTTCTGACCAAGGCGCTCGGTCGTGTGCGGTTCCTTGAGCTGCGCGGGTTGATCGGTGTCAACAAGGTCGGTGAGATCAGCAAGGAGTAGGGGGGGGGGGTGTTTGAAATGGCTTACTCCAGCATCTCACCATCTTTCATCTTACTGTTTCGTTCCAGTTACTGGTCATTATTGTTTTCCTTTCAGTTAGTGGTCAGTTTTTCAGTTTTAAGAAGCATGTTAATGCAAGGCATTAGTGCTGATCGTGGGATGGCACGTCAGTGCAAACTGCCGTTGTTAGCTCTTGAAGTTTCCCTTTAAATATGAGTCTAATATACAAAGAAAAGCAGCCAGTTGAGGCAGCACCAAAACATCTGAGTTCTTACCTGTTCCAAGTGTTCTTGAGTGCGCCATTGCTGGTGAATCCACGACATTGATTCAATTAGGATTGTCACAATTTTGCCTTGCAGCTCCATTTGATAATCCTGCACCTTTTGTTATTCTATTTCAAATAGTTACGTCTCAAATCAAATTGACGTATGAAACTTTCTTGTACATTGTACTCTTTTGGATGCAACTTTTGCTTCTTTAGAGTGCCCGTTGCTTCCAGCAGTTGCAAGCTTGCTTTTAACTATATATTTTTTTCTGATGTTGAATCATATTATTCCCATTTCAATTGAGCATTTTCTGTTAATTCATAGTTAATTTATGTTGATATTCATGATTGGAAAAAATCTACTATGTATTTCATTCTGTTCTATTCATGAAAAAAGTCCTTTCAGAGATTTCTTTTATTTGTCTGCGCAAACTGATGGTTTCCTGCTATCGTTTTATCTCAGTATCAAGATGACAAGAACCTAATTAAAGACGCACTGAAGTCTGGAAAGGTACTTTTTCTTTTCAATATTTTTCTACTTGTGTGCTGCATCTTACTATACAGTATTAAGGCAGCGTATATTTATCACACTATGGTCGACAACCTTCTTATTTCTTCTAGATTCCTATGATGACCTCATGGACATTGGAGGATTTCCGAGCTGCTGTTACAGAGGATGACGCTTTTAAAGGAATATCAAACATAAACATCAAGGTGTAGTCTGATGTTCTGATCAATGTCTGATGATAAACTATAGATATGCTGTAGTGGTATTTTCTTTTATTATTAGTAGTGATTGCCAATTTGCCATAGTGAGTTTTAACTATGACTGCAGTTTTCCTTCCTGATGGTGTTGTTTATCTTTTCTGGATGTGCTGCAGCTTATTTATGATGACCAAATTGAAAGGCTCAGAGAAAAGGATCTAAAGGAGGCTAAGAAGCGCCAGCGACTGGGTGAAAATTTTTCAGATCTTCTGTACTCAATAAAGGTATTAATAGCATATTATTATTTGCCACGCCAGTTGATTGCCTTCATGAAATGGTCCTGCTATACTTAGCAATAAAATGCCAGGTTTTCATGCTTAGGAGTTTAGGACAGAAAACAAGTTTTAAGTCTTATCAGCCTAACGGGCATTTTTTATAGGTAACCAACATGATCCATAAGGGCATCTTTACTTATGTTCCACTTGGTATTATTTGTCAATTTCATAAAGAAATTTACTTTGTAAATAATATTATTGACACGTGGTGGTAACACTGTGATTAACATGCTAATTAAGTGTTATGTCATAATTTGTATGGTAATCTTATAGGAAGTCTGGTCATTGATGATAAAATACCTTGGAAGACTGGCTGTACTTTGGTATTTATTGGCTAAATTGTATGCTTTGTTGCTTCTATGTATACGTAATGATATTCTAATAATTAGGGGTGCTAGTGGGGCAGGTTGGGCTGACTCGATATCTTCCCTGTGGTGCCAAAGTAGGTACTATGCAGGTCATTGGTTGGCCCAACCCGCAGTCCTTCTCTGGCCTGTGGGACCCTTGGGGTAGCGTTGGTCTGCCCAATTGGTTGTCCTTTTACTAAACATGGTCTGTTGTGCCGATTATGACATTCGTTTTCTTATGGCTCTTTTCTGTTCTCATCTGTTTACTAGCAGTAGCTCTGTTTTGATAGTTGATTTTGCGTTAGCCACTCAAATAGGACATTAGTTTGGGTCCTAAATGTGAGATAACAGTACAGGTTCCCAGTACCAGTCCCAATCCCAGATCCTGTGGGGTTCCGATAACCGACTAGAAACTGAAAAACTTTAGGACATTGGTTTGGGTCCTAAATGTGAGATAACAGTACAGGTTCCCAGGACCAGTCCTAAACCCAAATCCTGTGATTCCGGTAACTGGCTAGAAACTGAAAAATTATCGGCCGTTTTCTATGCTTTGCCTTCTATTTTAATTAGTTTTAAAGTTTGTATGTTCTGAACAATAGACATTCCATTGAAATAGCGCAACACTTCAGTTTCGGCCATGTGTGCCCAAACCTATGTTTTGCCTCACACTGAGAGCAACATTATAATTAGTTAATCAAGTGTTTTCAATGAGATAAGTTGGAAGATAGATTTGTTTGGAGATGTCATCCTTTTGATCTGATTTATGTTTCTTTGAAAATCTGCAGGAAATATCAGTTTCTTCAACATGGGATGATTCTAAACTACTATTTGAAGATAGCCAGGAGTACAGGTGAAGGCAATCCTCTTTTTTAAGTATTATGATAACAGTTTTCCATGCTACCTAGTCACGCTAAACTGGTTGGTGTACTGGCCTTGCTAGCCGGAAAAGAAAAATTGTTACTAATCCTGGCTGTTCTACGGTACAGTACAGAAAATTTTATACTGGTGTTATTGTTTTTAATGTTAAGTAACTAGGCCAGTTGCTTCCAGTTGCAGATCAAATTTGTTCAGTTTGGTATGCGAAAAGCAAGCTGAGTTTTTATATCTTAAAAAATTATTTGGGAAGGTCTTAAGGTTTAGATTTGTAGCAATCCTGCATACTTACGAGTTACGACAGTCATTTTTTAAATTTTTTGTTTGTACATTTTAAAACTTTTTTAAGCCAGATTCTTTGGTACTAAATATTAGATGTGTCCTTTCGAGATTATTTGGGGCTTACCTGTAAACAAAATCGGAGTGTCTTAATGTCCTATGTGCTGAATAAGTCTCTGTACTGTGGTCTTTGTGGGGCTGTGGTAGTTTTTGTCTTTTGACTGCTTTTAGGACAGCATCTGCTTTTAGGACAGCATCTGCTTTTGCTTTAGGACAGCATCTACTTTTAGGATAGCATCTCCTTTTTAGGACAGCATCTGCTTTTAGGACAGCATCTGCTTTTAGGACAGCATCTGCTTTAGGACAGCATATTGACCGCTTTAGGACAGCATCTAGGATAGCATCTTAGCATATGCTTGGCTGGTTCTCAGCCTATAAGTATGTATCTCCAACCCCTCAGGTTGGCATGACATTGTGTGAGCAATAAACAAGAAAACTTGCCCCATCTCCTAGTGTCATCCTCTCCATGAGAGTAAGGATCTTGCTATCACCAAGAGCAAGAGTCCAGCGACTAACAAGTGGTATCAGAGCCTTAGTATCCTGTAGCTTGAGCATCTCCTGCTCATCTCCTTCTCCGGCCTCGCAGCAGCCCCAGCCGGTAGCAGCAGCAGCTCCGGCTGTCCCCGCTCACTCCTCTCCGGAGACGGGCAGCAGCTCGTCAGAAGCAGCCCTCTCTCCACGCAACAGCCCCCCAGTAGCGCACCATGTCCGCAGGGCAGTCTCAGCGCTCGGTCGCCTCGAGCATGCGGCGTCAGCAGACGGCCGAGCTCGTCGCGGCAGAGCAGCGCGAGCGAGCGGCGGCAGAGACCGCTGCGGCGGCGGAAAGGGCGTCAAGGCTGGCAGCGGCGGAGCTGGCAGCAGCCAGGGCGGAGGTGGAAGCAGCGGCGGCGGCAGATGCAGCGCGTGCGGCAGCAGCAGAGGTCAAGGCTCTGCGCGGCAGCAACAGCAGCTCCGGCTCTGTTGATGACAGCGCCGACGCGGACCCTCAGCTGCTGGAGAGGGAGGCAGCGCAAGGGCGAACGGCGCAATGGGCAGCCGCGCACGCCCACGAGCGCGGCGGCAGCCCAGACAGGCGCGGACGCGCCGGCGGCGCTCCTGAAGGAGGCGCACACGGCGGTGGCGCTCCTGGAGGAGGCATGCACGGCGGCGGCGTACGGGTCGACGGAGAGCGCGGCCCTCACAGGCAACGCAGCTCTCTCTCCCCGGTTCGGTACCGTGGTCACCACGAGTACCAGGCTGTCGTCAGGGACGTCGGCTCCGGCGGCGGGTGGCCTACCCTCACCAAGACCAACTACGTCGAGTGGGCTGCGGTGATGAGGGTAAAGCTCCAGGTGCGGCATATGTGGGATGCAGTCCGGTACGGCGACGTCGACTGCGACCAGGATCGACGGGCGCTGGATGCTCTCATCGCTGCAGTCCCGCCCGAGATGCAGTTCTCGCTTACCAACAAGCGGACTGCCAAAGAGGCTTGGGACGCCATCGCTGCAGCACGCATCGGCAGCGACCGCGCCCGCAAGTCTACATTGCAGGCACTACGCACGGAGTGGGAGAGCCTGGCCTTCAAGCCAGGTGAAGACATTGATGACTTTGCTCTCCGTCTCAACACTCTGCTGCAGAAGTTGGTGCAGTTCGGTGACGACACCTACAACGAGGAGAGCTGTGGAGAAGCTCTTCCGCTGTGTCCCCGAGAAGTACAAGCAGATGGCTCGCTCGATCGGGTCTCTGCTGGACCTCTCCACGATGACCATCGAGGAGGCGTTGGGTCGCCTCAAGGTCGTCGACATCGATGAGCCACAGAGCCTCTCGGGACCCGTCACCATTGGCGGGAAGCTCCTCCTCACTCGGGAACAGTGGGCTGCCGGCCAAGGTGACAGGAAGAAGGGGGAGCCTTCTTCCACAACAGGCGGCCACAAGCATGGCAAGCGCGGCAAGCCACGCAAAGACGCCCAGGCAGGGGCGCGAGGAGGCGCCCAGGGCGGCGATGCTGGCAAGCAAAAGCCGGCACGAGACGACTCTTGCCACAACTGTGGCAAGCTTGGTCATTGGGCCAGGGAGTGTCGACAACCACGACGCGGCCAGGCCCACGTCGCACAAGCGGAGGAGGAGGAGCAGCCGGTCCTGTTCATTGCTCATGCGAGCATCGAACTACCTCCAGCGGCACCGGCCGCAGTGGCTCTCCTCCATCCTGACGAGCCAAAAGCACACGCCCTCCTCGGCGACAGTCCCGGCAATGACAAGACCGACGGGTGGTGCCTCGACACCGGCGCCACCCACCACATGACCGGGCGGCGGGAGTTCTTCTCCGAGCTCGACTCAGGCGTTCGAGGCACCGTCAAGTTCGGCGATGCCTCCGCCGTGGAGATCAAGGGCGTCGGCTCTGTCGTCTTCGTCGCCAAGACTGGCGAGCACCGGTTGCTCACCGGCGTCTACTACATCCCCGATCTGCGGAACTCCATCATCAGCTTGGGACAGCTGGATGAGAACGGCTCGCGTGTCGAGATCGAGCACGGGGTGCTGCGGATTTGGGATCTTCGACGCCGCCTTCTTGCCAAGGTAACCAGAGGCGCAAATCGACTCTACACTCTTCACGTGCAGGTGGCACAACCCATCTGTCTCGCTGCTCGTCGGGACGACGAGGCGTGGCAGTGGCACGAGCGCTTTGGGCACCTCCACTTCGAGGCCCTGAAGCGGCTCAGTGCCACGGAAATGGTGCGAGGCCTGCCGTGCCTTGACCATGTGGAGCAGCTCTGCGACGTCTGCGTGTTGACGAAGCAGAGGCGACTCCCCTTTCCCCAGCAGGCGAGCTTCCGAGCCAAGGAGAGGCTCGAGCTCGTGCACGGGGACTTGTGTGGCCCGGTGACACCAGCCACACCGGGAGGACGACGCTACTTCCTGCTGCTCGTCGACGACCTCTCCCGCTACATGTGGGTGATGGTCCTCGGCAGCAAGGGAGAGGCTGCGGACGCCATCAGGCGCACGCAGGCTGCTGCGGAGGCGGAGTGCGGCCGCAAGCTACGCGTGCTGCGCACAGACAACGGCGGCGAATTCACGGCGGCTGAATTCGCGTCGTACTGCGCTGACGAGGGCATTCAGCGCCACTACTCCGCGCCGTACAGCCCGCAGCAGAACGGCGTCGTCGAGCGGCGCAACCAGACGGTTGTGGGGATGGCTCGGGCCCTCCTCAAGCAGAGGGGGATGCCGGCTGTCTTCTGGGGAGAAGCGGTGGTGACGGCCGTCTACATCCTCAACCGCTCGCCTACCAAGGCGCTCGACGGCAGGACGCCGTACGAGGCTTGGCATGGGCGCAAGCCGGCGGTCTCCCACTTGCGGGTCTTCGGCTCCCTCGCGTTCGCCAAGGAGCTTGGCCACATCGGCAAGCTTGACGACAGGAGCACTCCGGGAGTGTTCATCGGCTACGCGGAGGGCTCGAAGGCCTACCGCATCCTCGACCCTGACACACAGCGCATCCGCATCTCGCGTGACGCTGTGTTCGACGAAGGGCGAGGCTGGACGTGGGACAAGGCGGTGGACGACGGTTCGGCCTCGACTCTCAGGGACTTTGTTGTGGACTACGTCCACTTCGAGAGAGCCGGGGGAGCTAGCAGCTCGTCTTCACCAAGCTCGTCCACCTCGACACCTTGCTCGCCATCAGCTCCGGCGAGTGCTCCACCACTTTCGGCACCGGCTACGCCCCACTCTTCACCACCGGCTCACCACTCTCCTGCACCGGCGGCCACACCACCGGAATCGGCCCCAACAGCTTCGGTCCACGACGAGCAGCGCACGGTGGAGTTCGCTACTCCACTGTCTCACGACGAGGATCGCGTCGACGCCTACCACGACGGCGAGACTCTGCGCTACCGTACCGTGGACGACCTCCTCGGCAAGCAGCCGGTCCCTGGACTGGCGCAGCGCGACTTCGAGGCGGAGCTGCACCTCGCACAGGACGACGGCGAGCCCCGTTCCTTCGCTGAGGCGGAGAGAGACGAGGCATGGCGTGCCGCGATGCAGCAGGAGATGGACGCCGTCGAGCGGAACCGGACGTGGGAGCTGGCGGATCTTCCTGCCGGTCACCGCGCGATCACCCTTAAGTGGGTGTTCAAGCTGAAGCGGGATGAAGCCGGCACCATCGTCAAGCACAAGGCTCGCTTGGTGGCACGAGGCTTCGTGCAGCAGGAGGGGGTCGACTTCGATGACGCCTTCGCACCCGTCGCGCGCATGGAGTCCGTTCGTCTTCTCCTCGCACTTGCAGCCCAGGAGGATTGGCGCGTCCATCACATGGACGTCAAGTCCGCCTTCCTCAACGGCGATTTGAAGGAGGAGGTCTACGTCCGCCAACCGCCGGGATTCGTCATCCCCGGCAAGGAGGGCAAGGTTCTCCGCCTGCGCAAGGCCCTCTACGGCTTGCGGCAGGCACCACGAGCCTGGAATGCTAAGCTGGACTCCACCCTCAAGCAAATGGGGTTCCAGCAGAGCGCACACGAGGCTGCGGTCTACCGGCGGGGCAAAGGCGGCAACGCCCTGCTGGTGGGCGTCTACGTCGACGACCTGGTGATCACCGGCTCCAAGGAGGCCGAGGTTGAGGCGTTCAAGGCGGAGATGAAGACCGTCTTCCAGATGAGCGACCTGGGGCTCCTCTCCTTCTACCTGGGGATCGAGGTCCACCAGGACAGCTCCGGTATCTCCCTTCGTCAGACCGCCTATGCCAAGCGCACCGTCGAGCTGGGCGGGCTCACCGACTGCAACCCAGCCCACACTCCAATGGAGGAAAGGCTGAAGCTGAGCCGCGACAGCACGGCGGAGGAGGTGGACGCGACGCAGTACCGGCGCATCGTGGGCAGCCTTCGCTACCTCGTCCACACGCGTCCAGATTTGGCGTTCGCCGTCGGCTACGTCAGTCGGTTCATGCAGCGACCGACGACGGAGCATCAGCAGGCCGTGAAGAGGATCCTCCGCTACGTTGCGGGCACCTCCGACTACGGCTTGCACTACCCGAGGTGTCCCGGCGCGGCGCACTTCATCGGGTACAGCGACAGCGACCACGCAGGCGACATCGACACCAGCAAGAGCACAAGCGGGATTCTCTTCTTCCTCGGCAAGTGCCTCGTTAGCTGGCAGTCAGTCAAGCAGCAGGTGGTGGCCCTGTCCAGCTGTGAGGCCGAGTACATAGCGGCTTCCACCGCTTCGACTCAGGCCCTCTGGCTCGCTCGACTGCTTGGTGATCTCCTCGGCGGGGACACTGAAGCAGTGGAGCTCAGGGTGGACAGCAAGTCCGCCCTAGCCCTGGCAAAGAACCCCGTTTTTCATGAACGGAGCAAGCACATCCGGGTGAAGTACCATTTCATCCGAGGCTGCTTGGATGAAGGAAGCATCAAGGCAAGCTACATCAACACCACGGATCAGCTTGCGGATTTGCTCACCAAGCCTCTTGGAAGGATCAAGTTCCTTGAGCTCTGCTCCAAGATCAGGATGGTTCAACCCTCCCACAAGACGACGCACAAGACTTAGGGGGAGAATGCTGAATAAGTCTCTGTACTGTGGTCTTTGTGGGGCTGTGGTAGTTTTTGTCTTTTGACTGCTTTTAGGACAGCATCTGCTTTTAGAACAGCATCTGCTTTTGCTTTAGGACAGCATCTACTTTTAGGACAGCATCTCCTTTTTAGGACAGCATCTGCTTTTAGGACAGCATCTGCTTTTAGGACAGCATATTGACCGCTTTAGGACAGCATCTAGGATAGCATCTTAGCATATGCTTGGCTGGTTCTCAGCCTATAAGTATGTATCTCCAACCCCTCAGGTTGGCATGGCATTGTGTGAGCAATAAACAAGAAAACTTGCCCCATCTCCTAGTGTCATCCTCTCCATGAGAGTAAGGATCTTGCTATCACCAAGAGCAAGAGTCCAGCGACTAACACTATGCAATATTGGCTCATTGAAACAACTAGCAGCATAGGCGCGGCGACACGCCGCGCCAGCCACCGTGGGCACCGAAGTAAAAGAGGCGATAATTTGTGAGGAGTTTTTTTAAAAAAAATCGAGGGTACATGCGTATTTTCGGAAAAGTTAAAGGGTTTTTTCGTAAAAATTGAGGACCCGTATGTAATGAAATGAGTACCCGTACGCAATTTAGAAAACCGCGGGGCGCCATCCTGCAAATTGGAGGGGGTTTTTCAGAAAAATCCGCCGCAAAAAAAACCCGCCAGGACCTGTTCGCGAGAAAAAAGGACCTGTTCGCGAAGAAAAAGGACCTGTACGTAAATTCCGGAAAACAGGAGGAAAACCCCTCCCCTGGCCGTACAGGAATCCCCCCGCCACGCGGCGGCCAGCGCGCGCGGGCGGGGGACGTGGCCGAGCGGGGGGGGGGGGGGGGGGCGGGGAATCCCCCCGCTATAATAGGGGGTAGTATTCTGTGTCCTATGCAATATTGGCACAGTGTAACAATTCTGGTGAAACAATGGTTGTAATTATTTACAAACATGGTAAGCAAAATGTTGATTTGGGTCTCAGATGTCAACAACAATTCCTAATGTAAAATGAATGTTTGAATTGCTGTGTGATAGTGGCCATTATCAGATTTTCTATTTGTTATTTTGCCTCATTTGACAGGGAATGATTTATTTGTTGGATTTGTTGCATTAGGGCCTTGGACAGCGAGACTTATGCTAAAGAGCTTTTTGAAGAGTGTGTTGTCCACCTGAAGGAAAGGTTGAAAGAGAAAGAGCGCATGAGGGAGGAAGAAAAGGTAATAGTTGTATTGTAATGTGTTGAATCATTTACTATCAGTGCTTATTACTTCTTTTTTGGTTCTTGTTATAGAATTTTTACTATGTGGATGGCTATGGTACAAACAACTTTTAGCTATAAAAAGTTTCTCTGCTTTTTCTCCGCTTGTAGTTTTTCCCACTTTGCCCACACTCCCACTTGTAAGATGCGTAGTGGATGGTTGAAAAAGTGTATGGAAAGTGCATAAAATACAAGCACATGTACCATAGTCATTATTATTAGGTGGGCAGCAAGCACACTTGTTACCAACTGGTAAATGTACACCTCAATCTATCAACTTGTGCTACCTATCCAAATGTGTATATGTGTGAATGTAACTTAGTTACTTTTATTAGCTGCAGCATACCATTCTCCTTGTCAGTTGTATTGTTCATCTGCTTATGGCTTCTTTTTGGAAATTTTCTTCTTTGAAGGCAAAAAAAGAGAGAGAACGTGAAGAGAAAGAGAGGAAGAAAGAGAAAGAGAAAGAAAGGAAGGAGAAAGAGCGCAAAGAAAAAGAAAGAGACCGAGAGAAAGAAAGAGAAAAGGAAAAAGGAAAGGATCGGTCAAGGAGAGATGAAATGGAGATTGATGGTGCTGATGTGGACATCCATGGTTCAAAAGATAAGAAAAGAGAGAAAGATAAACAAAAGAAGCATAAAAGACGCCACCATGACACCACAGATGAAGTAAGCTCTGAAAGGGATGAGAAGGACGACTCAAAGAAGTCTCGAAGACATAGCAGTGATCGCAAGAAATCTAGGAAGGTATAACAGTTATTCCTTTCGTGCAAATCAAGGTTCTAAACATTGGTGATTAGCGCTGATATGGTGTTGTATTGTGTGTACAACCCTTGGTGCTAAGACAATACAAAAAAAAAACAGATTTAGTATGACTTATCTCCTTTAGTGCTGGTATATCTGCAATCCTTGCCTCGCCTCAAAGACCGGCTCCTTTCCAGTCTTCACACCGTATTTTAGTGCTCTCCAATTTCCAACTTGTGTTACTGAACTTAGAACATGCTTGCCTTTGTCTTGTGATGTTAACTGGACCAATATTTGAACTGTTTGGTGATGCATTTGTATATGTATTAGTATATTTTAGATTTTTAGTATTATAGTAGTGTTTTATATCAGTAAATGGCTGTAGGGCACTACAAATTCTCTCCATAACTGTAGGAGAATCGTTGCAAACTAACACTGTCATCACTCCATCCCTTCTACCAAATTTTTGTAGTATAATTTAGTATTGCAGTAGTTTTTTCTATTGGTAAATGGGAAACTGGCTCTAGGACACTACAAATTCGCTCCATGACCGTCGGAGAATTGTTGGAAAGTAACACTGGCATCCATCGAATGGGGAAAAAATAACATGGATGTCCCTGTGTGGCACACATCCAGACTAGTATTAACATATTGGGCAATTTTTTCTTGTGATACAGAATTTTGTAGAGCAAAGGGGAAAATGATTATATAACATACCAGCTTGAGCATTTATATGCATAGTACCACCAAATTAATCCCATTGATTCCTATTGTACAGTTTTTAAAACTTTGGTTCAAAGTTCACAATTCGGACTACAGCATAGGGTGAATTGGAGTACATTTCTGCCACCAAGCTGTAGTTGCTAGTAGTAGAAGAATCCACCTGAGCACAACCAGAATTCTTGGATCACTATAAAAATTAACTGAAATATTGCTGATTACTGCCACTATTGATATACGATAGTTGTAATATGTAAAATATCTCCTGCATAAATTACATCGAGAATTAGCATGGTGGAATACATATGGTTAAAACGTGTATTGAGATTGTTTGTCATTCATGCAGTATATCCATGCTTCAGACTCGGATAGTGAAAACCGGCACAAAAGACATAGAAGGGATCGAGATAGTTCCCGTAGAAATGGTGCGCATGAGGAGCTTGAAGATGGTGAACTTGGAGAAGATGAGGAGATTCATTAGTCTTTCCTTTTACTACCGAGATTGTCGGTACTTACTGTCCATTGTCATGTTCTCCATTGCTGCTATTTTGTTTGTTTAGTCGAAGTAGTGCCTCTGCGTAAGGATTAAAGTTCTAATTACTGAAATTAGTGTTACATGTTCTGATATCTACTCATTACTGTCTACTACTCTGCAGTAGCATAAATTGATTCCCCTTTGTTTACGTGAACCATGGGTAGTCATGTGTTTTGTACTATTACCGGGCTACTTTTGTTGCCTTCCAAGACTTCCACCTTTCTTTTGCCTTTCCATCATTCCTTGGTTCCTTTCTAGGTGTTGGTGTGTTCGTAGAATTGTAGTGTGGGAAGGAGGCTTAAAGATGTTTTTAAAAGGCTTACTCGGACATGCATCTGACTTCTCGCATATATTGCTCTGACCTTGCATTGTGTGTTCTTCGCTGCCATAAGCTTATGTCCACATAAGTTTCTTACTGACAATTTTGACTGAAACATCAGCGTGTGGCTAGTGGCCACTGTGTCCAGCAATCCCACGTGGGCATTGATCTACAGACGTGTGTTTCACCATGGATTTGTTGCCATCTCCTGCCTGTTGACTTCGAGCTTGGAAGCTGGCCGTTGATACAACCAGTGGGCTTTAGGTGCATGGACATGGATGCCTATGCACTAACACCTGTCTGCAGGCACGGCAAGGGGTAAAGCTTCGTCGTTGTCCACTCACTGGTCCTGCCTCTGCAGCAGTTCATCTCAGTTCTCACGCCTGCCAATATTTGACCATTAACAGATTCCGGTTGGAGTATCTCATATGAATTCAGCTGTGCCTTTGTTACTATTTGACCTAACAGACTGGTTTGTCATGAGGGAGCTGATTGAAGTCCCTCTAATTGTAATGTCCCTCTTGTATCTATGCTTGCTGCTATGTGGATGTGTGCACTCCACTCTGTCAAGGCTGTTGGTCTTGTCACAAGAGATCAGTGGCGTAGCCAGGATTTGTAGCTATGGTGGTCCATTGTCTAAAATTTATTTAACCGCTATAAATTTAACATATCGGTACACAAGTATATGAATTACGAAATGCAATTAAGGTAAAAAGGACATAGAACTTCATAAAATAGACGAATATAGTTTTCTTAACATATAATTGAAATTAAATCAGTTTTACATACCCTGTGGGCCTGTGCACTTTTTCTGTTCGTGGCTTATGACCGTTGATCCTGGCTTCTATTTTGCTTAGTCGCTAGCCGCTAGGGGAGAAATTAGAGAAGCTGAAAGGAAAAGGAGAAACGTGAGTACAGAGTACGTGACTAAAGGAGAATAGGGCTTTGGCTTAGGCTTAGCAATTGAGTCTTCATCTTAGGATTTTGATGTACGTACCTGCTGGCTGCTGGGCTGCTGCTCACTGCTCAGCGTTTGCCGTCGTGGTCCTCATGGAGTCGCCGCGCCGATGCTCGATGGCCTTGCCCGCGCTCGTCGTCGCAGCGTCGCCCGCCCCCACGGCTGCACCGCACGGCCGCACGGAGAAGAATACGAACGGGCGCAGTCTGACGCGAATACGCGGCCACGCGAACTCTCGGTCTCTCGCGATGGGCTATGGCTGAAGGTAGAACGCAGAAGGCCAAGCGTCAAGCGACATACATGCTGAATTCTCCAGTGCGGACTCTATCAATGGGCTTTGGTTAGACCGAGCGCAGGGTGGTCCGCGGCCCACAGGGACCACCCTGTAGCTCCGCCCCTGCAAGAGATGATGTTGTCGCGAACATGTTTTTGAGGGTAGTTGATAATCAAAAGGTCACACGGCCCTTAATTGTATGATAGCTTTCGTTTATCGACATACTACTATAGATGTGTGTATGTCTACACACACACATACTAGATGAATGCTCGTGTGTTGTTATAGATTTTTAAAATTTATCATACTATGTTTTAAACTCACGGGTGGTAAAATTTTTTAGAATATGCATATAAACATGTTCTAAAAGTTTTTAAATCCGTTAAGTAAGTTGGAAGCCGTTGATCACACCTTGTGGTCATAAGTTGGAAGACATCAATCACAACTAGAGGTTGTAGGTCGGGAGCCCTCAAGCACACCACATCGTCGTAAGTCGGAAGCGGTCGACCATCACACGTGATCGTAGGTCGGGATCGTAGGTTGTAAGTTGGCATCGGTCAACGATTGATTATGGTACTAAATCGGGAGCATTCGACAATGGCTCATGGTCGTACATCAAAAGCCGATGACCATCGTTTGTGGTTGTACGTCGGAAGTCATCGAGGATTCCTTGAGATCGTAAGTCAGAACACATCGACCAGCGCTTGTGGTCGTAAGTCGGAAGACATCGACCACACCTCATAGTCATAAGTCGAAACACATCGACCAATGCTCATGGTCGTAAATTAGAAGCCGTCGATCACACCTCGTGGTTGTAAATTAGAAGCCGTCGACCATCGCACGTGATTGTAGGTCAGGAACAGTCGACCATTGCATGTGGTTGTACGTTGGCAGGCTCCAGTGCGCTTGTGCCCTGTCGCCCGACGGCGCCAGCTTGCTTAGCCCCGACTTCGACCACGGCGTCAACTTCGACCACATCCTCGACTTCCACCATGGCCCCGACTTCGACCACTGCCGCCTTCGCCTTCGATCACTACCCCCTTCAACTACTGTCCCCTTCGACCACGACCCTTCGATGTCGACCACGGCCCCCTTCGACTACGGTCCCCTTTGACCAGGGATCTTCGACTTCGACCACGGATCTTCGACTTCGACCAACGCTCATGGTCATAAGTCGGAAGACATCGACCACATCTTGCGGTCGTAACACATCGACCAACGCTTGTGGTCATAAATCAGAAGCCATCGATCACACCTCGTTGTCAAAAGCATGTTACAATCTATGGAGAGCACGAGACCTTGTGGGTCTTGCCGTCGAGGGTGGGGAGCTCGATCTCGGGGGTGACCTAGAGGGTAGGCTACGGAATGTCCAACTGGAGGGGGAATTTGTAGTAGTGCAGGTTGTGGACAAACCAGCAGGTGCCCTCGGGGTTGGCGCTACGACTACAACCATGACCGCTACGACCATGTCCACGGGCGCTACGACTACGACCATGACCGCGATTTCGAGCACTACCCTCTTCAATCACCGTCCCCTTCGACCACGGCCCTTCGACGTCGACCACTTTCCTCTTCAACCATGGTTTCGACGACGACCACGGATCTTCGACTTTGACCACTGCCCCCTCAACCACTGTCCCCTTCAACCACGGCCCTTTGACGACCACGACCATTCGATGCCAACCACTTTCCTCTTCGACCACAGTCCTCTTCGACCACGACTTCGACTTCGACCAAGTATCTTCGACTCTAACAACAGATTTGAATCTTTTTCGTATTTTAAAATAGTGAAAAAGTCAAATAAGAGGTGTTAAGCTTTTTATCATTCTAGCGTCGAGCTATTTTGCCATAGGACCACTCCCACAGTATCATCACTATCTTTCAACTGGATTAAAAAACTTGCGAGTTGATTTAAAAACTTTCGACTAGATTAAAAAACTTTTAATCTGATTCGATGAAACTTTCAACTTGACCCTAAAGCCAGCTCGATCTCTAGCAGTTGCAAGGGAAGGAGAATGATACAGTGGGGTGATGGTGTAACATTCTGGTCCAAAATCTGCTAAATGCTCAGCCCATCATGGGGTGGATCTGCGTATGCATAGCACCCTACTTAGAGCATCTCCAGCAGGGCCCCTAATTGAGCCCTCAAAACCAAATTTGAGGGCTTGAGGCAAAAATAGAGGTCCAGTAGGGCCCCTACTAGAGCCCTCAAATTTGAGGGGCCCCTTAAATCCCCCCTTCAGCCCTCATTCCTAGGGGCCCCTACCCCGGCCCTCATTTTTCAGCTTTCCTCGT
Organism: Dendrocalamus latiflorus; assembly: GCA_017311315.1. NCBI lineage: Eukaryota > Viridiplantae > Streptophyta > Magnoliopsida > Poales > Poaceae > Dendrocalamus > Dendrocalamus latiflorus. The sequence continues at coordinate 14,919,568 of CM029646.1, read as the reverse complement.
TTTTTCCCATACGAGTGAAACAAATTTAAATTCGGAACAAATTTGAATATTCGGAACAAATTTGAATTTGAATATTCGAAACAAATTTGAATATTCGGAATAAATTTGAATTTAAATTTGAATATTCGGAACAAATTTAAATTCAAATTTGGATATTCGGAACAAATTTGAATATTCGAAACAAATTTAAATTTAAATTTGAATATTCGGAACAAATTTGAATTTAAATTTGAATATTCGAAACAAATTTGAATTTAAATTTGAATATTCGGAACAAATTTAAATTCAAATTTGGATATTCGAAACAAATTTGAATTGAAATTTGAATATTCAGAACAAATTTGAATTGAAATTTGAATATTCGGAACAAATTTGAATTTAAATTTGAATATTCGGAACAAATTTGAATTTAAATTTGGAACAATAAAATTCGAAACAAATTTGAATATTCGTATTTGAATTCATAAATTTAAATATTGTCCCTCATTTTGAAATCATAAATATTTTATTGTGTATTGTGCTTTTGTCTCATACATATGCATATAGTGTGTGAGGAAATAGAGGGAATTGAGAAGTAGGGGCCCTGTTTTGAGGGCTCCTGCTGGAGTGCAGCCTAGAAAACATGGCCCTCAAAAGTAGAGGGAGCCCTCAAATTAAAAGTAGGGGGCCTGTTTTGAGGGCTCCTGCTGGAGATGCCCTTACACTTTTATCCTCGATTCTTGCAAAAAAAGTTAACCCAAAGGGGCTACATTTGAACCTAACAGGCTTTATATACTACTACAACTTACTTTGGACAAGCAATGTGAGACTAATCTTATCACCATACCTCCACATGGGCCACACTACAAATGGGCTTAGGTATTACACTCACCCCACTTAAGGGCTGATGCCCTTGACAGCATACCATATACACAGCAAATTCGTAACAACCCCTCGGTGCAACCTCCATGCTGATGGTACCAATGCATTGAGAGTTGATGCTCTGATACCATATGACACCTTAGCCCAAAATCCACTCAATGCCCAACCCTCCATAGGGTGGACCTACGCATGCATAGCACCCTCACTTACACTTTTATCCTCACTTCGTGCAAAAGAGTTAACCTAAAGGTGCTATGTTTGGACCCAACAAACATTATATGCTACTACAACCATCCTTATCAATTCCACTCCGGCACTGGCCGGAATGGCCAGAATGTACCGTACCAATACCTAAAATGGCACACATCAACCTTAATCCCGTACCGGCCTTAATACCGGTTAATACTGGCCAATATTGGGCCATTCTATACCATTTATTCCGGTACCAGCTGCATATATAGGGTTGGCTGGCTATGTTGTTCCCGACCTACTTTGTCATCACATCATGTGTCCTGGCCGAGTTGTTTTATTATGACAAGATACATCCGTCAGGGACCAGATCATCTAGAACAATTAAACAATTTGTAATACTTGATGTTTTGGTAATGTACTCTTAGCAGGGGTTTGAACGAGGGGATTGCATTGAGAATTTGTAGTATTTGTCTTATCATCTAGTTCGATAACGGGCACAATTAAAGTGATCTCATATTTTTATGCTATAGTCATATATTTAAACTGAGATTTTAAGTGAAAATTTGTGTGCATATAATTACATATATACTTATGAATAAATATATATAATTATTATATTAAAATTTTAAAATCTAAAATAGTATATCGGAATGGACCGGTGCCGGCGCATTCTATACCAAAAATCAAATCGGAATGGGCTTCGGAATGGAATTGACAACTATGACTACAACTCACTCTAGACAAGTAATATAGGACTAATCCCACCACCAAAACTCCACATAAACCACATATACCGCACTACGAAAATGTACAAGGGTATTACTGATGGATGTTCATGGTCGTGGCCATGGTCGCCATAAGGGGAGAGCGTTAGGGAATTGGATGAAGACTGGGGGAGGAGAACGAGTCGACGGCGGGAAGTCACGTACGTGTCGATGGGCCCCACGCATGCTCGGACGGCAGGGCTCGCGTGTTGTGTCCAGCTGGTAACCTCACGGGTGTCGTGAATTCTAGCAAATTTAAAATCTAAAAAACCCATTTGGGGCAGCCATATAAAAAGGAGAAACCCTAGCCACTATGCCCATGGAGCCGCCACCGTCTGCTCCTTGGGGCGTCGCCGCCGGCCGCCTCCACCGACCGGGCGTTGCCACCAAGAAACGCCGCCGCCGCCGGCTCCGCCACGGGCGTTGCCGCGCCGCCGCCGTCGACCACCGGGCCTTGGGCGCCGCCGCTGCCCTTTGGTGCCGGGCGCCGCCCCTGCCCCTTGGCGCAGGGCGCCGGCCCCTTGGCGCTGCCTCTCGCCGAGCGCCGGCCGCGGGCGTTGCGGTCTCGGGAGTCGCCGGCCGCGCCGGTCGCGCGCCGCGCGTCCTCGGGCCGCGTGCCACACCGCTCCGCGCCGGCCGCGCCATACGCGTGCCGGCCGTGCCGGTCGCTCGTCGGGCCGTGACGTCGCGCCAAGCCGCGCGCGCCGGCCGCGCCATGTCGGGCCACGCCGGGGAAGGCCGCCACGTGCCGTCGGGTGCTGCGCCGGCCGTGTCGTGAGGACGCGCCGAAACGCCGGTCGTGGGTGCTGCGTCGGCCGCGCCGGGCTCGCTCCCTCTCCATGAATCCATGAATGCTTTATAATGTTTCTAGCCATTACCTTTGTTCTCCTCTATTTGCACTTGTGTGTATATGCTCGTGCTGATTACGTATTGCAAGAGTTGAGACAAGTGATTGAGAGATAACTATTGCTTAAACTTTGTTATGAATCTGTACATGAGATTTATAGATGATGAGGGGGTGGCAGGAAAATATGTCTATTGGTAAAGACACCTGTACATAAAGAGGCATCTATACATTGGTTACTTTTTGATCTTTAACTGGTTTGTAACAAATTACCGGTATACTAGTATGGTTCTAATTGGACTGCCGAAGTGTAATACCTGGCCATTAGTAGCGCGGCTCATGTGATCCATACAAAGTGTTCGACGATGATTCCTTCACGGCATGCATGCTGTGCCCGGCACGATCGGTGCCGTTAGTCACGCATACACGTTAGGTGCCACAGCCGTCCAGATATCCCTCCGTGATCTCTGTTTCCATAAATCACTCGAGGATATTCCCTGGACCTGGCTATATACATGTACCGTACGTGTGTATTGATCTATGGATTCATTGCTTTTCCTGCGTGATTCTCCTAACGCCTTTATGGTATCAGAGCATTTTCCTGAGACCCGCTTCCGCTAAACCTTGACTCTTCCGGCGGCTCTTCTCTCGCCGCCATGGCCAACGGCCCGGACAGTGGTTGCAGCCCTGCCGACCCGAACGCCATCACCTCTTCTTCCGCAACGGTGGACGCCGCCGCCGCTGCTGCGGCCTCCGCCGTCCGTGCTGCCTTCCCTGCGCCCTCCGACGATGATGATCCGGCCATCCTTGCTGCTTGTGAAGCTGCTGCCTCCGCTGCGGCTGCTACGGTTCGGGCAGCACTCGCCGTCCCATCGTCGCCTTCCCTTGTGTCCAGAGCCCCGGCAACGGCCTCCCTCACAGCGCACGTCGACGGCTCGGCCGGCCCGACATCGGCTGCCCTTCTCCAACTCCTGCCTAGCGCCGGGATCAACCCAGCCAGTGGCGCCCTTGCCGATCTGGCTGCGCGACCTCCCAGCCTCCCCACCGGCACTGGTGCCATCCCCGCCGGACTCCCACCGGGCGTCCTCGGCAATGACTGCGACCTCTCCACCCTTCACGCCCAGGCTGTGAGTGTTCTCAACGTGAAGTCTATAGTGCCCGTCACTCTCGACCTCACGGCGGCCAACTACTCCAAGTGGCGGGGGCTGTTTCTTGTCGCGCTCGGCAAGTACGCACTCGTCGACCACGTCCTCTCCGACGTCCCCCTCCCACACCCGGATTGGCCGCGCATGGATTGCGTGGTCCTGTCCTGGCTCTATGGGAGCATCTCTGCTGAGCTCCTCGAGCTGGTCATGGCGCCAACGGCGACGGCCCGCACCGTATGGCGTGGATTGGAGCATCAGTTCCTCGGCAACATGGAGAGCCGTGCCCTCCATCTCGGTGCCGAGTTTCGCTCCTTCACTCAAGGGAGCCTCTCCATCTCTGACTACTGCCGACGCCTCAAGGGCATGGCCGGCACACTTGCCGAACTCGGCGAGCCTGTCAGCAACCGTGCCCCCGTCCTCACTGCCTTGCGAGGTTTGAATGACAACTATTCACACATGCTCACCTTGCTTCCCATGCAGAAGCCGTTTCCCACCTTCGTCGAAGCTCGCTCCCAACTGCTGCTCGAAGAATTGAACAAGTCCAATCGTCCACAACAGCAGTCGGCCTCTGCGTTCTACTCTGCCTCCTACAGTGCCGCTCGCGGAGGGGCTACCACAGGAGGTGGTGGTACCGGCGCCCAGACCGGCGGCTCTAACGGGGGCGGGAGTAGCGGGAACGGGGGTGGTGGCGGTGGTGGTCGCTACAACAACCGCAACCGCAACCGGCACAACTCCAACAATTCCGGTGGAAGTGGCGGGAACGGTGGCAACGGAGGCACAAGCGGTGGAGGCAAGGGCTCTGGGGGCGGCGGCAATGGCAGTGGCAAAAACGCCACCAACCCCGCTGTGCCTTGGCCGTCTTTCCATAACCCCTGGGGAGGGACCATTCAGATGTGGCCCGGACCACGTCCTACGGCGCACGGCATCTTAGGGCCACGCTCGGGCACTCCCTTCGCCGGCACGGCCGGTAACACCGGCGGCTACCCCTGCGGAACGGGTGGTTCGATCGCCTTCACCGGTTTGGGAGGTCACCTCCCGCTCCTCCAGTCCGCACCGGCGCCGCCTCACAATGACACTACGACAGGATAGTGGCCGCCAATGTCCACCCCCTTCAACTGGGATCAGCAGTCTCTGGCAAACGCCTTCCACAACCTGACTCTTACTCCGCCACCAACTGCAAATGAGTGGTATATGGACATGGGTGCCTCCTCCCACGTGACGTCGGATTCCGGTATCCTCTCCGTTACCCACCCACCCAATCCCACTACTCCATCTAATATTGTTGTTGGCGATGGCTCCTTGATTCCTGTTACAGCTACCGGCAATATACATTCCCGCTTCTCGCTTAACAATGTTCTTGTTTCACCTCACATTATTAAAAATCTCATCTCTGTTCGACAGTTTGTTACTGACAATTGGTGTTCTATTGAATTTGATCCCTTTGGTCTTTCTGTGAAGGACTTCCTCACCAAGACCGAGATCGTCAGGTGCAATAGTTCCAGCCGTCTCTACCCCTTCCGCCTTCCGTCGACCGACCCTGTTGCACTTACCGCCGGTGCCGCCTCCTCCACCGCCTCCTTGTGGCACCGCCGCCTTGGTCACCTTGGCCATGAGTCTCTCTACCATTTAGCTGCTTCCTTGGCCATTTCTTTCAATAAACATATTTTACCATCCATATGTCATGCTTGTCAACTTGGTCGTCATGTTAAACTCCCTTTTGCTACATCTCATTCTAGAGCTGCAAACAATTTTGATCTCATACACTATGATTTGTGGACATCTCCTGTCGTTAGTGTGTCTGGCTTTAAGTACTACGTCGTCATTCTAGATGATTGCTCTCACTATTTGTGGACGTTTCCTCTCTGCCTTAAGTCAGATACCTTTCAGACTCTCTCACATTTTTTCTTGTATGTCCGAACACAATTCTCCTGATCGATCAAGAGCATCCAATGTGACAATGGTCGTGAGTTCTATAACTCCACCGCACGCACCTTCTTCCTCACCCACGGCGTTGCACTGCGCATGTCGTGTCCCCATACCTCCCCACGAAATGGCAAGGCTGAACGCATTATTCGCTCCACAAATAATATTGTTCGCTCACTTCTGTTTCAAGCCAGTTTTCCTGCCGTCTACTGGGTTGAGGCCCTCCATGCAGCTACATATTTGCTTAACCGCCATCCCACCAAGACACTCCGGTTTGAGACCCCGTACTTCGCACTCTATGGAAAACATCCCTCCTACTCACACCTTCGTGTCTTTGGCTGTCGCTGCTATCCCAACCTCTTCGATACCGCCGCTCACAAACTAGCCCCCCGTTCCACTTTATGTGTCTTCCTGGGCTACCCCTCTGAGCACAAAGGCTATCGATGCCTCGATCTCACTTCCAACCGGATTATTATTTCGCGTCATGTGGTGTTCGATGAGGCCTCGTTTCCCTTTGTTGAGTTGTCAGCACAGTTATCGTCCGCTAACACAGATGCTACTAATCTTGATTTTTTGGATGATGACTCCGCAGCTCCACCGCTTCCGGTTGGCCCTCGTCGGTGCATGGCTGTCCCAAGTCACCCACCGGCAGGCTCGACCCCACCACTGGCCGGCGCTCAGACGCCCCTGCCTGCGCCCCCTCCCAGCCCGCTGGCTGGTCCCGCCAGCCCATTATGCTGCCCGCCGGCTTCTCCAACTGCCGGCCCTCCAGTCGGGTCGGCTGACCCTCCAGACTCACTGGCCGATCCTGCCAGTCTGCCCACCAGTCAACCGGCCTTGATGCCCGCTGCTCCTGTTGGTCCGTCGGCCCCGCCGGTTCGGCCCGTACACGTGCCGGCTTCGGCGACTCGCATCGACCCCGTCGTCAACTCCCATGGCATGGTCACCAAGGGCAAAGATGGCTACCGTCAACCTCGGCGGACCATGAACCTTCATGCCGCACCACTCTCGCCTGTACCAAAGACATTCCGTGCTGCTCTCACCGATCCTCACTGGCGGGCTGCCATGGAGGAAGAGCACACCGCGTTGCAAGCTAACAAGATGTGGGTACTTGTTCCTCGACCTCCAGGCGCACACATTGTCACCGGCAAGTGGATTTTTCGTCACAAGTTCCACTCTGACGGCACTCTCGACCGGTACAAGGCACGTTGGGTCATCTGTGGTTTTACTCAGCGTCCCGGTGTTGACTTTGATGAGACTTTCAGCCCGGTTGTCAAGCTTGCCACCGTCCGCACGGTTCTCAGTTTGGCTCTCTCCCGTGACTGGCCGATCCACCAACTTGATGTCAAGAACGCATTTCTGCATGGCACCCTCCAGGAGACAGTCTACTGTAGCCAGCCCTCAGGGTTTGTCGATTCTACACATCCTGATCATGTTTGTCTCCTGCAGCGTTCCCTCTATGGTCTCAACAGGCACCTCGGGCATGGTACAGTCGCTTTGCTGTGTACCTTCAATCACTTGGATTTGTTGAGGCCAAGTCGGATACCTCTCTCTTTGTCTACCGCCGTGGCAGCGACTTGGTCTATCTGCTGTTATATGTTGATGACATTGTCGTCATTGCCTCTTCGCCTGCCTTACTTCACTGGACAATCTCCTCGTTGAAGTCAGAGTTCTCCATGAAGGACCTCGGTGAGCTTCATCACTTCTTAGGTGTCTCTGTTTCTCGGTGTGATGGCACGTTGATCCTCTCTCAGCGACAGTACTGCTTGGACATTCTGGAGCGAGCTGGCATGACAGATTGCAAGCCCTGCAGCACCCCAGTGGACACTCAGTCCAAGTTATCAGGTTCTGATGGCAACCCAGTGGATGACCCGACCCACTTTCGCAGTCTAGCAGGGGCTCTTCAGTACCTTACATTCACCAGACCTGACATCTCCTACACTGTACAACAAGTCTGCCTACATATGCATGACCCTCGAACATCTCATCTTGCTGCCATGAAGAGGATCCTTCGTTACATCAGTGGCACACTTGACCATGGACTGGTTCTACGCCGTTCAACATCCTAGGATCTTGTGGCCTATTCAGACGCTGATTGGGCCGGCTGTCCAGACACTCGCAAGTCCACCTCTGGCTACGCGATGTTTCTTCGGGACAATCTCATCTCTTGGTCTTCGAAGCGGCAGCAGACTGTCTCCCGCTCCAGTGCCGAGGCCGAGTACTGTGCCGTTGCCAATGCCGTCGCCGAGGCATGTTGGCTACAACAACTGCTTCTGGAGCTTCACAGTCCTCTTCACTGCGCTACGGTGGTCTTTTGCGACAACATCAGCGCAATCTACCTCTCCACCAACCCCGTACAGCACCAGCGCACCAAACATGTGGAGATCGACCTCCATTTCGTTCGGGAGCGAGTTGCTGCGGGTGATGTTCGGGTTCTGCACGTCCCTACGTCATCCCAGTACACCGACATCTTCACCAAGGGTCTTCCGACGTCCGTCTTCACCGAGTTCAGGTCTAGTCTAAACGTCCGTCCTGCTACCGTTCCGACTGCGGGGGCGTGTTAGACGATGATTCCTTCACGGCATGCATGCTGTGCCCGGCACGATCGGTGCTGTTAGTCACGCATACATGTTAGGTGCCACAGCCGTCCAGATATCCCTCCGTGATCTCTGTTTCCATAAATCACTCGAGGATATTCCCTGGACCTGGCTATATACATGTACCGTACGTGTGTATTGATCTATGGATTCATTGCTTTTCCTTCGTGATTCTCCTAACGCCTTTATAAAGTTGTAGTGAGATTAATCTCATAATACTTGTAGATTAATCTTATAGTACTTGTCTAAAATAAGTTGTAATAGTATATAATATTTATTGAGTCTAAACGTAGCATTTCTAAGTTATCTTTTTTTTTCACGAAGCGAAGACGAAAGTGTAAACGTGGTACTATGTATGCATAGGCTCGCCCTGTGATAGGCTATGCTTTGAGTGAATTTTAGGCCACCAAGGTCCAATTCAAAATGGTTCTAATTATCTGTGCTTTATATTAGACTTGATCTAGTTAAATGTTCAAATTCAATCCACCATGGTCCAATATCTATCTGTGCATAGACCGCCTGGAGTGGGTTTTTTTGGGCTGTGCTTTATGGTTTTTGGCTTAAAATTTTGAATTTTGGTTGATTGCGAGAGGGAGTATGGAGAGAGATACTCACGTGTGATTTTAATTGATATAGATGAAGTTATGACATTGTTTGTTACAATTGACTTATAAACTCATCTTAAAAAGACACTCCATTTAAAATCATAGTTATTATAGAAAGATAACTCATAGGAAAAAAACCACCCGTATTCGAATAAAGCCCAGTCCACTTTGGCATATTATTGGCGCAGAAAACCTTTTGGGGGCCTGTTCTTTTCGACCGAAGCTAGCGGCTTTTAGTTTTTGCTACAATACCTAACTTTCAAACGGTGTATTTTCTCAAGACGGGGTCTACAAGTTAATTGTAGTACACGTTAAAAGCCTAACATCTGTATTAACCAAAATTGCAAGCGAGTATCTATCTCTTTGTAATCTTTGTCGTAAACAGCTAAAATTCAAAAATTTCAGCCAAAAGCCATAAGCCGCATTTGTCTAAAATAATACTATTTCTAATCTCATTGATTATAGAGAAATTCCACTGCGCTTTCGCTGGTTAATTGTAGTACACATTAAAAGCCTAACATCTGTATGAACCAAAATTGCAAGCGAGTATCTATCTCTCTGTAATCTCTGTCGTAAACAGCTAAAATTCAAAAATTTCAGCCAAAAGCCATAAGCTGCATTTGTCTAAAATAATACTATTTTCAATCTCATTGATTATAGAGAAATTCCACTGCGCTTTCGCTGGCGAGCCAAGACGTCCATGCGGTGGCTCCGCCACTAGTTCCACTCATGTGTGATAACACTAGTGCTAATAACATAACCAAGAATTCAATGCAGTATTTCAGGACTAAGCACATAGACATTAGGTATCACTTCCGTAGGTCCATGTTAAGAAGAGTGATGTTGTCCTTTAGTTTGTAGAGTTTAAGCACCAGATCACAGATATCTTCATTAAGGTTTTTGATTCTTCTTATTTTTTTTCTTGCGGGGTGAGTTAGGGGTGTTTATCCTTTTGGTCTGATTTGAGGGGGAGTTTGACTCTCTTGCATTCATTGTATTATAGTGCATATTTAAATTTCAGCAACTTACTTTGTAAGATATTAATGGAGCTTTGACTAATATCTGACATGATATTTTGCTATTACAATTTGGCATGTCTTTGCGTTAGTTCTGCTAAATTCATCATGTATCTTTATGTGTTGCTTTTGACATACAAGCTTGATTAAATTTAAAAAATTTAAACTAAAATATGTCAATATTGGATCTTATGACTAGTTTTGCTTTAGTAATACTTTTTTTGATTCATGCCATGTCAAATATACTAAGTCGAATCTATAATCTAAATTGAGCTATACTAGTTCATTGTTGAAGTACAGTGTTCCCCTAGGCGGCCCCTAGGCGCCAGCCTCCCATCTTGGCCGCTTAGCCGATTTTGCCAGCCTAGGCGACCGTCTAGCCCGCCTAGGTGCCCGCCTAGCCCGATTAGGCGCTGGTCTGCCCCTGATTAGTGCCTAGGGGAACATTGTTGAAGTATTAGTTTATTTCTTCTAGGTTTTTGCGGCTATGGTCGAGTATTGCTTACGGACTCAGAAGTAGTTTATTTGTCTTTAAGTAGAAAATAAAATAATAAATAATTTCTTTTATGTGAAAAAAGCCAATCTTACTAATTCTTTTTCATAAGATAGTTTGCCATTACAATATAAACTCATGGGGAGTTTTGGATTACGAAAATTATACTTTTAACCTTATCGCTTGGTGTGGTTGACAAAAGCTTGAGATCTAGCACATGACTCATTAAAAGTAAAGAAACAAAGAATTATGAAAAATAATTGAAACTTATGAGGTAGTTGTAGAACACTTGTAGTGTAGGATTTGCTTTACTATGATAAGACCCAAATATATTTCAAATGTGCTAATTGAGATCAATTCCAAGTGCTTGAATAAAATGATTCAATATTGAACTTGTAGCACTATAAAATTATTCAATTATATCTTCTTGGTTTCATTTAGCTTGTTGACACGGTTTGGCTTATTTTTGAATATTTTTGCCTTGAAGGGTTTGTGGCTTGAACAATGCACATGGTAGTACCAGCTTTTTTTTGGAGTTGTAGTACCGTAGTGCGGTCATACTGTAGTGTAGTTGGCGGTACTATCGGCCAGGTAGGCAAGACTTGTTTGTGGCTTCTTGTTAATCGTAGATCTCTATGATTCTCATGTAGGAAGTGTAATATGAACTTGATGACTGTTATAGTCATTCGAGTAAAGATTTAGAATACTTGGAGGAAATTCAAAAAGGTTTTGTAAGCATTCACTCCCCTCTAATTTTGACTATCGGTCCAAAACCAGTCTCTATTAAATAAAAAGATTATTTGTCGGATGTCCTAAAAATATTACTAGTGGGATGTCCTAACAAAAGATTACTTGCACGTGAATGTACCAATTGGATGGTTTAGATTTTTTTGATTGGAGTGAAATTTTCATTCTTTTTCTTCAATTAACTTGGAGTTTTCTAGGTGTTTTTCCCATTTAATATGGTAAATTTTAGCTTTCACAATATCTACCAATTAGATGGTTTAGTTCTTTTCTTTTTCTTCAATTAGCGTGGGATTTTGTAGGCTTTTTTTATTTTCCCATTTAGGTCATGTTCGTATTGAATTCTGCTTCTCACTTCTGCATAGAAAAACCAAAAACTAATACGAACACTTGGCTTCTCAAAGCGATTTCTTCACTTCTCTCGCTACTGACTCGCTCTGGGAATATAGCAGAGGGTCACGGGTGCATCACACACCCCATCCTCTTGCTCCCACCACGCGAACACATATCTCTCTCAAATTTTTCAGCACTCGTTCCCTCCTTCTAAAGACCACTTCTTTCAGCTATTAGGATTAATAAGCTATTTTTCACCACTCGTCCCCTTTTTTCAGCCAAAAGTTATAAGTCATGGCCAAAAGCCAATACAAACACCCCTTAATATGGTAATTTTCAGCTTTTTTACCTTTAAGATTAATATAGAGGCTTTTGAAGATGCCTCTAATTAGTAGAGATAAAGATGATAGACAAATAGATAATCTTGTTTCACTATTTCAGAGTGAGCAGAAATTATTGATAAATGTGGTGCTACAAACAGCTATGGGCTTACGACTTCTTAGTTTTTTTGGCACTGTAGTTATTGAAATTATATTGTAGCGACAGTTAGTTTTTTCTTAATAATTTAATTAAAAAATAAAAAAATTATTTTTACAGATATTACAAAGGAATAAGAGAAAAAAACAAAAAAACCCAAAAACTAAAAAAGATAAAATTGAGACATCAAAGTATTAAAAAAAACCAAAGGTTGAAGCCGCTGAAGCGACTTCAAAGATGAACAACTTATCAGCCATCTAGTTTGAACTACAATTATAGAATTCCACAGCACCCACAGTACTTCTTCCACGTGTATCACTGTAGCTGCGGAATACCCTCGATCTTGTGATGAGTGGATCTCTTTAAACAAACGAAAAGAAAAGAAAAGAAAAGATAGCATCCGGTCGACCAGCCACGTGGGTGGTTGGGTAGTACCTGTCGACCTTTTCTGCTCCCTCCCCTGTCCACGCGGCCGCTATTAGCCTCGCTTGTTTGGATTTTAACTTCTGATTTTTAGCTTATTTTTTACTATTTGTAAATTTTGTTTTTTTTGTAAACTTTTGGCTTTTTCAGTTTTTTTGCTGATTCTTTTTTTCTCGTATTCGTTTGTATTGTTCGTGATAAGCTAGCATATTTTTTCTATTTTTAGATTTTTTAAATTTAATTACGCCAAATAAACCATCTTCAACTACAGTAAAATTTTAACCGTTACAGTACAATGTCAACCATAAGTCACAGTTTTCAGCCCAACCGAGCGAAGCCTGAATTTGCCCCAGCACATGCATGCATTTCGTCCGCATTGAAGTATCCGCATCCGTCGTGCATACGTAGGTACGTACCGTGAGCCGCCGTAGCTGACACGTATACGTCCGCAGAATATATCCATCCTGCATACGTATATCGTAGGCATGTACGTACGTGCATGCATCGCCGCCACAAATACACAGCGCGCGCTGTCAAATTGCACATACGTATATGTAAACAACTGACCGTCCAGGTACCTACACATCTGCGGTCAAATTGTGCTGTCCAGGTACGTACCGTGCGCCGCCGTAGCTGTCTAGCTGAAACCTATATTGAGTCTTGACAACGTATGCTAATGCTACACCCAGCACATGCATTCCACATGCATGCTCGCGAGCACGATTTGACCGTCCAGGTACACATATTGACACATACGAGGGGAAATAATTCTTAGGCACTATAATATCATGAAAAGCTTTGTCACATTAATTTTTACTAACGTGTTACGACTTACGATCAAGCATGAGAAGCCGAGTGTGGACGATTTTATACGCGGTGAGTTGGTTTTTGACTTCCCTCAGTAAATATATCTAACAACTTTTTTCATGGCTTTTTCACAGAGCTTTATCTAAATAGTTTTTCGAAACAACTTATCCATGTTTAAATCATTTACATAAGTGCTCGCATTAGAGGTAAAATCTATCATTTATAACAAAAAAACCCATGCTTAATCGGTAGTGGTGATAGACCCCACATGGAGCCGACGTGTAAAAGTCTGCAAGTGTAGTAGTGACTAAGAGCATATACAGCGATACAGATAGCTACTGTCTATAGTATCATTTCATGTTATCTGTAGATAACACAAAAAAAACTTTCTATAATAGGTTATCTGTAAGTTGTCTATAATGAGTTGTTTCTAAAATATAGACAACATTAATACAATAGCACATAAATTGTCTATAGCAGACTATTTTCTCTTGTTTCGACTGTTTATAAAATTATAATTGACCTCCTTCTCTATCACGTTCTCACTACAACACGCATGGCCTTTTATGACGTCTATGATATGACAATAGGTCAAACCGTTACTAAATCATTCGGTTTATGACGTTTTCTAAGAGACATTTCGGCATAGTGACACCCAAAAAATTAACGTCACAAAAGACGTCATAATTGAAGTCCAACTCCAACCTGTGACATTTTTTGCTGCGTCATATAAGCCAATTTACAAATGTCATAAATCTATGACAAAGTTTTCGCGTCATAAAATAATTTTTTTTAAAAAAATTGTAGTCCCTGTTGGCATACAGAATGGGCCTGGCTGCCTCCAAGACACAAACAAAATGCTTCAGATTTAATAAAGATTTAAGGGCCTAATATAAAAAAGGGCGTGTGGGCGCCAAAAAGAAATCACCCAGACTGTATGGCGCGTCCTCTCCCGCGGACACCAAAATTTTAGGGTGTAAATGTCTTTTTTATCCAAACATGTTCCACAACAGTCTTATCCAGACGGAGGATACTACGGTAAAATTACTCTGTCCCTCAGCTATTCAGGTCACTGCTCCCCCAAACCCTAAACAATCCAATCCATTCCACCTCAGACGCTGCCGCCGCCCTCCGCCCTCCTCCCCCGACGCCCTCCGCCTTCCTCCCCCACTGCCCTCCACCCTCCTCCCCCGACGCCCTCCTCCCCGACGTTCTCCGCACTTCTCCCCCGACGCCCTCCGCCCTCCTCCCCCGACGCCCTCCGCACTTCTCCCCTGACCGCCCTCCGTCCTTCTGCCCCAACGGCCCTCCGCCCATCTCCCAGGTGAGCCTTCCTCCCCCGGCGAGCCTTCCTCCCCCGACGAGGAACCGACGACGCCGTCCGCACTTCTCCCCCGACCGCCCTCTGTTCTTCTCCCCCGACGGCGCTCCACCCATCTCCCCGGCGAGCCTTCCTCCCCCGACGAGGAACCGACGATGCCCCCCGCCTTCCTCGTCCGCCAACGAAGTCTGCATCAAGATGGGTCCTGGTCGGAGGGCGAGGAACCGGATCTCAACCTCCCGTCAACCAGTAGGTAATACACGTGCACTGGTCCCTCTTACTTTGCAATCCATGTGGTGGGGATCTCTTGATTAGTCAGAAGTTTAGCCGTGGTGGTCTGGCAAGCAGTTTATGTGCTTATGTGTGATCTGTATGTTAGGTGAAATTGAAGGATACCTGTCTATTGTCAAAGTAGAGAGCAGCATGTGCCACAATTTGGATGACATCCTGTGTGCTGATATATGCATGTTAGATTTGAGACTAGACTTTTATAAATTAACTTGCTGTTACATTATATAGTTAAATTATAAATTAACTTGCTGTTACATTTGAGTCTAGACTTTTATGTGTGCTGAAATATGCATGTGTTGTTTGTTTTTCTTGGGCAAGTACAGAGATGCCACTTACTGAGTATGAAAAATTATTCCCATTATCAACTTTTCAAACATGTCAAAATTATTCATGCAGCAGGGCCTGTCTGCTTGTCTCCTTGACTGATTATGTAGCCTAGAACTTCTTGACATTGTCATTTTCTAAATTCTGGATAAGCATTGAATGGAATTTTTCAATGGAAATACTAGATATAAAAGGCGTCCCCATTATGGTTGAATAGTTTATGGTATTCTGGGTGCTGAGCATAGGATAAATATGAACCAATAGTCACTTGTGCACTTGTTGGTTTTGAACTTTTCATATTATAAGGAACTGAGCTTATTTTTATAGTGCTCTTCTTGTAGCTTTCCAAGTGCATTCCATTATCACCTTGTCACGGCAGAAGTTGCTAACAACCATATGCATGCATACCATTGCCTCACAGAATAAGGCATGGACTGTGACCTATTGTGACGCATCCCTGCAGCAAAATTGTTTGTGTGGGTTGACATTTGCTAAGTTAATTAAACATGCAGCACTTGATGTAGGCTGTTTTTTACAGAGGCATATAATTTCATTATATTCCAACTTTCTAACTATTCTCAAATGATTTTACAGAGGCGCCTACTACTGAATATGAGCGTTTAAGGGCTGAAGAAATAATAAGAAACAATCGAGAGCTACAAAGGCTTGGTATCAACACATTAGTGTCCATAGTTAACAATGCATCAGTGAAGAGAAAGGGTGAAGACCGTGAAGTTTCTGGGTTGTTGTATACCGGTGAGGAGAGTGAAGACTATGAAGAAGTGGAGGTTAGCAAGGTAGCTAGTCTTCTAAGCATATGTTTGTTTGTCCTTTATTGTTTCTCATTATGTGTCAGTATGCTGTTTACCAAATTTGGCACCAATTCTGCTTGTTTTCTGCCTATTGAGGCTTCACAGGTTGCTAAGGTTGCACATACAAAGAATCCAACCAGTTCTGAGAACATCTCTGTTAGAGGAGCACAAGCATCAAAGAGAGTGGTGGCACAAGCACCTCAGGAACAACATGTGCCTGCAAGAATGACTAGGCAAAAAACAAGGGATCTAGCCCCAGCTTTGAGCCCAGATCCACAGGAAGTGCTCAACTTAGGCCTGTCTAATGCCACGCCCACACATGATCCCTCCCAGCAACAAGACTTGGTTGGCATTACAGATGAAGGCCAGTGACTGTATCTACCTTGTGCAAACCTTTCACTTTTTTCATTATTTGCAATTTATTCTGATGTAGTGATTAGTTTTTAGTAATATCCTTTGTCCACATGTGACTGTATCTACTAGTACAATGCTGAATGCTAATATTAGTATGTCATTGTCATAAATTTAGTGCCTTCTAAATTCAGTTGTACTTCTAACTAGGTTTTCTTTACTTTCATCTATTCCTATCCACAACCTTTGAATTGTGCATGAATGGACTGGTTCAAAAATTGCAGTCTGAATCTAGTTTCTTTAGTTCTTGATGACATGCTGTATTTTTGTTACATGTAAATCTATGAACCAATGCTGCCATTGTATTGTCATTTGTGCTTCACACCTGTGTAAATGTATGAAACCGTGCTGTATTTTTGTGTTCAATTAGTACAATAGCAAGAAATATTCTTTTTTGATAGCTTACATACATGAGTTGCATGTGTACTGCAAATAGCAACTATGAGATTAACACTAACATTATATTGTTGTTAGGTGCACTTGTTGCAAGAAAAGATCCGGATAGGATAAGGGGAAGAAGCGTAGGCAGAGAACTAGAAAGGCTAAGTAGAGGGTTATGCATGAAGATGCCAATCCATGTTTCTGAAGGGAACAGACGGCCAGAGGCACCTATCCAAGCTGCCAAGCTTGCATCAGAGGGTGGGATCGCACTTAGGCAGCACATACCAATCCTTACACACTGGAAGGAGTACAAGAACAATAAGTCACATCTTGAAAACTACATTGGCAAAATTGGTGTAAGTTAAATTCAATTCTGCTTGTTTCATCAAAGTTCATTCAATCCTTTGCATTCGCAAATTCTAATTTTCATGCTCTTTACTAGGCCCAATTCACCATTGACACCGATAGTGACGCAGTCCAATATGCATGTGTTGATTTGCTTAAGTGTGGACAACGTCAGATGAGGCACAAGCTGAAAAAAAGTACTTCAATGGGGTACCAGCAAGTCAAGTGAGGACTACATCGCCTGTAAATCATATGACTGACAACAAATGGCAGGCCTTAGTGCAAATGTGGTCAGACTCGAAGCACAAGGTGCGACAAACCTCCAAATTTCCTGAACTATGGTTATTCCATATGCTTTGAATTGTGCCATATGTAACTAATATGTGAGCATATTTTTATGCATCAATTTAGTACTATTTTAGATAGCTTCATTATCTGGTTTCTTTAGGTCTTGACATGTGATTTTTTTACAATTTGGATATTCCATATGCCGTATATAAAATCCATTCTGTCATAACATGGTAGGTAAGTGCATGAGCCTGGCTACATAACAGAAGGCTTCTTTTCAGTTTTCAAACACAAACTTGTATCTTTTTTTTGAAGCAAAAGCAATTGACCTGTGTCTTATGAATAGTATGGATATTTGATAGACTTTCTTATTGGTACAAGCCTTCTGTTATTTCAAACCTGCATCAGTATTATTTGATAGACTTTTGTTATTGGCATCTAGCTTACTGATGCAGGTTCAGGAAAGAGAGGCCTTTTTTTCGCATTATAGCTTACCATGAATACCTTTCCCTACTGCCCGACATCTACTCGCGCCCTTCTATATTATTCTGCATTTGTCATGTGTGCAGAAACACTTAAACAAATGTTTCATGTGCAGGACAAGTGCTTGAAAAACCAGCAAAATCGTGAGAAAGTACTGCTTCAGCACTGCACAGGATCTCGGTGTTACATTGCACAAGCCCATGTCTTGGTAAGAAACTAAACAACCAATGATCAGTAATGAATATATTATGATTTTTGTTTCAACCTAATTGTTTGTAATTCTTTGCAAATAATTTAGAAACAAGAGAAATACAAAGATGTAGAACCCACTGCGATTGATCTTTTCAAGGACTTCCACTGCAGCAAGAACAAAGGATTCAATGAGCCTATCAAGAAAGCTATTGTGAGTGATTGATTCCCTTTTATTCTTCTTTGCTACATGATGTACATATGAAAAAATAGCTTTGTGTGACATGTGTATAAAATAGTTCATACTTCATACATAGTTCTAGTCAGATGTGCAGCATGTTGCAAACTAGTTTTGTTCTGTTCCCATAGTTCAGTGTAATTGCTAAAGTGGTCATCTTGCAAATGTATTCAAGATTATTTTCTAGTGTCCACAAGTCCATTATTTATATCTCAGCAACAACACTTTCCCGATGTTCTTATCTTTTCAAAGCAAGATGTGCTGTGTTGTATTATGCTTTTTTTTGGTTCAGTTCAGTTGAATGCAGCTGATTTAAGGAAGCAGCCAAGAAAGCACATATTTTTATTCTTTTCTACATGATGTACATATGAAAAAATAAACTGCACACAAGATTTAAGCCTCAATTGTAATTTTGTTTTGCTAGGCTGATATGGAAACGATCATGGCTAAACCAGTACAAGATGGAGAGCAACCAAAGTCAGCGAACCATGCTGTTTCTCAAGTTGTGAAATCGACTATGTTTCTTCAAGTTGCAGGAATTCAATCAAACTCCAATAATAGCTCTAAAGGTGGCACTTCCGCAAAGGTACAACTGCATCAAGTCCCTACCATGCATGCTCTCTGAAGTTATTTTCTGTACAGATTTGTGCTTCATCAAGACATAGAGTATTGATATTATTTTTATTACCCAAATTATATGTTCAAGTGTTAGGTATCCAACACCAATTTTAACAGGCTGAATCTTAGAAAAAAAAGCTACCTTGTGATGCATATTCATTTGATATAAGGAATAAATGCCTAGCAGTTCAGTTTGATTTAGGAATAAATACCTAGTTGTTCAGTTTGAATATACTAGTACCTAGCTGTCCTGCTCTTGCACATGAATTGTTGTCCCCTAGCTGGGCATATGCATTTGATTTAGGAATAAATACCTAGCTGTTCAGTTTGAATCTACAGGTACCTAGTTGTCCTGCACATGAAACAGTAAACCCAATTTGAATCTATTGGTACCTAGCTGTTCAGTTTGCACACAATACTAAAGAAATCAACATATATGGTCTTCATTCACAGGTGCAAGAGCTTCAGGCTGAGCTTGAGATTGAGAAACAATCAAAAGAAGACCTTCGGCATGAGTTCGAAGCCATGAAGAAAGAATCCGAAATGGCAATGGACACTTTAAAGAAAGAATCAGAAATGGCATTGGCAAAACAGGCTGAGGAGATCGAAAATTCAAAAAAGGCATCACAAGAAACCATGTCCTTCCTTCGTCAAATGCTAGGTCCTAGAGACGGTTGAACTTGGTTTGGTGGCCGGTTGTTTACACCTAGGTATTAGTAGCTCTAACTTTTGGACTGTGCTGCTGATTGCATTGTTTTGCAACCTTTGAGCTGTGCTAGAAGTATTGTGCGGCCTATGAACTTTGAACTTGTGGCTGCTATAATTTTGGTCAGTGCATATGGTCTGTGAGATGTATTGCGGCCTGTGAACAAAACTTTGGCCTGCTATTGCTGTCAGTGGATATGGCTATTGAAACATGTATTGTGGCTTGCTACTGTAATTTTGGTTGGTGAGTTTGAACTTTAGTTAATTGCTGAATGATATGATCAATTTGTGGCCTATATTTTATTATGTATTTGCTTGTGTTGATCTGTGTATTGATTATGGATTTAGCCCATAGATAATTGTGTCGTATATTATATCACTACATTTGGGCCTTGAATTGAGCTAAAAAGGGTCTTAAGAGGCATTTTAATGAATTATGACAATAAAATTCGTCGCAATATCTTGCCACGTGGCATTATGGCACTTGATAGTTAGCGACGTTTCTTCCTGAAACAACGACAATATGGAGATGTCACAAATTTTGTGACAAAGCAGTATCGTCAAAAATTTAGCGACGAAAAAACTCGTGTTCGTCACCAAAAGTGTTTAGACACGTCAGATAGGCGACAAATGCGAATTCGTCACGCAACCGTCACAAAATCCATAACTTGATGTAAATTTACTCTTCAACGACAAAAGTTGATTGTCGTAGAAGGTCATATCTCTTGTAGTTAACGAGCGAGCGGGACTAGGCTCAGGGAGGAGTTGGAGGTCCAGACGGTTGGATGTCGGTTGCGGTCGTGTGCGACGGAACAGACCAGGATTAGACTTAGGTGGAGTCGGAGGTCCGGTCGGAATCAGGTGGACACGACGGGCAGCGGCGAGGTGGATCGGACTAGGCTCAGGGAGGAGCTGAGGTCATACGGTCAGGATGCCGGGTGCGGTCGTGTGCAGTGGAGCGGACCGGGACTAGACTCAGGGAGGGGTCGAGGTCCAGACGGTCAAGGTGCCGGTTGCGGGAAGCTTCCGGAAAAGTGCTTGAGGGCAATTTGGAGAATGACTCAAGTTTGGGAGAAATGGTGGTTCCTTCCATTTCTTGTGTTGACTTTGACTCTTACCTCATATGGTGTGTGAGGTTGGGGAGTGGAAGGAGTATGACACTTCTTGATTTTCTCCTTTAGTGTGTGAGCCTTGTTGTTAAAGGGAGAGGTCAAGGGAGTAGTCTTTGTGCTTGAGCTGAGAAGAAGCAGTGGTGTGTGTCCTACGTGTGTGTGCTTCTCAAGGAGCAAGCATGTAGTGAGTGTGTTCTTGCTTTTCCAACTGCGTATGGCACTACTACAGAAAAGGTCATCACAGACGGTTCAAAAACGTCATCACAGACGGTTTTCGAACCGTCTGTGTTGCAAATATCACAGACGGTTTTAGTTAAAAACCGTCTGTGAGATATAGTTACACAGACGGTTTTGAACCGTCTGTGATGACCTTCTGTAGTAGTGCCATACGCAGTTGGAAATAGCAAGAACACACTCACTACATGCTTGCTCACTTGAGAAGCACACACACGTAGGACACACACCACTGCTTCTTCTCAGCTCAAGCACAAAGACTACTCCCTTGACCTCTCCCTTTAACAACAAGGCTCACACACTAAAGGAGAAAATCAAGAAGTGTCATACTCCTTCCACTCCCCAACCTCACACACCATATGAGGTAAGAGTCAAAGTCAACACAAGAAATGGAAGGAACCAGCCATTTCTCCCAAACTTGAGTCAATTCTCCAAATTGCCCTCAAGCACTTTTCCGGAAGCTTCCCGCAACCGGCACCTTGACCGTCTGGACCTCGACCCCTCCCTGAGTCTAGTCCCGGTCCGCTCCACTGCACACGACCGCACCCGGCATCCTGACCGTATGGACCTCAGCTCCTCCCTGAGCCTAGTCCCGATCCACCTCGCCGCTGCCCGTCGTGTCCACCTGATTCCGACCGAGACCTCCGACTCCACCTAAGTCTAATCCTGGTCTGTTCCGTCGCACACGACCGCAACCGACATCCAA
Source organism: Dendrocalamus latiflorus (assembly GCA_017311315.1). Classification (NCBI taxonomy): domain Eukaryota; kingdom Viridiplantae; phylum Streptophyta; class Magnoliopsida; order Poales; family Poaceae; genus Dendrocalamus; species Dendrocalamus latiflorus. The sequence goes on along the minus strand of CM029646.1, from coordinate 14,897,886 downwards.
CCGTCTGGACCTCCAACTCCTCCCTGAGCCTAGTCCCGGCTCGCTCGTTAACTACAAGAGATATGACCTTCTACGACAACAACTTTTGTCGTTGAAGAGTAAATTTACGTCAAGTTATGGATTTTGTGACGGTTGCGTGACGAATTCGCATTTGTCGCCTATCTGACGTGTCTAAACACCTTTGGTGATGAACACGAGTTTTTTCGTCGCTAAAATTTTGACGATACTGCTTTGTCACAAAATTTGTGACATCTCCATATTGTCGTTGTTTCAGGAAGAAACATCGCTAACTATCAAGTGCCATAATGCCACGTGGCAAGATATTGCGACGAATTTTATTGTCATAATTGATTAAAAGGCCTCTTAAGACCCTTTTTAGGCTCAATTCAAGGCCCAAATGTAGTGATATAATATACGATACAATTATCTATGGGCTAAATCCATAATCAATACACAGATCAACACAAGCAAATACATAATAAAATATAGGCCACAAATTGATCATATCATTCAGTAGTTAACTAAAGTTCAAACTCACCAACCAAAATTACAGCAGCAAGCCACAATACATGTTTCAATGGCCATATCCACTGACAGCAATAGCAGGCCAAAGTTTTGTTCACAGGCCACAATACATCTCACAGACCATATGCATTGACCAAAATTATAGCAGCCACAAGTTCAAAGTTCATAGGCCGCACAATACTTCTAGCACAGCTCAAAGGTTGCAAAACAATGCAATCAGCAGCACAGTCCAAAAGTTAGAGCTACTAATACCTAGGTGTAAACAACCGGCCACCAAACCAAGTTCAACCATCTCTAGGACCTAGCATTTGACGAAGGAAGGACATGGTTTGTTGTGATGCCTTTTTTAAATTTTCGATCTCCTCAGCCTGTTTTGCCAATGCCATTTCTGATTGATTCTTTCTTTAAAGTGTCCATTGCCATTTCATATTCTTTCTTCATGGCTTCGAACTCATGCCGAAGGTCTTCTTTTGATTGTTTCTCAATCTCAAGCTCAGCCTGAAGCTCTTGCACTTGTGAATGAAGACCATATATGTTGATTTCTTTAGTATTGTGTGCAAACTGAACAGCTAGGTACCAATAGATTCAAATTGGGTTTACTGTTTCATGTGCAGGACAACTAGGTACCAGTAGATTCAAACTGAACAGCTAGGTATTTATTCCTAAATCAAATGCATATGCCCAGCTATGGGACAACAATTCATGTGCAAGAGCAGGACAGCTAGGTACTAGTATATTCAAACTGAACAACTAGGTATTTATTCCTAAATCAAACTGAACAGCTAGGCATTTATTCCTTATATCAAATGCATATGCATCACAAGGCAGCTTTTTTTTCTAAGATTCAGCCTGTTAAAATTGGTGTTGGATACCTAACACTTGAACATATAATGTGGGTAATAAAAATAATATCAATACTCTATGTCTTGATGAAGCACAAATCTGTACAGAAAATAACTTCAGAGAGCATGCATGGTAGGGACTTGATGCAGTTGTACCTTTGCGGAAGTGCCACCTTTAGAGCTATTATTGGAGTTTGATTGAATTCCTGCAACTTGAAGAAACATAGTCGATTTCACAACTTGAGAAACAGCATGGTTCGCTGACTTTGGTTGCTCTCCATCTTGCATTGGTTTAGCCATGATCGTTTCCATATCAGCCTAGCAAAACAAAATTACAATTGAGGCTTAAATCTTGTGTGCAGTTTATTTTTTCATATGTACATCATGTAGAAAAGAATAAAAATATGTGCTTTCTTGGCTGCTTCCTTAAATCAGCTGCATTCAACTGAACTGAACCAAAAAAAAAGTATAATACAACACAGCACATCTTGTTTTGAAAAGATAAGAACATCAGGAAAGTGTTGTTGCTGAGATATAAATAATGGACTTGTGGACACTAGAAAATAATCTTGAATACATTTGCAAGATGACCACTTTAGCAATTACACTGAACTATGGGAACAGAACAAAACTAGTTTGCAACATGCTGCACATCTGACTAGAACTATGTATGAAGTATGAACTATTTTATACACATGTCACACAAAGCTATTTTTTCATATGTACATCATGTAGCAAAGAAGAATAAAAGGGAATCAATCACTCACAATAGCTTTCTTGATAGGCTCATTGAATCCTTTGTTCTTGCTGCAGTGGAAGTCCTTGAAAAGATCAATTGCAGTGGGTTCTACATCTTTGTATTTCTCTTGTTTCTAAATTATTTGCAAAGAATTACAAACAATTAGGTTGAAACAAAATCATAATATATTCTTTACTGATCATTGGTTGTTTAGTTTCTTACCAAGACATGGGCTTGTGCAATGTAACACCGAGATCCTGTGCAGTGTTGAAGCAGTACTTTATCACGATTTTGCTGGTTTTTCAAGCACTTGTCCTGCACATGAAACATTTGTTTAAGTGTTTCTGCACATATGACAAATGCAGAATAATATAGAAGGGCGCGAGTAGATGTCGGGCAGCAGGGAAAGGTATTCATGGTAAGCTATAATGCAAAAAAAGGCCTCTCTTTCCTGACCTGCATCAGTAAGCTAGATGCCAATAACAAAAGTCTATCAAATAATACTGATGCAGGTTTGAAATAACAGAAGGCTTGTACCAATAAGAAAGTCTATCAAATATCCATACTATTCATGAGACACAGGTCAATTGCTTTTGCTTCAAAAAAAGATACAGGTTTGTGTTTGA